>NW_026844367.1:8544851-8569549 GCF_025583915.1 Anolis sagrei ordinatus | reverse complement strand
TAATAATAATAATAATATATTTATATCCCGCTCTTCTCCCCAAGGGAACTCAGAGCTGATTACAGCATATAAACAGACACAGACAAACATTCAGTGCCTTGTCACAATGGAATACAATGTAACACAAATACACAAACAAAGGCAAAGGCTTCTCCTTTCATTTCTGGCTCTGGAGGTGGTGCTCATCTCTATTTCCAAGTCAAGGAGCCTGCGTTGTCTGAACGACCAATCGTGGTCGTGTGACCGGCATGACTGCATGGAGCGTCTTTTTGCCTTTTTTGCTATTCATCTACTCACCTTTGCATTTTTTCGAACTGTTAGGTTTCCAGGAGCTAGGGCTATGGGGAAAAATGTGGGCAATGTCTTATTGAAGTGGCACATTGGAAAAGGCAACTGATTTCCCCCTGCTTCCTTTCTCTCGATAGCTATCCTTGGAATGCACAACTTGATAAGCAACTCTCAATTCTGCGATATTGTGGGAAGCAGCAACGGAGTCAGCAACGAAGGTTTCTCAAGTGAGTACTCACGTTGGATGCCTAAAAGAAACACTGTGGGTTACGTTGGGAGGAGAGCCTTCCTTGAACGAGAGAGAAGGCTTGGGATGCAAATGGCAAGGGCAAATCCCATCAGAAAACATCTTGCCCAGAAAGTCCTATTTTAGTGTTGCCATAGGTTAGAATCAACTTAAACTCACATAGCAACAATGCAACGTTGGTGTTTGTTTAGATAACTTCGTCATGGAAAATTGTGTTGTGTTTCTTGGTGGGTTTACATATATTTATTTCCATAGGATGGGTGTCTCTGCATGAACACTTGCAGAACTGGGCCAAAAGCTCTGTAGCCTTCCAGATATTGTTGGGTTTCACTTCCCAACATCCTCAGTGGTCAAAGATGATGGAGGTTGTAGTCTACGTGCCATTGATTCCCCGGTCTTGTTGTAGAAGATGTTATAGCCAACATGTCTTTATGGCAGAAAAGTCTACTAATGGCCAAACGTGGTTCCAAGAACCCTCCTCCTCCACAAATCCTGGGCACCACAATTGAAGGGAGATGTTGACAAGCTGGAATGTGTCCAGAGGAGGGTGACTAAAATGATCAAGGGTCTGGAGAACAAGCCCTATGAGGAGCGGCTTATCTAAGAATTGTGTGAATTGTCTTCTTTGTCTCTTACTTCAGATATAGTCAAAGGTGAAAAGATGGTTCCTGTCTTTGATGAGCCACCAAACCCAACCAACGTGGAGCAGAGCTTGCAGAGGATCAAAGAGAACGATCCTCGGCTTGTCGAGGTTAACTTGAACAACATAAAGGTAACTCTCCAGAGGGAAAACCTATCCAAAGCAATTCCAGTTGGTTCCAGTAAACATTGGGCAGTGCTATAGGACCGCGGACTAAATATGTGAGCAAATAATAATGACGAAGTATTAGTAATGACATTTTTTTTGTCTTAATTCAAGAACATTCCAATTCCGACACTGAAAGAATTTGCCAAGGCACTGGAGAGAAACACCCACGTGGAGAGTTTCAGTCTTGCGGCCACACGGAGCAACGACCCTGTTGCGGTTGTAAGTTGTTGTTGTTTTTTTCCGTGTCAGGAGCGACTTGAGAAACTGCAAGTCGCTTCTGGTGTGAGAGAATTGGCTGTCTGCAAGGAGAGACAGAGGACGTTGCCTTGGTTGATTGTTTCCCCATCCTTGTGGGAGGCTTCTCTCATCTCCCTGCATGGGGAGCTGGAGCTGACAGAGGGAGCTCATCTACGCTCTCCTCGGATTCAAACCTGTGACCTGTCGGTCTTCAGTCCTGCCGGCATAAGGGTATAACCCCTTGCACCACCGGGTTGCAAGTGATGTGATGGATTTTGTGAATAATGTATATGTTTATTGGTACAATGGGTTAAACCCTTGTGCCTGGTGGCGCAGCAGGTTAAACCGCTGAGCTGTTGAACTTGGTGACCAAAAGGTTGGCGGTTCGAATCCAGGGAGCCAACCTAGCAGTTCGAAAACATGCAAATGCGAGTAGATCACAGTTGTCGCTTCTGCGGGAAGATAATACCGCTCCATGCAGTCATGCTGGCCACATGACCTTGGAGGCGTCTACAGACAATGCCGGCTCTTCAGCTTTGAAATGGAGATGAGCACCAACCCCCAGAGTCGGACACAACTAGACTTAATGTCAAGGGGAAAACTTTACCTTTATTGTAAGAGATGGTTGGGAGTCAAGGCAGGGTGGCAAGAAAAATGGACAGCAGCTTGAAATCCGTTGAGTATCGTCCAATTGACGACCTAAAAGGCATTTCCAGTACCAGTCGGTCCATGACCAACTTTGGAGGCAGATCCTGCTAGAAACAGCGGTTTCTAGATTACTGCAATGCTCTCTACGTGGGGTTGCCTCTGAAGACTGCCCGGAAGCTTCAATTAGTACAACGATTACTAACAGGAGCGGGGTACAGGGAGCACACCACTCTGTTGCACCAGCTGCACTGGCTGCCAAATAGCTTCCGAGCACAATTCAAAGTGCTGGTGTTAACCTATAAAGCCCTAAACGACTCGGGCCCAGTTTACCTGTCCGAACATATTCTCCCCTATGAGCCATCAAGATTGCTAAGATCGTCTGGAGGGGCCCTGTTCTCGGTCCCACCGGCCTCACAAGCGCGTCTGGTGGGGATCAGGGACAGGGCCTTTTCGGTGGTGGCCCCTCGACTCTGGAACTTCCTTCCACTGGAGACTAGAACTGCCCCTTCTATCTTGACGTTCAGAAAACAGGTGAAAACTTGGCTATGGAAACAGGTATTCAACGAATGAGTCAAGATCCTGTGATATGGATGGATGATGACGAACAATGATTTTAGGATGACGACTGACCACTGTAATTATGACTGTACTTGCTATTTTAATGTTTTAGTGTACTTTGAATTACGATGTTTTAATGATTGTTTGTAATATTGTTGTTGGAAACCGGCCTGAGTCCCTCGATGAGGTGAGAAGACTGGAATACAAAATTGCTAAATAAATAAAATAAATATTTGACCCTCTGCATCTGTGGGTTAAACTTAGATGTGATTTAGATGGAAATGTTGTCTCTAGGAATATCTAGGATGATTCCGTGGCCTATTTCCAGCAGATGTTGACCATAGATTTGTGTGGAAGGATCTAGCGAGTGCATTAATTCCATAGTGTATTTTTTTTTTCATGTCAGGAGCAACTTGAGAAACTGCAAGTCGCTTCTGGTGTGAGAGAATTGGCTGTCTGCGAGAACGTTGCCCAGGGGTTACCCGGATGTTTTACCATCCTATGGGAGGCTTCTATCATGTCCCCCACATGGGAAGCTGGAGCTGACAGATGGGAGCTCACCCCGCTCTCCGGATTCGAACCACCAATCTTTCAGTCAGCAGTCCTGCCAGCATAAGGGTTTAACTCACTGGGGGATCCACAATGTAGGTGGACATTTAGTGTCCAGAAATCAGCGAATACTCATTGATGGTGAAAGGTGCCAAGGGAAGGGAAGGTCTCAATTAGGACACTTTTAAGCATCCTCCAACAGCTTTCGCTTTTGCCTTTTATTGGCAAGTCCTCCTCCTTGCCTGTGATGCTTGTCTAAGTTGGTCCAGGCACAGCTGCCTTTCAGATTTCCATACCCTCTGAAAACATTGATCCTGCTTGTGTTCCCAAGGCCTTTGCGGACATGCTCAGGGCGAACAAAACACTGAAGAGCCTCAACGTTGAGTCCAACTTCATCACCTCCGCTGGGATCCTGGCGCTGGTGGATGCGCTTCGAGAGAATGAAACCCTCACTGAGATCAAAATTGATAACCAGGTAAGTTTAATTGCATAGTTAAGATTAACCATAGGCATAGGGTTACAGCCTGTGCTGGATGGGGTCGCACTCACCCTGAAGACGCAGGTTTGCAGCTTGGGTGTGACCCTGGACTCATCGCTGAGCCTGGATCTCCAGGTTTCGGCGGTGACCAGGGGAGCATTTGCACAGTTAAAACTTGTGCGCCAGCTGCGCCCGTACCTTGGGAAGTCTGACTTGGCCACGGTAGTCCACGCTCTGGTTACATCCCGTTTAGACTACTGCAACACTCTGTACGTGGGGTTGCCTTTGAAGATGGCTCGGAAGCTTCAATTGGTCCATGATACTAACAGGAGCGGCGCGCAGGGAGCATACAACTCCTTTGTTGCGCCAGCTCCACTGGCTACCAATTTGCTACCAGGCACAATTCAAAGTGCTGGCATTGGCCTATAAAGCCCTAAACGGTTCCGGCCCAAGTTACCTATCCGATTGCATCTCTGCCTATGAACCCACTAGGACTTTGAGATCTTCCGGGGAGGCCCTGCTCTCAATCCCGCCTGCAACACAGGCACAGTTGGCGGGGACGAGAGACAGGGCCTTCTCGGTGGTGGCCCCTCGGCTGTGGAACGCCCTTCCCACGGACATTAGATCGGCTCCATCTCTAATGGTATTTCGGAGAAAAGTGAAAACCTGGTTATTTGAACAGGCGTTTGAATAGGCAGTGCAATGAATATAGGAACGGAACAACGGATGACGAGTTTGGATCATGTTTTCAGTTATGAGACGCCAATGAGTGGTTACTGATGTTAATTGTCTTGTTTGTTATTATTGTTATTGTGTTAATTGTTTTTAAATATCTTGTTGATGTTAGCATTGAATTTTTGCTGCTACTGTTGTTAACCGCTGTGAGTCGCCTAAGGGCTGAGAACAGCGGTATACAAATAAAGCAAATAAATAAAGCAAATAAATAAATAAATAAACCATCTAAAGACAGGTTGCCAAGACCAGTATGGGTGGAATGTGGTTGCACATTTGTCACTGCGATTAAGTTTAAAAGTTTGCTGCATTTTCCAAGCTTCTTAGGAAAGTCACAAATCAAATCAAGCTCCCATTCAGGCCCAGCACTAAGCTTTTTTGCTTCTATTATCTGCAGGTAGGTTTATCCTGCCATCTTAATGAATCAAGCAGCTTGAAAGAAAATAACTTCCTTGGAGTTCAAGTCCCACATGGCCATGTTGTTCGGAAATTCTGGGAATTGCAATCAGAAAAGCTGACTTTGCCAAACATTGCAAGCAATGGGACAACAGAGACATAGGGATGAAAATAATAAGCAAGAACGCAAGGTCGAAACAAAACAAAATTTGGGTTGCTGTGAGTTTTCCAGGCTGTATGGCCATGTTCCAGAAGCATTATCTCCTGACATTTCACCCACTTCTATGGCAGGCATCCTCAGAGGTTATTATAATTTTTCCTAGTTTTCAACAGACCTCACAACCTCTGAGGATGCCTGCCATAGATGCAGGGGAAACGTCAGGAGAGAATGCTTCTGGAACATGGCCATACAGCCTGGAAAACTCACAACAACCCAGTGATTCCCGGCCATGGAAGCCTTCGACAATACATCAAACAATTTTTTTTCAGAAAATGTTGACAAGGAGATTCTCTTCCAACCTATTTTCCCATTTTTCTTCCTCAATTCTTTCAATAAATCCAAGGACTGCTGCAGCAATTCCTTCCCAGCCCAAATTCAATAAAATGAATGTAACATCTGAATAATAATAATAATAATAATAATAATAATAATAATAATAATAATAAAAACAACAACAACAACAACAACAACAACTAGCCATCCCCTGCCATGGCCCAGTTTATGTATATGTGTTGATATGACATGTGCTTTACTAATAATATAATATATTGTATATACATATAATATTTATAATATTATAATGTAATACAATATAATACTACTGATAATAATCCAATATTATAATTACATATTTTATATTGCATGTAATATTACTAATAATATTACAATATGATGGTATCGTACAATATAGTAATATAGTATTGTACTATGCTAATAATATAATATATTATTATTGTACTATGCTACAATAATATAGTATTATTGTACTATGCTAATAATATAATATATTGTATGTATATATATCTTGTAAGCCGCTCTGAGTCCTCTTTGGGGTGAGAAGGGCGGCATATAAATATCGTAAATAAATAAATAAATTGCCCAAATTAAATAATCTACAGCAGTGGTTCTCAAGCTTGCTAATGCTGTGACCCCTTAATGCAGTTCCATATGTTGTGGTGACCCCCAACCATATTATTGTTTTTGTTGCTACTTGATACCTATTATTTTACTACTGTTTTAAATTGTAATGTAAATATCCGATATGCAAGATATATTTTCATTCACTGGTCTAAATTGAGCACAAATACTCAATAAGCCCAAATGTGAATGCTAGTGGGGTTGGGGAGGATTGATTTTGTCATTTGGGAGTTGTAGTTGTTGGGATTTATAGTTCAGCTATAATCAAAAAACATTCTGAACTCCACCAGCGTTGGATTTAAACCAAACTTGGCACAAAGAACTCCCATGACCAACAGAAAACACTGGAAGGGTTTTGTGGGCATTGACCTTGAGTTTGGGAGTTGTAGTTCACTTATATCCAGAGGAGCACCGTGGACTCAAACAAGGATGGATCTGGACCAAACTTGGCATAAATACTCAGTATGCCCAAATTTGAACCCTGGTAGAGTCTGGGGAAAATACACCTAGACATTTGGGAGTTGTAGTTGCTGGGATTTATAGTTCACCTACAATCAAAGAGCATTCTGAACTCGACCAACAATAGAATTGGGTCAAACTTCCCACACAGAATCCCAATGACCACCAGAAAATACTATGTTTTCTGATGGTCTTTGGCGACCCCTTTGACACCCCCTCATGACCCCCTCAGGGGTCCCGACCCCCAGGTTGAGAAACACTGATCTATTCCTAAACTGTGTTGTCGAAGGCTTTCATGGCCAGAATCACTGGGTTGTTGTGAGTTTTCTGGGCCATATGGCTATGTTCCAGAAGCATTCTCTCCTGGCGTTTCACCCACATCTATGGCAGGCATCCTCAGAGGTTGTGAGATCTCAGACCTCTCAAGTGCTAGATGTGGGCGAAACGTCAGGAGAGAGTGCTTCTGGAATATGGCCTTACAGCCTGGAAAACTCACAGCAACCCATTCCTAAATTGCTGGCAGCCTTCCTTTGAGCAACTCTTCTCTCCAATACTAGTGTTGACTGACTTCTCATGTTTGCTGATCCTAACAGAGGCAGCAGCTGGGGACCCCGACGGAAATGGAGATCGCAAAGATGCTTGAGGAAAACACCAAGATCCTTAAGTTTGGGTATCACTTCACGCAGCAGGGACCACGGACAAGAGCAGCCAACGCCATCACAAAAAATAACGATCTAGGTACGGCTTTCTCTTCTATAGAAGCAATAGGTATTATTATACTAAGTCTGGTTAATGTTGCTTTGCATAAAGAGACCTCTTATAATATTGTAATACTGTCATCCTTGGAGGGTGGGGGATCCTTCCAGTTTTGGAGGTCTTCAAACAGAGGTTGGATGGGCATCTGTTAGGAGGTGTTGGGTATTCATTCCCACGTGGGGAGAAGTGGGACTAGATGGCATTTGTAGGCCCTCCCATCTCTATAATTTTACAATTTCACAATTTGAATGGTAGCCCTGCTATAATTTATTTATTTATTTGCAACATTTATATGCCGCCCTTCTCACCCCAAAAGGGACTTACAAGCTATATATACATACAATATATTATATTATTAGCATAATACAATATCAGCATTATATATTACTATATCGTATTATACCATTATATTGTAATATTATTAGTAATATTATATGTAATATAAAATATATAATTATCATATTATAATATATACACACACATATTATTATTATTATTATTATTAATAATATTAATATTATTAGTAGTAGTAGTATATATCGCCCTTCTCACCCCGAAGGGGACTCAGAGCAGCTTACAAGATATATATACATACATACAATATATTATATTATTAGCATAGTACAATATCAGTATTATATATTACCGTATTGTGCTACACCGTTATACTGTAATATTATTAGTAATATTACATGTAATATAAAATATATAATTATAATATTGTATTATTATTAGTAGTATTATATTGTATTACATTATAATGTAATAAATATTATATGTATCTATAATATATATATATATTATTACATTATATTATATACTGTATATACTCAAGTATAAGCCTAGTTTTTCAGCCCCCTTTTTAGGCTGAAAAAGCTTCCCTCAGCTAATAATATAATATATTGTATGTATATATGTTTTGTAAGCCACTCTGAGTCCCCTTCGGGGTGAGAAGGGTGGCATATAAATGCCGTAAATAATAAACAAACTGTCGCCAAACAGCGCTCTATGCAGTCATGCTGGCCACATGATCTAGGTCTGGAGGTGTCTACGGACAGCGCTGGCTCTTTGGCTTAGAAAGGGAGATGAGCACCAACCCCCAGAGTCGGACTCAACTAGACTTAACATCAAGGGGAAACTTTTACCTTTACCTATCTGTGTTCATTTCACACCTCTGTCCCATTGCCCACACATTCCTTCTTTTGATATTCCATTGCTGGGAAATCTTCCTTTGACTTGCTATTGACGTCTTGCCTTTTTTCTTGCTTTCCTAGCCGTAAACATTTCTGCAAATACTGCCTTTTCACCTCTTCAGCCCTGACCTTTCTGATGCGGGTTATTGCAAAGGCCTGCTTGGGTTCTGAGCACCGCAGCAAGAGAAATCGCTTTTAGAACCGCACAGGTCATATATCTCTATCTGTGTCTCCCGGCAGATCTGTGTACTCCCTGCTTGTGTCGCACTCTTTTGCACGTCTGTTTTGTTCACCACCAGCTTGGGCTGTCTTTCATTCAAACTGCATGAGTAGCTGAACATCACTAACCGTTCAGAGATAAAACATGAGATCAATTCAAAAGTCAGGTTTAGTAGAGAAAATAGGGACCATGGTGGTGCCGCGGGTTAAACCGCTAAGCTGCTGAACTTGTTGACTGGAAGGTTGGCGGTTCGAATCAGCGGAAAGGGGTGAGCTCCCACTGTTAGCCCCAGCTTCTGCCAACGCAGCAGTCCCTTTGTACTGAACATTTTTTTAAGTGAAGGGGAAGTTTCCTTCTTAGATAAGAATCAAGGCACAGAACTCACATTGAATCCTAGAGTTGGAAGAGACCTCATGGGCCATTCCAGTCCAACCAATTTGTTACATCAAGTTGGTAAGTATATATACTGACATTCTACTTACTCGTTTATCGAAAAAGGCTCGTGTATCAAAAAAAGCTCAAAAAATCTATTTATTTATTTATTTGGAAGTTTTATATACCGGTCTTCTCACCTCCAAGGAGGGACTCAGGCCCGTTCACAACATGTGGTCCACACTCTTGTTGCATCCTGAATAGACTACTGCAATGCACTCTATGTGGGGTTGCCCTTGAAGACTGTTCGGAAACTTCATTTGGTACAGCGAGCGGCAGCCAGATTGTTCACCGGAGCGTCATACAGGGAGCACACCACCCCCCTGCTGTGTCAGCTCCACTGGCTGCCGATTCAGTTCCGAGCACAATTCAAGGTGCTGGTTTTGACCTACAAAACCCTTTACGGTTCCGGTCCAGTGTATCTGGCCGAATGTATCTCCCTCTACGTCCCGCCTCGGAATCTGAGATCATCTGGGGAGACCCTGCTCTCGACCCCACCGCTATCACAAGTGAGGCTGGTGGGGATGAGGAGCAGGGCCTTCTCAGTGGTGGCCCCTCACCTGTGGAACTCACGTCTGGGGGAAATTAGAGCTTCAACATCCCTCCTCGCCTTCAGGAGAAAGGTAAAGACGTGGCTATGGGACCAGGCCTTTGGGCAATCTGACAATTAGATATGGACAACCAGCTGGATAGGACTGAAAGGACTGACAATTGTGGCATTGGAATGTGAACTATGAGATTGTGAAATGCTGACCATCAACGAGGAGAAATGGTTTGTATTAGTTTTATTGCTTTTATTGGTTTTATGGTTGTTTTGCCTATAATAATTGTTGTTTTGTTAATGGATGTTACTTCTAGAATTGCTGGTTCTGTTAACCGATGTTAGTGTCCTATTGTTGTTATGTGATGCGGGCATCGAATTGTGCCTCGCTATTGTAAGCCGCCCTGAGTCCCCCTCTGGGGTGAGAAGGGCGGGGTAGAAGCAACCAAAATAAATAAATAAATAAATAATGTGTTCATATACAGTAATATAGAAAATAGCACAATGCATCATCATTATACATTAAAATATATGTACAATAAAAACATCATCATCACATTACACAAGCCAAGTCGTCAGTACAGTCACAATTCGTCGCCATCCTTCCATGTGGACAAGGGTTATTGACTCGATCCTCAAATGCCATATTCCAAAGCCAAGTTTTTATTAGTTTCCTAAAGGTCAGGAGGGAAGGAGCAGATCTAATCTCTGGTGGGAGGGAATTCCAAAGCCGAGGGGCCACCACCGAGAAGGCCCTGTCCCTCGTTCCCACCAAATGCGATTGCGAAGATCTTATTAACCTTGATGGTTCGTAGGGGAGAATCCGTTCGGACAGGTAAACTGGGCCGGAGTCATTTAGGGCTTTATAGGTCAAAACCAGCACTTTGAATTGTGCTCGGAAGCTAATCGGCAGCCAGTGGAGCTGGCGTAACAGAGGGGTCGTATGGTCCCTGTACCCCGCTCCTGTTAGCAATCTGGCTGCCGCACGTTGGACTAATTGAAGCTTCCGGGCAGTCTTCAGAGGCAACCCCACGTAGAGAGCGTTGCAGTAGTCTAAACGGGATGTAACCAGAGCGTGGACCACCGTGGCCAAGTCAGACTTCCCAAGGTACGGGCGCAGCTGGCGCACAAGTTTTAATTGTGCAAAAGCTCCCCTGACCACTGCCGAGACCTGTGGTTCCAGGCTCAGCGATGAGTTGAGGATCACTCCCAAGCTGCGAACCTGCACCTTCAGGGGGAGTGTGACCCCGTCAAGCACAGTCTGTAACCCTATGCCCTGTTCGGCCTTTCGACTGACCAGGAGTACCTCTGTCTTGTCTGGATTTAGTTTTTTTAAAAAGCACTGTTTTTAGTGAAAAAGTACTGGAACTTGGTGAGAGATGTACCGGGTTGTGAGAGACACCCCCCCCCCCCCCCCCAATTGCTCATAGGAGAACACAAAACATCAGGGATATTTTGATTCACTCAGATATAGACCCTAAGCGAGTGATCACTAAACCTATTGTAATAGGAAACTATGCCTGTCATCATTGTTCCATATGCTCACAGTTCGTACAAACTAAGTTCTTTCAGAACCAGCACACTAAAACTCAATACAGAATCAATCACTTTGCTACCTGCTCCACCGAAGGTGTAGTATATGCCATCACATGTCCCTGCTCATTTATTTACATTGGTCAAACAAGCAGAGAAGTCAGGCTCAGGATCACTGAGCACAAAAGTAGAATCAGGAAACATTCCACTGATTCTATTCTGTATAAGCATTTTGTGGACCTGAACCACAGCCCTGAATCATTCCAAGTACAGATTTTAGAGGTGGTTACTCCACCCAGAGACACTGATTTCCAAACTGAACTTCTCCAATGGGAATCCTTCTGGATCTTTACCCTGCAAACAGAACATCCAAAAGAGTTAAACAACACCAATTCATATGACTGTTTTTTATAGCAGAGTAGGTTTTACCCCAATGTATTCTGAACTGATAATGATGTCATTATCACCTGACTAATGGACTTGCTATATTAGTAATGGGTTGAGTTATTTTGATCCTATACTCGCTACAGAATAAAACGCTTGGCAGAGTATACTGACCAACAAAGACTAGCTGTGAGTATTATATTATTTTTGTTTCATAGATATTATATTTCTTTATGTATGGCTTATAATTCCTGTCACACTGCAATACTATGTATGTCCCCTTAGGATCCACCCCTCAAGAACATTGCTGGTAAATCACTTACCTCAAAAGTTGAGCTTTTTTTAAATACATGAGCCTTTTTCGATAAATGAGTAAGTAGAGACCGGAAGTAGACGGGCAGCCAGAGAAGCTGACATAACATACAAACATCACAATATAGACAAACATCACTTTGAGAGGTTGCCATCTCCAACAGTGACTGCACCCCTTTTATGTCCGCTGCTGCAATTCTTCCTTCTTGCTTTTGAATGTTATGAGACATCCTTCTCGGAATCGAATGAAACAGGGTAAAGCCAACCAGTGTTTTCTGTTGTTGTTTTCCCCATTTCTGCGCAGTTCGCAAGAGGAGAGTGGAAGGAGACCATCCGTAAATCTTCCTGCCGCCAGATGTGCAAAATGCGGAGGACGCGGAGCTCCCCGACTACATCTGCTTTGCTTGGGCTTCCACCACCCCAAGATTTCTTCTTACCTGGGTAGAAGGGAAAAGACTGGAATTGCCATTCCTCTTTGTTTGTTTCCTCCTTTTGTGTCCTTGGGACTTAATGTGGTAATGTTCTATTGTTATATATGATAACCAACGCCTGAATATCTTTTGATCCCCATCCGGCCAAGATCGTTTCTTGAAAAACCCTTTTCTTTCCAAACTTGGGGAAGATGCCTTCCAGAAAGATAAGCACCAATGCTGAAATCTGTATCACATGCAGTCAGCGAGCAAATGGATCTAAACCAGTGGTTCTCGACCTTCCTAATGCCGCGACCCCTTAATGCAGTTCCTCATGTTGTGGTGACCCCCAACCACAACATCATTTTTGTTGCGACTTCATAACTTCATGAATCATAATGTAAATATATACGCAGCATGTATTTTCATTCACTGGACCAAATTGGGCACAAATACCCGATACACCCAAATTTGAATACTGGTGGGATTGATTTTGTCATTTGGGAGTTGTAGTTGCTGGGATGAATAGTTAAATTCAAAGAGCATTCTGAACTCCACCAACGATGCAATTGAACCAAACTTGGCACACAGAACTCTCATGACCAACAGAAAATACTGGAAGGGTTTGGTAGGCATTGACCTTGAGTTTGGGAGCTGTAGTTCACCTAAGGGGACTCGAGGCAGCTAACATGAGGCCAAGCCCAAAGATGCAATACAGCAAAATAAAATACAAAATGTAGACAACAAAAATACATCCGAATAAAATGCATACAGTTGCAAAATAAAATAAATAAAGCAAATTGACATAATATAAGTTTACTACAAGCTGTTATGGAGCCCCCGGTGGCGCAGTGGGTTAAATCCCTGTGCTGGCAGGACTGAAGACCGACAGGTCGCAGGTTCGAATCCAGGGAGAGGCGGATGAGCTCCCTCTATCAGCTCCAGCTCCTCATGCGGGGACATGAGAGAAGCCTCCCACAAGGATGATAAAAAACATCAAAAAATCATCTGGGCGTCCCTGGGCAACGTCCTTGCAGACGGCAAATTCTCTTACACCAGAAGCGACTTGCAGTTTCTCAAGTCGCTCCTGACACGACAAAAAAAAAAGCTGTTAGGATTTCTGGGAAGGAAATGGCAGGGAGGGGGCTTGGGGAGAACCCCCTCTCTCCTGGTCTGCCCACCTTGTTCCAGCCCACCATTCGACCCCCAAGTCAGAAAGTTTGCCCAGTGTAATTATATACTAAGGCAGTGGTTCTCAACTTGTGGATCCCCAGATATTTTAACCTTCAACTCCCAGAAATCCTTACAGCTAGTAAACTGGCTGGGATTTCTGGGAGTTGTAGGCCAATAATAATAATAATAATAATAATAATAATAATAATAATAATACTTTATTTGTACCCCTCTAACATCCCTAACATGGAGCCCCCGGTGGCGCAGTGGGTGAAAGCACTGAGCTGCTGAGCTTGTTGATCGAAAGGTCGCAAGTTTGATTCCGGGTAGCGGCGTGAGCTTCCGCTGTCAGCCCTAGCTTCTGCCAACCTAGCAGTTTGAAAACATGCAAATGTGAGTAGATCAATAGGTACCGCTCCTGCAGGAAGGTAACGGCGCTCCATGCAGTCATGCCGGCCACATGACCTTGGAGGTGTCTACGGACAACGCTGGCTCTTCGGCTTAGAAATGGAGATGAGCACCACACCCCAGAGTCAGACATGACTGGACTTAATGTCGGGACTACCTTCACCTTTAACATCTCCCCAAGGGACTCGGTGCGGCTTACATGAGGCCAAGCCCACGGCACATCAATAAACAAAGGTGATAACAATCAATACAACAGCTAAAAAAACTCTCAAAAACAAAAAATAAACAATAAGCAATAAACAATAACAATAGAATACAGCATTTTAAAACCTATGTAATAATTGAAATTTAATATTTAAAATGCTGGGGCATGAACAAGGCAGGGTAAACTAGGATAGGATTTTCAGAGAGAAATGAGGGAACGCCATCAATCCTAAATCAGTATTAAAGTGCATTATGAGGGCATATTGCTGAGAGTTCTCCTTATTCTGGGAAGGCACACTGGAACAACCACGTTTTCAGGCTCCTCCTAAAGACTGCCAGTGTTGGGGCATGTCTGATGTCCTTAGGGAGTGAATTCCAATGTCGAGGGGCCACCACTGAGAAGGCCCTCTCCCTCGTCCCCACCAATTGCGCCTGTGAAGGAGGTGGGAGCGTGAGCAGGGCCTCTCCACAAGAGATCGTGTGGGTTCGTACACAGTAATGCGGTCACGCAGGTAGTCGGGTCCCAAACCGTTCAGGGCATTGTAGGTAAGAACCTGCAATCTTGAATTGGGACCGGAAAATGAATGGCAGCCAGTGGAGCTCCTTAAACAGGCCAACACAATTGGAGACCCACAGGTTGAGAATAGTAAAGGAATAGTAAAATTGTTTATACAATCATAGAATCCTAGAGTTGGAAGTCCAGTCCAACCCCTTTCTGCCAAGAAGCAGGAAAATTGCATTCAAAGCACCCCCGACAGATGGCCATCCAGCCTCTGTTTCAAAGCCTCCAAAGAAGGAGCCTCCACCACACTCCGGAGCAGAGAGTTCCGCTGCTGAACGGCTCTCACAGTCAGGAAGTTCTCTCTCATGTTCAGATGTTCAAACTCCTTTCTTGTAATTTGAAGCCATTGTTCCACGTCCTAGTCTCCAGGGCTGCAGAAAACAAGCTTGCTCCCTCTTTCCTATGACTTCCTCTAGAGAACAATTATTAAAAATAAAATAGGGAACAATTATTAAAATAGAGAATAAAAGAGTTGGAGAGAACCTGGAGAGAAGCTACAGCAGGAGAGGCCTATACATCAGGTTTTCCTTTGGGGTTGCTTTTGACTATTTTTGAGCAGCGGTTGGTTGAATCTGCGGATGCGGAATCCATGGCTGCACCAGGACGTGTCCAAGTTTGAGAAGGCGGCTGTATAGTTTCTCTTCCATCTCGATGCATGTGCGCACCACATGTTCCTTCGTCTCTTATACCCACTTGCTGGGAAACAGTTGGGAAAACAAACCTGTGTTTTCTTTTGCGGTTTGCACGACTTGAACAACGGTCAACAAACGAGAAGAGCAATAATATTTTTTTTTTCGGCAGGATCAACACGTTCATGTGAAATGTGTCTCGGTGAAATGCAACTCCTTCAAAATACTTGAACCTGATTTTGGAAAATTTAAGGACTGCAGAGCTCTGCCTTGTGGTTTATTTTTATTTTTGTGTTTGTTTGCATCTATAGCATGCCGGATGTTTGAGGAAACCTATTTCGTTAGGCCGTGATGCTATCAAATGAAAGTAGTTTGACACTACTTTAACCTCACAACTTCTGAGGATACTTGCCACAGAGGCAGGCGAAACGTCAGGAGAGAATGCTTCTAGAACATGGCCAGACAGCCTGAAAAACCTCCAACAACCCACTACTTTAACTCTTATGAATCAGTTCTATGTACTCATGGGAGTTCTGTTTTGACAAGATCTTTGGCCTTCTCTCCCAAAGAGTGCGGGTACCTAACCAAACTGCAAATCCCAGGATTCCAAAGCATTGCTCCATGGCAGTCCAAGTGGTGCCAAACTGCATTTAATTTATAGCGTAGATCAGGCATGGGCAAACTTCGGCCCTCCAGGTGTTTTGGACTTCAACTCCCACAATTTCTCTCTGAGTGATACGACGATCTCTTGAATCAATCTGTCAACCTTTTGCTTGTGAAACTCAGTGGTTGCTGTCACAGGACATCCAACTCTTTGTCATGCAAGTCAGATGTTCCCACCTCAACATCTTTAAACTTACTCACCCAACAACGCACAGTACTCACATCAACACAATCACCATAAGCAGCTTGCATTCTGGTTGGTGTCACAGGACGTCCAACTCTGTCATGCAAGTCAGATGTTCCCACCCCAACATCTTTAAACTTTCTCGCCCAACAATGCACAGTACTCACATCAACACAATCACCATAAGCAGCTTGCATTCACTAATGAATCTCCTTTGGGGTGACACCTTCTGCTGTCAAGAATTCAACAACTGCACGTTGCTTAAGTCGCATTGACCGACCGTCTGCGCAGGGTTCCATACTTCGCACTTTAACAACACTACCATTTAATGCTAAAGCTTCCAGCCAAAATGGAACTGTAGAGGAGAGTCTACAGAACAAGCCACTACCTGCGGTATACCAGTACTGCCATCTGTTGAGTTACGCAGGTGGAGGCATTACTTTTCATTCAACCCTCGTACAAACTTGAATCCAATGCTGGTGAGTTAGCTTGATGGAACAGATCAGGGAGGAATTGTTTAAGGCAGCCCTCTCCTACTCACTTCAATATATCCACAACCTCCCCAAATTTGCTCCAAATGGTTGGAGTAGTCTTAGGGCTCGTATCATAGATTGGGGCTGCGGTGGCGTAGCTGATTAAACAGCTGAGCTGCTGAACTTGCTGATCAGAAAGGTTGGTGGTTCGAATCCACAGGGCAGGGGTGAGCTCCTGCTGATAGCCCCAGCTTCTGCCAACTTAGCAGTTCGAAAACATGCAAGCATGAGTAGAACTATAGGTACCGCTCCAGGGGAAGGTAATGGCACTCTATGCAGTCATGCCGGCCACATGACCGTGGAGGTGTCTATGTTCAACGCTGGCTCTTCGCTTCGAAATGGAGATAAGCTCCACCCACCAGAGTCGGACTTGACTAGACTTAATGTCAAGGGTAAACCTTCACTTTTACCTTTTTAGCAGTGAGTTAAACCACTGAGCTGCTGAACTTGCTGACCAAAAGGTCGCAGGTTCAAATCTGGGGAGCGGCATGAGCTCCCACTGTTAGCCCCAGCTTCTGCCAGCCTAGCAGTTCGAAAACATGCAAGTGTGAGTAGAACAATAGATACTGCTCCGGGGGAAGGTAATGGCGCTCCATGCAGTCATGCCAACCACATGACCATGGAGGTGTCTATGGTCAATGCCAGCTCTTCACTTCGAAATGGAGATGAGCATCACTCCCAACTAGACTTAATGTCAAGGGGAAACATTTACTTATCATAGATTGCAGAAGAAATCACTGTAAATTTCCTCTTCCGTTCCACTGATAGTAGTCCTGAACAGATACAACTCAAAACTACCTTAAAACAAAACGATTAAGACTCTCGTCCTGTGATGGAGGGCTTTTATGTGTTCCAAATTGAAACCATAACTGCAAAGCTTGGAAAAATCGTCCAGCATCCCCTAGATAAGCAGATTCTGGGAAATGTAGTCCAAACAGTGCCTTTTCTTCTCTCTGATTACCGTGGATGGGCAGGAGTGTCTTGTGGTCAGCCGGTGCTAAAACTAACTAAAACCAAAGCATGAGAGATGCTTGAACTGTGTCACACTGTTGGAAACCAAGCATGGGGGAATCCATGTATCTGTGATTTTTCCTATTTCATGCAGCTTGGGTGGCAACTTTGGGATCCAAGGGTGTTAGTTCTATATGTAGCCATCGGATAATAATATTATAATTTCTTGCATGCCTAATATAAGCTCAAAATTACCAGAGGAAGGGAAAACACAAGCCATTCGTAGATATTTATTATTATCTGTTTTGTAATGGAGGGATGTTTGTCCAGTCAACCCATTCTGTTGGTGTTGTACTTCCCAGTATGAAAAGTTTGAGTTAAAGATTGAATTGTGCAGCCTTCTAGATGCTTTGTGCTGCAAATCCCAACCACCCTATAAGCTAGGCATGGGCAAGCTTTGGTCCTCCTGGGGTTTTGGACTACAACTCCCACAATTCCTAACAGCCGGTAGGCTGTTAGGAATTGTGGGAGTTGTAGTCCAAAACCCCAGGAGGACCAAAGTTTGCCCATGCCTGCTATAAGCAGAATAGCAGGTGTGTTGTCGAAGGCATTCATGTCCGGAATCACTGGGTTGCTGAGTGGCCAAACGTCAGGAGAGAATGCTTCTGGAACATGGCCACACAGCCCGGAAAACTCACAACAACCTAGTATAGCAAATATTGCAAAATGTTGGGTGTTGCAGTCCAACCACTTCTAAATGCCCATCCCTGGGGCAAGTTCTGCCGTCTTGCAACCTAAGAATGGGGAACATGCGGTCTTTGGGATGCTCTTGGACTACAAATCCCATCAGTACTAGTCAGTCTAGCTGATGTTAAGAGTTGATGGGAGTGGTAGGACAGTAGTCATTCATTCCTAACCACGATCCTGTACTTTCCAAATGTTTGGGGTGACTGTTTTGATAATTACTGCCTGGGTTTCGTGGGAGATATTGCCCAAAACGTTCATCGAGGTATTATCTTCCATTTCATAACAATCTGAGTATTTAATTGCATCTAAAACCAGGGGTCCTTCTGGATTGGTCGCTAGCATCCCAAAACTACCAACTGTGTCTTAGGAGAAGCAGGCACCCATCATCCCCATCGCTGTTCTCCAAAACACAACAAACTAATGCAAGGAAACTCATTTTGCCATGGAAGAATTCTGCAAAACGTCGTGTGCCTTCAAGTCTTATAGCAACCTACCGGAGGGGTTTCTCAGCAAGATTGGTTCAGAAGAGCCTTGACGTGTGACTTGCCAAGGTTACTTAGTGGATTTCCTAGCCGAATAGGGATTTGAACACATATCATGTTCAAACCACTATACCTCACTGTTTCCCTCTTTGGTGACAAGGATGCCCAAACAATTGCACGTTCTGTTCATGTATATTATTATTATTATTTGTCTTTTCAGTGGTAAGTGAAAGCTTTCAAGTCAGGAAGTTTAATGCAATGTTATTTTCTGGCTTTGAAGCTTGCATTTAAGGCGCGTAAACATCACCCTTCCTATTTGTTGATTCAGAGGTAAATATGGGCCAGTTTCCCAAGAGGTGAACTTCTGTATTGTCGAAGGCTTTCATGGCTGGAATCACTGGGCTGTTGTAGGTTTTTTGGGCTATATGGCCATGTTCTAGAAGCATTCTCTCCTGATGTTTCGTTTGCATCTATGGCAAGCATCTTCAGAGGTTGTGAGGTCTCACAACCTCTGAGGATGCTTGCCATAGATGCAAGCGAAATGTCAGGAGAGAATGCTTCTAGAACATGGCCATATAGCCCGAAAAACCTACAACAACCCGGGTGAACTTGTTTCCATTTTCGCAGATGAACAGTGGCTCTTGGTTGGAGAAGGGAATTTGCTTCCTTAGAATAAACCTCATATTTTTGTTGATTATCTTTATATTCTGATGTTAAGACCCCCCAATAGAATGATTCCATATTATATTATGAAATAATGTGCTTACACTTAATACTGTTTACAAACGTTTTATCTTCTCTTACGATTTTTGATACAAATAATGCTCTTTGTAAGCTGCAAAAATAAAACTCCTGAATTCCGATCTGGCTGGCATTTCCGTCAAAGAGGCGGGAATGGACGTTTTTGCAGCAAGTTGCCAGCACTATATGCTGCCATTATTGTAATAAAAGTATCCAAATGATATATTTTTTATTTCTAATGTATTATTACCATACCATTTCGCTCTCCGAAGTTTTAGGTGCTCTTGCTGCCTTTTTACAGGGAAAACCTGCTGATTCCTAATCCATCTAAAACACAGACATGTGCTTTTCACCTTAAGAACAGACAAGCATCTCAAGCTCTGAGGATTATCTATGTTTATCTACACTGACGATTGTGCCATCACCGCTCAAGCAGGAAGCTTTGAAATGGTTGAACAGAAGCTTTCCAAAGCTTTAGGTGCTCTTACTGTGTATTACACGGAAAACCTTCTGATTCCTAATCCATCTAAAATGCAGACGTGTGCTTTTGACCTTCAGTACAAAGCATCTCGAGCTCTGAGGATTATCTGTATTTATCTATGCTGATGATCGTGCCATCACCGCTCAAGCAGGGAGCTTTGAAATGGTTGAACAGAAGCTTTCCAAAGCTTTAGGTGCTCTTACTGCCTATTATAGGGAATACCAGTTGATTCCTAATCCATCTAATATAAAGATGTGTGCTTTTAACCTTAAGAACAGACAAGCATCTCGAGCTCTGAGGATTATCTATATCTATGCTGACGATCATGCCATCACTGCTCAAGCAGGGAACTTTGAAATGGTTGAACAGAAGCTTTCCAAAGTTTTAGGTGCTCTTACTGCGTATTACAGGGAAAACCTGCTGATTCCTAATCCATCTAAAACGCAGACGTGTGCTTTTGACCTTCAGTACAAACAAGCATCTTGAGCGCTGAGGATTATCTGTGTTTATCTACGCTGACGATCATGCCATCACCGCTCAAGCAGGGAGCTGTGAAATGGTTGAACAGAAGCTCTCCAAAGCTTTAGGTGCTCTTACTACGTATTACAGGGAAAACCAGCTGATTCCTAATCCATCTAAAATGCAGACGTGTGCTTTTCACCTTAAGAACAGACAAGCATCTCGAGCTCTGGGAAGGAATTCCACTGGAGTACTGCAGAACACCCAAATACCTGGGAGTTACCCTGGACCGTGCTCTGACTTACAAGAAGACTGCTTGACTATTAAGCAAAAAGTGGGCACTAGAAACAATATCATACGAAAGCTGACTGGCACAACCTGGGCATCACAACCAGACACAGTGAAGACATCTGCCCTTGCGTTTTGCTACTCTGCTGCTGGGTATGCATGCCCAGTGTGGAACACATCTCACCATGTTAAAACAGTGGATGTGGCTCTTAATGAGACATGCCGCATTAACACAGGATGCCTATGCCCCACACCACTGGAGAAAATATACTGTTTAGCCGGTATTGCATCACCTCACATTTGTTGGGAAGTAGCAGCCTGTAATGAAAGGACCAAGGCAATGACATCTCTAGCCCATCCCCTGTTCGAATTTCAGTCAGCACGCCAATGCCTTAAATCAAGAAACAGCTTCCTAAGATCTACAGAGATACTCACAGGAACACCTCAGCAAGCAAGAGTCCAAAAGTGGCAGGTTAAAACCCAGAACCTCAAGCCATGGCTGATACCAAATGAGAGACTCCCTCTTGGGCACACGGAAGACTGGGCAACTTGGAAGGTGCTGAACAGACTGCGCTCTGGCACCACGAGATGCAGAGCCAACCTTAAGAAATGAGGCCACAAAGTGGAATCCACGACATGTGAGTGTGGAGAAGAGCAAACCACTGACCACCTGCTGCAATGCAACCTGAGCCTTGCCACATGCACAAGGGAGGACCTTCTTACAGCAACACCAGAGGCACTCCAAGTGGCCAGATACTGGTCAAAGGACATTTAGTATCATGCCAAGTGTTTAAACTTCGTGTGTTTTTAAATACATTACAACTGTATCCTCGGTTTTGTTTTGATACAATAACCATACCGTTATTTTACATCAATGAGTTAGTCATTTGACACAATTCAGAAAATAGCTCTGTGTCGATCAACAATTGGAGACCAAGTGTGCCGTCGAGGCCTGGGGGTCTATGGTGAAAAACACAAGGACGTGGCAACTTTTCCCCAGGGGATTGCTTCTTGCCTTCCTTTAGGGAATTGGAACTCTCAAGGACCAACAAAACACTATAGATAACTCGAAATAGGCTTTATTGTTGTTCACAAAGAGTTATATTTCTTAGGCATTAAACTTGATTTTCAAAAGGGGTAAAGAAAATATACATTACGGTCTCTGTTGTCTTGGGTCCAAGGAGTTTTCCAGCAGAGTAGCTTCCAAGTTCCCTCTTTCTCAATGGCTGTGAAGTCGGAACATTCACAACCCCAGTGAGAAGTATACAGATAACAAGGATTAGCTACTAGTCTTTAGGGATGTATATATGCAGTGCTCAGATGCAACCACAAGGAGATATATATATATATATATATATATATATATATATATATATATATATATATATAATATATGTTGTAGTTGTTGTTTTTCATTCGTTCAGTCGTCTCCGACTCTTCGTGACCTCATGGACCAGCCCACGCCAGAGCTCCCTGTCGGCCGTTACCCCCCCCAGCTCCCTCAAGGTCAGTCCAGTCACTTCAAGGATGCCATCCATCCATCTTGCCCTTGGTCGGCCCCTCTTCCTTTTGCCTTCCACTTTCCCCAGCATCATTGTCTTCTCCAGGCTTTGCTGTCTCCTCATGATGTGGCCAAAGTACTTCAACTTTGTCTCTAGTATCTTTCCCTCCAGTGAGCAGTCGGGCTTTATTTCCTGGAGGATGGACTGGTTGGATCTTCTCGCAGTCCAAGGCACTCTCAGCACTTTCCTCCAACACCACAGCTCAAAAGCATCTCTCTTCCTTCGCTCAGCCTTCCCTAAGGTCCAGCTCTCACATCCGTAGGTTGACTACAGGGAATACCATGGCTTTGACTAGGCAATGGATCTTTGTTGCCAGTCTGATGTCTCTACTCTTACTATTTTATCGAGACTGGACATTGCTCTCCTCCCAAGAAGTAAGCGTCTTCTGATTTCCTGGCTACAGTCTGCATCTGCAGTAATCTTTGCACCTAGAAATACAAAGTCTGTCACGGCCTCCACGTTTTCTCCCTCTATTTTCCAGTTATCAATCATTCTTGTTGCCATAATCTTGGTTTTTTTTGATGTTTAGCTGCAACCCAGCTTTTGCGCTTTCTTCTTTCACCTTGATTAGAAGGCTCCTCAGCTCCTCCTCGCTTTTCGGCCATCAGAGTGGTGTCATCTGCATATCTGAGGTTGTTAATGTTTCTTCCAGCAATTTTACCCCAGCCTTGCATTCATCAAGCCCCGCACATCGCATGATGTGTTCTGCATACAAGTTAAAAAGGTTGGGTGAGAGTATGCAGCCTTGCCGTATGCCTTTCCCAATCTTGAACCAGTCTGTTGTTCCGTGGTCAGTTCTGACTGTTGCTACTTGGTCCTTGTACAGATTCCTCAGGAGAGAGACAAGGTGGCTTGGGATGCCCATCCCACTAAGAACTTGCCACAATTTATTATGATCCACACAGTCAAAGGCTTTAGAATAGTCAATGAAGCAGAAGTAGATGTTTTTCTGAAACTCCCTGCCTTTCTCCATTATCCAGCGGATATTGGCAATTTGGTCTCTCTTTCCTCTACCTTTTCTAAACCCAGCTTGAACATCTGGCAACTCTCGCTCCATGTATTGCTGGAGTCTTCCTTGCAGGATCTTGAGCATTACCTTACTGTCATGAGAAATAAGGGCCACTGTACGGAAGTTTGAGCAGTCTTTCGCATTTCCCTTTTTTGGTATGGGGATATAAGTTGATTTTTTCCAGTCTGATGGCCATTCTTGTGTTTTCCATATTTGCTGGCAAATGGCATGCATCACCTTGACAGCATCATCTTTTAAGATTTTAAACAGTTCATCTGGGATCCCGTCATCTCCTGCTGCCTTGTTGTTAGCAATGCTTCTTAAGGCCCATTCAACCTCACTCCTCAGGATGTCTGGTTCTAATTCATTCACCACACCGTCAAAACTATCCTCAATATTATTATCCTTCCTATTCAGATCTTCTGTATAGTCTCGCCACCTTCTCTTGATCTCTTCAGCTTCTGTTAGGTCCCTGCCATCTTTGTTTCTTATCATACCAATTTTTGCCTGAAATTTACCTCCAATGTTTCTAATTTTCTGGAAGAGGTCTCTTGTCCTTCCTATTCTGTTGTCTTCTTCCACTTCCATGCATTGCTTATTTAAAAATAGTTCCTTATCTCTTCTGGCTAACCTCTGGAATTGCGCATTTAACTGGGCATATCTCCACTTATCACTGTTTCCTTTTGCTTTCCTCCTTTCTTGGGCTACTTCCAGTGTCTCAGCAGACAACCATTTTGCCTTCTTGGTTTTCTTTTTCTTTGGGACGTACTTTGTTGCCGCCTCCTGAACAATGTCTCGGACTTCTGTCCATAGTTCTTCTGGGACTCTGTTTACTAAATCTAGTCCTTCAAATCTCTTCTTCACTTCCACTGTATATTCGCTAGGAATGTTAGTGAGATCATATCTAACTGGTCTGTGTATTTTCCCTGATCTCTTTAGTTTTATTCTAAATTGGGCAATAAGAAGTTCGTGATCTGAGCTACAGTCAGCCCCAGGTCTTGTTTTCACTGACTGGATGGATGTCCGCCACCTTTGGCTGCAAAGGATGTAGTCAATCTGATTTCAGTGTTGACCGTCTGGTGAGGTCCATGTGTAAAGCCGTCTTTTAGGTTGTTGGAAGAGAGTATTCGTTATACACAGCGAGTTTTCCTGGCAAAATTCTATCAGCCTGCGTCCCGCTTCATTTTGTTCTCCCAGACCATGCTTGCCTCTGATCCCAGTTGTCATTTGACTTCCCACCTTGGCATTCCAGTCTCCTGTAATGAAAATAATGTCTCTTTTTGGTGTGTTATCCAGTAGGTCC
>NW_026844367.1:8503571-8532879 GCF_025583915.1 Anolis sagrei ordinatus | reverse complement strand
AGAAGGGAGGGGAAAGGGGGGGGGGGGAAAAGGGGAGGAAGAAAAAGGGGGGGGGGAGGGAGGGGGAGAAAAGAGAAGAAGGAAGGAGGAGAGGGAAGAAGAAAAGAAGGAAAGGGAAGGGAAAAGATGAAGGAAGAAAGGGGAGAAGGAAGAAGGAGAAGGGGAAGGGGAAGAGGGAGAGAAGAAAAGAGAAAGGAAAAGAGGAGAAGGGAGAGAGAAAAAAGAAACACTGGAGAAGGTGGGAGGAGAGAAAGGGGAGAAGAGAAGTAGAGAAAATTAAAAGGGAGGGGGGGAAAATACAAAAAGACTTACGAAAGGGAGCTGTAAAAAGATCAATATAATAAAAAATCGAATTAAGAATTCGGGGAGCACTGCTATCGACCCACAGTGGCACAAGTGAACGGAGGAAAGGAGAAGGAATCTCAGTGGTGGCCCCCCACCTGTGGAACTCACTCCCCTGGGGAGATCAGATCGACGACTTCCCTTCTAGCGTTTAGGAAAAAACTAAAGACCTGGATGTGGGACCAAGCTTTTGGCCATGCTGACAACTGATCAAAGGACCTATCGATAGACAAGGACAATGGAATGGAATGGATATATGGACTCTGATATATGGACTCTGACATGAGATAGTTTTTATGATTTTAATAGGTATTGATGTTTCATTTTAATTGTTGAACTGTTATATTTTGTATTGTTTGTTGTGTGATTTGGGCATCTAATTGTGCCTCCTTTGTAAGCCGCCCTGAGTCCCCCCCGGGGTGAGAAGGGCGGGGTATAAGTAGATGAAATAAATAAAATAAATAAATAGAACTGGATCCCCCCAGCAAAGCTGTAAAAGACAAAGCTTTCTACAGGTGGAACGGATTCACATCCTGTACGAAAGGTTTCTCTGTGTGAACTGAACTAGATGTCCCCTTTTCCCCTCCTTAACCCAGAAAAAGGGGCGGAACTAAAGAACCTAATGATGATTGATGGGTCATTGGCCCTATAATTGCAAACCAAGGGAAGCCACCTTATTGCAAAATGCATGGAACCTTGAAATACATGCAAACACTCAAAAAAAGGAAAAGAAGTTGGAGCTCCTGGACGTTGGAGCACAACATCAGCAAACCAACAGAAAAGCCAATGGCAGCCTAAGCCCTGCTTTGGCCGCTCCGCCAATGAGGGGGAAGGGAGGCGGACAACAGGGAAATAATGAAGAAATATCTAGTTGTCAGGATTTAGGTGACCAATGTTTGCCAAATGGCTGGGTGATAACCTTTAGGCTCTCAAGCCTAGCCAAGGTTATTGTTTGATTCTTTGGATTAATGTCTTGGTCTACCCCTAGAGCAGGGGTCCTCAAACTAAGGTCCGAGGACCGAATACGGCCCTCCAAGGTCATTTACCCAGTCCTTGCTCTGGTCAAAACCCCATAAATACTCATGTATAGGGGGCCCTGGTGGTATAGTGGGTTAAACCGCAGAGCTGCTGAAAATGCTGACCAAAAGGTTGGCGGTTTGAATCCTGGGAGCGGGGTGAGCTCCAGCTGTTAGCTTTAAGCAACACAATATGAATGGATTCCTGAATTAGTAAGCTCAACAAATATCTCACTTATACAGAAAATAGAATAGAATTGAGCATATCTATATAAATAAAAATGTAATGTTTGTTTGTGGGATTAACAGAACTCCAAAACCACTGGACAAATTGACACCAAATTTGGACACAACACACCTAACAACCCAATGTATTCACTCAAAATATTATTTTGTCATTTGGGAGTTGTAGTTGCTGGGATTTATAGTTCACTTACAAACAAAGAGCATTCTGAACCCCACCAACGATGGAATTGAACCAAACTTGGCACACAGTTCTCCCATGACCAACAGAAAATACTGGAAGGGTTTGGTGGGCAGTGTCCTTTGGTTTTGGAGTTGTAGTTCACCTACATCCAGAGCTCACTGTGGACTCAAACAATGATGGATCTGGACCAAACTCTACACGAATACTCAATATGCCCAAATGTGAACACTGGTGGAGTTTGGGGAAAATAGAATCTTGACATTTGAGAGTTGTAGTTGCTGGGATTTATAGTTCACCTACAATCACAGAGCATTCTGGACTTGGGCCAGACCTTCCACACAGAACCCCATGTGGGCCACAGCAACGTGTGGCAGGGGACGGCTAGTAATTTTATAAACTTGTTATACTGTTCAATTTCACAGTAATCACAAACAATATTATATGGGTTTTGGCTGCAAATATATATATATATGTTGTTCAATGGATATATTTGCAGCAAATGTTGGTGTATATGAGTGTTAACGTTTATAACTTTGCAAGTATCTTCAAATGTTAAATATATATATTTGCAGCAAATTTTACTGTATATAATAATTTTAGACCACCAGAGGAAGGCCTGGAGTAAGGCTGAAACTGGTTGTGGGCAACTGATTCATATTCAACTCAGCATAAGAAGACACGGCGTTGATACCATTTCAGAGTGATTGTACACTCTGAAGGTAACGGTGCTTCATGCAGTCATGCTGGCCACATGACCTTGGAGGTGTCTACGGACAACGTTGGCTCTTGGGCTTAGAAATGGAGATGAGCACCACCCTCCAGAGTCAGACAATGTCAGGGGAAACCTTTACTCATGTATAAGTCTAGAAAGTTTGGTTTAAAACCCCCCCAAAAAACTGGGTCAAAAGTGAGTAATGAGGGCTGACTTTTGTTTCCTCCCTTAGTCCTTTTTTGCTGAGCGGTTCTTTGCTTTGTTCGACTCGGACGGAAGCGGCACCATCAGCCTGGATGAGCTCTTGGAGGCCCTGAAGTTGCTGTTCCACGGAAGCGAAACAGACAAGCTCCGGTTCCTCTTCCATGTTTATGACGTGGATGGTAAAATCCCAACGACCACCTTCTCTGCGCCAGTATCGCAACCTTAGATTTTGCTTCTTCACAACCTTGTTGCTCTGCCCATCTCAAGACAGGAGCTGCTGGTGGTTGCTTATGTGCATGTTTTCATTGGGGTTCCTGGGCTGTATGTGCCATAACTCAGGGTTCTCAATAAATACTAAAACCCACCCACTCCAGTAACTATTTTCAGATGAAAATGACATGTAACTGAACAAAAAACCTGTCTTCCCCAAAACCTGCCCTTCACACAGTGTTTCTCAACCTTCCTAATGCCATGACACCTTAATACAGTTCCTCATGTTGTGGTGACGCCCAACCATAAAATTATTTTCGTTGCTTCATCATAAATTATAATGTAATATTATATATTGTATATACATATAATATTTATAATATTATAATGTAATGCAATATAATAACAATCATAATAATAATATGATATTATAATTATATGTTTATATTACATTTAATATTACTAACTAGCTGTTCCCTGCCAGGCGTTGCTGTGGCCCAGCCTGTTGATCTGGAAAATAAAGTAATGAGAAAGTGTTGGTTTCTAATATATGTAATGTCCTTTTTTTCTCTTTTTTTTTTTTTGTGCTTTGTATGGTTTTTATATTTTGTTTATATATGTACTAGCTGTCCCCTGCCACGCATTGCTGTGGCCCAGTCTTGATCTGGAAAATAAAGTAATGAGAAAGTGTTGGTTTCTCATATATGTAATTTCTTTATGCTTGTGGGTAAACAGTATTTCTTGCTGTTTCTTTGTCAGTGTTGATGTGGAGATTGTCTGGTTTGCCTACTCTGGAACATGCAACATATCATTGTCCTTCTTTAGGGGTCCCTTTCAAATCTATGATACTATATCTGTGTGTGTGTAAATCATATATATCTATCTATATCTATTGCTGGATGGCTCTTTGTCAGGAGGGCTTTGATTACATTTTCTTCACCTGATGAAGGGAGTTGGACTGGATGGCCTTAAGTATTTTCTGTTGGTCTGTGTGGGAAGTTTGCCCCAGTTCTGTCATTGGTGGGATTCAGGATGCTCTTTGATTATAGGAGAACTATAAATCCCAGTAACTACAACTCCCAAATGGCAAAGTCTATTTCCCCAATCTCCATCTGTGTGCATATTTGGGCATATGGAATATTTGTGCCAAGTTTTGTCCAGATCCATCATTGTTTGAGTCCACAGTGCTGTCTGGATATAGGTGAACTACAACTTCCAAACTCAAAGTCATGCCCACCAAATGCTTCCAGTGTTTTCCGTTGGTCATGGGAGTTCTGTGTGCCAAGTTTGGTTCAGTTCCATCATTGGTGGAGTTCAGAATGTTCTTTGATTGTAGGTGAACTATAAATCCCAGCAACTACAACTCCCAAATGACAAAATCAATTTTTTAGTGAAGGACATACATTGGGTTGTTAGGTGTCTTGTGTTCAAATTTGGTGGCAATTTGTCAGTGGTTTTTGAGTTCTGTTAATCCCACAAACGAACATTACATTTTTATTTATATAGATTTCATATTTTGTTATGATGTATTATAGTAATATATAATACTGATATTGTACTATGCTAATAATATAATATATTGTGTGTGTGTGTGTGTATATATATATATATATATATATATATATTGTAAGCCTCTATGAGTCCCCTTTGGGGTGAGAAGGGTGGAATATACATGTCATAAATAAATAAATAAATGTAATTTTGCTACTGTTATGAATCAGAATTTAAATATCTGATATGCAGGATGTATTTACATTCACTGGACCAAATTTGGCACAAATACCTGATATGCCCAAATTTGAATACTGGTGGGGTGGGGGTGGGGATCGATATTGTCATTTGGGAGTTGTAGTTGCCCTCAACCCCACCAGTATTCAAATTTGGGCATATTTGGTATTTGTGCCAAATTTGGTCCAGTGAATGAAAATACATCCTACATATCAGATATTTACATTATGATTCATAACATTAGCAAAATTACAGTTATGAAGTCGCAACAAAAATAATGTTGTGGTTGGGGGTCACCACAACATGAGGAACTGCATTAAGGGGTCGCAGCATTAGGAAGGTTGAGAGCCACCTTAGACAGAGTTTCCAGCCACAGCCTTTACCCCAGATGGATGCCACATGACCATGGTCCAGACCCCAGCCCTCTGTTGATAATTTTACCAGTATCCAATGGAAATCCTCCCTCTTTTGTCCTAGGCAGTGGATCTATTGAGCCTGGAGAGCTGCGCACGGTCTTGAAATCATGCCTGAAAGAGAGTTCGATCTCTTTGCCAGAGAAGACACTGGATGATCTCACGGCAGCCCTTTTTGAGTCAGCCGACTCTGACTGCAGCGGAGCCATAACCTTTGAGGAGCTCCAAGCGGAGCTGGAATATTTCCCTGAAGTCATGGAGAACTTAACCATCAGGTATAATGTCCTTACCGTTGTCTCCACACGCTCTAAACACCAATTTATCCCCAAAAGGACTCTTCTTGGTTATGTTTCAGTCTGAGAAAACTCTATCAGTCTGAGGTTTGTTGCCATAGACCAGTCATGGGCAAACTGTAGCCCTCTGGTTGTTTGGACTTCCACAATTTCTAACAGCCTCAGGCTCCTTCCTTTCCCCCCTCAGCCACTTAAGCTCGCTGCTTGAGTGGTGATGGCATGATCATCAGCATAGATGAAACTCTCTGTCCCTTCTGGCAGTGGCTGGTCATTTGTGTAGATGTTCAACATTGATGGAGCAAGCTTCGGTGAGCTTCTCTACAGCACTACTGGAGCCCCTTCCTTTTGCCACTCAGCCACTTAAGCTCCCTGCTTGAGCGGTGATGGCATGATCATCAGCATACATGAAACTCTCTGTCCCTTCTGGCAGTGGCTGATCATTCGTGTAGATGTTCAAGGAGTTTGCAATCTCACTATCTGCGAATGCAGCATTTGAATGCAGCATGCTATCAGTACTTCTGGGGCCCCTTCCTTTCCCCCCTCAGCCACTTAAGCTTCTTGCTTAAGCAGTGATGGCATGATCATCAGCATAGATTAAACTCTATGTCCCTTCTGGCAGTGGCTCATCATTTGTGTAGATGTTCAAGGAGTTTGCAATCTCACTATTGGCGAATGCAGCATGCTATCAGCGTTACTGGGGCCCCTTCCTTTCCCTCCTCAGCCACTTAAGCTCCCTGCTTGAGCAGTGATTGCATGATCATCAGTATAGATGAAACTCTCTGTCCCTTCTGGCACTGGCTGGTCATTCGTGTAGATGTTCAAGGAATTTGCAATCTCACCATGGGCAAATGCAGCATGCTATCAGCACTTCTGGGGCTCCTTCCTTTTCCCTCTCAGCCACTTAAGTTCCCTGCTTGAGCGGTGATGGCATGATCATCAGCATACATGATCCCTTTTTGCAGTGGCTCATCATTTGTGTAGATGTTCAAGTAGTTTGCAATCTCACTATCGGCAAATGCACCATGTTACCAGCACTTCTGAGGCCCCTTCCTTCCCCCCCTCAGCCACTTAAGCTCCCTGCTTGAGTGGTGATGGCATGATCATCAGCATAGATGAAATTCTCTGTCCCTTCTGGCAGTGGCTGGTCATTTGTTAAACGTTCAAGGAGTTAGCAGCATGCTATCAGCACTTCTTGGCAGATTTGATTTAAGTAACTAATACCATCTATCTAAAATGCGTCAGTGAGGGGCTCACGGTGTCTTATAGTACAGATATTAAAATGAACTGTGCACATTTGCAGTCAGTGCCACTTGGGGTGCATCTGCACCGTAGAATTAGTGCCATGGCTGAATGCTATGGAGTTGTAGTTTTACAAGGTCTTTCGCCAACAACCAGAGGGTGCTGATGCAAAACCATTGAGCCATGTCTGTTAGTGGTTCCAAACAGCAGGTAGTCGGTCAATGGATGCAACATCACATTGCCTTTTTCTTGCAGTGCTGCAAGCTGGTTAAAGCCCCCCACGACTCCCCAAAAGGACCACCTGCCGCGCTACCTTAGTCCGGCCTACTGGCACAACAATGGGAGCAAGCTGCTTTTCCTGGGCAGCTACCTGGCTGTGAACATCCTCCTGTTCACTTTGGCAGCATTGAAGCATGTCGGCTCCGGCGCTTGGATCATGCTGGCGAAAGGCTGTGGGCAGTGCCTGAACCTTAACTGCACCTTCCTAGTGGTGAGTAAATCATATAGTAGCCGAACTTCCCTTGGTCAGCTCTACCTATGACATGGTGTCCGCTACCTATACTTCTGCCAAGAAGTCACATCCAGCTATCCAGGCAGTCTGTGATATGGCAGAGGTGGGAGTGAAAGCTTTTGCAAGTAAATCATATGTATCTATTGCATAAAGTGCAAAGGTAGCCATGGTGGGTCAGGAAGACGTGAAGAAGGCAAGTGGGGCATAGCACCTTGTCTCCTGTGCTATGCTAATAATATAATATATTGTATGCATATAATATTTATAATATTATAATGTAATATGCAATATAATACTAATAATAATATGATATTATAATTATATATTTATATTACATGTAATATTACTAATAATATTACAATATAATGGGATAGTACTGTTCCGTCTTCCAGGAGCTTGGTTTGCATTGACCCTTAGTTGCTTGAAATAGCATCCCTTTGCATTTTCCCCAGGGTTGCTACAGGCTTAGCAGCACCCTAATAGTCAAACATTAACAGAGGCTGGAAGCCAGCCTGCAAGCCTTTTGCAGCTATTGGTTTAAAAAGTATCCTTTTGGTCTAGAGACCACCCTTTTTCCTGGGGATGAGATCTCCATTTTGGAAAAGCTCTCCTGCTTTCTTTAGTATAGAAAAAGCCTCAGATGTGCTGGTGGCCAAGCTAGGCAGCTCGGACAAGCCATTGTGAGTACGGTTAAGGTTACCCTCTCACCTTTGAAACTGGTGCTGAGCTCAGATAGAGAAAGACCTGCTCTTTCTAAAGGACAGTAGCTCAGTGCTGGGACAGGGAATATCTCCGGATTTCTCTGTCATTGAGAGAGGCTCCATTACTTCATCTCCAAAACTAATCTTGAGCTTAGATAGGGGAAGATCTGCTCTTTCTGAAAGATAACAGCTCAGGGTTAGGGTAAAAGATCCCAGGATTTTTCTACCATTGGGGATAAGTTAACTCGGTAACTGAAGGAAAAAGGAAAGAAAGAACATCTATATGGTTTCCCAAATTGACTGTTTGTGTTTGTAACTTCATCAAGCTGTGCCAAGTCTGTCAAGGACGTTGTAAAATAAATGTTCTGTTGATGTTCAAATCTGGACTGGCCTCAGTTGCTGAGAATCTGGAGCTTCTAAGAAAGACACCCACAGTTCGCCCAGATAAAGAGAGAAGCATATCTTAGTTTTAACTTTATAGTGTCTAATGGTATAGCACAATATAGTAATATTTAATACTGATATTGTACTATGCTAATAATATAATATAGTGTATATATAGCTTGTAAGCCGCTCTGAGTCCCCTTTGGGGTGAGAGGGGCGGCATATAAATGCCGTAAATAAATAAACAAATAGATAAATAAATCTACATGTTAGTATTAATTTCACAAAGTCTTTAGCCTTCTTTGCCAACGAGTGCTGGCATCTCCCCCATATTAACTTAAGTATTCTGTTAAATCAACAATCCATAATCTGTGATAATACATTCAACTATACTATTTTTTTATAACACTGTTATGTATCAGTGATGATTTTCCCATCCTGTTTTAATTAAGATGTTTGTCTTGTCCTTTTGGCATATTTGTTTACCTGCCCTAAAGTCATCTATTGATGTACTAGCTGTCCCCTGCCAGGCGTTGCTGTGGCCCAGTCTGGTGATCTGGAAAATAAAGTAGTGAGAAAGTGTTGGTTTCTAATATATGTAATGTATTTCTGCTTGTGGGTAAATAGTATTTCTTGTTGTTTCTTGGTCAGTGTTGATGTGGAGATTGTCTGGTTTGCCTACTCTGGAACATGCGACATATAATTGTCCTTCTTTAGGGGTCCGTTTAAAATCTATGACACTATATCTGTGAGTGTGTAAATCATATCTATCTCTCTATATCTATGGCTGGATGGCTCTTTGTCAGGAGCCTTTGATTATGTTTTCTTGCCCTGCTGAAGGGAGATGGCCTTAAGTATTTTCTGTTGGTCATGGGGGTTCTGTGTGGGAAGTTTGCTCCAATTGTTTGAGTCCACTGGTGAATTACAACTCCAAAACTCAAGGTCAATGCCCACCAAACACTTCCAGTGTTTTCTGTTGGTCATGGGAGTACTGTATGCCAAGTTTGGTTCAATTCCATCGTTGGTGGAGTTCAGAATGCTCATTGATTGTAGATGAACTATAAATCCCAGCAACTACAACTCCCAAATGTCAAGGTCTATTTACCCCAAACTCCAACAGTGTTCACATTTGGGCATATTAAGTATTTGTGCCAAGTTTGGTCCAGATCCATCCTAGCTTGAGTCTCTGGATGTAGGTGAACTACAACTCCAAAACTCAAAGTCAATGCCCGCCAAACCTTTCCAGTATTTTCTGTTGGTCAAGGGAGTTCTGTGTGCCAAGTTTGGTTCAGTTCCATCATTGGCGGAGTTCAGAATGCTCTTTGATTGTAGGTGACCTATAAATCCCAGGAATTTAGTAAATGTGATGACGTTTACCCTATGAAAGTGTTTGGGCATGTTGTAAAATGTATATCTGGTGCTGGTGGGGCAATGGTTAGTAAGAATGTCAACCTGTCCTCCATTTTGCCTCCAAGGTGTTGATGTTGCGCCGATGCCTGACCTGGTTGAGGACTACTTGGGTGGCCAAAGTTCTTCCGCTTGATCAGAGTGTCCTTCTCCATCAGCTGATCGGCTGCTCCGTGGCAGCCTTGAGCATCCTTCACACAGGGGCTCACGTGGCTAACTTTGGTGAGTGCCTCTTTCTACTGAGGATGTCTTTTGCTGATTTTCAGGTGTATTTCCAAAACATTGGCCTCCCCTTTCCTCCCTCACCAATACACTTTTTAATACGTTTTTTATTACTATCTCACCCAGGGTTTTAACATTTTATCTTGTGCATTTGGCCCAATTTTTGTTATGTTATTTTGCATTGCTTATTTTATTCTGTTACTTTGTGTATTTTTGTTGTGATGTAATTTTTCTTTATTTTTGTGTCTAACTTTGCTGTCATATTTTTGGGCTTGGCCTCATGTTAGCCACCCAGAGTCTCCTTTGTGGAGATGGTTGCGGGGTATAAATAAAGCCAGGCCTTCAAATGCTAATGAAGGTGGTCAGTTGAAACATTCACACCAGCTCCAGCAGAGAAGAGCTCTTTGCCCCACCCCAGCCATTCCACAGATATATAAACCCATTTTCCTAATTCCAACAGACCTCACTACCTCTGAGGATGCTTGCCATAGATGCAGGCGAAACGTCAGGAGAAAATGCCTCTAGAACATGGCCATATAGCCTGAAAAAACCCACAAGAACCTAGTGATTCCAGCCATGAAAGCCTTCGACAATCAAAAATTTATTATTATTATTATTATTATTATTGATGCAAAAGCACTGTATGTCACAACAAACGGGACCTATATGCTGGATTTCGTATCACAAAATCACAAGTCGAACACTTCCCAAGCGTCTAGGACTGTGTGATGTATTTCCGAATGCTAGGCCTGGGTAACAACGGAAAAATTTGTTTCTAAAATCGATTCGTTTTTGGGGGGTTTTGCGTTTCGATTTTTAAAAGAATTCCGAAATTTTTCTTTTAAAAAGTTCGATATTTACGAAATTTCGTAAATGTAAAAAAATTACGAAACATTAACGAAACAAATACGAAACAATAACGAATCGATTCGTTAATGGCGGACGCGACCGCGCAATACGCTAAAAAACCTCCAAATGGGACAGGGGGAACTTCTGAAGCTTCCCTCTCCCTCTGTTGTTGACTCTTGGTGTGATATTATATATTTTTTTCACTAATTAAACAAAAAACAACTATAAAACTTGCCCCAGACATGCGGAAATAATAACGAAACGACCTCAAACCGATAACGAAACGAATACATAACGAATCCGAAGCATTTACGAAACGAATTGAAAAATTCGTTTCGTTTTTAAGTTGCTCCAGAATGGTTCGTTATCGCTTCGTTATAAAAAAAGAATAACGAATTTTTAACAAATTACGAATTAACGAAACGAAACCGCCCAGCCCTAGTATTTTCAAATGATGCGCGCAGGTCCAAGTCAGGTGGCATTTTGCAGCTGACAGATCATGATTTTGTCGATGTTTATTGTTTCCAAATGCCGGCTGAGATCCTTTTGGCACGGCACCCAGTGTGCCATTGACCACTGGACCACATGTACTGGTTTATGCCAGAGCCTTTGCAGTCTATTTCACAGTCAAGCAGCTCATACCATCAGGAAGCTGCTTTTAATATTTATATGCAATCTCCCTCTGCTGCAGTGAGGCTGTCTCAGACCAACAGCACCTTCTACCTCTGGGAACATCTCTTCACCACACGGCCCGGGATCGGCTGGGTTTATGGAACTGCTTCCATCACCGGCCTGGCTCTGCAGCTCCTCCTTGGCCTCATGTCCGTATGCTCCAGCACCTTTGTCCGCAAGAGCGGCCACTTTGAGGTAAAGTTCATTATATACTGTATATACTCGAGTATAAGCCGAGTTTGTCAGCTTTTGCTTTAGGTTGAAAGAGCCCCCCTCGCCTTATTCACAAGTCAAAGTTATTTGTTATTTTACTCTGTTATTATTGTTACTTATATACTCAAGTATAAGCCGACCCGAATATAAGCCAAGGCATTATTGCTTTGCTTGGCTATCGGAATATCTGTGCATGATGAGTACTCAGGATGCTGATGCCTGAAATGAAAGCACACAGACTTGAAACTTCAGAGACTGGATCTCACCACCGTACGACATCCTCCACACAGTCCAGATTTAGCACCGCCTGACTTCCATCTGTTCCCGATAATAAAAGAAGATCTGCGGGGACATCATGATGCTTCTGATGAAGACGTTGAGAGAACTGTGAGACACTGGTTGCAGAAATAGTGTCGACTTCTTCTGTGACGGCTTCAGAAAACTTGTTCATTGTTGGCAGAAATGTATCCAATTGTCTGGTGATTATGTGGAAAAGTGAATAGTGGGAGTTAAAGAGCACATTCTAAGGATTATTTCTGTGTTTGATTTATTAAAATATTCCCATCCAAACCCAAGTAACGAAGGTGGAGGCATTACTTTTCATTCAACCCTCATAGTTTACATCTTTGGTGTGTCTTCTAGATCCAGGACAACCCTTCCCAAACTTTCCTTTCTCTTTCCTATGTGATCCTCCTCTCTGCAACCTGCAGGTCTTCTACTGGACCCACCTCTCTTATGTCTTCATCTGGGCTTTATTAATTGTCCACGGACCCAATTTCTGGAAGTGGTTTTCTGTGCCTGGATGTCTGTTCCTTGTGGAGAAGATCTTTGGGGCGGCCTTGTCCCGCACTAGGAGGCTCTACATTGTGGAAATCAACCTCTTGCCCTCAAAGGTTTGTTCTCTGGAAAAAATGCATATCTACCAGAATAAAGATTCCATCTAAACATTAGGAAGAGCTCTTCAACATGGGATTTTGTGGCTATCTGGAAATTTAGAGATTTTTAAGCAAAGTCTAGGTGGCCATCTATCAGGAATGCTTTGATTGTGTTTCCTTGATGGCCCAACTGTGATTCTTTAAGACTCCGAAACAAAATTTGAAAAATTTTCTGTCCTTGGTTTGAAAGTGCTGCTTCCTGTTTAATTGTGTGGTACTTACTTTTAAAGTACGGTAGTTGTTATACTCCAGAAACATGGTTTTTATTTTTTATCCTTCTATTGCCTGAAGCGCAAAAATTTGTGAGGGCTCTTCTCCACTGCCATATAATCCAGATTTTCAAATCAGATGTGTGCTGTCACACGCTGGGCCTGTGAAAGAGTCTGTAGACAGGATGTGTTTTCTGAATGCCCAACGGGACGCCGGGGGTGCCTCGGCTGAGAGGCCTTTCGGATTTCTCCACACAAAGTTCTTTTAAAGTTCAACAAAGTTTTTATTGTTACTTAAATCTTCAATAAATCAAACAAATACTTCAAGGCTTTGAATCAACTGGTGGCTTGCTTAAATCTTGTCCACAAGGGACAGGCAACTTCCTTCATAAACTGTTTCTTCCTTCTACAAGGGAAATCCTTCACCTCTCCCTGGGCAATCTGTATTAGGCTCTGTTGGCGTGGGCCCCTACACCCAGTCCAAATTGCGTTATGGCCGCCACGTGTGGTCCTTACCGAACAGAGTCCTTTTGTAGATTTCCAAGAGGAAAGAAGGTCTTCAATTCCCAGCGAAGGCTGGCTGTATAGCTGTGGGACTAATTCCCCAACAAGGGCTATGCTGTAGTTCTCTGTAGAGCTATGGGACTGGATCCCCCCAGCAAAGCTGTAAAAGGCGAAGCTTTCTACAGGTGGAACTGATTCATGTCCTGTACGAAAGGCTTCTCTGTGTGAACTGAACTAGAGGTCCCCTTTTCCCCTCCTTAACCCAGAAAAAGGGGCGGAACTAAAGAACATAATGATAATTGATGGGTCATTGGCCCTATTATTGCAAACCAAGGGAAGCCACCTTATTGCAAAATGCATGGAACTTTGGAATATATGCAAACACTCAATAGAAAGGAAAAGAAGTTGGAGCTCCTGGTACAGCCCTACCAGCACAGGATGATCCCCATCCACTTTTTGAACTGGATTATATGAATAAAGTTTTATTATTATTATGTTTTGTCATATGTCTATTATAACAGGCTCTGCTTTTAATTTAATTTTAGTTTGTTAAGTTATAATTCGTATCTATATTTTGGGCTGTATACATTTTGTTAGTATGGATGTATTGTTGTCGTATTTGGGCATTGAATGCTTGCCTTTTGTGTTGGGAATTCAGTCTGAGTCCTTTTGGGGAGATAGAGTGGAATAATAAATTTTTATCATTATTACTAGCTGTACATGCCACGCATTGCTGTGGCCAACCTTCCCCTTCTCTTTCTCTCCTTTCTTTCTCTTCTTCCTTCCCTCCCTCTTTTTCTTTCCCTTCTTCTTTCTTCCTTCTCTAGCTGTTTCTTTCCTCGCTTCCATTGCTCTTTGGTTCCATCTTTCCTTGTTTCTTTCCTTCCTTCCCTCCATCCTTCTCTCTTTCGGTTCTTCTCTCCTTCCTTCCCTCTCTCCTTCCTTCCTTCTTTCACTGTTTTATTTCCTTCTCTCCTTCCTTCCTTCCTTCCTTCCTTCCTTCCTTCCTTCCTTCCTTCCTTCCTTCCTTCCCTCCTTCTTTACCTTTCTTTCATTCCTTCTTTCCCTCTTTCTCTCCCTCCTTCCCTCCCTCCTTCCTTCCTTCCTTCCTTCCTTCCCCCTGTGTATATGTTTTGTGTGTGTATATATGCATATATGTGTGTATATATTTGTGTATATGTGTATATATGTGTGTTTGTGTATATATGTGGTTTTGGACATGTGTTGTAATGTATTTTTTCCTTTAAAGTCCCTTCTGGTGTGTTTTCCAGTGTTTTTTCATGAGTGATGGTCACTTGTTGGCCTGATAGGTCAATAATTGAACCAAACGTGGCATACAGAACTCCCATGGCCAACAGAAAATACTGGAAGGCTTTCGTGGGCATTGATCTTGAGTTTGGGAGTTGTAGCTCACCTCCATCCAGACAACACTGTGGATTCAAACAACAATGAATCTGGACCAATCTTGGCACAAATATTAAATATGCCCAAATCTGAACACTGGTGGAGTTTGGGGAAAATAGACCTTGACATTTGGGAGTTGTTGCTGGGATTTATAGTTCACTTACAATCAAAGAGCATTCTGAACTCCCTCAATGATGGAATTGAACCAAACTTGGCACACAGAACGCACATGATCAACAGAAAATCCTGGAAGGGTTTAGTGGACATTGACCTTGAGTTTTGGAATTGTAGTTCACCTACATCCAGAGACTCAAGCTAGGATGGATCTGGACCAAACTTTGCACAAATACTCAATGTGCCCAAAATGTGGACACTGGTGAAGTTTGGAGAAAATAGACCTTGACATTTGGGAATTATTGTCCTTGCTGGGATTTATAGTTCACTTACAATCAAAGAGCAATCTGAACCGCATCAACTGTAGAATTGGGCCAAACTTCCTACACGGAGCCCCCATGACCAACAGAAAATACTGTGTTTTTTTGATGGTCTCTGGCGACCCCCTTGACACCCCCTCACGACCCCCCCCCAGGGGTCCTGACCCCAGGTTGAGAAACGCTGATCTTCATGTATCCAGCTGCAAAGTAGCTCGGCCCCTGCCTTCCTCCATCCTTCCCCATCCAGCATCCACTAAACACTAAATGTGGGAGCCAGAGCCAAGAAGAGAAGGTTTGGACTGGCTGATGCTTGTGGTCTCTTCCAACACTATAATTCTATATATTTGGAGTGGGACACACGTAGAAATGGGGTACACTTTGCAGAACTTGATGTTGTAGGACATCAGCCATAGCTTGACTCCATCACCCTTCTTCAAAGTTTGGCTGCCTTTCTTTCCACTGTCTTTAAGTGCAGGTGACCCACTTGGTGATCCAGAGACCCCCGTTTTTCCACTACAAGCCTGGCGACTATGTGTACCTAAATATCCCAGCTATAGCCAAGTACGAATGGCACCCGTTCACCATCAGCAGTGCCCCGGAGCAACCAGGTGGGTGGCCACACAGAAAGCAACCCGAATTGGATCATTTCTACATGTCTACCATCCCAAAAAAGGGGAGGAAATGGATGAGGGGAGGTTGCATATGGCTATTTTTCCCTCCCCATTAAAAAAAATAATTTGGTACAATTTTGATGTGAAATCGGCACCAAATAGTACCCTGGGTTCTCTCAAAGCATGACAAAACTCTCTTGGCATAAGAAAACATCACAAATATTTATTTATTTATGACATTTATATGCCGCCCTTCTCACCCCGAAGAGGGCTCAGAGCGGCTTACAAGAGATATATATACATACAATATATTATATTATTAGCATAGTACAATATCAGTATTATATATTACCATATGGTACTATACCATTATTTTGTAATATTGTTAGTAATATTGCATGTAATATAAAATATATAATTATAATATCATATTATTAATATTAATATTATGTTGTATTACATTATAATATTATACCTTTTGTTCCATCCAATGCCCTATCATAATAGCAGGAAATAGTGATGCAATGTCCCTTCCTGGCAACATTTTGGAAACAGAGGGAAAACAGGCATGTTACACTAGAGCATTGTTTCTCAACCTTCCTAATGCCGCAACCCCTTAATACAGTTCCACATGTTGTGGTGGGCCCCCAACTATAAAATTATTTTCGTTGCTACTTCATAACTGTAATTTTGCTATTATTATAGATCATAATGTAAATATCTGATATGCAGGATGTATTTTCATGCACTGGACCAAATTTGGCATAAATAACCAATACGCCCAAATTTGAATACTGGTGGGCTTGGGTGTGGATTAATTTTGTCATTTGGGAGTTGTAGTTGTTGGGATTTATAGTTCACCTACAATCAAAGAGCATTCTGAACTCCAACAACGATGGAAGTGAACCAAACTTGGCACACAGAACTCCCATGGCCAATAGAAAACACTGGAAGGTTTTAGTGGGCATAGACCTTGAGTTTTGGAATTGTAGTTCACCTACAGTCAGAGACTCAGGCTAGGATGGATCTGGACCAAACTGCACAAATACTCAATATGCCCAAATGTGGACACTGGTGAAGTTTGGAGAAAATAGACCTTGACATTTGGGAGTTGTTGTTGCTGGGATTTATAGTTCACTTACAATCAAAGAGCATTCTGAACCGCATCAACTGTAGAATTGGACCAAATTTCTCACACAGAACCCCCATGACCAAGAGAAAATACTGTGTTTTTCTGATGGTCTCTGGTGACCCCATTGACACCCCCATTCTGAACTCCCCCAGTGATGGAATTGAACCAGACTTGGCACACAGTACTCTCATGACCAACAGAAAACACTAGAAGGGTTTGGTGGGCATTGACGTTGAGTTTTGGAGTTGTAGTTCACCTATAGCCAGAGAGCACTGTGGACGCAAACAATATTGTATCTGGACCAAACTTGACACAAATACTCAACATGCCCAAATGTGAAAACAGGCCATGACATTTGGGAGTTGTAGTTGCTGGGATTTATAGTTCACCTACAACCAGGTCATTCTGAACTCCCCAGGGATGGAATTGGACCAGTCTTGGCACACAGAACTCCCATGACCAACAGAAAATACTGAAAGGGTTTGGTAGGTGTTGACTTCAAATTTTGAAGTTGTAATTCACCTACATCCAGAGAGCACTGTGCACTCAAACAATATTGGATCTGGACCAAACTTGGCACAAATACTCAATATGCCCAAATGTGAACACTAGTGGAGTTCGGGGAAAATAGGCATTGACATTTGGGAGTTGTCATTGCTGGTATTTATAGTTCACCTACAATCAAAGAGCATTCTGTTCTCTCACAACGATGGAATTGAACCAGACTTGGTACACAGAACTCACACGACCAACAGAAAACACTAGAAGGGTTTGCTGGGCATTGACCTTGAATTTTGGAGTTGTAGTTCACCTACATCCAGAGAGCACTGTGGATGCAAACAATACTGGATCTGGACAAAACTTGGCACAAATACTCAATATGCCCAAATGTGAATACTGGTGGAGTTTGGGGAAAATAGGCCTTGATATTTGGGAGTTGTCATTGATGGGATTTATAGTTCACCTACAATTAAAGAACATTCTAAACCCCACCAATGATAGAGTTGGGCCAAACTTCCCACACACAACCCCCATAACTAATAGAAAATACTGTGTTTTCCGATGGTTTTTGCCAACCCCTCTAACCCCCCCCCCCTTTGTCCCAACCCCCAGGTTGATAAACACTGCACTAGAGTAACTATGCCATGGTAAGGGATGCCAGCAAGAGGGGAATGGCTTAGAGTGTCAGGAACCTCCCAATTGAAGGACCCAGAAAAGTGCCCCTTCACTGCTCTGTACTCTTCTCTATCTCTCTTTCTTCTTTCTTCTCTCTCTCCAAAGGGACCATCTGGCTCCATATTCGGTCCCTGGGACAATGGACCAACCAATTGTATGAATACTTCTGGCACCAAGACGACCTTCGTGACTATGAACGTGCCACAAAGCAACAGAACAAAAACAGCTCCAAGAAATTGGAAAAGGTTTGCTGTTTAAAATGGAAATCATCATTAATAATACTTTATTTATACCCCGCCACTATCTCCCCAAGGGGACTCGGAACAGCTTACATGAGGCCAAATCCAGCAATACAACAATGCAAGTATACAACATAAAAATACAACAATAACATATATAAAACAAGATAGAATACAAGAAACAGTAAAATAAACACACCAGAACAATATAAAATCACAATATTTGAACACGGAAAGTTGGTGCTACTATAATTAATAATTAATTAATGTTATTAATTAAGTAATATTATCAATTATTAATTAATATTATTTTTATTTATTTATTAATATTATTAATTATTAATTAATCAATATTATTAATTATTATTAATGCTATAGTATACACCAGTGGTTCTCAATCTGTGGGTCCCCAGATGGTTTTGGCCATCAACTCCCAGAAAAACAAGTTAGTAAACTGGCTGGGATTTCTGGGAGTTGTAGGCCAAAACATTTGGGCATTCACAGGTTGAGAACTGTGATGATTCTTACTTTGTAGGCCAAAGTAGGAGCCTGAGATGTCAGTAAGCAGGCCTCCATTTTGGGAGTGTAAGCGAGGGAGGCAGACATCTTGGGAGTGTAAGAGTAGAAGAGGGGAGGAGCTGGAGCTCTCTCTGGATTGGTTAGGGCAGATGGGAGGAGTTGAGCCCTGAGACGGAAAAAGTGTCTGCTTAGAGTGTAGCTAATTACTAGGTCAGGTTTGTCTGGGGAACTCACTGCTACTGTGTCAGGGTAGAGTGAGGAGTCTTACTCAGATCTAAGTTAAGAAACCTGTTTAAGTAACCATTAAGAATATTGTGCTTCAGTAACCATTCAAGCTTGTGTGCCTCATTAAAGAAGATAGTTGTTTGTTCTGTATTATCAATAAACATATTATCCAGTTCAACATTTAAAGAAGACTCAGTAGTGATTCATCTTGTGAGAATAATTCCAGTGGTTTTTAACATCTTTACATCACAGCCATTTCAGGGAGCCAAAGGGAGAGCTGGTGGGCAGGAAGGGATTTACCTCAGGGACAACATCTTTAATATTCCCAAATATTTTTGGGTGGTGGCAGCAACTCTACCAATGTATACACGTTACCTCAACATACATCTAAACGCTCTGTGCCAAGAAGCATATTCCAACAGATTGGTGTCCAGTGGCGAGATTTATTTTGAGATATCAAAATTCTTTAAAGTGGTGTACAGCTTTGGGATTAATAATCTATAATCCTTTAGAGCGGTGCCAAGGTATAATATAGGATCCTTTATAACTGGTGGCAAGATATGATACGTTTCTTTAAAAGAACCATTGGTATAGACACATCCTATGGCAGACTTGTCCAGGGAAACAATATCTGTTAAGGGAGCCATAAATTGGACCTTGTATGGTCACCACGACATTCCCGGTAACTTTTATTTCAGAAATGCCTCTTTGGTTCCTCTGACGTGGAACAGCCTGTGGCCAACAGCGAAGATGAGATGGTGGAGATCTTATCCTACAGGAGCATTGACTCTCCCAGTGGAAGGACTTCAAATGAGGAGGTGAAGCAGATTTATATGGACAACATATACAGTGGGGAGTGTGTCTACACCAGGGATGGGCACACTTTGGCCCTCCAGGTGTTTTGGACTGGCTGTGCAGACCAGGTTGTGGCACAGCTAGTTAGTAGCCGGCTGCATTAAATCGCTACTGCCCAAGAGGTCATGAGTTCAAAGCCAGCCCGGGTCAGAGTAAGCTCCCTACCATTAATAGTCTAGCTTGCTGTTGACCTATGCAGCCCGAAAGACAGTTGCACCTGTCAAGTAGGAAATTTAGGTACCACTTTATGCAGGGAGGTTAATTTAACTAATCTACGAGMCCATAAAACCTTCCAGCAGCGTGCAGAAGAATGAGGAAGTACTCCRRCAAAGGACTTGGTGTCACAAGTGGACGGTGAAGCAGCAGCTCCCCCTGTGGCTGGAACCAAGCATACCCTCATGAAGCCAGAAAAGCTGGAATGTTAAATTGCCTCTGTGTCTATATATGTTTGTCATGTATAAGTGCATTGTAATCCGCCCTGAGTCCCCTGCAGGGTGAGAAGAACAGAATATAAATACTGTAAATATATAAATAAATAAATAAATAAATAAATAAATAAATAAATACTGTAAATAAATACTGTAAATAAGTGCAGATTGACTCCATTTGAACTGCCATGACTCAAATGCTGTGGAACTTTGAACTGCATTATTGGCCAGTGTAGATCTAGCCTTCTTCTGAGGGTAAATAATTGCCCAGTGGGTAGATATTTGGTAGCTATAATGGCACTCCATGCAGTCATGCCGGCCACATGACCTTGGAGGTGTCTACGGACAATGACAGCTCTTCGGCTTAGAAATGGAAATGAGTACCAACCCCCAGGGTCAGACACAACTAGACTTAACCTTTATTGATTGATTGATAGATTGACTTACTGTATTTGTATACCACCTTTCTCAGCCCGTAGGCAACTCAAGGCGGTTAACAGGGCAAAATTCAATGCTTATGATATCAAGAAGGAATTTAGTGGCTCTCGCCCTGGAGGGTGAGAGTCCACAGACCTAACAAGGAGGGCCCGCTACTTTGGTGAGTGAAAAAGAAGTCACGCAATATGGAATTTCCCTGATTTCCCAAATAAATCTCACCAAAGTTGAAGAAAACACCACCAAGTTGCTTTATTGCAATCCAGCTGGAAAGGATGCAAAGCCGTGATATTTCGTCAGGCAAGCATACATTCAATACAAAGCTGTGCCATTTTATAGAAAATACAGAGCTGTAGATTTCAAATTCCCCGCCGCCCACCCATCAGCCAGCTTGGTGCTGATTGGCTGGGGTGCTTAACAAGTGGGAGGAGGCTTGGTTGCCTCTAGTGCACTTCAGCCAATCAGCGAGGTGCTGTCGCCTCAGTCCTGGCCAATCAGGAGAAGGGGAGGCAGGATGAGCGAAGCTAAGGAAGGGATGAATGGATTAATTGTTCTTGGATCCGGATTTTTCCTGCAACTGGCCTTGGAAACAATAAGCGTGATTTGTGTGGGAGTTTCGGTATAGAAGTAAACAAAGGATGAAGCAACTGGGGACTTGTTTGTTCCTAGTGTCCTGATGGGATTAACCAGATGGATGTATGCCCCAAGAGGTCCAGCTCCGAGGCTTGGGGCATATTTCCTTTATATTGTCCATGCAAGTAGTTTCTTTCAGGATCCCTTTCAATCAAAGGATTATCTTTTCAGAGGAATGTGAAGTTTTCCCTAAGGCTTTGGGTGCTGGGGTCACAAAGAGTGGCATTTCATATTTCATATGAGGGGTATGGGGAAGGGGAAACATGCAAGGGAATCATATGATGGTACATTCATATAAAGAGAAAGAGCCCATCTCCACCTCCCCCCACCCACCAAAGTCCATTGGGAATTCATAAAGCCATTTTGGGAGCCCATGGGGCTGGGGAGATGAACACATTTTTAAAAGTCCAAAGGTTCATGAGGCTTGAAAAGGTAAAGTTTCCAAAAAGTTTCTAAGAGTCCTTCAGAAGGGAAAAAAGTCCCATAAAAGTTCAAGAGAGTACATAATTGTAAAGGGAGGTGGTTTCTTAGTAATAAATGTGTTACCTTCTGCTATATATGAAGGCCCTGTCTCTCGTCCTTGCCAAACTTACTTGTGATGAAGGCGATAACAAGAGCAGGGCCTCCCCAGATGATCTTAAGGTCCTAGATGGTTCATAAGGGGAGATGCGTTCAGACATGTAAGTTGGGCCAGAACCTTTACCTTTACCTATAGTTTTATACTTTTGCTACCACTTCTCTTTGTCCAACAGGTTTCTGAAAACACTTGCAAGAATCAGAGACTCTGTCACATCAAGGTAAAACCTACTGCTTGCTTCACCACACCTGAATGTTGGCCATCTATGTTTAGTGGCCATGTCTCCACAGTTTCAGGGAAGCCCATTTTTCTTTTTGGAGGGACGCGGTCACTGCCATTTTTGAGCTCCCCACATCATATGCGACAACTAGGGCTGGGCGGTTTCGTTTCGTTAATTCGTAATTCGTTAAAAATTCGTTATTTTTTTATAACGAAGCGATAACGAACCATTCTGGAGCAACTTAAAAATGAAACGAATTTTTAAATTCGTTTCGTAAATGCTTCGGATTCGTTATGTATTCGTTTCGTTATCGGTTTGAGGTCGTTTCGTTATTATTTCCGCATGTCTGGGGCAAGTTTTATAGTTGTTTTTTGTTTAATTAGTGAAAAAAAATTATAATATCACACCAACAGTCAACAACAGAGGGAGAGGGAAGCTTCAGAAGTTCCCCCTGTCCCATTTGGAGGTTTTTTAGCGTATTGCGTGGTCGCGTCCGCCATTAATGAATCGATTCGTTATTGTTTCGTATTTGTTTCATTAATGTTTCGTAATTTTTTTAACATTTACGAAATTTCGTAAATATCGAACTTTTTAAAAGAAAAATTTCGGAATTCTTTTAAATATCGAAACGCAAAAACACCCCAAAAAACGAATCGATTTTAGAAACAAATTTTTCCGTTGTTACCCAGGCCTAGCGACAACCACAGATTCTCCAATCCAGATTCGAAGTTTCAGCACCTGCTCTATAAGATGACTCCTGGCATATAAATTGACTCCAGCATATAAGATGATAACTCCTGACTTTTGAGAAGATTTTCTTGGGTTAAAAAGTAGTCTTATACACCAGAAAATACGTTTAATATGTATAAATAAAAATATATAGATGCATTTTCCCCCTGAATTCTGTTTTTAGAGGTTGTGGGAGGGACTACAGACCATGTAACCCTGATTTTAGAATGTTCAGAGTGAGACTCAATTTTAGAAGGAGTTTGACTCAAAAGTCAGTGAGAGTCAGTTAAGTCAGTTAGAGGTCAGTTGAGGTTTGAGTCAGCTGGAAATTAGGAGTCAGTGAAGTCTGTTGATGTCAGTTAGAGCAGAAGTATAGTCATTCTGCTGCAGTGAGATGTTAGTTAATATATGTGTGCTGGTACGGCTGTACCAGGAGCTCCAACTTCTTTTCCTTTCTATTGAGTGTTTGCATGTAGTCCAAAATTCCATGCATTTTGCAATAAGGTGGCTTCCTTTGGTTTGCAATCATAGGGCCAATGGCCCATCAATTATCATTATGTTCTTTAGTTCCGCCCCTTTTTCTGGGTTAAGGAGGGAAAAAGGGGACCTTTAGCTCAGTTATCATGGAGAAGCCTTTCCAACAGGATGTGTGAGATTCTCCCACCTGTAGAAAGCTTTGTTTCTCACAAACTTCAGGGGAAAGGAGTTCCACTGCTTTACTAAGAAATACAGCCAGCTTTGCTGGAAGGTAAAGGACACCAGCTGGAAAATCTACAAAGTCTTAGCCGGTAAGGTCTACTCAGGTTACCCATAAAGCAAATTGGAACCGGGAGTAGGGCCCCACGCCAGCCTAAGAACAGATTGCCCAGAGAAGGGTCGAGGATTTCCTTTATAGAAGAAAGAAATAGTTCTTGAAGCAAGTTGCCTGACCCTTGTGAGCAGATTAAGAAAGCTACCAGTTTCCAAAGTTTTAAAGTATTTGATTTGTTGACGATTTAAGCATTAATAAAGAACCTTGTTAAACTTACTAAGCTTCTAAAGACTTTGTATAGGGAAATCCATAGGGCCTCTCAGCCGAGGCACCTCAGACGTCCCGCTGGGCATATAGAGACCACGTCCTGTTAATAGACAATTGCTACAGGCCCAGTGTGTGACAGCACAATATGAGTCTGTTTTCTCACCTCCAGTCTGCAAGGAAGTGTCATAATATGACAATCAAACCAATCAGCATTATGTTGTTTTCTTCAGTGTTACATTGATGGTCCTTATGGCACTCCCACACGGAGGATCTTCACCTCGGAGCATGCAGTGTTGATTGGTGCAGGGATTGGAATCACTCCTTTTGCCTCTATCTTGCAAAGCATCATGTTCAGGTTGGTCTGCGGCCAGCACTTTTTGGAGCACGTCTACATTGCAGAAGGAATGCTGCTTAACCCCACTTAATTTATTTATTTGCTATATTTATACCCCACCCTTCTCACCCCTGAGGGGGGACTCAGGGCAGCCTCACAAATTTATTTATTTATTTATCTATTTATTTGCAGCATTCATATGCCGCCCTTCTCACCTTGAAGGGGACTCAGAGCGGTTTACAAGTAAAAAGTAAATACAATATATTATATTTTTACCATAGCACAATATTAATATTATATAATACATTGTACTATAACATTATACTGTAATATTATTGGTAATATTACATTTAATATAAATTATATGTGCTGGCACAGCAGTGTGAGGAGATTTGAATTTCTTTTTCTTGCACTGCTAGTTTGTATGCATTTATTTAAGCCATGCTTTTTGCAATCAAGTAGCTTCCCCAGGTTGCAGTCATAGGGCCAGCAACTGGCAATCATCGTTAGAGTCTTTAGACCCACCCCTTTTCCCAGGGTTTTGGAGGCAAAGGAGGACCTTTGTTCAGTCTCACTGTTTGAAGCCTAACAGCAGGACAGGTGGGATTCTCTTTCCCACCCGCACAAAGGCTTCACTTCTCACAGCTCTGGCGGGGGGAGTAAAGGGATAGTCCCACAGATTTTGCTGGGGGAATACAGCCAGCCTTTTCTGGGGCAGCCGGACAGTTCCTACAGCCTTTGTGGAGTAAAACTAAAGGACACCTTTCAGCTTGGCAGATCTACAGCAACCATTGTCTGGTAAAGGACCACTTGGTCTATCCATAAAGCATCTTGGAGCCGGGAGTAGGGATCTCACGCCAGCAAGGTAAAGAAAGATTGCCCAGGGAGGGGTCAGAAGATTTCCCTAAGGAAGAAAGGAACAGTTTACCACCAGTTGCCTGCCCTTGATAGCAGATTGAGGAAGCCACCAGTTTTCCAAGGTTATGAAGTATTTAATTCATTTGTTTGAAGATTTAAGCCCAAATAAAGAACTTTGTTGAACTTATTTTGAGCCTCAATAGATCTTTGTGTTGGGAAATCTAAGGGGCCCTTCAGCTGAGGCACCCCGGTGTCCCGTTGGGCATACAGAAGGCATGTCCTGTAAACAGACATTATTTCATGCCCAGCGTGCAACAGCACAATATATAATTAAAATATCATATTATTATTAGTAGTAGTATTATATTGTATTACATTATAATATTATCAATATTATATGTATATAATGCAAAAGCACCATATGGTGTCATCATCACAAAACAATCAACAGTGCAATAAAAATATTTTTAAAAATATTAAAATAGTAGTTAAAAACAATTGATTAACAATTAACAATTGATTAATCAATTAACAATTGATTGGCAATGCTATGGAAGCATTCGTGACATCGAATCATAACCATCGAGGTAGTGCAGAAACTGCATTCATTAGATGAACCCTATGTCAAGGAAAAGGTCTCTCCACTATTGTTCATCTTTCACAACAATAAGCAATATATGTTCCTGAAAGTATTTATAATTTTTTTAAAGTTGTGAATATTGTGCGTCGCTCCAGTTCATTCCGATGGATTTTTTTTTTGTCAAGAGCAACTTGAGAAACTGCAAGTTGCTTCTGGTGTGAGAGAATTGATGTTGCCCAGGGGATGCCCAGATGTTTTGATGTTTAAACATCCTGTGGGAGGAATCTCTCATGTCCCTGCATGGGGAGCTGGAGCTGACAGATGGGAGCTCACTCTGCTCCCCAGATGCGAACCTTTGATCTATCAGTCTTCAGTCCTGCTGGCACAAGGGTTTAACACATTTCTTTGGGTATTTTGTTTCTTCCTAGATACCATAAGCAGAAGCAAACTTCCCTCAGCCAGGATCTCACATTGAATGAGAACCTCAAAAACGATAACATGAAACTTCAAAAGGTGAGACAATGCCTCCAGCTGCCGTTTGGCATGATAAATATTTGCCCAATGAAGAAAGACAGTAATTGGCAGCATTGTTTTCCCGTCTTCAGGTGGACTTTATCTGGATTAACCGAGACCAAACATCCTTTGAGTGGTTTTTAAAGCTCCTGATGCAACTGGAACACAGCCAGGCCGAAGGAGACCCTAGTGGTAGGTGACCAGTTGGCTCTGCCTTTATGTTGCCATTCCCAAAGTAGCGCAATTCTATAGCATGCATTCATTTCAATAGGTTAGGAGCCCCCGGTGGCGCAGTGGATTAAACCCTTGTGCCAGCAGGACTGAAGACTGACAGGTCGGAGGTTCGAATCCGGGGAGAGTGCAGATGAGCTCCCTCTGTCAGCTCCAGCTCCCCATTTGGGGATATGAGAGAAGCCTCCCACAAGGATGGGAAAACATCAAAATATCCGGGCATCCCCTGGGCAACGTCCTTGCAGACGGCCATTTCTCTCAAGTCGCTCCTGACACGAAGAAAATAGACTGCACCATGATTCACATTTCCATGCTAAGTCCAGAAACATATGCCATGTGGATATGGGGGTTGTATCGTATGTTAACTTCTTTTTCCTGCTTATTAACCTCCTGCCCACTGGTGGTGCAGCAGGTTAAACTGCTGAGTTGCTGAACATAATAATAATAATGATAATAATAATAATAATAATAATAATAATAATAATAATAATAATATAAACTTTATTTATACCCCGCTACCATCTTCCCAAGGGACTCAGTGCGGCTTACATGAGGCCAAGCCCAAAATACATCAATAAGCAAAACAGAACGTAATAATAATAATAATAATAATAATAATAATAATAATAATAACTTTATTTATACCCCACTACCATCTTCCCAAGGGACTCAGTGCGGCTTACATGAGGCCAAGTCCAAAATACATCAATAAGCAAAACATCAATAACACAACATCAGTAAAACAATCAATAAAATCAAATCATATAAATCACATGAACAGAAAATAAACAATAAAAAATCAACAGTGACATATAAACATTTTAAAATGGATGGACCAAATGTAATAGATTAAAATTGAAAATATGCTGATGTGAACAAGGTAAGATATAACTGGGATAGACAGAACCCCTATCACCAATAGAAAATACTGGAAGGATTTGGTGGTCACTGACCTTGAGTTTTGGAGTTGTAGTTCACCTACATCCAGAGAGCACTGTGGACTCAAACCATGATGGATCTGGACCAAACTTGGCACAGAAACTCAATATGCTCAAATGTGAAGACATGTGGGGCTTGGGGAAAATAAACCTTGACATTTCTGAGTTATAGTTGCTAGGATTTATAGTTAACCTCCAATCAAAGAGCATTCTTAATTCCACCAACGATAGAATTGGGCCAAACATCCCACACAGAATTCCCATGACCAACAGAAAATACTGGAATGGTTTGCTGGACATTGACCTTGAGATTTGGAACTGTAGTTCACCTCCATCCAGAGAGCACTGTGGACTCAAACAATGATGGATTTGGACCAAACTTGGCACAAATACTTGTTATGTCCAACTGTGAACACTGGTGGGGTTTGGGGAAAATAAACCTTGACATTTGGGAGTTATACTTGGTAGGATTTATAGTTAACCTCCAATCAAAGAGCATTCTGAACTCCACCAACGATAGAATTGGGCCAGGTTGAGAAACGCTGTTCTAGCAACACTTTCTTCTGATATTTTGCCTGCATCTGTGCCTGGCATCTTCAGAGGATCCTTTGAAGATGCCAATCGTACATGCAGGCAAAACATCAGGAGAAAATGCTGCAATAACATGGCCCTACAGCCTGGAAACCACACAACATTCAATTCCTGCAAGAATTCTGATATGTTCTTCTGACACCCAGACCGCTTCCTGGAGATGCACCTCTACATGACCTCGGCCCTCAACAGGAATGACATGAAGGCCATTGGTTTGCAGCTGGCCTTGGACCTGCTTGCCGAAAAGGAGAAAAAAGACTCCATCACAGGCCTGAAGACAAGGACCCAGCCTGGACGCCCAAATTGGAACAAGGTGGGCTCCCAAAAAGTTGTCTACTTGCATTCCCCCTCCCCCAACACCTTAAGATTGTATAGTTTCGACCTCTGCTTGAAGACCGCCAGAGAAGGAGATTCCAACATACCTCGAGACAGAAGTCCATTCCACTGTGAGGCGGTTCTCGCCATCAGGAAGTTCTTCCTAATGTTTAGGTGGAATCCTTTTTCCTGAGGTTTGCATCCATTACTCCATTGTGTCCTGATCTTTGAAGCAGCAGAAGACAACACAGCTCCATATGCATTTATATAGCATGCTGCCAGATATTTGAAATTCTTCTTTTCTCCAAGCTAAATAATACTTTAAGTCAGGGTTCCTCAAACTTTTTAAACAGAGGGCCAGGTCACAGTCCCTCAAAACTGTTGGAGGGCTGGATTATAATTTGAAAAAAGCATGAATGAATTCTTATGCCCACTGCACATATTTTATTTGTAGTGCAAAAGACACTTAAAAACAATACAATAATTAAAATGAAGAACAGTTTTAACAAATATATAAACTTATTAGTATTTCAATGGGAAGTGTGGGTCCGCGGGGGTCTTTCTTTAGAAGCTTGAGATTCCCAGCAACTGAGACTACTACAGGTTTTGAACATCAAAACAGAATATTTATTTCTCAAAGTCCTTGCAGACTTGGCACAGCTTGGCAAAGTTACAAACAAAACAGTCATTTGGTGAAACCACAGAGATGTTCTTTCTTTTCTTTTTCCTGTAGTCGCTGAGCTGCCTTCATCCAAATGGTAAAAAAAATCCTGAGATCTTTTTACCCCAACCCTGAGCCACTATCTTTTAGAAAGCGTAGGCCTTCCCTATTCCAGCCCAAGGTTGGTTTTGGAGATGAAGCAAATAGTGCTCAGTAACTATTTCTCAATAACTCAATATCTATCTATAACTCAATCGCTCAATTGCTAGTCTATCTATCTGTCTCAATTAGCTTCTTTATCTATATAACTCAATCTCAATCTTTCTACCTAGTTCTCAATCTCAGTCTATAGTATCTCAATCTCAATATTCCTACCTAGTTCTCAATCGTTCTTACAATGGTTTTTCAGAGTTACCTGCCTGACCAACAGCACATCTGAAGCTTTCTTTCTCTACTGAAGG
>NW_026844367.1:8483492-8503471 GCF_025583915.1 Anolis sagrei ordinatus | reverse complement strand
TGGGAGTTCTGTGTGCCAAGTTTGATTCAATTCCATCGTTGGTGGAGTTCAGAATACTCTTTGATTGTAGGTTAACGATAAATCCCAGCAACTATAACTCCCACAAGACAAAATTAATACCTTCCCCCAATCCCACGAGTATTTAAATTTGGGTGTATTGGGGCTTTGTGCCAAATTTGGTCCACTGTATGAAAATACATCCTGAATATCAGATATTTACAAGATGTATTGTCGAAGGCTTTCATGGCCGGAATCACTCAGTTCTTGTGGGTTTTTTCGGGCTATATGGCCATGTTCAACGTCAGGAGAAATGCCTCTAGAACATGGCCATATAGCCCGAAAAAACCCACAAGAACTGAGTATTTACAAGATGATTCATAACAYCAGCAAAATGACAGTTATGAAGTAGCAGTGAAACTAATTTTATGGTTGGGGGTCACCATAACACGYGGAAGCGTATTAAGGAGTCGTGGCATTAGGAAGGTTGAGAAGAACCACTGATCTAGAGAGCACTGTGAACCCAAATATTGATGGACCAAACTTGCCACACATACTTGATATGCCAAAAATTGATTACTGGAGGGGTTTGGGGGGAACTGACCTTCCTTTCTGGATGTTGTAATTCACCCACAACCAAAGAAACAGTGACCTCCACAGAGTCAAAGGCTTAGAGTAGTTAATAAAACAGAAATAGATGTTTTTCTGAAACTCCCTGCCTTTCTCCATTATTCAGCGGATATTGGCAATCTGGTCTCTCATTCCTCTGCCTTTTCTAAACCCAGCTTGTCCATCTGGCAACTCTCGTTCCATGTCTTGCTGGAGTCTTCTTCCTTGCAGGATCTTTAGCATTACCTTACTGGCATGAGAAATAAGGGCCACTGTATGGAAGTTTGAGCAGTCTTTAGCATTTCCCTTTTTTGGTATGGCGATATAAGTGGATTTTTTTCCAGTCTGATGGCCATTCTTGTGTTTTCCATATTTGCTGGCATATGGTATGCATCATAGAATCATAGAATCAAAGAGTTGGAAGAGATCTCATGGGCCATCCAGTCCAACCCCCCTGCCAAGAAGCAGGAATATTGCATTCAAATCAACCCTGACAGATGGCCATCCAGCCTCTGTTTAAAAGCTTTCAAAGAAGGAGCCTCCACCACACTCTGGGGCAGAGAGTTCCACTGCTGAATGGCTCTCACAGTCAGGAAGTTCTTCCTCATGTTCAGATGGAATCTCCTTTCTTGTAGTTTGAAGCCATTGTTCCATTGTCCTAGTCTCCAGGGAAGCAGAAAACAAGCTTGCTCCCTCCTCCCTATGACTTCCTCTCACATATTTATACATGGCTATCATGTCTCCTCTCAGCCTTCTCTTCTTCAGGCTAAACATGCCCAGCTCCTTAAGCCGCTCCTCATAGGGCTTGTTCTCCAGACCCTTGATCATTTTAGTCACCCTCCTCTGGACACATTCCAGCTTGTCAATATCTCTCTTCAATTGTGGTGCCCAGAATTGGACACAATATTCCAGGTGTGGTCTAACCAAGGCAGAATAGAGGGGTAGCATTACTTCCCGAGATCTAGACACTATGCTCCTATTGATGCAGGCCAAAATCCCATTGGCTTTTTTTGCCGCCACATCACATTGTTGGCTCATGTTTAACTTGTTGTCCACGAGGACTCCAAGATCTTTTTCACACGTACTCTCTCGAGCCAGGCATTGTCCCCCATTCTGTATCTTTGCATTTCATTTTTTCTGCCTAAGTGGAGTATCTTGCATTTGTAACTGTTGAACTTCATTTTGTTCGTTTTGGCCCATCTCACCTTGATTCCTGTGGCAGCCGGCCACAAAAGTTAAAGCTCATGCAGTGTCCCATGAACACCCAGCCCACCTTTCCCACCCTTGAAATGATCCATACACATGAAGGAAACACAGGTTAAAAACAAAGTATTTATAAAAGTATTGGAAGTGACAATCCTCATCTTAACGTGTGCTCTCAAAACAAAGAAATGGCATGGATTTTTAAAAACGAAACTCAAGTGGGTGCTGGTGATCCGCAGGTTGCTTTCTCGTTGGGTGCTCCAACCTGGAAGGGCATTTGGGGTCAGGAAAAGGGGGAAGCACCGATGGTCCAGTTGGGAATTAAGACCTGTAGAAGAATGAGGAGAAATTAGAGAAGGATCAGGCTGGGCTTCTCTGCATAGAAGACTCAAGCAGGTGTCTTTTGAGTGCCATTCTAATACACAGTAAATAATAATAAAAAATTTCACGGGGTGTCTGCGCCCGACACCACTGGAGAAATTACACTCTCTAGCCGGTATTGCACCACCTGACATCCGCCGGGAAGTAGCAGCTAATAGTTAAAGGACCAAGGCAGTGACATCTCCAGCTCATCCCTTGTTTGGGTATCAGCCAGCACGTCAATGACTTAAATCAAGACATAGTTTTCTTAGATCTACAGAGACACTCGCTGGAACACCTCAGCAAGCGAGAGTCCAAAAGTGGCAGGCCGAAACCCAGCACCTCAATCCATGGCTGATACCAAATGAGAGACTCCCCCCTGGGCACACAGAGGACTGGGCGACTTGGAACGCACGAGATGCAGAGCCAACCTTCAGAAATGGGGCTACAAAGTGGAATCCTCGACATGCGAGTGTGGAGAAGAGCAAATCACAGACCACCTGCTGCAATGCAACCTGAGCCCTGCCACATGCACAATGGAGGACCTTCTTGCAGCAACACCAGAAGCACTCCAAGTGGCCAGATACTGGTCAAAGGACATTTAATCAACTACCAAGCTTGCAAAACTCTGTGTCTTTTGTATGTTTGTTTGTTTTGTTCTGTCAAAAATATAATACAATTGTTTGGTTGCCTGACACGATAAATATATAAATAATAAAAATAAATAATAATAAATAAAGGCTTTCATGGCTGGAATCACTGGGTTGTTGTGAGGTTTCCAGGCTGTCTGGCCATCTTCCAGAAGCATTTTCTCCTGACGTTTTGCCTGCATCTATGGCAGCCATTCTCAGAGGTGGTGAGGAATGGCCAGGGTGGGGGAAAATCTCTTGTCTGCTAGAGGTATGTGTGAATGTTGCAGTTGACCGCCTTGATTAGCATTAGACGGCCTGCAGTTTCAAGGCCTAGCTGGTTGCTGCCTGGAGGAATCCTTTGTTGGGCCTTTAAACTGCAGGTCACGAAATGCTAATCAAGGTAGCCAACTGCAACATTCACACATACCTCTAGGTGAAAAGGGTGGGGTATAAACACAGTAAATAATAATCAATAAAGGCTTTCATGGCTGGAATCATTGGGTTGTTGTGAGGTTTCCAGGCTGTCTGGCTATCTTCCAGAAGCATTCTCTCCTGACGTTTCACCCACATCTCTGGCAGGCATCCTCAGAGGTTGTCAGGTCTGTTGGAAACTAAGTAAGTGAGGTTTATATATCTGTGGAATAATGTCCAGGATGGGAGAAAGAACTCTTGTCTGTTGGAGGCAAGTGTGAATGTTGCAACTGGCCAGCTTGATTAGCACTGAATGGACTTGCAGCTTCAAAGCCTGGTTGCTTCCTGCCTGGGGATCCTTTGTTGGGAGCTGGCCCTGGTTGTTTCTTCCACACAGAGAAGCCATTGAAATCCACAAGCATGTGGACAATTTCAACAGAAAGGAAGAACTATGAATATGAACAAAATCTGGCCACCAGTATTTAAAAACTCTAAAATTAGGACAGTAAATAAACAACAACACTCAAAAACAGGGGGATTCCAGACAAGAAACAATCAGGGCCATTTAACACCTCCCAAAAAAGGACCCCCCCCCAGGCAGGAAGCAACCAGGCTTTGAAGTTGCAAGGCCATTCAATGCTAATCAAGCCGGGTAATTGCAACATTCATACTTGTCTCAAGTAGATAAGAGTTCTTTCTCCCACCCTGGACATTATTCCACAGATATATAAAGCACACTTGCCTTGTTTCCAACAGACCTCTCAACCTCTGAGGATGCCTGCCATAGATGTGGGTAAAACATCAGGAGAGAATGCTTCTGGAACATGGCCAGACAGCCCAGGAAACATCACAGCAACCCAGACAAGAGTTAGTTCTTTCTCCCTCCCTGGACATTATTCCACAGATATATAAAGCACACTTGCCTAGTTTCCAACAGACCTCACAACCTCTGAGGATGCCTGCCATAGACGTGGGCAAAATGTCAGGAGAGAATGCTTCTAGAAGATGGCCATACAGCCCGAAAAACCTACAGTAACCCAGTGATTCTAGTCACAAAAGCCTTCAACAATACAATCAAGGGACAGTTAATAACTCCCAACAATGCATTCTCCCAGGCAGGAAGCAGCCAGGCTTTGAAGCTGCAAGGCCATTCAATGCTAATCAAGCCAGGTAACTGTGACATTCATAGTTCTTTATTTCTCCCACCCTGGATACTATTCCACAGATATGTAAACCACACTTGCCTAGTTTCCAACAGACCTCACAACCTAAGAGGATGCCTGCCACAGATGCAGGCGAAACGTCAGAAGAGAATGCTTCTGGAACATGGCCAGACAGCCCGAAAAATCTACAGCAACCCAGCGTTTCTGGCCATGAAAGCCTTGGACAATTCAGGGCTGGTATGAGTTATGATGTCAATATCCTTCTAGCAGTCTAGGTTTACTGGGTTGTTGTAGGTTTTTTCGGGATATATGGTCATGTTCTAGAAGCATTCTCTCCTGACATTTCGCCCACGTCTATGACAGGCATCCTCAGAGGTTGTGAGGTCTGTTGGAAACTAGCAATGAAACTGGAGGTGGAACAGACTTGACTAGGATTACGCCATGTGGCAACATTTTTGTTGCCTGTGTCCCTTCTTTAGATCTATTATTGGATCCAGATGAGCGAGATCCAGTTTTGGGTCCTGACCAGCTGGGATTCATTGCCTCTGGCTGGATGGATCCATCTCTTGCCTATTCGTCCTCCTTTCCCATAAAGGGGGTTGTGTGCAGAACGAGTCCTCAGCATACATTGGTTGCCCAGCCGGGAGATTTGGCCCCAAAGATTTGCTGTAGCCTCGCCTCCAACACTTTGCCAAAGACGGATGTCTGCCTGCTTTTCTGTCCAAAGTCCCGGCGAGCAATGCATTTTTAATGAGACTTTTAAAAATTATATATATAATATGCAACTATATAATTTTATGAGGAAACCCTCCCTTCCTCCCTCTTCTCGCTCTCAGTTCCCTCGTCAAGATCAACAAACATGGCCATGCGCTTCTGGGAAGGCGCCTATTTATCCTGGCTTCCCAGGGAATGTGGTTATGAAGCATGGAAAGACTGCACACCGGTCAAAACGAGGAAGCAAAGATTCAGGCGCAGAGCTGGGGCCGCCCCGGGTGGTGAGAAAGGCAGGATTCAAGCTGTAGGTGAATTCATGGGGGCTCAAACTGACCTTACTTTGCCCACTTTTTTGTGGCTTCGCAGTGATGCCCAGGGAGGGTTGCCAAAGGCAAATGAGGGCCATGCAGGGGATGGCCGAGACAAAATTAAAAATTGGCTCTTACTGGGAGATCTTGCAATTCGTAGTGGCCACGTAGCGTCCGGTGTAGTGAACATTGCATCGCACCACGTTGTTGGTGAAGTCCGATTCCATCACAATATATTTGGGGTTCACTTGCACCTGAGATAACACAAGGGAGAGAACCAGTCAGTCTCTCAGATGGAAATCTGCCAATTTGCAATTGCCCCAAAAGAGATAGATGTAAGCGCTATCATGTATCGTAGACTCAGTTAATCCTCTGTCGTCCCACTTTCTTTTCAAATGTCCCGGTTTCTCTCTCCTTCTTTCCCCCTTTGTCCTTAGCTTACTTCCATTGCTGCAAATGGCAAAATAGTTGCTGAACCTTTTTGCTGAACCTTTTTGGGGCTTAGTATTAGTCTATATAAATAAAATAATAAAATAAAATAAAATAAAATAAAATAAAATAAAATAAAATAAAATAAAATAAAATAAAATAAAATAAAATAAAATAAAATAAAATAAAATAAAATAAAATAAAATAAAATAAAATAAAATAAAATAAAATAAAATAAAATAAAATAAAATATAAATAAAATAAAATATAAATAAAAATATATAAAAATAAAATAAAATATAAATAAAATATATAAAATAAAAATAAAATAAAATATAAATAAAATAAAAATGTAATAAAAATGTAATAAAAATGTAATGTTCTTTTGTGGGATTAACATAACTCAAACCACTGGATGCATTGACACCAAATTTGGACAGTACACCCCTAACAGACCAACGAGTGACCATTACTCATAACCTCCACCCCCCCCAAAAAAGGACTTGACCCCCCCCCAAAAAAAAACCAGTGGAAAGGACTTGAAAACCCCAAAAAGGAAGCAAGGAGAGTAGGAGGGAGGGAAAGAAGGAAGGACAGAAGGAAGGAAGGAGAGAAAGWGAAAGGAAAGAAAAAGGGTGGAAGGAAGGAGAGAAGGAACGAAAAAAGAGAAGGAAAGAAAAAGGGAAGGAAAGAGAGAAGGAAAAAATGAGAGAGAGAGGGAGGGGAGGGAAGGAAGGAAGGAGAGAAAGAAAGGAGAGAAAGAGAGAGGGAAGGTTGGCCATAGCAGCGAGTGGTGGGTACAGCTAGTAATAATAATAATAATAATAATATACTTTATTTATATTCCGCCATTCTTCCCTAGGGGACTCATAGCAGATTACAGCATTTTCATACATAAGCAAACATTCAATGTCTTTACAATCATATGCTATTATTATTATTATTATTATTATTATTATTATTATTATTATTTGAAACACATCAAGATTAGTACAAAGGAAACAAGACCACTCTGCTGGCTGTTGTATTGGATCACACATCGGACACTTCCCAAGCGTCTAGGATTGTGTAATGTATTAGTGAATAATGAGTACAGATCCCAGTAAGGTGGTCTTCTGCAACTGGCAGATGGTAATTTTGTCAGGGCCGATTGTGTTTAAGTGCAGGCCAAGGTCTTAAGCACTGCACCCAGTGTGCCGGTCACCACTGGGACCACCTTGACTGGCTTGTGCCAGTGTTTTTGCAGTTCGATCTTTAAATCCTCATATCGTGTCAGCATTTCCAGTTGCTTCTCTTCAATCCTGCTGTCACCTGGGATTGCAACATCGACAAGCCATACTTTGTTATTGTTGTTGTTGTTGTTGTTGTTGTTATTATTATTATTATTATTATTATTATTATTATTTTACATTTATTTCTATCCCATTTTATCTCTCCCGAAGGGGACTCAAGGTGCTTGCTTAGCCAAAGTTCATATGAAATCCCAGAGTGGATATGCCATACTCCTTTGCTCTCGCCCGCTATGCTTTCCCATCACTAGTCTGGGCATAAAACATTGGCTTTTGTATGCAGAGTGCAATAGAGCAAGAACCATATTGTCCTTAGCTCAAGGCAGCAGAATACAACTAGCTGGCCCTATTTACAGCCATCCTTAGTGTTGACTCCCTCCATCTCTAATGCTTTCCTTTACAGAGAAAACAAATGAATATGCGAGAGGGTGGGAGAAGGACCTTTTGGCAGCAAAACATCTTCGTTGCCAAAAAGAGAACAGAAAAGACGTTTCTGGCACAGGAGCAGCTCAGACAAAAGAACACAGCCATGGTTCTCATTTCCCTGTTCTTATTTCAGACACAAGGCATTTGAAAACGTACCGTAGCCAGAGTCTGGGAACGTTTCCTCTTTGTACTACAATTCCCAGAAGCTCTCCAGCCAGTGGCGGTACCAGGTTGGGGATGCTGGGAGCTGTCATCCCCAAAAGTAATAGTTCAACTCAAGTGTTTAGACATGTGCTTACCTTTAGGATATAGTTCCCAGGTTGGACGTCAGTGATATCGATCCACTGGCAATCGATGTCGGCATTATAAGTATCATAACAACCGGGACTCAGACCCTGGGAAACGGCAGAAAACACAAAATTTTAAATATGTATTGTAAGCCAAGGTGGCTTTTAGGTTAGTAAGGTAGAGAATTTCTTCTGGGTTTGAGTCCAAACTTGACAGGATCTATCTCAGAGGCTGAACCTATTTTCCCAGGTCTGTTTCTGCAACTTTAAGGGGTAGTTCCTTTAAAAAAGTGGTTCCCAATCTGTGGTCCATGGACCAACAGTGGTCCGGAAGAACTACAAGGGTTATCCGGAAAGTAAGGTTGCAAAGCACGTAGCTCTCGTGAGGAATTTTTGTGGGGAAGTTGGTATCACTGCTGTGTAGCGGGAAGCCAGTGGAAGTGAACGAGCAGTGCCAGTCGTCAGTAGCTCATCAACTGGCATTGTGGTGAAGGTTAGAGATGAGCGTCCTCATTCAGTTTCCTTCCAAGTGCAAAGTTTGTGCTGTAAAACACTACCTAAATAATAAGTGGCATCACAAAATCAATTCAGTTTATGGAGAGGACGTAATGTGAAGACCGCAAGTGACAAAATGGGTATGGAATATATTGTGAGACCATGAAGAAACTTTGCAGAGCCATCCAAAACAAATGTCGTGGGATGCTGACGGTGAGAGTGTCTCCTTCATGACAATGTGTGTCCGCACACCACTTGTGCAACACAAGAGCTGTTGACCTCATTTGGTTGGGATCTTTTAAGCCACCCTTCCCACAGCCCCGATCTCGCACCCAGTGACTATCATATATTCACGAAATTGAAGGAACACCTGGGTAGAAAACACTTTTACGACAATGATGAGGTGAAAATCGAAGTGACGAACTGGCTGAAAAAGGCAGTGGGAGACTTCTATGATACAGGCATCAAAAAACCCGTTGCAAGGATGACAAAAGGTATTGAACTGAATTGTGATTATGTGGAAAAATAATACCTATGCTACAATCTATGTAAGTTTTATATTCATCCTTGTAACCTTACTTTCCGGATATCCTTCGTAAAATATTGTCTGCGGCCTCACCGTTACTACACAATTGCAACGAGAGTGACTGATCTTGGGAAACCCTCTTACAATGCTGAGGCTTATTAAATATGGTTTTCTGTGGGCGAGCAATTGGTGACTACTGGATGGCATATACTCTGTATCAGAAACTAGAGCTGATGTGGTCTATCCAATGTAATTTTCAGAATCGGCACCCCAAATAACCAAACCGAATCTAAAGTTGACCAAAAACCGATTCGTAACCCTTTTGGTACTAATGTTGGAGAGTGGACCCTGGTCAAAAAAAGATTGGGGACCACTGCTTTAAAAATAGGCCCAAGCTCTGGAGCAGAGTTAGTGCTCCACTGACATGGAAGCTGCACCTAATCTATAAGATCATTGCAGATTCAACCTCCACCAAAATCCCATGTTAGAAGGCTCTTGGGTAGCCAAGCCGAGGAAAGACCTCGGATGACCCCTTCCCTACCTGTGTGTGCGATGTGCAGGCGTAGCGCTTGAGGTTCCCAAAGTCGCAGGTGGTGTCTTCCAGGCAAAAACTCGCTTTGTGACCTTCGGCCACTTTCTTGCCAGTGGTAGCGTCTAGCAAGTCATAGTGGCTGAATTCATCCATGCTGTGGTAATGCCTGTGGGTGAGGAAGAAGGAAACAATGCAACCATGCCATCTGTACGAAGGTGACATCCAACTCTATCACTCCTTTCCACCTGCTACAAAGGAGGCTGTTCAGGTCCTGAACTGAACAGCCTCCTTAGTAGTAGCATGTTAACAAGCTGGAATATGTCCAGAGGAGGGCAACTAAAATGACCAAGGGTCTGGAGAACAAGCCCTATGAGGAGCAGCTTATAGAGCTGGGTATATTTAGCCTGCAGATGAGAAGACTGAGAGGAGACGTGATGAGGGCCATGTAAGGGGAAGTCCTAGGGAGGAGGGAGCAAGCTTGTTTTCTGCTGCCCTGGAGACTAGGACGCAATGGACCAATGGCTTCAAACTACAAAAAAGGAGATTCCATCTGAACATGAGAAAGAACTTCTTGACTGTGAGAGCTGTTCAGCAATGGAACTCTCTGCCTTGGAGTGTGGTGGAGGCTCCTTCTTTGGTGGCTTTGAAACAGAGACTGGATGGCCATCTCTCGGGGGTGTTTTGAATGCAATTTTCCTGTATCCTGCCAGAATGGGGTTGGACTGGATGTCCCACTAGGTCTCTTCCAACTCTATGATTATATGGTGCTTGGTAGCTGTGGCAATCTGGATGAGGGAAAACAAATTGAAATTGAATCCTGACAAAACAGAGGTTCAGTCAAAAGGCTGAACAGGTTATAGGGTTATAGCCTGTGCTATAGGCTTGTTTGATTAAAAAAAAAAAGTTCAAAACTCGTTTCAGATGTAGGGAGCGCTGGTGGTTCGATTCTAAAGTCAATTCTGATTTTCACAGAAAAATATGTTCAAAACTTTCCGAAACTTCTGAGACTTCCGAATCCTTTTGTTAATGGTTTGAAAGCATTATTTGCTGTTTCAGTGGGTGGTCTTTACTTTGAAAGTAGTCGTTTTACTCCAGGAGCGGGGAAAAGCAAGTTGAGGAAATTCCTTCCTTCCCTGGTTTAAAACTGGCTTCTCTGACTTGAGGCAGAAGCAGGGAAAGCAAAGGGAGGAAATTCAGCCTTCACCTCTCAACGAAAGATTGCCCCAGGCACTGCCTGGTCACCAAATGCTAATCAAGGTGGGCAGTTGAAACATTCACACCTAACTCCAACAGACAAGAGTTCTTTGCCCCACCCTGGTCATTCCATAGATATATAAACCCTTTTTCCTAGTTCCAATAGACCTCACTACCTAGAATCATAGAATCATAGAATCAAAGAGTTGGAAGAGACCTCATGGGCCATCCAGTCCAACCCCCTGCCAAGAAGCAGGAATGTTGCATTCAAATCACCCCTGACAGATGGCCATCCAGCCTCTGTTTAAAAGCTTCCAAAGAAGGAGCCTCCACCACACTCCGGGGCAGAGAGTTCCACTGCTGAACGGCTCTCACAGTCAGGAAGTTCTTCCTCGTGTTCAGATGGAATCTCCTCTCCTGTAGTTTGAAGTCATTGTTCCTCGTCCTAGTCTCCAAGGAAGCAGAAAACAAGCTTGCTCCCTCCTCCCTGTGGCTTCCTCTGAGGATGCTTGCCATAGATGCAGGTGAAACGTCAGGAGAGAATGCCTCTAGAACATGGCCACATAGCCCGAAAAAACCTACAACATCCCAATTCAGCCTTCCCTGGTTTAAAACTGGCTTCTCTGGGTTGAGCCGAGGCCAGGGACCAGATTAATTTCCGACTCACTTCCTGAGTCGGAAGAAAATGGCGAGACTAGCTTCGGAAGGGCAAAGGAACTTCTGGTTTCCTAAAAAAGTCCAAAATCGCTTCAAAAAGGTAATTTTTCTGAATTTATTCTGAATTAAGAAGATTTTGACTGGACTTAACCATGTTTACTGTGCTGGATGTGGTTACCCTCCCTCTGAAGACACGGAGTCCTCCTGGGTTCATCAATGAGCCTGGAATGCTAGATTTCGGTGGTGGCCAGGAGTGCTTTTGCACAGTTAAAACATGTGTACCAATTGTGCTCATGCCTTGCAAAGTCAGACTTGGACATGGTAGGACTTAGATTCCTAGAGATATGTTCTTTTTCGGAATCTCTAGGTCTTCCAGCGTGGCTCTAACTTTTCTAAGGTTTCATGATTCCTCTCCCTCCCGTAAACCAGAGCCAACACTTTCTGCATTGGAAACAGATCCAAGAATGATGGGATGCAGGTGCCTGGTCACCTCCGACCCCTTCCCACAGCCACTCTCCGCCAACTCAAATATCTCCCCAATCCCTTGCTACTCACTGATGGCAGCTGTGCCATTCCCAGGTGTGCCGAGCCCGATTGGGCAGGAAATCCGCTGTTCCCTGGTTCTTTACTCGCTGCGGGAAACGCAAGAGCACTCGGATGTCATAGTCTGTGGCTTCAGGGGTGTAAGCAGTGCTACAAGAACAGAAAAATCAGTCACAAGAGTAGGAGAGTCACTTTTGGGAAATGTAGCCTCCCGAAGTACAAACCTTCAACTGTCTACAAAAAAAAAAAAAAAAAAAAAACCATCTACAAAAAGAACTTTGATGATCTCTAAATGTTTCCAACATTACAATAAAGATGTGGGAGACCAATGGAACCAGAACCAGCTTTAATGTAGAGAGAAAAACCATAGGGTTGTTGTAGGTTTTTCAGGCTATATGGCCATGTTCTAGAAGCATTCTCTCCTGATGTTTCGCCTGCACAACCTCTGAGGATGCTTGTCACAGATGTAGGTGAAACATCAGGAGATAATTCTTCTAGAACATGGCCATATAGCCAGAAAAACCTACAACAACCCGGTGATTCCAGCCATGAAAGCCTTTGACAATACTTCCAAGATGAGCCCGAGTAAAGGGGGAACAACTGGGAAGCTGTGGTTGGCACAATTGGTTAAACCAGTGGTTTCTAATCTTTGGTCCTCCAGATGTTTGGAACTTCAGCTCCCACAATTCCTAACAGCTGGGATTTCTGGGACTTGAAGTCCAAAACAATTGGAGTACCAAAGGTTTGGAACCACTGGGTTAAACCCTTGTGCTGCTGAACCGCTGACGAAATGATGGGCATTTCGAATCCGCGGTTGGGGTGAGCTCCTGCTGTTAACCCTAGCTCTTGCCAACCTAGAAGTTCAAAAACATGCAAATATTAGTAGATCAATAGGTACTGCTTCAACAGGAAGGTAATAAAGGCACCCAAGCAGCCATGCCGGCAACTCAACCAGGAGGTGTCTACGGACAACAGGCTCCATGGTTTGGAAATAGAAAAAGAGCACTTCCCCATGGTCAGAGTTGAGCATCACCTCCAGAAGCCGGAGATGAAAGCATTTACCTTTGTTCTGTATATTTGTGTGTCACTGTCATTTGACTGTATTAATAATAATACATAATATAAATAATTTGATGATGATGATGATGATGATGATGATGATGATGATGATGATGATGATAGGCCTTACCTTGCTAGACACTTTTCTTCTGCGGCACAGCGGAGGGAATAGAGGTGAGCCCGTTGTACATATGTCGAAGCCTGGACGTAATTTGGGTCAGGGACTAGGTCTGGGAGGCCTGGAAAGACATGACAAAGCACTTGTCATTTGCCTTCAAGTCAGCTTTCATTTGGTGCAAACTTGTCATAGGGTTGTCTTGGCAAGATTTGATCGGAGGGGTTTTCCAATCCATGGCCATGCAGGCATTCATAGCCTGGACTCCTATTTCAGGACTGGGTTTTTCTTGAAATGGTTTACTCTGTGTAATTGTGTTAGATATTGGGAGGCCATTATGTACTCAAACCATACAGGGTGAATCTACACTGCGGAATTAATGCACTTCGACGATGCTTTAACTCAGCGTTTCTCAACCTGGGGGTCGGGACTCCTGGAGGGGGTTGCAAGGGAGGTTTCAGATGAGTCGCTAAAGACCATAAGAAAGCACAGTATTTTCTGTTGGCCATAGGGTTTCTGTCTGGGAAGTTTGGCCCATTTCTATTGTTGGTGGGGTTCAGAATGCTCTTTGGCTGTAGGTCAACTATAAATCCCAACAACTCCAAAATGTCAAGGTCTATTTTCCTCAAACTCCACCAGTGTTGACATTTGGGCATGTTGAGGATTCATGCCAAGTTTGGTCCAGATCTGTTGCAATCCAGATCAGGAAACGAGACCATAAGATAACCATCCACCACACTTGACTGTGGGAAAAACAATCCCTTTTTCTTGATGAAAAAATGGTTACAAAATAGAGGAAAATGCAAAGTCAAAAAGCCACTGTAAAATTCAGCAGTCAGGAATATCTATGAACTAGATCAAAATTCCAAAAGCAACACTGTAAAAACCTGGAACCTGTTAGCATTTCACTAACCGTACTTGGAACACTAGAAGCCTCTTGGGGTGCAGGCCACGGGAAATCTGCCAAAGTAATGCCTCAGTCTAAACGATGCCTGATCTACTGAGACAGTCCGGGGAGAGGCACTAAAAACTAAAGAAACTGTTTCGGGACATGCCTCCAGGCTTTGAAGCCTGGGCCTCCCTTTGCCTTAATCTGCTTGACCTTCGCAGACTCTGCGATTCACTCTTCTTTTTTCAAATCTGCTCTTTTCTATCCTCATTAAGGAAGCCAGGTGTTAGCTCCTCTGGAGATCTATCCCTGCTTGGTTCTGAAACATTCTGATCAGGCTGTGTAGTTTCACTTTCCAAGCCACTGACCTCAGAATCAACATCTTCCAAACCATCAGGGAAAAATACATGTTCAGAAGCCTGTTCAGTTGCATCAGGAAATACAATCAGAGAATCAGAGAATCAGGTTCAGGTTCACATGCAGGCTGAACCCTAACAAGATCCATCATTGTTTGAGTCCACAGTGCTCTCTGGATGTCGGTGGACTACAACTTCAAAATTCAAGGTCAATGCCCACCAAACCCTTCCAGTATTTTCTGTAGGTCATGGGAGTTGTGTGTGCCAAGTATGGTTCAATTCCATCATTGGTGGAGCTCAGAATGATCCTTGATTGTAGGTGAACTATAAATCCCAGCAACTACAACTCCCTAATGACAAAATCAATCCCTTCCAATAACCCCACCACTATTCAAATTTGGGTTTATTTGGTATTTGTGCCAAATTTGGTCCAGTGAAAGAAGATACATCCTGCATAGCAGATATTTACGATTACGATTTATAACAGTAACAAAATTACAGTGATGAAGTAGCAACAAAAACAACGTGATGGTTGGGGGTCACCACAACATGAGGAACTTGTCAGAGTTCAGACAATGCCCAGCGGAAGGAATGCTACATCAGCAGACAGTGAGTTGCAAAATAAGGACTCTGCAGGCTTTGAGTTACAAAAGAAACTAAGTTTACTAAGCACATTCAACAGACACGCCTTACTACAGCGAGCTACAATTCAGGAACTAGTCAAAATGAAAGCCTCTTCACATCTGCTTATCTCCTCTTGCTGAGACTGGTTACTCCCTTCTGTTCCCAGCAAGAGCAAACCTTATCTTACTTTTCTCAAGTTCACTTAATCACAGCCTCATAGAATAAACATTCTGCACAGCATTTCTAATTCACAGTGGCATCCATATTTGCAATACATAGAAGCACATTTAAAACACATACATAACTAAATTAATCCTGACAGAACTGTATGACGGGGTTGCAGCATTAGGAAGGTTGAGAACCACTGATCTACACTGTAGAATTAATGTAGTTGGACACCACTTGAGCTGCCTTGGCTTAATATTATCGAACTATGGGAGATATTGCTTTATAAGGTCTATAGACCAGTCATGGGTAAACTTATGCCCTCCAGGTGTTTTGGACTTCATCTTCCACTGGCTGTTAGGAATTGTGGGAGTTGAAGTCCAAAACACCTGGAGGGCCCAGGTTTACCAATGACTGGTCAAGAGCCATCTCTGTCAATGAGTGTTGGCACTTCACCAGACTATACATCCCAAAGTTCTATAACACTGACATTTACAGTGGTGTCCAATCTGCATTAATTCAACAGTGTAGATGGGCCCAGAGACCTCAGTTTCCCATTTTCTGTTTCCAATGAATTATTGCAAGCCCAAAGAGGATTGATATAGGACAAATTATGACCAAGTTTCTCCCTCTTGCAAACCCATGCATGAAATCACTTACTCATAAAACATACCCCTCCTCACAACACTGACACTTGACTTGGGAAGGGGAGGTGCCTCCCATTGTATTTCTTGAAGGGAACAGATTGGTTCAAGAAGCCCATCACTGCCACCACCCCCTAAATGCACACACTCCCTCTTTAACTTTGCTTCATGCGCGATCCCCTTGTGCATTACCTCAGCAGGAATGACCAAGCATGGAGGCAGGAAGCGAGAGCCAAAGTGGTGAGGTGATTCCCTCCAGGGAGAACAGCCTGAGAAACAAGCAGGCATTGTTCTTTCCGGCTCTTGGAAAAACAAATTAGGGCCAAATGGTGTTCCCAGTGCAATCTGCTTATGGGGGGAGAGATCAGAAAGGTTGGCTTTGACATTGCATGGCCTACTTCTCTTCCTATGCCCCCAATTCACGTGTTTTGATTTTGCAAAAGAAAGTCCATGATCAAGATATTTCACAAAGCCAAAGGAGGATCTACACCAGTGTTTCTCAATCAGGGGGTTGGGACCCATGTGAGGGTCATGAGAGGGTGTCAGAGGGGTCACCAAAGACCACCAGAAAATGCAGTATTTTCTGTTGGTCATGGGGGTTCTGTATGGGAAGTTTGACCCAATTCTATGGTTCACCTACATCCAGAGAGCACTGTGGACTCAAACAATGATCTGACTCAAACGTGACATGAATACTCAATAGGCCCAAGTGTGAATACTGGTGGGGTTTGGGGAAAATAAACCTTGACATTTGGGAGTTGTAGTTGCTGGGTTTTGTAGTTCATCGACAATCAAAGAGCATTCTGAACTCCACCAACGATGGAATTGAACAAACTTGGCATACAGAACTCCTATGGCCAATGGAAAATACTGGAAGGGTTTGGTGGGCACTGACCTTGAGTTTTGGAGTTGTAGTTCACCTACATCCAGAGAGCACTGTGGACTCAAACAATGATAGATCTAGATCAAACTTGTCACGAATCCTCAACATGCCCAAATGTCAACACTGGTGGAGTTTGGGGGAAGTAGACCTTGACATTTGGGAGTTGTAGTTGCTGGGACTTACAGTTCACCTACAGTCGAAGAGCATTCTGAACCCCACTAACAATAGAATTGGGCCAAACTTCCCACACAGAACCCCTATGCCTTGCTAGTGCAAGCCTCCCTCCAGCCTTGCTTGCTCTCCCTCGCCCGCATATGCACACCACACTGCCATGTGTAGAGCACGCTTGTTCTCCCCTCCCAGCTTGGAGTCTCAGAAACAGTCCTCCTCTTGATCGAGAGGCCAGAAGGTTTTTTGGTGGGAGGATTCGCCGTCTGTTTCCAAAAAGGAAGAGAAGGACAGGTGGAGAGATCTTCAGACTTCTCTGCCAAAGCGGTTCCGAAGACCATCAGAAATATCTATTTTCTGATGGTCTTTGGCGACCCCTCTGAAACCCTCTTGTGACCCCCCAGGGGTCCTGGTCCCCAGGTTGAGAAACACTGGTGGAGATGGAGCTGTGGTCTGACTCAGCGCATGGAAGCCTCCTATGCTGGGAACATCTGGGCCGCTTAAGTGGGTCTCTTTCTTAACTGGAACCGACAGCTCTTCGATGCTTGCGCTGCTATGCAAACATTGTTTATAGGCAAAGGATGCAAGTAATTGAGGCTGCCGAGGGAATTTCCGATAAACCAGAAACGAATTACTCAGATGGAAGAGCAGCCAAGAAAGGCGGATCTCTCTCTCTCTTTCTCTCTCCCTCTTTCCCTCCTCTCAAAGTTATTAGGGAATCTTTCTGGGTAGGCTGCGTGGGGTCAAACCCTTCACGTTGCCTCTCCACAGGAAATCAAAGGCGCAACATGTTTTAAGACTGTGAGCAATGAAAGGGCCTTGGAGGGAGGTTGCGCCTCGTATCTGGGCTTCACGCAAGGAGGAAGGAAAGGGGAGACCATCACCCCAACGCCCACACGATGAATCAAATCCCCCATGGGGATCCAAGACAAATATGTGAGGCTGAACCGTTGCTTAGTGACCATGGTACATATCTGGAAATAAAATAGAAATAAATCTAATCAGAGACATGTGGAGGCAGACCAGGAACGGGATGGAGAGCCAGCTCCAAGCAGGAATTTGTCTCTTGGTCATTAGGTCAAGTCTCCCTGCTGGGAGACAGGATTTTCTTTTCAAATGGTTGACAGCCAACGTAAGGCCTGGTCAAGATCTCTGCTCACTAGCTTTCAATCTTATCTGCTGCCTTGGAGTTTTATTTTTCCAAGGATTTGTTTCAGCGAAGCCCCATTCATTATTGGGAAAGGGAAGTGAGATAAACTCTGCAAGAGCTGATCTGCTACATTGCACATAGCTTGAATGTGCGAAGGAAGTTGACTCGACTACCACGCTGGAAGACCTTCTCTTCGCATTTGTAGGTCCTCCAGTAGGATTCTATGGTCAACTTGCAGGAGGTGTTGACCATACAATTGTGCTGGAAGAGCTAGAGATTCCAAGAGAGTCTAAGCATTTGAGTTGAAGTCCAAAACACCTGGAGGGCTCAAGTTTACCCATGGCTGGTCTATAGACCTTATAAAACAATATCTCCCATAGTTTGATAATATTAACCCAAGGCAGCTCAAGCAGGGTCCAACTGAAGGAGGCTCAAGCCTGTAGTAGATTTGCTTTGGTACTCCTCCCTGCAGAGAAGGAGCAACATGTCAACAGCAGGGTAGACAAATTGTGTGTTCTGCAATAGATAAGCTAGTCATGAAGGTAGGGCTTGCTGAACATGGGCTGAACATGGGCTGGGACTTGACTGGCAACAGATATTTGGCTGAAATTTGCCCCAGAAAACACGTGCAGTAGAATCTTGATAGATAATGTGTGGTTAAGGAGTGTGGGACACGGCAGCCTTTTCAAGTACTGTGACCTGCCTGTGTGGTACGGCTGATCCGTCTTCTTATGGCCATCATGGAATAAGACCTTGCTTTTGATCTTCTCCAGAGACTGGACATTTTGCCTGTTTGCCTCCTGCGACCGGACTTTAAACAGGGGCTCAGATTTGGGGTCCTTTAACACAACTGTATTAATTCTACAGTGTAAATTAGTGGTGCTCAACCTTCCTAATGCTGCGACCCCTTAATACAGTTCCTCATGTGGTGGTGACCCCCAACCATAACATTATTTTCATTGCTACCGTAACTGTAACTTTGCTACTGTTATGAAGCATAATGTAAATATCTGATATACAAGATGTATTTTCATTCACTGGACCAAATTTGGCACAAATACCCGATACAGCCAAATTTGAATACTGGTGGGGTTGGGGAGAGTTGTTTTGGGAGTTGTAGTTGCTGGGATTTATACTTAACCTACAATCAAAGAGCATTCTGAAGTCCACCAACAATGGAATTGAATCAATCTTGGCACACAGAACTCCCATGACCAACAGAACATACTGGAAGGGTTTGGCGGGCATTGAACTTGAGTTTTGGAGTTGTAGTTCATCTATATCCAGAGAGCACTGTGGACTCAGCAATGATGGATCTGGACCAAACTTAGCACAATACTCAATATGCCCAAATGTGAACACTGGTGGAGTTTGGGGAAAATAGATCTTGATATTTGGGAGTTGTAGTTGCTGGGATTTATAGTTCATCTACAATCAAAGAGCATTCTGAACTCCACCAACGATGGAATTGAACCAACATTGGTATACAGAACTCCTATGGCCAACGGAAAATACTGGAAGGGTTTGGTGGGCATTGACCTTGAGTTTTGGAGTTGTAGTTCACCGACATCCAGAGAGCACTGTGGACTCAAACAATGATCTGGATCAAACTTGGCATGAATACTCCACCATTGTGAATACTGGTGGAGTTTGGGGAAAATAGACCTTGACATTTGGGAGTTGTAGTTGCTGGGATTTATAGTTCATCTACGAAGAGCATTCTTAACCCCACCAATGATAGAATTGGGCAAAACTTCCCACGCAGAACCCCCATGCCTCGAAGGGACTCATTAGTGTGAGCCTCCCTCCAGCCTTGCATGCTCTCCCTTGCCTTCATACACACCATGGTGCCATGTGGCAAGCATACCTGCTCCCCTCTCCCTTCTTTGAGTCTCCCAGTGGTGCAGTGGGTCAAACCACTGAGCTACTGGGCTTGCTGACCATGACCAACAGAAAATACTGGAAGGGTTTGGTGGGCATTGACCTTGAGTTTGGGAATTGTAGTGACAAAACCAATAACTGGGGCCACTTCAAAACAGTACCTCCGGTCCCCATTACCGTGAGGCGTCCCAGAAGAATACCGTGGTCTATGGTCTGAAAATGATTCCACTTCAACTACCAGGGCAACACCCTACATACTCCTGGGATTTG
>NW_026844367.1:8328492-8480992 GCF_025583915.1 Anolis sagrei ordinatus | reverse complement strand
CTCCACCTGTACCTGTACCTGTACCTGTACCTATACCTATACCTATATATAGATAGTTGGCTCCAGTCTTAATCAACATAAACTTACCATTGTTGTTCTTGTTGTTGTGCCTTCCAGTTGTTTCAGATTTAGGGCAAACCTAAGCCTAAAGTGTAGGACAGGGGATGGGTCAATGACCTTGGAGGGCCACATTCAGCCCACGAGCCTTGGTTTTGGCAGCCCTGCTCTAGATCCTCCAATGTGATTCAATGGCCCAAAGACTTCTGTTAGAAGACCTAGATATTGCTCGAAGGGCCTTCTCTCAGATAAAAACAACAGCAATTTGTTTATTCGTGGTTTATCACTTTCGAAGGGGTCATCATGTGTCCATAACTTGAGTGAGCATGTGGAACATGACTGTAGCTGTGGCACACTTCTAAATAGCATTTAGACGGATATACAGTAGAGTCTCACTTATCCAACCTTCGCTTATCCAATGCCCTGTATTATCCAACATAGTCCCATGTTGTTTTGATGCTAAATTTATAAATACAGTAATTACTACATAACGTTACTGTGCACTGAATTGCTTAAGCACCAAAGTATGATGTTTTGGTGCTTAATTTCTGAAATCATAACATAATTTGACATTTAATAGGCTTTTCCTTAGGCCCTTCTTATAATCCAACATTTTCACTTATCCAACATTCTTCTGGCCCGTTAATGTTGGGTAAGTGAGACTCTGCTGTAACCCAATGTGATTTAGTGCCTATTCTAGACCATATAGCCATGTGCCATCTCTCTGATGCAAAACAAATTATTGTATAGACTTGAGTATAAGCCTAGTTTTTCAGCCCCTTTTTAGCCTGAAAAAGCCCCCCTCGGCTTATACTTGAGTCAAGGTTATTTATTATTATTATTATTATTATTATTATTATTATTATTATTATTATTAAAACACAACAAGATGAGTTCACAACAGACACTCTGCTGGCTGTTGAATTGGATCACACGTCGGACACTTCCCAAGGGTCTAGGACTGTGTGATGCATCGTCGCATAATGCGTCCAGATCCCAGCTGGCAGCTGGCAGATGGTAATCTTGTCAGTGCCGATTGTGTTTAAGTGCAGGCCAAGGTCTTCAGGCACTGCACCCAGTGTGTCGATCACCACTGGAACCACCTATACTGGTTTGTATTATTATTTATTATTATTATTATTATTATTATTATTATTATTATCATCATCATCATCATCGTTTATAATTTAACTATATTATTATTGTTGTTATTCCATTTATTATTTTACTCAATTTATTATTGTTATTACATTTATTATTTTACTTTCTTTATTATTACTGGAAAGATGTGCAAGCACATTTACATTGAAGGAGGTTAGAATAATGGTTTAATCAGAGCTGGGACAGTCTTATCTTAAATTACTGTTTTATGTAAATATTCAAAAACATTTAACCTACTGATGCTCAATTAATATAATTTTATTGCTATCTATTTTTATTTTGAAATTTTTCAGTAGCTACTGCATTTCCCACCCTCGGCTTATACTCGAGTCAATACATTTTCCTAGTTTTTGTGGCAAAATTGGGTGCCTCGGCTTATGTTCGGGTCGGCATATACTCTAGTATATTTGGTATCTACGCACAAAGCCAGGAGGAAAGCCAGGGCACCATGTCTCAGTTTTTCCCCAAGGATTGTAAAATACATTGATCTCCCTTCCAAAGCCAATGGGGTTTAATAACTCACCTCGTCCATTCTGATTGGGTCGGTAGATGCTTCCCACACTCATCCGGCCTTGGTTCACACCCTGGTTGTCTGGGATCAGCTGGGGAGGCTCTGAGTTCCGGATGGGAAGGTAGGGCTCATGTCGGGGGACCGCTTGGGGGTCTATGGGTCGGAACGGTGGCTGAGGTTCCACGTGGCGAGAAGGAACATAGGGCTCCACCGGCGCATCCTCGAAAGGAGGGTATTGCCTCGCCCATGGCTCATTCCCATACTGGGTCCCAGTACCTGCAGGAGATCCAGAATTGATATGCAGGTTGTCGGCAACCACAGGGACCCCTTGGTTCTGGGTGGAGGAGTAAGGGTCCTGGACGTTTTGGTCATAGCTAGTTCCCCCATCATGGTAGAGACTGTGCGAGTACCTTCTGTCCAAGCCATCTGAGGATGGGAGCTGCTGAGGCACGGGGACATAGGGTCTCTCCTGGGCCGGGTAGTACCCTTGAGCTCGGTACGGATTCTGGTCTTCTGTGTACTCTTCGTACCTCGCCTGGGGTTGGAAAGGGTAGATGACTCCGGCACTGGCCGCAGCCGCAGCCACCGCACTCCCTCCAGTTCCTGCGGTGCGGTAGTAGGTATAGCTCTCATCATAGGCCCGAGGCACCTGCGGGTCATAGGTCTCGTATTGGTTGGCATATGGCGGCTGGGGATAAGAGGCTTGCGGATAAACTTGGCCGAAAGAGGAATGCGAGAAGGAGGAAGCCGAGGAGGAAGAGCCCACCTGCCGTTGCCAAGTGGTGGGCGACCGAGGCCGTGCCGAGTTGGCGTTCCCTTCCGCAGTGGCCCCATTTCTCCAGTTATCTGGCACCTGTCCGAAGCCAAACGGATGCCGGGTTTGTCCTCGGACGGTATCCGATCCTGCCCTGACTGGTAAGGTCGGTGCTTGTCGCCGCGTGTTCCCGGTCACTCTTCGGCTTGGGTGGGTGGCAGCATCGGCCAACATGACTCTGGCGCTGCTGTCCGCTCTCACCTGGCTGGCCGGGACGTATTCCGAACCTGAGTTGAGGAGGCTGTACAGCCTGCCATTGTTCTCCCATTGGATCATCTGCCTCCAGCGCCCGTTGTCCGTCTGACTGTCGCTTTGGGCATGTTGCCCACGCACCACCAGGAACACCCCAAAGCTTGCGAAAGCCCACAGGTCCCAGAAGAAGCCATGGACGGTCATGGTGATGCCCAAGGCCAAAGAGGTCAACCTCGAGGGATGTTTTCCAAGGAGTAAATCAGGGGGGGACTGCCGGGTGGCTCTTTCTCCTTTCTCCACCCGGTTCTCTTCTTCTTTTTCGATGAATGAGTTTCAACTCTGTCCATTCCTGTCTTCTTCTGAGTTGCTCTGGGGCTCTCCGCCGGGAAGTTTCATGTTGAGCTTTGCAGAGGAGAAGAATCGGCAAGGAATGTGGCTCTTTCTGGAGGCCTGGAAAGGGGCTTATTTTTTGCCTTTGCCTTTCTCTTTTTTCACATTTCTGCTGTGCCTGTTGCAGTGGGAATGTTAGTTTATCCCACTTGCTCTTTCCCTGTGGGCTGGACAGCTTTCCTTGCTCCTGCTCTGAATGAATAACTAAGAGGCTCTGAAAAATGTTGGGAAGTTTCAAGGGCTGGCCACGCAGGGTCCTAAAATCCATCCAGTTCTCCTGTGACAGTGTTTGGTGTTTTTCTTCCTTCCCTTATAGAACCTTTTAAGATTTAGCAAAACATTTTCGCATCTCTAGACAAAGGTAGCATTTCTATGAGTTTATTATATTTCCTCAATTTGTTTTTTTTTTGTTTGTTTCCAAGAGGAACCCACTTAAATATGATAATCTCCATCAAAAAATTGAAAATGCTGTTTAGGAGGACATGGGAGCTTAACATAAATGCATTATTATCATTCTTATATTATTATTATTATTATTATTATTATTATTATTATTCAGGACTGAAGACCGACAGGGCACAGGTTCAAATCCAGACAGAGTACGGATGAGCTCCCTCTGTCAGCTCCAGCTCCCCATGTGGGGACATGAGGGAAGCCTCCCACAAGGATGGTAACACATCAAAAACAATCCAGGCAACATCCCCTGGGCAACATCCTTGCAGACGGCTAATTCTCTCATACCAGAAGTGACTTGCAGTTTCTCAAGTCGCTCCTAGAGAGCATGGATGAGCTCCCTATGTCAGCTCCAGCTCCCCATGCGGGGACATGAGAGAAGCCTCCCACAAGGATGGTAACACATCAAAAACATCCGAGCAATGTCCCCAGGGCAACGTCTTTACAGACAGTCAATTCTTTTACACCAGAAGTGACTTGCAGTTTCTCAAGTCGTTCCTGGAGAGCATGGATGAGCTCCTGCTATCAGCTCCAGCTCCCCATGCGGGGACATGAGAGAAGCCTCCCACAAGGATGGTAAAAACATCAAAACATCCTGGTGTCCCCTGGGCAACGTCCTTGCAGACAGCCAATTCTCTCATACCAAAAGCGACTTGCAGTTTCTCAAGTCACTCCTGGAGAGTGTGGATGACTTCCCTCTGTCAGCTCCAGCTCCCCATGTGGGAACATGAGAGAAGCCTCCCACAAGGATGGTAACACATCAAAAACATCTGGGCATCCCCTGGGCAACGTCCTTGCAGACGGCCAATTCTCTCACACCAGAAATGACTTGCAGTTTCTCAAGTAACTCCTGGCACGACCAAAAAAAAAGAAAAAAAAGAAAAAAAAGAACACACAGAAAAAAATTGAGTGATTTTCCATGGGTATAGAATGTTTCATTTCAATTGGTTCTGCGTTCAACAAAGCTTAGATGAGGAGAGGAGAAAACAGGCAGGATTTTGCCGCCTCTAGATTGTGACTTCTTCCGTGAAACCTTTTGAACTTCAAAATGGCTTTGGGGCACTTCATCACTAGCACAGATGGACTGCCCGTGGTGCATCTGGGATAGCTCCAGACCAGGTGACTCTATACTAGTTTGCTAGATATAGCAGCCCAATATACTACTATTCAAACAATCCCTTGTTGTTCGAGTATGATGGCCTTCCAAGTGTAGTGACTTAGCAGTGGGTCCATAGGTGACTGTGGAGCCCTATTCTTGACCCACATGTTCTCCCACAGTGAGGACATTGGTTTCCAGACAGAAGGCGGTCCTGGTCGGGGTTGGCTTGACACGCCTTCCTCTTGGCACATTTCTCTCTTTCGCCCTCCATTCGTGCCTCTTCAAATTCTACAGCACTGCTGGTCACAGCTGACCTCCAGCTGGAGTGCTCAAGGGCCAGGGCTTCCCAGTTCTCAGTGTCTATGCCACAGTTTTTAAGGTTGGCTTTGAGCCCATCTTTAAATCTCTTTTCCTGTCCACCAACATTCCGTTTTCCGTTCTTGAGTTCGGAGTAGAGCAACTGCTTTGGGAGACGGTGGTCAGGCATTCGGACAACGTGGCCGGTCCAGCGGAGTTGATGGCGGAGGAGCATCGCTTCAATGCTGGTGGTCTTTGCTTCTTCCAGCACGCTGACATTTGTGTTTTGTCCAGATTTTCTGGAGGCAGCGCTGATGGAATCGTTCCAGGAGTTGCATGTGACGTCTGTAGACAGTCCACGTCTCGCAGGCGTATAGCAGGGTTGGGAGGACAATAGCTTTATAAACAAGCACCTTGGTCTCCCTACAGATGTCCTGGTCCTCAAACACTTAATTCTGAAAAATGTTGCACTTGCAGAGCTCAGGTGGTGTTGTATTTCAGTTTGAATGTTGACTTTTTTTGGAGAGGTGGCTACTAAGATTGCAGAAATTGTCAACATTTTCTAACATTACACCATTAAGCTGTATTTCCACACTTCTTTAACAGACATTCTATTGATGAAGAGCAGAATTATATTCACCCTGGAGACAATATCTGCTGATCAGTTCTTTAAATCAAGAAATAGTTTTTTAAAGATCTACAAAGATATTTGCAGGTATACCTCAGCAAGTGAGAGTCCAAAAGTGGCAGGCTAAAATCCAGAACCTCAATCAATCATAGAATCATCGAATCATCGAATCAAAGAGTTGGAAGAGACCTCATGGGCCATCCAGTCCAACCCCCTGCCAAGAAGCAGGAATATTGCATTCAAAGCACCCCTGACAGATGGCCATCCAGCCTCTGTTTAAAAGCTTCCAAAGAAGGAGCCTCCACCACACTCCGGGGCAGAGAGTTCCACTGCTGAACGGCTCTCACAGTCAGGAAGTTCTTCCTCGTGTTCAGATGTAATCTCCTCTCTTGTAGTTTGAAGCCATTGTTCCATTGCGTCCTAGTCTCCAAGGAAGCAGAAAACAAGCTTGCTCCCTCCTCCCTGTGGCTTCCTCTCACATATTTATGGCTGATACCAAATGAGAGACTCCCTCCTGGGCACACAGAAGACTAGGTGACCTGGAAGGTGATGAGCAGACTGCACTCTGGCACCATGAGATGCAGAGTACACCTTAAGAAATGGGGCCACAAAGTGGAGTCCATGACATGCAAGTGTGGAGAAGAGCAAACCACAGACCACCTACTACAATGCAACATGGGCCCTGCCACATGCACAAGGGAGGTCCTTTCTATAGCAACACCAAGCACACTCCAAGTGGCCAGATCTTGGTCAAAGGACATTTAGTATAATGCCAAGTTTGTGTTTTTAAAATACTTTGCAATAATACCCTTGGCTTGCTTCTGGTATGATTACGATAAATAAATATAACAGACATTCTGTTGACAAAGAGCAGAATCATGGTGACATTATCTGCGGATGCCTCCTGAGAACCCAAGCAAACTAAGGTATAAGTCGACAAACTTCCTTGGTAGAATTTCCAAATCTGAAGTTCTTGCTTGCCTTCTTCAGTCCTCAGGAGGGAGGAGTCTCAGGGTGAGAGCATGGCTTTAAAAGGCATCTTGCATTTGATTATTCTCCCTTGAAACACTATTAAGATTTATTTATCGTGTCATCAGCAACCATGCCATTGTATTACATTTCTAACAGAACAAAACAAACAAACAGATTAAAAAAACCACAGATTTTGCAAACTTGGTAGTTGATTAAATGTCCTTTGACCGGTATCTGGCTACTTGGAGTGCCTCTGGTGTTGCTGCAAGAAGGTCTTCCCTTGTGCATGTGGCAGGGCTCAGGTTGCATTGCAGCAGGTGGTCAGTGGTTTGCTCTTCTCCACACTCGCATGTCGTGGATTCCACTTTGTAGCCCCATTTCTTAAGATTGGCTATGCATCTCGTGGTGCCAGAGTGCAGTCTGTTCAGTGCCTTCCAAGTCGCCCAGTCTTCTGTGTGCCCAGGGGGGAGTCTCTCATCTGGTATCACCCACGGATTGAGGTGCTGGGTTTGAGCCTGCCACTTTTGGACTCTCGCTTGCTGGGGTTCCAGAGTGTCTCTGTAGATCTAAGAAAACTATTTCTTGATTTAAGTCATTGATGTGCTGGCTGGTACACCCAAACAAGGGATGGGCTGGAGATGTCTCTGCCTTGGTCCTTTCACTATTGGCTGCTACTTCCGGATGTCAGGTGGTGCAATACCGGCTAAACAGTGTAATTTCTCCAGTGGTGTAGGGCGCAGACACCCCGTGATAATGTGGCATGTCTCATTAAGAGCCACATCCACTGTTTTAATGTGGTGAGATGTGTTCCACACTGGGCATGCATACTCAGCAGCAGAGTAGCATAGCGCAAGGGCAGATGTCTTCACTGTGTCTGGTTGTGATCCCCAGGTTGTGCCAGTCAGCTTTCGTATGATATTTTTTATAGCGCCCACTTTTTTGCTTGATGTTCAGGCAGTGCTTCTTGTAGGTAAGAGCACGGTCCAGAGTGACTCCCAGGTATTTGGGTGTGCTGCAATATCAATCCCTGATAACGTACAGGAACCTTAAACTGGGGTAAAACTGCATTAAACTGTTTTAGCTCCACACTAAGAAAAGTCAGGGAATGCTCCAAAGTTTGGGCAAAAGCTATTTGGCTGGGGGATTCTGGGAGCTCCGGTCCCCAAAATGTTATCTTCCCAAGCTCTGCTCCATGCTTGATTTTATCCCAGCTTTAAAGACAGTTGCCCTTTGTGATCATTTCTTCTGCTCTGAAGTTCCTAGAAAGGGAAACTGCCTGGAAATATTGCAACCAGGTGTGCGATTTATGCCTGGAATGGTATTCGAAGATTGTACCTTGGAGGGTGGAGGAAATGAAGGAGTTCAGCCAGCAAGGGAGGAACGGGTTGAAGGGGAATCGAGGGATTTGTATCACTGGCTTGCTCATTGAATGCTTTGCTGTTAGTGTTGTTGGCATTAAGCCGGAAGGTCCCAAGCCCCCTTTTTGCATAGCTGAAGTCCACATCTGACAGAGGCACATGCATCTCTCACATCTGGGCAAAAGCCAATGGCATGTGCAAATTTCCTCCTGCTTCTCAGAATTCATTGCTTCTGCCACCAGCCTGTGCAATTTCTCAAATCTTGTTCACCCAATTGGACATTATGGTGTGTGTATTCCTTTTTATATATGCATATTAGGCATGGATAGAGATGTGTTGGATAACTCGTTGCTTGTAATAATTTCATTAAAATTACCTTTTGGAAGCGATATCGAGGCTTTTTAAAAAACTGGAAGTCCCTTTGCCCTTCCGAAGCTTTTTCTGCCATTTTTGTTATGACTCAGGAAATGATTGGAAATGATTCAGTTTTTCCCAGCTTCTGGTCCCTGGCCTAAGCTGAAGCCAGAGAAGCCAGTTTTAAATCCAGAGAAGGAAGGAATTTCCTGTCCTCGGCTCAAGCCAAAGAAGCCAGTTTTAAAGCCAGAGAAGGAAGGAACTTCCTCCACTTGCTTTTCCCTGCTTCTGGAGTAAAACAACTACTTTCAAAGTAAAGACCACCCAATGAAACAGGAAATAACACTTTCAAACCATTAATGAAAGGATTCAGAAGTCTCTGAAGTTTTGAAAAGTTTTGATTTTTTTTGTTGTGAAAATTGGAATTGACTCTAGAATCAAACCACCAGCCACCTACATCCGAAACGAGTTTTGAACCATTTTTTTTTGCTCAAACAAGCCTAATGCATATATATTCTAGACTTGTGCACAGAATTGTTTTCTTTCATTTTCTCCATTTCGTTTGGTACTTTGGGAGCCCATAACGGTAAGAGCCCTCCTGGTACAAAACCTGCCCGACACGAAAGCAAGCAGGGGCTGATCTTGGCTCCTTCTCTGCTTTTTGGCATCACAGTTTAATCTTTTTTATTAATCCCCTATCAAACAAAAAGAAAACCCTCATTCCCTGAAAACTACTCTCCTCCTCTTCCACCAGAGGCACATCTCACCACATTAAAACAGTGGGCGTGGCATCCCAGGATGCCTATGCCCTACACCGCTGGAGAAATTACACTGTTTAGCTAGTATTGCACCACCTGACATCATCAGGAAGTAGCAACCTGTAATCACAGACCAGGACCAAACTTACCACACAGAAGCCCCATGCATGTCCTGATGTGGTTAAGAAGAGCCCCCATGACCTGGTGCGGTTTGGAAGAGTTTGAACCATAGATGATGGGACTTGCAGTGTCTTCACTCACTTCTTGAGACCATTGCGACTCACACTAATGACTGAGCAAGTTCAAACTTGGCATACAGAGTCCCCTTGACCCACTCTACACACTGGTGTGGTTTATGTGATGATGGATTATGGATAATGGGACTTGCAGTACCTTCACTCATTTCCTGGGACCACTGCAACCCACAAAAATGACTGATCAAGATCAAACTTGGCACGCAGAGCCCCCATGACCCACTGTACATCCTGGTGCAGTTTGGAGGAGGATGGACCATGGACAATAGGACTTGTAGTATCTTGGCTCAATTCCTGAGACCACTGCAACCCTCATCGAATAACTGATCAAGATCAAACTTGGCACACAGAGCCCCCATGACCCACACTACATTCTGGTGTTGTTTGGAGGATTCTGGACCATGGATGATGAGACTTGCAGTACCTTCACTCACTTCCTGACACCACTGTGACCCCCATCAATGACAGATCAGGACCACACTTGGCACACAGAGCCCCCATGTCCAACACTACATCCTGGTGCTGTTTGGAGGATGCTGGACCATGGATGATGTGACTTACAGTACCTTCACTGACTTCCTGACACCACTGTGACCCCCATCAATGACAGATCAGGACCACACTTGGCACACAGAGCCCCCATGACCCACACTACATCCTGGTGCTGTTTGGAGTATGCTGGACCATGGATGATGGGTCTTGCATATGGTAGTTGTAACACACCCGCACCTACTGAACTCAGCTGACATTGGATGTGACATTGGAGCGCAGACAAAGAATGCCTTTCTCAAAACACCCGGGCACTGCTGGGTCCCCATAAAAGAAAAAACTTTAAAGACAATTCTTTGAGAAATAAAAACCCTGCTGAGCACCAAAACATTCGGTGCATTCTGTGAAATGGGGATATTTTAAACCCATCCTTATCAGAATCTGGAAAAGAGTCAGAGGGCATGCCAGAGAAAGCTGATCATCCCACCCTGCACTCTCTTCCATCCCTGCCTGGGAAGTCAGGCTGTTGAAAGGGGCAACGAGGGAGTTGCGAGAAGATTTTGCATCCTTAAACTGTGTCTTAATTTATTTTTCCCCTGCTGCGTCCAATTCACAGCTCCAAGGCCAAGGGAACGGGGCCAACTCAAGCCAAGACAAGGAGGAGAGATCTGGAGGCCTGGTCCAGCACTGTGAAGTCGGACCGTTGTCCACAGGAAGGCACAACTTTTAGGACCCAGAAGAAATATGTCCCAGCGTGTGCTATTTTCCTGTTTATTTTTTCTCCCTCTCCCCTTTCTCTCTCTTTCCTCCTTCCCCTTCCCCCCCTCCCTCGGGGACTGGAAATACCAGAGCTGATGTCATAAAGCCGGCAGCCCGGGCCAGAAATAAAAATTTGGATAAACTCACAGGCTCCAGTTAGTCCCTTTTAGGCTTTCTAAAAGCATCCATATTCACGCAGCCCCACCTTCCTCCCCTCCAACCAACAATCCGTTCCCAGGAAATATAATTAAAGCTTTTGTGCAATTAAGAAATGGATCACAACACATAAACAGGGGTAAACAAAACAAACAATGCAATGCGTCAACTATGAGATCTGTATTTTCCAATTTGGTTTGGGCAGTCCAGCTTAATCCAGTTACTCCAGTTGCTTTCGAAATGTCCCAGTTTCTCTTCTGTGCCTCCCGCCTTTGGATTCCATCCATGGCTTACTTCAGTGATTGCAGACTCAGTTGTTGTTTATTCGTTTAGTTGTTTCCGACTCTTGGTGACCTCCTTTACCATCTCAGGACAGAGCTCCCTGTCGGTCATCACCACCCCCAGCTCCTTCAAGGTCAAGCCAGTCACTTCAAGGATACCATCCCTCCACTTTGCCCTTGGTCATAGAATCATAGACTCATAGAATCAAAGAGTTGGAAGAGACCTCATGGGCCATCCAGTCCAACCCCCTGCCAAGAAGCAGGAATATTGCATTCAAATCACCCCTGACAGATGGCCATCCAGCCTCTGTTTAAAAGCCTCCAAATAAGGAGCCTCCACCACACTCCGGGGCAGAGAGTTCCACTGCTGAACGGCTCTCACAGTCAGGAAGTTCTTCCTCATGTTCAGATGGAATCTCCTCTCTTGTAGTTTGAAGCCATTTTCATTGCGTCCTAGTCTCCAGGGAAGCAGAAAACAAGCTTGCTCCCTCCTCCCTGTGGCTTCCTCTCACATATTTATACATGGCTATCATATCTCCTCTCAGCCTTCTCTTCTTCAGGCTAAACATGCCCAGCTCCTAAGGCGCTCCTCATAGGGCTTGTTCTCCAGACCCTTGATCATTTTAGTCGCCCTCCTCTGGACACATTCCAGCTTGTCAATATCTCTCTTGAATTGTGGTGCCCAGAATTGGACACAATATTCCAGGTGTGGTCTAACCAGAGCAGAATAGAGGGGTAGCATTACTTCCCTAGATCTAGACACTATGGTCAGCCCCTCTTCCTTTTTTCTTCCATTTTCCCAAGCATCATTCCCTTCTCTAAGCTTTCCTGTCTTCTCATTATGTGGCCAAAGTAATATACAATCATAGAATCATAGAGTTGGAAGAGACTTCATGGGACATCCAGTCCAACCCCATTCTGCCAAGAAGCGGGAATACATTCAAAGCACCCCCAACAGATGGCCATCCAGTCTCTGTTTAAAAGCTTCCAAAGAAGGAGCCTTCACCACACTCCAGGGCAGAGAGTTCCACTGCTGAATGGCTCTCACAGTCAGGAAGTTCTTCCTAATGTTCAGATGTTCTAATAACAATAATACTATCAACAACAATAATGGTTGTTGTTGTTTATTCATTCAGTCGTTTCCGACTCTTCGTGACCTCATGGACAAGCCCATGCCAGAGCTCCCTGTCGGCCGTGGCCACCCCCAGCTCCTTCAAGGTCAAGCCAGTCACTTCAAGGAGAACATCCACCCACCTTGCCCTTGGTCAGTCCCTCTTCCTTTTTCCCTCCATTTTCCCCAGCATCATTGTCTTCTCTAAGCTTTCCTATCTTCTCATGATGTGGCCAAAATACTTCATCTTTACCTCTAATATCCTTCCCTCCAATGAGCAGTCGGGCTTTATTTCCTGAAGTATGAACTGGTTGGATCTTCTCATGGTCCAAGGCACTCTCAGGATTTTCCTCCAGCATCACAGTTCAAAACTGTCTCTCTTCCTTTGCTCAGCCTTCCTTCTGGTCCAGCTCTCACATCCATAGGTGACTATGGGGAATACCATTGCTTTAACTCTGTGGACCTTTGCTGCCAGTGTGATGTTTCTACTCTTCACTATTTTATCGAGATTGGTCCTTGATCTCCTCTGCTTTGATAATCTGGGTTATAGGGCAGCGTAGAAAGGGCCTGAATCCAGTTTGGTGTGAGGTAGAGGAGAAAGAAATAAGGGTATTTTAAAATCGGGTAACATAGGAATAATTGAGATTGTCTATGACAAATCAGGACAGTTGCAGGGTTGACTTTCTCTTTGGGGTGATTGCAAACCGACATTGGAAGGTTTGCTTTCCAATGTCCTTGTTTCTCTTCTTTCCCTCCTCCTTTCTAGCTTACTCGAATCCAGTGGTTCCCAACCTGTGGGTCCCCAGGTGTTTTGGCCTACAACTCCCAGAAATCCCAGCCAGTTTACCAGCTGTTAGGATTTCTGGGAGTTGAAGGCCAAAAACATCTGGGGATCCCAGGTTGAGAACCACTGCTCTAATTGTTTACAAGAGGAAAGAGTTGAACTCTTGTCCTTCCCAGTAGTCTCAGGCAAAAGCAAACTGCTGCAGAGTCTCTTAGCTTGCCTGTAGTGTCTTCCATACTCGGATATCACTTGTTCTGGTTTTCATTAGTGCAATGCTGGAGGGTTTGCCAGCAGTGTGAGAAGTTCTTGCAAGCTGTTTTTGGTCCCATTTCAGGTCACTTTAGCCTCTGAGTCATCTCTCAAACATGCAAACAAATCAGGGGCCTCATTCTGTCCAAGGGGTTGTTATCGCAGCGTCAGTGTGTATGTATGTGTGCAAACACAACAGTCGCTCCTATTTTATGTGTGTTCGGCTTCCTTTAGGATGTGCACAATTGCGACAACCATAATGGCACTGATTTGTATTCTATGGCACCCAAACATGTGTTGGAATGCTCTTTATTACTTTCTGGTCCTTTCATTCTATCCTTCCTAGAGCTTGGAAAAGGTACTCTCGGGGACTACAAACTTCCAGAATCCCAACAGATTTGATTTTGGAAGCAGTGTTGACCTAATTTCCCTGGCAAGCAAAACTCATTCCAAAGGATGAATAAGAAGGTTCTTAGAAAAGAAAGAGAAACCTCGAGGGAAAGCGAGCTTTGGTTGGTGGGGGTGAGTTAGACTGAAGCAGAGGCATCATAATAACGTAGAATCATAGAATCCTAGAGTTGGAAGAGACCTCATGGGCCATCCAGTCCAACCCCATTCTGCCAAGAAGCAGGAAAATTGCATTCAAAGCACCCCTGACAGATGGCCATCCAGCCTCTGTTTAAAAGCCTCCAAAGAAGGAGCCTTCACCACATTCTAGGGCAGGCAGTTCCACTGCTGAACAGCTCTCACAGTTAGGAAGTTCTTCCTCATGTTCAGGTGGAATTTCCTTTCCTGTTGTTTGAAGCCATTGTTCCATTGCGTCCTAGTCTCCAGGGCAGCAGAAAGGAAGCTTGCTCCCTCCTCCCTATGACTTCCTCTCACATATTTATACATGGCTATCATGTCTTCTCTCAGCCTTCCTCTTCTTCAGGCTAAACATGCCCAGCTCTTTAAGCCACTCCTCATAGGGCTTGTTCTCCAGACCCTTGATCATTTTAGTCACCCTCCTCTGGACACAGCAGTTGTCAAAATCTCCCTTCAATTGTGGTGCCCAGAATTGGACACAATATTCCAGGTGTGGTCTAACCAAGGCAGAATAGAGCATGGGTAGCACATGGCAAGAGCTTTGCTGGATCAGGACCTTCGATCATTCTGGGCTTTCTCATGCCCACCAAAGTAGCCTTTAGGGACTGCAGCAGACCATAAAAATAACTGTTTTCTTGGTTGGTTCTGAACAGATACCACCTTTCTAGAACTTCCATTAGATCTGTTTTCCTTCTGTCCCTTTGGTACCTTTGGGAGCACCTAACAGTAAGGGCCCTCCCAGTACGAAAACTCACCTGCAATGAAAACAAAGAGTGTGTGGCATGGTGCAGGTCTGGGAGAGAAAGCACACATGCCTGCCTGCAGAGCCTTTTTTCTAGAGTAGAAACAGCTTTAAGAAGCCCTCCTTTAAATGCCTTGGAAAGAGTGCATGGCGCGGTGCAGGCTTGGGAGAGAGCATGCATTCATACCCGCAATGCTTCTCGTCTAGAGTAGGAACAGGTAAGAAGCCTCCTTAACGCACACATGCCTGCCTGCAGCACCTCTCCTCTAGAGTAGAAACAGCTTTAGGAAGCCTGTTATGAATCACAATGTAAATATCAGATATGCAGGATGTCTTCTCATTCACTGGACCAAATTTGGCACAAATACCCGATATGTCCAAATTTGAATACTGGTGAGGTTTGGGGTGTGTGTGTGTGTGTGTGATTTTGTCATTTGGCAGTTGTAATTGCTGGGATTTATAGTTCGCCTCCAATCAAAGAGCATTCTGAACTCCACCAACTATGGTATTGAACCAAACTTGGCACACAGAACTCCCATGACCAACAGAAAATACTGGAAGGGTTTGGTGGGCATTGACCTTGAGTTTTGGAGTTGTAGTTCACCTAAATCCAGAGAGCACTGTGGACTCAAACAATGATGGATCTGGACCAAACTTGGTACAATATGCCCAAATGTGAACAGTGGTGGAGATTGGGGAAAATAGACCTTGACTTTTGGTAGTTTTCGTTGCTGGGATTTATAGTTGGAATTGAATCAAACTTGGCACACAGAACTTTCATGACAAACAGAAAATACTGGAAGGGTTTGGTGGGCACTGACCTTGAGTTTTGGAGTTGTAGTTCACCTACATTTAGAGAGCACTCAATGATAGATCTGGACCAAACTTGACATGAATACTCAACATGCCCAATTGTGAACACCGGTGGAGTTTGGGGAAAATAGAGCTTGACATTTGGGAGTTGTAGTTGCTGGGATTTATAGTTCATCTATAATCAAGGAGCTGTTCAATGTATTGTCGAAGGCTTTCATGGCCGGAATCACTGGGTTGTTGTAGGTTTTTTCGGGCTATATAGCCATGGTCTAGAGGCATTCTCTCCTGATGTTTCGCCTGCATCTAATCCTAGATGCAGGCGAAACGTCAGGAGAGAATGCCTCTAGACCATGGCCATATAGCCCGAAAAAACCTACAACAACCCAATCAAGGAGCTGGTAGGCTGTTAGGAATTGTGGGAGTTGCAGTTCCAAACACCTGGAGTGCCAAAGTTTGCCCACGTATGCTCTAGAATCACAAATAATTAAGTAATTACTTGCAGATACAAATTCTGGATTTTCATAGGATGCCACTCCCAAAGTTAAAGTGGGATTATAGCATTAGAACTATGCAGTGTGAAAACTCCCTATGCCTCCTGGAACTTCCCAACTAACTTTAGTGCATGATTAAACTGATTGGGGAATCTGGGATGCATAGAGTTCTCAAAGGGAAATCTTTCCAAGTTAGGCATTTCTGAAACACTGCAGTTGCAAACTCACATCTGCATGTGTCATGCAGGAACCATGCTTTTCAACAACACTGCAGTCATTTTGTATGTGATCTCCTTCTTGTCTATCAGATGTCAGGTTACAGCATTGGCAAAGGGATGTGGATGGTGCACTAGATGGTGCCATAATCCAATAGTTCAGTCTCGCTCTCAGAAACATCTAGAGATGAAGCCTCCACTTGCATCAGGCGGCATTATACCCTTTCAGGGAGTTTGCATGCACCCAGAGGGGCTCAATTTCCTCTCTTCCTTCAAATAGCTGACCTCCACAATAAGACCTGGTGTTACATAACTTGGTTAAGAAAAAACAGACTAATTATATCTCCCATGTCTTTTGCGAAGCGACACGGAGGATAGCAATCTCCCTGCCAGTCAAGCGATGCCAAAATGATTACCTTTCCTTGGCATCTTGGCAAGGTATTTATTATCTGTTGTTTACTTCTTGGAGAAACAATGGACTGTTCTCCCCTGTGGATGACAACTTGAACTCTGCAGGTATTGGCTGTCAACACTCAGCAAGTAAGATGGCCTGACAGAATGCTTACCTTTCGCTCAGAGTTTTGTCACATTGAAAATGAGTCTCATGTTGCAACAGATTAGTTCCCTAAGAGTTTTATCCACAGAGCACCTTTCTTTTACTTACTTATCCCTTTTTCTCTAACTAAGATTGTCCTCCAAGCTTGGTGTCCTGGCGGTGGGTCCGTAGGTGACTGTGAAGCGCAATTCTTGACCTGCATGTTCTCCTGCAGTGTGGGCATCTTACTTAGGTGATCCCTCGTTGGCCGAGTAGGATAGTCTTCCAGGATCGGTAGTCTTGTGAGTCTGTAGGTGGCTGTGGAGCCCTATTCTTGATCTGCATTGTCTCCCACAGTGAGGGCATTGGTTTCTACGTGGAAGGCGGTCCCGGTCGGGGTTGGCTTGATGCACCTTCCTCTTGGCACATTTCTCTCTTTCACCCTCCATTCGTGCCTCTTCAAATTCTGCAGCACTGCTGGTCACATCTGACCTCCAGCTGGAGTGCTCAAGGGCCAGGACTTCTCAGTTCTCAGTGTCTATGCCAGAGTTTTTAAGGCTGGCTTTGAGCCCATCTTTCAATCTCTTTTCCTGCCCACCAACATCTTGTTTTTTCTGTTCTTGAGTTCGGAGTTGAGCAACTGCTTTGGGAGACGGTGGTCGGGCATCCGGACAATGTGGCCGGTCCAGCGGAGTTGATGGCGGAGGACCATCGCTTCAATGCTGGTGGTCTTTGCTTCTTCCAGCACGCTGACGTTTGTCGCCTGTCTTCCCAAGAGATTTGCAGGATTTTCCGGAGGCAGCGCTGATGGAATTGTTCCAAGAGTTGCATGTGACGTCTGTAAACAGTCCACGTTTCGCTTTATAAACATGCACCTTGGTATCCCTAAGGATGTCCCGGTCCTCAAACACTCTCTGCTTCATTTGGAGAGCTCAGGCGGTGTTGTATTTTGGTGTCAATTCAATTTCTCAATCCCCCATTGGGGCTTTTTGATGTTGAGCACTACATTCTGGGAAAAGTAGTTTAGGGTAGGGCCTTTTGCATTCTCTGCCACAGGGGACTCGCCTCCCAAACTACATTTTCCAGAATGCTGTGTTCTCAATCCCCTCATTGGGGCTTTCTGATGCTGAGCACTGAATTCTGGGTTCCTACCTAAAAGACAAATAAGGGACAATATAAGAATAATACTAAATGCAATAGAATATTATGAAAAGAACATCCAAAAGGAGGTAGCATTTCTGTTTTTAGATGCCGAAAAGGCATTTGATAATGTCAATTGGAGCCTAATCAAAGCATTACTAAGAGAAATGGATGCAGGATATGGTTTTATCACGGCAATAGAAACAATATACTCAAGACAATTCGCCAAAATAAAAGTTAATGGCCAGATATCCGCTAATATAAAGATCAATAAAGGAATAAGACAGGGATGCCCCCTTTCCCCCTTAGTATTTATCCTATCACTCGAACACCTCCTAACAAACATAAGAAAAAACAAGGAATTAAAAAATCTAAGGACAAACAAATATTCTTACAAAATTCGAGCCTTCACAGATAATCTAGTCTGCATAGTTGAGGAACCGTTAGAATGTATAGAAAAGTGGTGGAAGGAAATAGAAACTTACGGAGAAGTAGCTGGTCTAAAAATAAATAAGGAAAAAACACAAAAAAGCATTAAGTTGTATTTCTGGCACCTCTTTAACAGCCATTCTGTTGATGAAGAACAGGTTTTTCTTGGCAAGATTTCTCCAGAAGAGGTTTACCACTGCCTTATGCTGAGGCTGAGAGAGTGTGACTTGCCCTTGAGTTTCTATAGCTGAGCATAGATTCAATCCCTGGTCTCCCAGTCTCCTAATCCAATGCCTCAGGGTACCCAAGGACACACTCTGCCAATGTTGATCCCCTTTACATTTCATCATCCGCTCCATTTCTGCATCCTGGAAAATCCTTGTTGGATAGGCAGCAAAATAAATTCCACCAAAAGTGAATGAAAAGCATAAGAAAAGAGGGGACAGCAAAGGATTCTGCAGTCCTTGTTTTGCTTAATGGCTTTCCCATACACAACAACCTTTAGAAAATGCAATTAAATTGGGTAATGAATTGAAACAAGGGTGGCAAAGCCCTCCTTGTGAACCGGGCATCTCTCAACCTGACTAGCAATATAGAAAATTGCTAATGATTACAAATGAGGCTGGCACCGCCGAGGAGAAGAAATGTTCTATACGGCTGGGTTTGCCACAGCGGAAACAGCGCATTCCTTTTTCCAAAGCCACAATGGTATGCAGATCCTTCTGCAATTCACCTAGTTTCCTTTTGAAATGGCCATTCCTTGCCATCTCTTTTGAGAAATGATTTTCCAAATGGGTGAAAAGGGCAACTGAAAAGGAAAAAAAAAAAGATCACCGATTTTATTAACTCTGAAATGTTAATATTCAGTGCGAGGATGTGGTTTTGATTTTGCATAAGACAAGTATCGCTTCTATTTTCCACTTGCGATTGCCTCCAAATTTTCATTAATGTTAATCTGGAGTGTTAGATTTGTAATATACGGTTAAGCGTTGCTTTATTGCTCCATTGCAGAACTGTTTAGTGAGGAACTGATGTTTATCCATTCCAAATTGGCTCTGGATGCAGGCAATGGGGTTTTGGGAGATTAGTGGAAGATTATCCGAATGCAGCGGAAAATGAATTCGGCTGTTTTCCAAATTGTGTCCGAATGGCATCTTGTCAAAGCTGCATGTTTTTGAAAATTGACGTTAGGGATGAAGGGAAAAGAACATGATGGAGGGATTCCAACCTAGGTTCTTTTGGGTTTTTTCAGGCTATAGGGCCATGTTCTAGAAGCATTTCTCCTGACGTTTCGCCTGCATCTATGGCAAGCATCCTCAGAGGTAGTGACTACCTCTGAGGATGCTTGCCATAGATGCAGCGAAACATCAGGAGAGAATGGGGGGGGGGGGGGGGGAGTGGTGATGGTGGGTGGGGGGTGGCAAAACGACAGGAGAAATGCCTCTAGAACATGGCCCTATAGCCTGAAAAAAACCACAAGAACCTAGTGATTCCAGCCATGAAAGCCTTCGACAATACATGGATCCCAACCTGTTTCTTCCAAGATACCAACCGAAATTGTGTTGTTCAAATGATGTGCCATCAGCAAGGACTTCATCACATCAAAGCAAGGAAGTAGAGGAGGGCTCAAACTAACTCAGTTTTGAAATGAAACGGATGATTTCCCTACCTTCATCACACTGTTAAACGTCTCGGTGTTACTCCATTGTACTCAGCATTCTTTCAGTAGATTTGCCATTACACTGTAATTTATTTATTTACCCTATACGGCTCCGGCCCAGCTTACTTATCCGAACGTATCTCTCTCTACGTTCCGCTTCGTAATTTAAGAACTACTGGGGAGGCCCTGCTCTTGGTCCCACCAGCGTCTCAAATGCATTTGGTGAGGACGAGGAACAGGGCCTTCTCGGTGGTGACCCCCTGCTTATGGAATTCGCTCCCCAGTGAGATTAGATCGGCATCCTCCCTCCTTACTTTTAGGAAAAAAACTAAAGACGTGATTTTGGAGCCAGGCCTTTGGCTAGTGGGCACAGCAGCACTTTAGGCACTGAACTCAGACAATAGGATTGTTTGAAAATTGGAAATGGCTTCATGACCTGTGATTCTGTGATCTGTTCTATGTGGTTATGTAATTTGAATTAATATCACTGTTTAATTGTTATGTAATGGATTTTATATTGCTGTCTTATATTGTTGTTTTGATATTGGGTTGTTGTAGGTTTTTCTGGGCTATATGGCCATGTTCTAGAGGCAATTTTTCTCCTGACGTTTCGCCTGCATCTATGGCAAGCATCCTCAGAGGTAGTGAGGTCTGTTGGAACTCACTATACAATACCAACAGACCTCACTACCTCTGAGGATGCTTGCCATAGATGCAGGCGAAACGTCAGGAGAAAAATTGCCTCCAGAACATGGCCATATAGCCCGGAAAAACCTACAACAACCCAGTGATTCCGGCCATGAAAGCCTTCGACAATTTTTGATATTGTGGCATCGAATTGCTGCCTGTGTTAGCCGCCCTGAGTCCCCCCTCGGGGGTGAGAAGGGCGGGGTAGAAATGGTGTAAATAAATAAATAAATAAATAAATAAATAAACACTGTAATCCCTGGCACCACCCACCATCCCCCCCTCGTGTTCTTTGTGGGGGGACGGGACACTCCTCTCTTTGAAATGTCAGCTGTCACATGTCTTCAATTATGAGAGTGCCCTGGACCGCGAGAAGACCCAACCAGTCCATACTCCAAGAAATAATGCCTGTCTGCTCACTGGAGGAAGGATATTAGAGGCAAAGATTAAGTAATTTGGAGACATAATGAGAAGACAGGAAAGCTTGGAGAAGACAATGATCCTGAGGGAAATGGAAGGAAAAAGGATGAAGGGCCAACCAAGGACAAGATGGATGGATGTTGTCCTTGAAATGACAGGCTTGACCTTGAAGGAGCTCCAGGTAGACACGGCTGACAGGGAGCTCTGGCCTGGGATGGTCCAGGAGGTCACCAAGAGTCAGAAACAACTGGAGGAATGGATGGAATCAGGATGTGCTTCAGTTTAGAATATTGGCTTTTTTTTTTTTGTCGTGTCAGGAGTGACTCCTGGTGTGAGAGAATTGGCCGTCTGCAAGGACGTTGCCCAGGGGACGCCCGGATGATTTGATGTTTTTATCATCCTTGTGGGAGGCTTCTCTCATGTCCCCGCATGAGGAGCTGGAGCTGATAGAGGGAGCTCATCTGCCTCTCCCCAGATTCGAACCTGTGACCTCTCGATCTTCAGTCCTGCCGGCACAGTGCTTTAACCTACCGCGCCACCGAGGGCAAGAATATTGGCATAAGAATATATGGTAGATTTTTTTGGGCTATATGACCACGTTCTAGAGGCATTCTCTCCTGACGTTTCACCTGCATCTATGGCAAGCATCCTCAGAGGTAGTGAGATCTGTTGGAACTAGGAAAATTGGGTTTATATATCTGTGGAAATCCAGGGTGGGAGAAAGAACTCTTGTCTGTTGGAGCTAGGTGTGAATGTTTCAACTGACCTTGATTAGCATTTGATGGCCTGGAAGTTTTTTGGTGCGGCTTGTTAGTGCCTACAATCAAACAGCATTCTGAATTCCACCAATGATGGAATTGAACCAAACTTGGCACACAGAATTCCATGACCAACAGAAAATACTGGAAGGGTTTGGTGGGCATTGACCTTGAGTTTGGGAGTTGTAGTTCACCTACATCCAGAGAGCACTGTGGACTCAAACAATGATGGATCTGGACCAAACTTGGCAAGAATACTCAAAATGCCCAAATGTGAACATTGGTGGAGTTTGAAGAAAATAGACCTTGAGATTTGGGAGTTGGAGTTGCTGAGAAATATAGTTCACCTAAAATCACAGAGCATTCTGAATCCCACCGATGATAGAATTGGGCCACATTTCCCATACAGAAGCCCAAACAGAAAGTACTGAAAGGGTTTGGTGGGAGTTGACCTTGAGTTTTGGAGTTGTAGTTCACCTACATTCAGAGAGCACTATGGACTGGAACAATGATGGATATGGACCAAACTTTGCACAAATACGCAATACATACATATAGATTTGGGGGGGGGGGGTGATTTTGTCATTTGAGAGTTGTAGTTGCTGGGATTTATAGTTACCCTACAATCAAAGAGCATTCTGAACTCCACCAATGATGGAATTGAACCAAACTTGGCATACACAAGGAGTGACCATCACTCAAAAAATTATGATTTTGTCATTTGGGAGTTGTAGTTGCTGAGATTTATAGTTCACCTATAATCAACGAGCATTCTGAACTCCACCAACAATGGAATTAAACCAAACTTAGTACACAGAACTCCCATGACCAACAGAAAATACTGGAAGGGTTTGGTGGGCATTGACCTTGAGTCTTGGAATTATAGTTCACCTACATCCAGAGAGCACTGTGGACTCAAACAATGATGGATCTGGACCAAACTTGGCACGGATACTCAATATGCCCAAATGTGAACAGTGGTGGAGATTGGGGAAAATAGACCTTGACCTTTGGGAGATGTAGTTGCTGAGATTTATAGTTCACCTACAAACAAAGAACTTCTTGAATCCCACCAACGATAGAATTGGGCCAAACTTCCCACACAGAACCCCCATGACCAACAGAAATACTGTGCTTTCTGACAGCCCCTGGTGACCCCCCCCCTCCCCCAGAGATACCAAACCCCAGGTTGAGAAACACTGGCGTAGAAGAAGGAGTCCGAAGGGCAACTTTACCATCCTTGGAAGTTCTTGAGATAGTCAGCACATATATTGGGCAAGAGGCATTCAACAAAGTATAATTTGAGAAACTGGAGAAATTGCTGCTTGTCTGCTGTATGTTTCATCATGGGTTGCATCTGTATCTTGGTAGGGTTTGCAGCATCTTTGAATTCCTTGGTACAAAAAAGAAAAGAGATTTCATGAGCTCCTCTGTTTAAATATCAAATGCCTTGTCCCTATCCTTATTCTATTTATTTTGAGTGTCAGGTTGCATTAATTCCATCTCATGGATGCTCCCTCAGAAGGAACAGCTGGGGCTTCTCTGCTCCCAGACATCTTTCACCGGTGGCAATGGCCTCATCCTGCATTTTGAGAGAGAGAGAGAGGTGCATTCCGTTCTTTCTTTACCTTTCAAGAAAGAAAACCGACAACTTACCTTGCCACTAACCTTTTCCAAAATTCATTCATTTCTTCTTCCTATGCAGCCTGCAATAAGGAAAAAAAATGCGTGTTATCTGTTTGGTGGCTGGGCTGCAATTCCAGAGGAATGTGTCCAGAGGAGGGTGACTAAAATGATCAAGGGTCTGGAGAACAAGCCCTATGAGGAGCGGCTTAAGGAGCTGGGCATGTTTAGCCTGAAGAAGAGAAGGCTGAGAGGAGATATGATAGCCATGTATAAATATGTGAGAGGAAGCCACAGGGAGGAGGGAGCAAGCTTGTTTTCTGCTTCCTTGGAGACTAGGACGCAATGGAATAATGGCTTCAAACTACAAGAAAGGAGATTCCATCTGAGCATGAGGAAGAACTTCCTGACTATGAGAGCCGTTCAGCAGTGGAACTCTCTGCCCCAGAGTGTAGTGGAGGCTCCTTCTTTGGCAGCTTTTAAACAGAGGCTGGATGGCCATCTGTCTGGGGTGCTTTGAAGGCAATATTCCTGCTTCTTGGCAGGGGGTTGGACTGGATGGCCCATGATGTCTCTTCCAACTCTTTGATTCTATGATTCTATGATCATAGGATCATCCGCTACTCTTTCCTAGGCTCTGTGATGGTCAAATCCCCATCATGAGCCAAAAAAATCCAGTGGAATTTTGCCCTGCATCAATATGAGCCTAGTGTCCAGACCCAGGGAAGTCATGATCCCCATGCTCTATTCTGCCTTGGTCAGACCACTTTACCTGGAATCACACTGAGTCCAATTCTGGCCACTGCAATTGAAGGGAGATGTTGACTCTAAGCTGGAATATGTTAACGACTTATTAATGTCCTGTTCAACATCTTTATTAATGACTTAGAAGAAGGGTTAGGAGGCACCACAACTGAAGGGAGATGTTGTCAAGCTGGAATGTGTCCAGAGAAAGAGGGCAACAAAATGTGTCCAGAGGAAGGCAACTAAAATGATCAAGGGGATGGAGAACAAGCCCTATGAGGAGCAGCTTAAAGAGCTGGGCATGTTTAGCCTGAAGAAGAGTCATGAAGGGATGTCAGAGGGGTCACCAAAGACCATCAGAAAACATAGTATTTTCTGGACATCTAATCACCTCTCAACAAAAGATTGCTCCAGGCACTGTCAGGCCATCAAATGCTAATCAAGGTGGTCAGTTGAAACATTCACACCTAGCTCCAGCAGACAAGAGTCCTTTGTCCCACCCTGGTCATTCCACAGATATATAAACCCCTTTTCCTAGTTCCAACAGATCTCACTACCTCTGAGGATGCTGCTTGCCATAGATGCAGGCGAAACGTCAGGAGAGAATGCCTGTAGAACATGGTCATATAGCCCGAAAAAACCTACAACAACACAGTATTTTCTGTTGGTCATGGGGATTCTGTGTGGGCAGATTGGCCCAATTCTATCATTGGTGGGGTTCAGAATGATATATGATTGCAGTTGAACTATAAATCCTAGGAACAACAACTCCCAAATGCCAAGGTCTATTTTCCCCAAACTCCACCATGTTCCCATTTGGGCATATTGAGTATTTCTGTCAGATCCATCATTGTTCGAGTCCACAGTGCTCTCTGGATGTAGGTGAACTACAACTCCCAAACTCAAGGTCAATGCCCACCAAACCCTTCCAGTATTTTCTGTTGGTCATGGGAGTCCTCTGTGCCATGTTTGGTTCTATTCCATCATTGGTGGAGTTCAGAATGCTCTTTGATTGTAGGTGAACTATAAATCTTAGCAACTATAATTCCCAAATGTCAAGGTCTATTTTCCCCAAACTCCACCGTGTTCACATTTGAGCATATTGAGTATTCCTGTCAGATTCATCATTGTTTGAGTCTACAGTGCTGTCTGGATGTAGGTGAACTACAACTCCCAAACTCAAGGTCAATGCCTACCAAATCCTTCCAGTATTTTCCCTTTGGTCATAGGAGTTCCGTGTGCCATGTTTGGTTTAATTCCATCATTGGTGGAGTTCAGAATGCTCTTTGATAGTAGGTGAACTATAAATCCCAGCAACTACAACTCCCAAATGAGTTATGTTAATCCCACAAACGAACATTACATTTTTATTTATATAGCTATATCTTCCATTCAATGTAATTAATTAATACGCCTTCCTTATTCATAATTTAATAAGAAATCTCATTTACATAATCTGCTAATTTTATCTCGCTAAAAAGTCCACCGCTTTTCTTGAAATTTTACTATTGCCTTTTTTCTTACTAAAATAGTTTAATTTCTAATGTCTTTCTACTGAAGTCCTTGCAAGAACTCTCCCCTTCCTGCTCGTTTGCTGTGACCAACCTCGGACGTCTCCTTGGGTCCCTTTTAGCTGGTCTTGTTGGTTCTTCTCAACCCATTTCCCATTCCGGTCCAGTCGGGTCTTTTGGTGCATCTTTCGGCCAAGCAAGGGCAATGGGAGCAGGAGCCGGAACTGCCAGGCCAAAGCCCACCACAAATGCCGCCGCTTGACCAGGTTTCCTTGGCAGGTGGACCAAGCCATGGTGGACCTCCTCTTGTGCCAATTCCCTCCTGGACTTCTCTCTTTCCTCCTATGGCCATATGAAACAGGGATGAAATGGCTCTTAGAAAAAAAGGAACACATGTGTCAGTTGAATATATTCCTGGCTCTAGAACCCCAACACCTAGAATTAGAATCATAGAACTATAGTCTTGGAAGAGACCTAATGGGCCATCTAGTGCAACCCCTTGCCCTTCAGGAAGAGCACAATCAAAGCATCCCCAGCAGGTAGCCACCCAGCCTGAACTATCAGAAAGCAATCTCAGTCACCCAAATAGCCATTTTTGGAGTATTTCAGATTTCTGGATAAGGGATGGTCAGTTTGTAAGCGCTGCAGAAATGCCCTTTTCAACACACTCATTAAAGCAGTGGTTCCCAACCTTTTTTTGACCAGGGACCACTTGACCGGGGACCACTTTGACCAGGGACCACCTTGACTAGAAACCACTTTGACCACAGACCAATTTGACCACTCTCCAACATTGATACCAAAAGAGTTAAGAATCAGATTTTGGTCAATTTTAGATTCAGTTTCATTATTTGAGGTATTGATTGAGAAAATTTCATTGGATAGACCACATTAGCCCTCGTTTCTGACACAGAACACCCATTAGTCACCATCCAGTAGTTGGCATCTGCTCATCCACAGAAAGCTATATTTAATAAGCCTTGGCACTATAAGAGGGATTTGTGAGATGAGTCCCTCTTGTAGCAACGGTGTAGTAATGGTGAGGCTGAAAATCGGATATTCCTTCTTGTGGGCCACTAGTGGTTGTAAGACCTTACAACTAGTGGTTGTAAGGTTGGGAACCACAGCATTAAAGGTACAATAATGAGGTTGCCAAATGGAATTCTCTCTCCCCCCCCCCCAATTATCTAATTAGCAACCCTCTCATTTAGGCCAGGTTCCCTTAGCCTTAAGGCCCCATCTACACTGCCATATAATGCAGTTTCAGTCAGTGCAGACTCACCTAATTGTTGTTCTCGACACTTTATTTGACCAGGAATCTCTTGACCAGGGACCACTTCCCAACATTAGTAGCAAAAGGCTGCTGCTTCAGAAAATTGCATTGGATAGATCACATCAGCTCTAGTTCCTGATACAGAACATATGCCATGGTCAGCGACAGGAAAGGAGTGGCAAATGGTACGAATGAAATGGAATACACACACACACACACACACACACATGTATGTATGTATGTATGTATGTATGTATGTATGTATGTATGTGGGTATGTGGCAGCTTTCTGATTGGCTCCCACTTCCACATGCCACTGTGACCCGCACGGGCGACGGATCTGGACCAAACTTGGCACACATAACCCCCATGACCCACTTTACATCCTGGTGCAGTTTGGGGGAGGATGGACCATGGATGATGGGACTTGCAGTACCTTCACTAACTTCCAGAGATCACTGTAACTCACACCACTGACTGATCAAGACCAAACTTGGCACACAAGCCCCACATGACCCGCCTCACTCCCTGGTGAAGTTTGGGAAAGGATGGACCACGGACGAGGGAATTTGCAGTACCTTCACCTGAATCGTCTCTCAGAGAATACTATGGCCCCCACAATTCACAGACCTGGACCAAACTCGGCAAATGGACTCCCATGACCCACTTTACATCCTGTTGTGGCTTAGGGGAGAGTGGACAATGGATGATGGGAATTGCAGTACCTCACTCACTTCCTGAGACTACTGTGACCTCCACCAATGACAGATCAGGACCAAACTTGGTACACAGAGCCCCCATGACCCAATCTACATCCTGGTGCAGTTTGGAGGAGGATGGACCATGGAGAATGGGACTTGCATATGGGAGCTGTAGTTCACCTTACTCATGGAACCCAGCCAACATTGGATCTATGGTCAAGTTGGAACACAGACAAACAATGCCTTTCTGAAATAACCCGGGCACCACCGGGTCCCCAAGCTTGTATATATATATAATTTTAGAGGAAGGAGGTTTGTAGACCAAATTTTCATCCTGGTCCACAGCCCATAGGGTAAGAACCACTGCTCTACACTGATTATATAATGCAGTTCCAAACTGCATTATGTGGCAGTGTAGATGGGGCCCCATTTGTAGCTTTGTTTACAGAGGCATAAAGGGAGCATCCATTTTCGCTCTGCATTACTTCCTTGGGAATTAACTACTGCCAACTTAGTAATACATCCAGACACACTGACGTCTGTTGTTATTTATATGTTTTTTTAATGGAAACAGGAACACAGGGAGAAAAATTACAAGAATAAATATCGATCAGGCGGGCTCGGCCTCCTGCAATGCGAATGCCAATAGACAATGAAGTTAGCCATTCTTTCCGCCTTCTGTGTTATACGTCTCTTGTTAATATCTTCTTTTCTAGGAATGGCATCCATTCATCTATCCATTAGAGTGAACGATATCGAGGCATTGCAATAACCTTCCCTAAATTGATTGGATCTCAGGCAGTTTGCAATGCCTGGCTTGTACATGGCTTTGGAGTTTTCACCAGTTTTTTCATAAACAGAAATAGATATATTGTGGAGGTTTTCAAATCAAATCCATGAATTATCAAATCCACAAACAACAAAACCCGCAAATACGGAGGACCGACTTTAGTTAGTAAACCAGTAGTGAAGTCGAACATGACCCCCCCCCCAGAGATAGTAACTTATAGTTTTGCTAAGGGCAAGGACGCCAGGCTGGATAATAAGGGTTAAGCCTTGGTCAGTTTGGTGTGTATCATTTAATCAAGGCTTTATGCTCTATTTTCATATGTTTACAGCAGAAAGTAACCAATTTATTACTGAAAATCATGCCACAAAAGTATTTGAATTTTCCCATCTGAGGCACACCTGGGCTCCTGATGGTCCCCCATCTCACAAACAAGGGACTCTCTTTCCCCCTCATGGATATTTCCCTTTATGGACACTGGGGGAAGGTAGTTGGGTTTACTCTCTGTATTATGATTTCTATATTTTCATATTTTCTCCTGTATTTCTATATTTCCCCTCATGTTTCCTGACCTTGCCCTGAACCCTTTGCCCTCTTCCCCTCTCCTTGGGGGAAATCTACAAGGAAGCTGCCCTGCCTCTGGAAAGGCAATCAGCGATCTGGAAAAGACCCTTATCTTTGGACATTCTTTGCATGAACAATATCCTGGTGGCTGCCCTTTGTTCTCGGAGGATTGCCCAACAAAGTTGCTCCCCCTTGCAAAACTTTAATCATTTTTCTACCTGGAGGTCAGGGGACCTTCGAAAAGCCCCCACCTTCACACTGGTTGATTTAACTAACTTCCCACTAAGGAACATTCACCCCAGTTTCACCCTCATTGTCCTCATGTTTGCTGGCCGGATTTTCCTTTACACATGTTGATTCATTCCAATCAAAACACAATAGATCAGCCCTGCTTGAGACTTCCTTTTTTGTCTCGCAGGCCACATGGCATTTTTTTCAGAATTCATTCACAGATTCCTTTGTGTTCTATCATCCCACCTCCCTCTCTCCTGATTTGCTGTTGCCGCTAGGCAGCAGGAGCCTCCCCATTGGATCCTATGGACTGCTGGAGCTTCCTGATTGGTCCAGAGGCGCCGGGGGTGGGAGGGCCGCCTCCCAGCTGTTTGCCCATTGTCCAATCACAGTGGAGGGCAGCAGGGAGGCCGGGGCGGGAAGTTTGAACTCTGCAACTTTGAATTTACTATAAATATGGCTGTATCAAATGTATTTCTTTATGCTCTGCTGGCGAATGATTGCAGCTCTGCATCCTTTTCAGCTGGATCGCTAAATAAACCTCGATGGCTTTTCTTCAACCTTGGTGAGATTTATTTGGGAAAAATCAGGGAAAATTCTGGGCCTTTCTCCTCTTTCACTTGCCAAGGGTTTCGGACTCTCTTTGGTGGGTCTAAGGGCTCCTCTCTCCTGGGCAGGAGCCTCCAAATTCTAGCTCGATATCAGAGCAACCGCACCTAATGCTATGACCCCTTAGTACAGTTCCTCATGTTGTGGTGACCCCCAACCATAATTATTTTTATGCTACTTCATAATTGTAATTTTGCTACTATTATGAATCGTAATGTAAATATCTGAAGTGCAGGATGTATTTTCATTCACTGGGCCAAATTTGGCACAAATACCCGATATGCCCCAAATTTGAATACTGGTGGGGTTGGGGAGGGAGATTTTGTCATTTGGGAGTTGTAGTGCTGGGATTAGTTACCTACAATCAAAGAGCATTCTGAACTCCATCAATGATGGAATTGGGCCAAACTTCCCACACAGAACCCCCATGATCAACAGAAAATACTGTGTTTTCTGATGGTCTTTAGCGATCCATCTGAGACCCCCTCATGACCTCTATATTGGGGGGAAATTTCCATTTGGCAACCCCATTATTGTACCTTTAATGCCATGGTTTCCAAACTGTGGTCTTATAACTACTAGTCCACAATGACGTATTTTCAGTCACTGGACCAGATGTGGTACAAATACCCGATACACCCACATTTGAATACTGGTGGGATTGGTTGGGGGGGGGGTGTGATTTTGTCATTTGGGAGTTGTAGTTGCTGGGGTTTATAGTTCACCTACAATCAAAGAGCATTCTGAACTCCACCAATGATGGAATTGAACCAAACTTGGCACACAGAACTCCCATGACCAACAGAAAATACTGGAAGGGTTTGGTGGGCATTGACCTTGAGTTTGGGAGTTGTAGTTCACCTACATCCAGAGAGCACTGTGGACTCAAACAATGATGGATCTGGAAAAAACTTGGCATGAATACTCAGTATGCCCAAATGTGAACACTGGCAGAGTTTGGGGAAAATAGACCTTGACATTTGGAAGTTGTAGATGCTTGGATTCATAGTTCACCTACAAAGAACATTCTGAACCCCACCAACAATAGAATTGGGCCAAACTTCCCACACAAATACTGTTTTCTGATGGTATTTGGCAACCCCTCTAACACCCTCCTCGTGATCCTCACAGGGGTCCTGACCCTCAGGTTGAGAAACACTGTAGTAAACGGACCACTCCCTGCGTTGAAGGGAACAAAACCCTGGAGACATTTTTCCCAGGTGTGTATCAGATAAAGGATTAATGAAATAGGCTTTTCATTTTGCCATCTTTTTTTTTGGGTGGGAATTAAAATAATTGTTTGAGTATTGCATTCCTTTACATCAGAAGCAATTCAATTACTTTGCCAGCTGATTGCCTAAATATTTGGAAGTAATTTAAAACGACTAGTCAGCCGAGTAATTGGATCTCGTGTTATCAAATGATTAGGCATTTGGGCCCAAATCAAATTGATGGGGATGATTAATATTATTAGATAAATTGACCAGCAAAGAGGCTGCGATGGCGCCTGGCCTGTGAAAATGAATGGCATCACACCTTGCTTAGGACGGCAGAGAAAGGATAAGAAGCGGGAGGGAGAACAACGGTCTCCAACTGTCATTAAATGCAGCCATGCGGAGCAGAGGAAAGCCGCGGCGGAGCCAGAGCTTAAAGTTACTTGGCTTCGAGCCAGGTCAAACACTGCATGTGATGGAAGACCTCTTGCTTTGCCTTTTTTTGTTTGGTTTGGTTTTGAAATGTTATATCAAGCAAGCTCCTCTCAGACACAGAAATGCAACAGCAGCTTCCAAGACGGAGAATGTTAAACCTTTCATCCCCTCTTCATTGTCATGATTCCAAATATGGATCTGAAGGTGACTTATTTATTTATTTATTTGCAGCATTTATATTCTACCCTTCTCACCCCGCAGGGGACTCAGGGCAGATTACAATGTACACATATATGGCAAATATTCAATGCCAATTTGACATACAACGTATACAGACATACACAGAGGCTATTTAACTTTTTCTGGCCACCAGAGGAGCTGTTGCTTTCATCGTCCATCTGCGACACTGATGAAGTACTTCCGCATTCCCCGCATGCTTTTGCTGGATGCTTTGCTGGACTCTTTTTTATGGCCTCATAAATTAATTTAGCCTACCCACACAAAGTGGTACCTTATTTATTTATTTATTTATTTATTTATCATGTCATCCGCAACCAGAACATTGTATTACATTTCTAACAGAACAAAACAAACAAACAGATAAAAAAACCCACAAATTTTGCAAACTTGGTAGCTGATTAAATGTCCTTTGACCAGTATCTGGCCACTTGGAGTGCCTCTGGTGTTGCCGCAAGAAGGTCCTCCATTGTGCATGTGGCAGGGCTCAGGTTGCATTGCAGCAGGTGGTCTGTGGTTTGCTCTTCTCCACACTCGCATGTCGTGGATTCCATTTCGTAGCCCCATTTCTTAAGATTGGCTCTGCATCTCGTGGAGGGAGACACATGCCAGTGAATTCCTTCAACGTATGGGGGTTCTGTGTGAGAAGGTAATGTCACAGCTATTGTGTTGCTGCTTTCAAGTTGGGGTTGATTCCAAGCATCCAAACCCCCTTTGCAGAAGCTGCACCCCATTGCCCAAGGAGAACAATCAACAGAAAACAGACTGTCTTCCAAATAAAGAAATGTTTATATACAATAGTCACAAAAATAGTTTCAATCCTCCAGCAAACCTTTCTTCAGCCTCTTCAGCAATCTCTTCCTCTTGCTCTTTGTCTTCTCAGCATTCCCTTCCTACTCTACTCTTCTCTTGTCATCTCTACTCTACAACACAGCGTGCTTAGTCCCAATTTGTAGCATCTAATCTATCACAGGTGGCTTAACAGTTGCTCTCCATGCAATGCTTGGACATGGTCCTTACAAATACTTACTCACTTTTTCACTTAAGAAATGACTCAATTGATATAAAACTCTGACAGGTAAAGGTTTCCCCCTGACATTAAGTCTAGTTGTGTCTGACTCTGAGGGTTGATGCTCATCTCCATTTCTAAGCTGAAGAGCCAGCATTGTCCGTAGACGACTCCAAGGTCATGTGGCCAGCAAGTCTGGTCTTATTCTAGCAGAATATTCTTTGATTGTATATGAACTATAAACTATAAATCCCAGCAACTACACCTTCCAAATGTCAAGATCTGTTTGGCAGTGGGATATGCTTACAGAGAGAGGTCAACCCTTCTGTTCAAGGAGCTCCATTGGCTGCTGTTCATTTTCTGGTCCCAATTCAAGGTGCAGGTGCTCACCTACAAAGCCCTAAACAGTTTGGGACCTGCCTACTAGGCCTGTTTGATCAAGAAAAAATTTGTTTCTAAAATCGATTTGTAATTGGGGTGTTTTTTTGTTTCATATTTAAAATAATTACAAAACTTTCCAAAAAAAAAAGTTTTGGTATTTAAGAAATTTTGTAAATATTAACGAATTTTTAGAATATTTTTTGTATTTCTTAAGAATAATATTAAAATAATATTAAAAAATATTTTAAAATGGAAAATTAACCAAAAAATGGCCCAAATGTGGACCAAACACAGGCAGGATACAGCAAATGAGAGCACACACCAACAGAAGAGTCTTTTCTTTTTTAGAATATTTTTTAAGAATAATATTAAAATAATATTAAAAAAATAATATTAAAATAATATTAAAAAATTAAAATGGAAAATTAACCAAAAAATGGCCCAAATGTGGACCAAACACAGGCAGGATACAGCAAATGAGAGCACACACCAACAGAAGAGTCTTTTCTTTTTTAGAATATTTTTTAAAAATAATATTAAAATAATATTAAAAATAATATTAAAATAATATTAAAAAATATTTTAAAATGGAAAATTAACCAAAAAATGGCCCAAATGTGGACCAAACACAGGCAGGAGACAGCAAATGAGAGCACACACCAACAGAAGAGTCTTTTCTTTTTTAGAATATTTTTAAAAAATAATATTAAAATAATATTAAAAAATAATATTAAAATAATATTAAAAAATATTTTAAAATGGAAAATTAACCAAAAAATGGCCCAAATGTGGACCAAACACAGGCACAATACAGCAAATGAGAGCACACACCAACAGAAGAGTCTTTTCTTTTTTAGAATATTTTTTAAAAATAATAGTAAAAAATAATATTAAAAAATAATATTAAAAAATAATATTAAAAATAATATTAAAAAATATTTTAAAATGGAAAATTAACCAAAAAATGGCCCAAATGTGGACCAAACACAGGCAAGAGACAGCAAATGAAGCAAGCAGCACTCACAGCAGCAAGGAATGAATCCAATCCGAGTTGCTAGCAGCCATTGCCAAGCCAACCCAATGCAAACTCCCTCGCCCTCTTGAAGCAACGGGCCGCGCGGAGCCGCTTTGAAAGGGCTCGCCGGCCAATCAAAAACAGGCAGCCACGGACCCATGGTGGTGCACTGCTTGGGAGCGCCGGATTGGCTCCCAGGCACCAGCACTCCAGCAGCCTCCACCCCATTAACGAAACGAGCGGAGGCTCGTTAAATCTATGGGGGTTGCTGGTTCGATATTTTTAAACCCTTCCGGGTTTGAAAATGTGTTTTGATATCGCTTCGTAAATGCAAAAATTAACGAATTAATAAAGAATTACAAAATTAACGAACGAAACCGCACAGGCCTACTGCCTACCTGTGTGACCGCATTTCCGTCTATGAACCTGCATGCTCCCTTCGTTCATCTGGAGAGGCCCTGCTCACGATTCCACCTGCGTTGCAAGCACGGTTGGTGGGGACGAGGGGCAGGGCTTTCTCTGTGGTAGCCCCCGACTCTGGAACACCCTCCCCAAGGACATTAGACAGGCCCCTAGGTTGGCAGTCTTTAGGAAGAGCTTGAAGACTTGGCTATTCCGGTGTGCCTTTCCAGAATAGGAAACCCCAGCAACATGTCCCAAAAGCACTTTAGTAGAGACTTAAGATTGTCCGCACATTGCACTTACCCAAAAATCCTTATATTTCAACTGTCATACTCAGCACTTTTAATCAGTACCCATCTACACTGGGCCCGGCCTTAGTTTTATTGTGCTACGGTGTATTGTTTTTACTGTTTATTGTTATTGCGTAATGTTTTGATTTGCTTTATGGTTTATGTGTATTGTTGTATTGTTGTTTTATTGAGGCCTTGGCCATTGTAAGCCGCATCGAGGCCTTTGGGAGATGCTAGCGGGGTACAAATAAAGATAATAATAATAATAATAATAATAATAATAATAATAATAATAATGCTCTTTTCTCTGCCTCGTATTGGGAATTGGAGCAGTGATTCCAACCCTGGTCTCCAGAGTCTTAGCCCAACACTCAAACCATTATGCTATGCTGGTTCCTCTTTGTGGCTATAGGCCTGATTCAATAAACATTTTGCAAGGAAAGAAATATATCTGGTGTTTCAGTATTGTTCCAAATACGATTTCTCTCTCTCTCTCTTTTCTTTTGTGGGTTTATTTGGGACTTCAAAGGGAAACACAAATAAATGGAGGGGGAGAGTAGGAAGGTAGAAGTAAAAGAGCAAAAGTGCTGAGGCTGCAAACAAAGTCCACCCTTTCTTCCAGTAATTCTCTGTGAAATTGTTCTGTGGCAGCCGATCTGCAGAATTAAGTGGATCAGAAAGAAGAAGCAAAACATCACTTTTAAAAAATCTTTCAATCTTAATGGCAATTTCTTCTTTTTTTCAAAGGGCTTGGTCAGAGAAGTATTTTTGATAACTGAGAAGGGAGATGGGATTGAATCAGAGCCAAAAGGTGAAGACGCAAAGGTCCAAATAAGAAAGAGGTAAGCTCGAGCAAGAAGATGGGCAGAGAAGTGATTCCGATTGGATCCTTTAACAAATTCATTGCCGGACTTACCGGGCAAGGCCTGTTGCGGCGGCGGCGGCGGGGGGGGGGGGCTCTCCCGCCGGCCTTCCCAGAAGCCCCCTGCACATCGGGAAGCTTTCCCGTCACCTGGACAGTGGGCCAATCAGCGGCCGGCCCCACCCAACACCTTTAAGAGATCAAGGGCCAGCCTCTCCCTTGCCCAGCAGACCTGCTTCGGGTTGTCCTCCCACCCACCCTGCTCGATTTATGTTGTTGTATAGTGTTGCAGTTCTTTGGTCATTATCTGTCCATCACAACTTGTGTTGGCATGTGGCACGGGCCCTGGATCTGGTTTCTGCCCCTCCCCTACTGGCTGGGGAGGGACATACGGCGGTCTCCAGGGGTACCGTGTTTTGTTGCCCGATATTGTGCTGGTGGGTATCATTATGTATCGTCAGCAGCGGGCTGATTGATATTGATCCAGAACCCATGCCTGGCAGCCAACCCCTTGTTCCTGTAAGCCAGTGGTTCTCAACCTTCTTAATGCCACAACCCCTTAATATGCTTCCTCATGTTATGGTGATCCCCAACCATAAAATTAGTTTCATTGCTACTTCATAACTATCATTTTGCTGCTGTTATGAATAGTAATGTAAATATCTGATATGCAAGATGTATTTTCATACACTGGACCAAATTTGGCACAAAGACCCAATACACCCAAATTTAAATACTGGTGGGATTGGGGGAGGGTATTGATTTTGTCCTGTGGGAGTTGTAGTTGCTGGGATTTATAGTTCACCTACAATCAAAGAGCATTCTGAACTCCACCAATGATGGAACTGAATCAAACTTGGCACACAGAACTCCCATGACCAACAGAAAATACTGGAAGGGTTTGGTGGGCATTGACCTTGAGTTTTGGAGTTGTAGTTCACCTACATCCAGAGAGCACTGTGGACTCAAACAATGATGGATCTGGACCAAACTTGGCACAAGCACTCAATACGCCCAAATATGAACACCGATGGAGTTTGGGAAAATAGAATCTTGACACTTGGGAGTTGTAGTTGCTGGGATTTATAGTTCACCTACGATCACAGAGCATTCTGAACCCCACCAATGATTGAATTGGGCCAACTTCCCACACAGAACCTCCATGACCAACAGAAAATACTGTGTTTTCTTGTGGTCTTTGGTAACCCCTCTGACACCCCCTCATGACCCCTCCAGGGGTCCCAACCCCTGGGTTGAGAAACACTGCTGTAAGCAATGAATTAAGTTGTGGCCATGTTTTACTCCATCTATGTGTCAGTGTCATCTCTGGTTATGCTGGTGGGAAGTTGCCCACCCACAAGCAACAACAAAACTTTATTACGATCTCTGAGAAGCACAAAGCGGGGCACAAGCGTCCTGGGAGGGGAAGGACAACTCCCCAGTCAGGGGCGGCTCGTCCATTACGCAAAGTAAACAGTCGCAGAACACTTTTTTTTTGCCAGGGGCGAAGAGGTGCCTCTGTAAATGCCCCTTGACCACCACTTGAGGAGCGCCCTCAGCTCACAACAGCCCTAGCAGTCCGGGGGAGCCTCGGCTTTCTTGCCTCGCTGCCGGGTGATCCTCTTCCCAAAGGGGCCGGGCCCTTGAGCCTCACCTAGCCCCTCTCGTTCCTGCTCCACCTGGCCACTGGGTGCGCAAGCAGAGCCGGCGCTCAATTGTTCTCTGCATTCAATCCCTTCCCCATGACCGGCTCCCTTTCCCGATCTCCCGGCGCTCCACCCGCCTCCTCTCCTCTCCCCAATCCGCGGGTGGGCCAAGGGGCGGAGCCACCGTGTCTGGCCCGTTTTGGGTCCGGAGGTGTGTCTGAAGACCCCAGCGTGCGCACCAAAAGTCGCCTCTTCTCCTGACTTTCTCTTCAGCCATTGGGACCAAGAGAGAAGAGAGAGAGAGAGAGAGAGAGAGACCTTCCGGCTGGAGGTATCTCCCACCTCCGCTCCCTCCTTTGTTTTTGCGCCTACCTTCAGGAAAGGTGGGCATCTCCACCTCTCTCTTGGTCCCAATGGCTGAGGAGAAAGTCAGGAGAAGAGGTGACTTGTGGTGCACACGCCGGGGTCTTCAGGCATGCCTCCGGACCCAAAGCGGGCCAGGCAAGGGAGCAAGTGCGGCAAGTGTAGTTACTGGGATGTATAGTTCACCTACAATCAAAGAGCATTCTGAACTCCACCAATGATGGAATTGAACCAAATATGGCACACAGAACTCCAACGACGAACAGAAAATATATATCAATGATTGGTTGGGGGGGGGTTTGCTTACCTGAAAATTACCTAGGGCCGCCTCTGTCCCCAGATGATGCAGTTATTTAAAAGTTGATTAGAAAACAGTTTAAAATCACATTTTAAAATACAGAGTATTGTAACAGGTATGGAACTGAAGGGGGGTGTAGGCAAGAAATTGATAGGAGGGGTCAAAAACACTGGGGGGGGGCACTAAAAGGGAAGGGAGGGGCACATTGTGAGTCTATTTCAGCTGTAACATGTTGCTCTGACTCCATTCCCAACAGGGTGTTGCCTTGTGAGGTCAATCCTCATCTGTCTCATTTTAAATGCAGCAGCACAGAACTTAGCAACACTGTAAGTTATTGTAGTGTTAGAGTCCAAAAGCAGCAAGGTGGAATAATATTTTTCACTGCACCCTGGGTATTTTAGAAGCCATGGCCTAATGAGATTGCTAAACGACCCGAGAAGCACAACTGGAGAATGGATGGAAACAAAATAGAGCAGGTCTCAAGTTTTAAATACCTGGGAGTAACCCTCCATGGCAGTAACAGCAGGAAAGCCCACGCAGAGTATGCAGCAGAGACTGCACAAAAGAGTTCATCCGCTATCTTAAGATATCTCAGGATGGGAGGAGGTCACTTTATACCGGTGGCACTTAAGCTTTTTGAAGCAAAACCAATTGCACAAATGCTGTATGGAGCCCAGCTTGGACCCTTCTCAAATTATGCCCCACTAGAGCGTGTCCAATCAAAGTTTCTAAGAGCAGCTCTACAGGCTCCCAGATGTGTCTCTAATGCCACCCTGCGATTGGAGACAGGCTTCGTGAAAGTAGAAGCGAGAATATGGACAGCTATTCTCAATTATTGGCTATACCTATCCTTCTCTCCATGTGGTCTTGCCCCCCTAACCATGAGAGACGACTTCCAGTCCACATGGATTAAAACAGTGGCAGCAAAGATTGCAACTCTTGGTTTCTCCCAAGGACAAACATGAGATGGGATCAAGCCAAGGATCCTGGACATAGAGCACCAAGCTGCGCAACCGCATTTCCGTCTACGAACCCACGTGACCTCTTCGATCTTCCGGAGAGGCCCTTCTCTCGATCCTGCCTTCATTCTATTCTGCTCTGGTTAGACCACACCTGGAATATTGTGTCCAATTCTGGGTACCACAATTCAAGAGAGATATTGACAAGCTGGAATGTGTCCAGAGGAGGGCGACTAAAATGATCAAGGGTCTGGAGAACAAGCCCTATGAGGAGCGGCTTAAGGAGCTGGGCATGTTTAGCCTGAAGAAGAGACGGCTGAGAGGAGATATGATAGCCATGTATAAATATGTGAGAGGAAGCCACAGGGAGGAGGGAGCAAGCTTGTTTTCTGCTTCCTGGAGACTAGGACACGAAACAATGGCTTCAAACTACAAGAGAGGAGATTCCATCTGAACATGAGGAAGAACTTCCTGACTAGGAGAGCCGTTCAGCAGTGGAACTCTCTGCCCCGGAGTGTGGTGGAGGCTCCTTCTTTGGAAGCTTTTAAACAGAGGCTGGATGGCCATCTGTCAGGGGTGATTTGAATGCAATATTCCTGCTTCTTGGCAGGATGGTGGACTGGATGGCCCATGAGGTCTCTTCCAACTCTTTGATTCTATGATTCTATGATTCATGCAAAAGAAGAAGGAGGAAAGAAAAGCGGGCCTTCTCTGTGGTGGCCCCCTGGCTCTGGAATTCACTCCCCAGAGATATTAGGCAAGCCCCCACCCTGGCAATCTTCAGGAGGAGCCTGAAAACTTGGCTGTTCCAATGTGCGTTCAATGACTGAATGTATGATAATCCCTGACCAAACTCTGCATAAAATGTCCTCAGAAGCACTATATTCTCTGGTTTGTGCAATGAATTTATTTATTTATTTACAGTATTTGTATACCGCTTTTCTCACCCTGATGGGGACTCAAAGCGGTTTACACATAAGTAATGGCAAAAATTCAATGCCAGTACAAACAATTACAATTATGCACTACAATTAGACATACATTAAATTAAAAAATACTGCCCGAAGGCCTGGTCCCAAAACCATGATTTTAATTTTTTTTCTAAAAGCCAGGAGGGACCACCTTATCCCCCGGATCCCCTTCCTGATATTTTACACAGTCCTATCTCCCAGTGTTTTAAAATTTTAATCTTTGAACTGGCCCTGCCCACTGTGATCATTTTTAGTGGTTTAATGTTTTGATTTTATATTGCTGTGCTGCATATTTACATTGGTTTTTGTATTTTATGTTATTTTATTTTCTGGTTTTCTGCTGTGTTTTTGTGTTATATTGTGTTTTCTGTATTGATGGGTGTGGCCTCACGTAAGCCGCCCCGAGTCCCCTTTGGGGAGATGGTGGCAGGGTATAAATAAAGTTTATTATTATTTTACTGACACAAAAGCACAGTATGTCACAGCAAACGAGATCTATATGCTGGATTTCGTATCACAAAATCACAAAACTTCCCAAGCGTCTAGGACTGTGTGATGTATTTTCGAATGATGCGCGTAGATCCAAGTCAGGTGGCCTTTCACAGTTGACAGATCATGATTTTGTCGATGTTTATTGTTTCCAAATGCTGGCTGAGATCTTTTGGCACGGCACCCAGTGTGCCATTGACCACTGGGACCTTCTGTACTGGTTTATGCCCGAGTCTTTGCAGTTCGATTTTGAGGTCTTGATAGTGGCTGAGTTTTTCCTGTTGTTTTTCCTCAATGTGACTGTCACCTGGAATGGTAACATAAATAATCCAGACTTTTTTCTTTTCCACAATCGTGATGTCTGGTGTATTGTGTTCAAAAACTTTGTCAGCCTGGATTTCCATGACATTTGCAGGTTTATGATCCCACCAATTCTTTACTGCTGGCAGGTGGGACTTGTGACATAAGTTCCGGTGAATCATGTAATCATGTAAGCTGCCATGAGTCCCCTTTGGGGAGATAGTGGAGGGGTATAAATAAAGTTTATTATTATTATTATTATTGTTATTATTGTTATTATTATTAATCTGTCCCCAGCCTTTATTATTAGGGAAGCCACTAGACACTTCATTGCCCCCATGGCATACCTAACAGACCTGGAGGTGCCCAAACACTGAAGGGCTTTTACCCTGGTAAGATGCCATGCCCTCCCGTCGGCTGTATTGGAGGGGAGGTATCCGATTGGGTCCTTCAAAAGTAACTTTTGTACCATAATGTCAGTGGAAAAGTTACTTTTCTGGACCACGTTTCATAGAATCTACAAACTAGCAGACCAGTTGCCCTGTCACTGTTGGATTTCCTATTCAAACTAAAAGCGGTGTCCTTGTGACCAGCAAGAAGGAAGAAGTCAAACTGCAAGACCTAAAGAAATGTCTAGCGCAGAGTTTCACAAGACATCAATCAGGACAGTTGGAGGGCTTGACTTTCCTCAATCCTAAACTAAAGAAAGGTGCTTATAGAAGGTTCTGTCACATGCTGGGCCTGTAACAATTGTCTTTAGTATAGGACGTATACTTTATGCCCAGCGGGAAGCCAGGGCACCTCAAAGAGAGGTTCTCAGGGATTTTTCTGAAGTGATGGTCTTTAGAGTCTTTAATGATACAACAAAGTTTTTATTATGGAACAAATAACAAATCTTCAATAGTTCAAACAACACTTCAAGGCTTTCCTAGTCTAGTCCTCAAGGGACTGGTACCTGACTTTGATTAACTGTACTTTCTCTGTAAGAAAAAAACCCTTTTTAACCTCTCCTAGGCTGTCTATTATCTAGGCCTTGTTGATGTGGGTCCTACTACCAATTCCAAATGCATCTGGGCATCGAGTAGACCTACCAGCCAAGGCTTGTAGACATTTCAGCTGGAGTTTCGTGGATCTGTAATGCTGTTCTCCCTTCGAGAATTCTTAGAAAACTTCAGGGCTGTTTCCCTCTGATGCTGTGAGGCTGAGAGGCTGTGAGCTCTCAGCCAGAGCCTTGGGACCTTTCCCCTGGAATTTCTGTTTCTGTATCCCCGGATGTTCTTGAGAAAAGAAGCTTTTCCACAGGACGCGCTGGTCTACGTCCTATAGTTTAGCTTCCTTATGTGAGACTGACCAAAAATGGCTCCTTTCCCTCCCAAAGCCCTGAACAAGGGGCAGAACCAAAGCTTAATTATGATGGACAGGTGGCCTGCCCTATGACTGCAAACAGATAACAGAAAGAAAATAAAGTTGGAGCTCCTGGTACAAGCCGTACCAGCACAAGTATCAACGGAGTTCAGAAAGACCAACTTGCAAGGTTTAACTGTAGCATGATTTTTTTCACCTCCCTTCCTCTCCAATGTCTGAATTGAGTTGGTAGAGACCATCCAGAAGGTACTTTATGGGGAACCTTCTACCTGAAGTTCAGCCTTTGGACAGTTCCACCAACTTTCAACTGATTGTTCCCCTCCCAGCGGGTGAACGGCACTGTTTGTGCTGTTGAAGACAGATCGTCGGGTGCAAGTCTGGCTCCAGCCAGCCATGTACAAATCCATTAGCCATCCCTATTGGAAAAGCAATCAGGAAAGATGACTCTGGGAAAAAAAATAAAACCCCTTTACAAGAAAATCATTATTGTAAGCTGCGGCTTTCCTATTGCTCATCCGTAGTTTCCAGTCATGGCAGCTGGTAAGTGCTTTTCGGCAGGGCCATGCATTCTCGAGCTCATTTGTGTGTCAGCCTAAATAGGATGCACTTTATTACCTTTATCTCGGCATCTCAATAAAAATGTGGTGCCGTTGGAGTTGATACACGAGCGCCATATCCGGGTACAGTTGCAACCGAAGCGCCGCTTTCCAACTCGGCACCTTCTGGGTAAAACATTGAGGATACACCGATAAGCAAAGCAATAACTCCATCTCCTGTTTTCTTCAACATTAATAATTAGGCTTGACGAATCATCGGCATTATTCTCTGTCTCTCGGCATGCATCTGGACTGGACAAGAGTGACCTCTGTTGGAAGCCTCTCCAGATCTGATCAATTTGTTTCCATGCACTCCTCCTTTTCCCTATCTCCAAGTCTAGTTCTTGCCAGCTGTTTTTTGTTGTCATCGTGTGCCTTCAAGGTATCTCCAACCTATGATGAGCTAGGATTTTTCGTAATCCTGAATCCATCATGGACAATTGATCAACCATACTGAGACGATTGAGTACAATCTGAATGTTCTAAAGGTTTTCTTGGCAAGATGGCTTCAGGGGAAGTTTTCTGTTGCCTTCCTCGGAGGCTATTCATTTATTTATTTATCATATCAGAAGTGGACCAAGATCAAGGGTCTGGAGAACAAGCCCTATGAGGAGCGGCTTAAGGAGCTGGGCATGTTTAGCCTGAAGAAGAGAAGGCTGAGAGGAGATATGATAGCCATGTATAAATATGTGAGAGGAAGCCACAGGGAGGAGGGAGCAAGCTTGTTTTCTGCTTCCTTGGAGACTAGGATGCAAGGGAACAATGGCTTTAAACTACAAGAGAGGAGATTCCATCTGAACATGAGGAAGAACTTCCTGACTGTGAGAGCCGTTCAGCAGTGGAACTCTCTGCCCCGAAGTGTGGCGGAGGCTCCTTCTTTGGAAGCTTTTAAACAGAGGCTGGATGGCCATCTGTCAGGGGTGATTTCAATACAATATTCCTGCTTCTTGGCAGGTGGTTGGACTGGATGGCCCATGAGGTCTCTTTGATTCTATCATTCTAAGAATACATTTGTAATGTATTTTTTAAAAATGAAAAGTTTGCAAACTTGGCATTATACTAAATGTCCTTTGACCAGTAGCTGGCCACTTGGAGTGCCTCTGGTGTTGCCGCAAGGAGGTCTTCCATTGTGCATGTGGCAAGGCTCAGGGTGCATTGCAGTAGGTGGACTGTGGTTTGCTCTTCTCCACACTCGCATGTTGTGGACTCCACTTTGTGACCACATTCCTTAAGGTTAGCTCTGCATCTTGTGGTGTCAGTGCGCAGTCTGTTCACCACCTTCTAAGCCACCCAGTCTTCTGTGTGCCCAGGAGGGAGTGTCTCATTTGGTATTGGCCACTGGTTGAGGTTCCAGGTTTGAGCCTGCCACTTTTGGACTCTTGCTTGCTGAGGTGTACCTGCGAGTATCTCTGTAGATCTTCGAAAACTATTTTTTGATTTAAGGCATCAGGGGAACAGGGGATGGGCTGGAGACAGGCCTGTAGCCAGGATTTTGATTCAGGGGGTGCTGAGTTTGATTGGGGGGGGGGGGGGGGAACTGAAGCCCCTCAACACCCCCACCCCCCGGCTACACTACCTTGGTCCTTTCATTATTGGCTGCTACTTCCCGGCAGATGTCAGGTATAATTTCTCCAGTGGGGTAGGGCATAGACATCCTGTCATAATGTGGGCTCTGAGGCTGAGAGAGTGTGACTAGTCATCATGCATAATGCATAATATATGGCAAGCTGGAATGTGTCCKGAAGAGGGTGACTCAAGGGTCTGGAGAACAAACACTATGAGGAGRGGCTTAAAGAGCTGGGCATGTTTAGCCTGAAGAAGAGAAGGCTGAGAGGAGACATGARAGCCATGTATAAGTATATGAGATGAAGTCATAGGGAGGAGGGAGCAYGCTMGTTTTCTGRTGCCCTGGAGACRAGGACGCAGAACAATGGCTTCAAACTACAAGAAAGGTGATTCCARCTGAACATGAGGAAGAACTTCCTGACTATGAGAGGTATTCAGCAGTGGAACTCTCTGCCCRGGAGTGTGGTGGAGGCTCCTTCTTTGGAGGCTTTTAATCAGAGGCTGGATAGCCATCTGCCGGGGGTGCTTTGAATGTGATTTTCCTGCTTCTTGGCAGAATGGGGTCAGAGGGTCAGACTGGGTGGCCCACAAGGACTCTTCCAACTCTATGATTCTATATCAAGTTAGTTACATTTGATTTAGGTAGATCTGGGAGAAGAGTTATTATTATTATTATTATTATTATTATTTTCTTTGGAACTAATTTCCTGATTTATGCATTAAAGAGTGGTAGGGGAAAAAAAAAAGCTTAGAATAAACCCTGGATTTCTGGTTTAAAGGTGTTTCCAATTGTGTCTTTGCTTTGGGAAGTGTAGCACAGGCAAATCCATACGAAAAACGTGACAGGGTAAATTTTTCATCATCCGGAGCCCACAGTGCACAAAAGATCAATCATGCTGGGACGGTTGAGTACACTCTGAATTTTCTAAGGCTGGAGGCAGTCTATAATGTTTTTCTCCCGTGCCGCTGAAGGCACTTCGAAAGAAGGATCATGGTTCACTTATGACTGCACACTTTTGCTTTTTGGGTCAGTTAGTCTTTTACAGCAGGGTGGCCGAAATGAAGGGATTGTCCATATTTAGGGCATTGAAAATTCACATTAGCCTTTAGAAAGACAATTCAAGCATGCACAGTAAAGAATCAGGCAAATTGACCAAGGCACTCCAAATACAGCAAACAGAAGAGTTCTAAGTGTGCATGATTTTCAGTATCCCATTCTTTGCAATGCTAGGAAGCTGGAAGGAAAACGTCATGATAACGTCAAAAGAGCAGAAATCTCTTTTTATGCCATTAAGCAGGATACACTGAGCATCAACTGGCATTGCATGGGGCATGCCATTCAAATAATAATATGATAATCCAAGAATATACACTTGTGTGGAGCTCCATCGCCTATGAGGAATGGTGGTATCATGGAAGATCTGCTCTGTCGCACACTAAGTCAGGAATGACTTTCCACCCAGTATGACACAGAGTCCAGTAGCTGCTAACTATAGAAGTTGATTTACAAAAGGCAAACACAAAAAGGAAAAAGGTATTTCCCAAAAAGCCAGTAAAAAAGGTGCTATAAAATAGCAATAGTCCAAAATACAAAGATCAATAGTCCAAAATGACGATGTCCATGAAAATCCAAGATATCAAAATACAGGAAACCCAAGAGCAAGATACAGGAAAACCACAATAACAAGGTACATGAAAATCCAAGGAGACAAAGCATTGTCAATAATCCATAGCATCAAAACAAGAACTTAAGCAAAGCGAAAATCTATTCAAACACATAGGCAAACTTAACAGCTAGGGATGAACTATGAGGGTTGAATGAAAAGTAAGGCCTTCACCTTCGTACCTGCTCAACAGATGGCAATACTGGTATGTGGCAGGTACTGGCTTGTTCAGTAGACTCTCCTCTACAGTTCCATTTTGGCAAGAAACCTTAGGATTGAATGGTTGTGTTGTTCAAGTGCAAAGTATGGAACCCTGCACAGACTATCAGTCAATGCGATTTAAGCCATGTATGCGGCAGGTACTGGCTTGTTCAGTAGACTCTCCTCTACAGTTCCATTTTGTCAGGAAGCCTTAGCATTGGATGGTTGTGTTGTTAAAGTGCGAAGTATGGAACCCTGTGCAGACAGTCAGTCAATGTGACTTAAGCAACGTGTAGTCATTGAATTCTTGACAGCAGGTGTCACCCCGAAGGAGATTAATCAGGGAATGCAATCTGTTGGTGGTGATTGTGTTGATGTGAGTACTGTGCGTTGTTGGGCGAGTAAGTTTAAAGATGTTGAGGTGGGAACATCTGACTTGCGTGACAAACAATGAGTTGGACATCCTGTGACAGCAACCACCGAGTTTCACAAGCAAAAGGTTGACAGATTGATTCAGGATGATAATTGTATCACTCAGAGAGAAATTTCAAGCCTAATCGGCATTTCACAAGAATGTGTGGGTCACATTATTGCTTTGCTTGGCTGTCGGAAGATCTGTGCACGATGGTGTTGTGGTTCAGCGTGATTCTGGGCCTGAGATGTTCTCTGATGATGAATATGATGGGATTCAGATTCCTGGCTCTTTTTCTGTGCCTCAGATCCCTGGGCCTGCTTCTGAGGCTCCCACAGAGAGTGCAGAGTCAACACAGTGGTTTTCAGAAGAAAATAATGTTAATAAAGTAGATAGCGAACAGGTGGAGAGGCCTTTGCCTTCCCACGCTAATAGTGAAAGTGCAGAAAGCCTTGATAGTGACCTGACCTGGCAAGCCCGTCTTGATTTGCGGGTCAGGCGGAGTTCTCGTCTGGCCAGCAGACGAGAAGCCAGCTCGGGGAAAGGTCATAGCAATGCTTTCGTGTTGGTGAGAGCACAATGTTTTGATGTTAGCAAAAAGTATTTAGCCTTCTTGCAAACAAAGGGAAAGTGTCAGTTCAATGTAGCTTGTTTGCCTGGAAGCTCCATGGAATAACCTTAGCTGGAAAGCAGCACGCTTGTGATTTCTTGCATTGTGATTTTTGGGGCAATTGTTTGTACCATGGAATCTGTTTTGAACTTTGCCTAAAGGATTGTGCCTCTTGTTTTTACCTGAAGATCTTTGGAACTATATTCTGCATTTAACCTAAATCTTTGGAATTTTGCAATGCTTATTCTTTATTTTGACTTGGACTTTTCCCTCAATAAACTATAAAAGTACAGCTCTTGTGTGGTGGTGTTTGGAAGCAAGGCGAAACTTACTCTGAGTTGCAACAGATGGGTACCCAGGATGAGATAACTGTGAGACGCTGGTTGCGGAAACAGAGTGTTGACTTCTTCCTTGACAGCTTCAGAAAACTTGTTGGTAGAAATGTATCCAATTGTCTGGTGATGATGTGGAAAAGTGAACAGTGGTGGTTAAAGAGCACATTCTAAGGATTATTTCTGCATTTGATTTATTAAAATATTCCCATAAAAACTGGTGACTGCAATCTGTTTTGGTTTTGGTTTTCATTTGTGACATGCTTCGGCCAACAAGTACAATATTCTGATATTTCAATAAGGGAAGGTGGAAAGCGTAGCCTTTAATGATCCCAAATCCCATCAGCCGGGATGCCTCGCAGGAGGATTGTTCTACTCCTCCTTTGCTATCTGATATATAATCCCAACTCTCAGGAAACACATTCCCTTTCCGCCAGGCCTGGCATTCTGCATGGCTTTCTTTTCCATCTCATTTAGCAATTAGCGTTGCTTTCCTTCCCCTTCCGCCCTCCCCCCAATCTCCCCACGTCTCTTCCTCACACCTTCTGCTTCCAACTAAGCTTATAATTAACATCTCTTCTGATTTAACTTCCTTGTTTGCATGCCAGCCTTGTCAAAGGGAGCCAACAAGGTTCCGGATGGTAATAACACCTTGGAACGTTTTTGTAGCACTTTTCATCTGCGCAGGGAAAGTGAATTAGGAGTGGAAAATCAATCCGACATTGTCTCCGTGGAGAGCGGGGAGCAATGCCGTTTCGCTCGGTTGGCAAAGGATCTGTGGTGACCTTCGGAAGGTCGCCTGGTAGTCCCTTTGGCAAAGATGCGCAGGTATTCATATTGTTCCGGGCTCGCTCTTCCCAGAGGCATGGGAAGTTCAAGGCAGCCTTTTCACAGGGCAGGCTTCTTTCATGAGTGAAGACCTCAGGCAGGGCTGTAGCCGGGGGCAAGAGGATACATTTTGCATGCTGACAAGTCAACTGGTGGCATGTTCCGTTTGGGCACGGAAATACCTTCCAAGCACTACCGCCCATTCAACTCTTTCTTTTACGCGCATATTTGCAATGATAATGTATTTTAATATACATAATAGGTGGGTTTGGATTAGGAGATACAGCACAGCAAACCTAAAAGAAGCATCAACCCTATGTATGCTTTCTTCTACTCTTTTTTGATATCTTCCCCTTTCCAACCCCGACCAACACAAGGAATGACCCTCAAGTTACCCATGGATCATTTCCTAATATGTAAGTTTGGTCCCTAAACCTGCTCTTGACTGATACATAAAGTTGACTTATACATGAGTATATCTAACAGGTATAGGCAAACCCAGGCCCAGGGTTCTTTTCTCATGCCCTCCTCTCTCTCACCATCTTAGTCTTTCTTTCTTCTCTCTTTCCTCCCTCCCTCTCTTACCTGCCTTTCTCTTTCTCCTTCCTCCTTCCCTCCCTCCCTCCCTCCCATTCATCAATCCACCCATCCATCCATCGGGTTGTTGTAGGTTTTTTTCGGGCTATATGGCCATGGTCTAGAGGCATTCTGTCCTTACGTTTCGCCTGCATCTATGGCAAGCATCCTCAGAGATAGTGAGGTCTGTTGGAACTACGAAAAAGGGTTTATATGTCTGTGGAATGACCAGGGTGGGACAAAGGACTTTTGTCTGCTGGAGCTAGGTGTGAATGTTTCAACTGATCACCTTGATTTGCATATAATGGCCCAACAGTGCCTGGAGCAAACTTTTGCTGAGAGGTGATTAGATGTCCTTGTTTGTTTCCTCTCTATTGTTGTGCTGTTGTAATTTTAGAGTTTTTTTTAATACTGGTAGCCAGATTTTGTTCATTTTCATGGTTTCCTCCTTTCTGTTGAAATTGTCCACATGCTTGTGGATTTCAATGGCTTCTCTGTGTAGTCTGACATGGTGGTTGTGAGAGTGGTCCAGGATTTCTGTGTTCTCAAATAATATGCTGTGTCCAGGTTGGTTCATCAGGTGCTCTGCTATGGCTGATTTCTCTGGTTGAAGTAGTCTGCAGTGCCTTTCATGTTCCTTGATTCGCGTTTGGGCGCTGCGTTTGGTGGTCCCTATGTAGACCTGCCCACAGCTGCATGGTACATGTAGACTTGTCCACAGCTGCATCCATCCATCCTTCCTTGTCTTCCTCTCTTTCTTCTTTCCTTCATTCTCTTTCCTTCCCTCTTTCCTTCTGGGGGATGTTTACCTGGGAGAAGAGAAGGTAGAGAGGGACCATAAGAACCATGTTTCAAGATTTCAAAGGGCATCCCATTGAGGAGGAGGAGAGGGAAAACTGACTTTCTGCTGCTCTGAAGACCAGGACACAAGGGAGCAATGGGTTCAAATGTCAGGGAAATAGATTCACCTGACAAGATTAGGAATACCTTCCTGAGAGTGAGAGCTGCTGGAGAGTGTCCTAGGCTGCCTGGGAGTGTGGTGGAGTCTCCTTCTCTGGAGGCTTTTCCGCAGAGGCTTTTTATTGACAGTGCTTTGATTGTGCCTTCTTGCATGGCAGGGGGTTGGACTGGATGGTCTTTGGAGGTCTCTTCCAGCTTTAGGATTCTAGGATTGTATATCAAGCATAGGCAACACAGGGTCTCATGGATGCACTTTTTCTCTCCTGTCCACCATCTCATCCTGACCAAGGCCAACTCTTTTGGGATCCAAACTTTTCCCGTCTCTCCTTCAAATCTTAGAGCTGGAAGAGACTCCAAGGACCATCTAGTCCAATTCCCTGCCATGCAAAAAGACAAAATCAAAGCACTCCCAATAAACAGCCTCTGTGGAAAAGCTTCCAGAGAAGGACACACCACCACACTCTACACCTCCTTATCTGCAGAGGCTGTCTATTGGGAGTGCTTTGATTGTGCCTTCTTGCATTGCAGGGGGTTGGACTGGATGACTCTTGGGGGTCTTTTCCAGCTCTAGGATTCTATATCAGTTAGTAGGCAATATGGGGTCTCAAGGAGACACCTTTTCTCCCCCATCCACCATCACATCCTGACCAAGGCCAACCCTTTTGAGATCCAAACGTTTCCTGTCTTTCCTTCATTTCCTGCCTCCAAAAGAGAAGTGGAAGGGGAAGAAAGGGCAGGGAGGGGGCTTGGGGAGAACCCTCTCCCTCCCGGCCCACCCACCCTGCTCAGGCCCACTATGTGGCCCCCAAGTTAGAAAGTTTGCCCATGCCTGATATACAGTATTGTCCCACTACAGTTGAGGCATGCAGGGTGTACATATGAGGGTTGAATGAAAAGTAATGCCTCCACCTTCGTAACACCTCAACAGATGGCAGTACTGGTATGCAGCAGGTACTGGCTTGTTCAGTAGACTCTCCTCTACAGTTCCATTTTGGCAGGAATCCTTAGCATTGAATGGTTGTGTTGTTAAAGTGCAAAGTATGGAACCCTGCGCATACAGTCAGTCAATGCGYCTTAAGCAGTGTGCAGTCATTGAATTCTTGACAGCAGAAGGAGATTAATCAGAGAATGCAAGCTGTTTATGGGGATTGTGTTGATGTGAGTACTGTGCATCGTTGGATGAGTAAGTTTAAAGATGTCAACCTTTTCCTTGTGAAACTRGGTGGTTGCTGTCACAGGACATCCAACTCTTTGTTTGTCARGCAAGTCAGATGTTCCCACTTCAYCATCTTTAAACTTACTTGCCCAGTACTCACATCAACACAATAATCATAAACAGCTTGCATTCTTTGATGAATCTCATTTGGGGTGACACCTTCTGCACGTTGCTTGAGTCACATTGACTGACCATCTGCGCAGGGTTCCATACTTCGCACTTTAASAACACAACTGTCCAATGCTAAGGCTTCCCACCAAACTGGAACTGTAGAGGAGAGTCTACTGAACAAGCCAGTACCTGCCACATGCCAGTACTGCCATCTGTTGAGGAGTTACAAAGGTGGAGGTATTATTTTTCATTCAATCCTCGTATCTGCTTTTTGATCGTCTGTTGAAAGCTGGGATAGGAGCCTTTTAAATAAAATAAGAGCTACATCAATAAAATCAGCCTTGGCCTTCCCACTCCAGTTTAATTCAACACGGCTGATGTTTTATGCTCTGGTTCTAAAAGCTCTCTCTTTCAGAGGGAAAAAACACACACAGAGAGATACAACTTCTTGGCCTCCTCCCAGGTTAGTAGAATATGATGCATTCCCTTGGCTTCTTTCCTAATAGCAGGATCGTGTTGCAAAAAAAGAAACACCCCGAAAGAACAAGGAAAACCAAAACATTAAAGAAGCCCAAGCAGGCCAAATACTCCAGGCAGGAAGTTTGGCGGAGAGAAGGCGAGCTGAAGCATTTACATTAGGGTGACATCTTTATTAAATTTTCAAGAGCCAAAAAGAACCTCCGGTGAAAGCAGTGGGGCAGAAAAAGTCACTTTGCTTTATGGGGATCTGTGGTACAACATCCCATTGCTTCTGGCAAAACAGCTCCTCTTAAATGCAGCTTCAAGTCCGGACAAATATCATTAGTCTCAAGAAGCATGTGAGATAAATAATATATGCAGTGACGGAGGGTTTTGGTGGGGAAGAGTTAGGAAATTTTAAGATAGGATATCACTAGAGATGTGCTGATCATGCCAACTGTGCCGAGTGACACCGTCAGACACCAAAATAATAGGGCTGGGTAACAACAGAAAAAATTGTTTCTAAACTCGTTTCGTTTTTAGGGGGTCCATTGTGTTTCGTTTTTGAAAAGAATTCCGAATTTTTCTTTAAATTTTTTTAGTTATTTACGAAATTTTGTAAATTTCGAATTTATTCGTTAATGGCGGACGCGATTGTGCAATACGCTAAAAAACCCTCCAAATGGGACAGGGGGAACTTCTGAAGCTTCCCTCTCCCTCTGTTGTTGACTGTTGGTGTGATAATTTATTTTTTTATCACTGATAAAACAAACAACAACCCTAAAACTTGCACCAGACATACGGAAATAATAACGAAACAATTTCGAAACGATTTTGAAACGATTTCAAAACGATTTCGAACCAATTACTAAACAATTACGAAATAAATTGAAAAATTCGTTTTGATTTTTAGTTGCTCCTGCATGGCTCAATATCAGATCGTAAGCTAATTTAAATACGAATCAATAACGAATTACGAAATTAACGAATGAAACCACCCAGCCCTACAAAATAACTCTTTACAACAGTGATCCTCAGCCTTCCGAATGCTGCAACACCTTAATCCAGTTCCTCATGTTGTGGTGACCCTCAACCATGAAATTATTTTCATTGCTACTTCATAACTGTAATTTTGCTACTGTTATGATTCGTAATGTAAATATCTGATATGAAGGATGTATTTTCATTCACTGGACCAAATTTGGCACAAATACCTGATATGCGGGGGGTTGATTTATAAACAAGCCCCTTGGTATCCCTACGGATGTCTCTCTGCTTTATTTGGAAGAATGCTGCACTCGCAGAGCTCAGGTGGTGTTGTGTTTCAGTGTCAATATTGACTTTTGTAGTGAGGTGGCTGCCAAGGGAGTGAAAATGGTCAACATTTTTTAATGTTACACCATTAAGCTGTATTTCTGGCATTGCGGATGGGTTGGTTGGTGACTGCTGGAAGAACACTTTGGTTTTCTCAATGTTCAGTGACAGGCTGAGCTTCTCATATACTTCGGCGAAGGTATTTAAAGGTATTTAAAGTGCCTTCATATCTGGAATGTAAGATCTATGAGCCAGGGCAAACTAGATGTTGTGATTGGTGAGATGTCAACCTACACAATAGTAATATAAAAAATAATATATTGACCTCGTCTGAAAGGAAGGGAGAGGAACAAACTAAAGATAGAATAGAAAGAAAGAAAAGGAAGATACCTCATCGAAGACACTCAGGAAGTCAAGAAGGAACACTATTTGGGTGAAGGGGATCCCCCCCCTCTTTTTCTCTTCTCTCTCTTCTTTTCCTGCTTTCTTTCTTTTCTTTTTTTCTTTTCTTTTCTTTTCTCAGTACTGTTGATTTTATATAGTATATATTTTACTGAAAACCATGAATGAAGATTATTATTTAAAAAAAATATGATTTCCACTTTGGTGGGAAGCTTCCCATCAACAAGATGAAGTATAATAGCGATGAAGATGGAAAATAAAGTTAGGGTAGGCACATATAGAGATACAGGTTTCTGACGGTCTGGACTCGAGCCATGTACAGTTTTGTAAAAGACTACCAAATGAAAATACTGAAGGAAAAACAGGGGAGGAAAAAAAATCATCTGAAGGAGTAGGTAGATTTTCTGCAGGGATGTTGCTGCAGCTTTTGTCTACACCTGTAATAAGCCCCCTCCCGTCAGTCACAAACAAAACTCAGTTGGAGTCTTGGAGAAACAAGAAAGCAGCAGGTGGAAAGGCACTGTTTTCCCACCTCGCTTCCTCCTCCAAAAAACTCATCTTTGTCACCTGGTTTGATCTCACATTTGGAAGCAGCTGCCGGATGGCTTTGTTTTCCAGCCAGGCCTGTTTGTCTAAACTTTCAGAGCAATAAAACAAAGGATGCTATAGATTCATCAAGAGTTAGGGAACTGTCGGAGGGAAGAGACGCCCCGCACGATGGGGAGAAATCTATACCCTGGTCTAATGAGCACACCAAGCAGCAGAACAAAGCTATTTGGATCCTGTCACATTTTATCTCTTCTGCACCTCCGCTTTATCAGGTTAATGCAGCGGAGAATGCGCCGGGAGAGCAATAACAAAAGAGGTAATGGAGCCCGTTTGGGTAAATCGGTTGGATTCCCAGTGAAGGCGTCCACTTGGTTCTGCTTTGGACAAGGCAGGGGAGGGTGACTGGACATCTCAGGCAAGGCCTTCAAGAAACATGCCAGCAGTGGTCATGAACAACAGCAATTGTATTGTCAAAGGCTTTCCCGGCTGGAATCACTGGGCTGTTCTGTGGTTTCTGGCTGCCTGGCTATATTCTAGCAGTACTTTCTCCTGACGTTTTGCTTGCATCTTCAGAAGATCTTCTGAAGATGCCAGTCACAGAGGCAGGTGAAAAGGTCAGGAGAGAAAAAATGGGAAAACCACTGCTCAAATGACCTTTTGGAAAATGTGAATCTCCATAACCTTCTGGAGATTTTAGGATATCTGCAAAGGGATGACCTTGTTAGAAGTCACAACCTTTTGAAAAATGATGCTATAGCCTCTTGGCAAAAGCATGCCCTTAATCTTTCGGCCACAGACTACCAGCAGGCCATAAGGATGAAAATCTGGTCCACAAGCCTCCTCCCTCTTTATTTTATTTTATTTCCACTCTTTACATGCCACCTGCCACTCCTTCCCTGTTGCTGATCATGGCATATGTTCTCTATCAGAAACTAGGGCTGATGTGGTCTATCCAATGCTATTTTCTGATTCAGCAGTCCAAACAGAATCTAAAGATGACCAAAAACTGATTCTTTTGGTACTAATATTGGAGAGTGGTCCCTGGTCAAAGTGGTCCCTGGTCCAGTAGTCCCTGGTCAAAGTAGTCCCTGGTCAAAGTTGTCCCTGTAATTAGAGAAATTAGGTACTGCTAATACAAGTGAGGGGAGATATTTTATGACACCATAAAGAAAAAAGGATCAGAAAATGCCAGGCAACCAAAAAGAAGGAGGAACTGCTGATGGCTCTTTATCGTAGAGGCTGGAGCAACAGCACCCTCCTGTGGCTGGATTCGAGCACAACCTTCCAAGGTGCCAAAAAGCTGGATGTTGATGTCGACAAAACATACCTCCTTTCTGTTCTGGCTGTCTTGGTATTGTCTATCCAAAATTGCATTGAATGTTTGCCGTGTATGTGTACTGTGACCCACCCTGAGTCCCCCTGGGGAGATAGGCTGGTAGCACAACTGGTTAATCAGCTGCAATAAATCACTGCCAACCGAAAGGTGGCAAGTTCGAAGCCTGAGTCGGGGTAGAGCGCCCGACTGTTAATAGCTGGTTTTTTAAAAAGCTGTTATAAAAGCCCAGCTCACTGTTGACCTAAGCAGTTTGAAAACAGCTGTGAGCTGTGAGTAGAGGAATAAGGGACTGCTTAAAGCGGGAAGGCTAATTTATAGCACCATAAAAATGCTTGAGAGTAAGGAGGAAATACTATGATCAAAAGCAGGGGTCCTCAAACTTTTTAAACAGAGGGCCAGGTTACAGTCCTTCAAACTGTTGGAGGGCCGGATTATAATTTGAAAAAAACATGAATGAATTCCTATGCACACTGCACATATCTTATTTGTAGTGCAAAAACCACTTAAAAACAATACAATAATTAAAATGAAGGACAATTTTAACAAATATAAATGTATTAGTATTTCAATGGGAAGTGTGGACCTGTTTTTGGCTGATGAGATAGGATTGTTGTTGTTGTTGTGTGCTTTCAAGTCATTTCAGACTTAGGTTGACCCTGAGCAGGGCCGGGTAAATGACCTTGGAGGGCCGCATCCAGTCCCCGGGCCTTAGTTTGAGGACTCCTGATCAAAAGGTTCAACGTCATTGTGGACGAAGCAACAGCTCCCCTTGTGACCAAATTGAGCAACCTCCAAGATCCGAAATGGAAGAACTGCTGAAATGGCCTCTATCTGTCTGCATGTCTTCTATGTCAAAAACAGCATTGAATGTTTGCTGTGTATATGTATATTGTGATCCGCTCTGAGTCCCCTTCGGGGTGAGAAGGGCGGAATATAAATCTATATAAATAAAAATGTAATGTTTGTTTGTGGGATTAACAGAACTCAAAAACCACTGGGGGAAATGACACCAAATTTGGACACAAGACACCTTACAACACAATGTATTTTCTTCACTCATAAAAACATGGAAAACCAAAAAGCTAAATGACGAAAAGCTAAATGACAATACAGAAAAAGGGAAGAAAGAGGGAGGGAAGGGGAGAAAAAAAAACAAAGAAAGGAAAGAAAGAGGGAGGGAAAGAAAGAAGGAAAGGGAGAAGGAAGGAAAGTTAGAGGAAGGAAGGAGAGAAGGAAAGAAAAAAGGGAAAGAAGGAAGGAAAAAGGGAGTGAAGGAAGGGGGGAAGATGTAGAGAAAGAGGGAGGAAGGAAAGAAGGGAAAGAGAGAAGGAAGAAAAGAGAGACAGCAGAAGAGAAAGAAAAGGGGGGAAGGAAGGAAAGAGATAGAGAAGGAAGGAAGAAGAAAAGGAAAGACAGGGGAAGGAAGGAAGGAAGGAAGGAAAGAGGGAGTGAAGGAAGGAGGGAAAGAAGGAGAGAAAGAGGGAAGGTTGGTCACAGCGACGCATGATGGGTACAGCTAGTAGGTAAAGGTAGTCCCCTGACATTAAGTCCAGTCATGTCTGACTCTGGGGTGTGGTGCTCATCTCCATTTCTAAGCCGAAGAGCCAGCGTTGTCCATAGACACCTCCAAGGTCATGTGGCCAGCATGACCGCATGGAGCACCGTTACCTTCCCGCCGGAGCGGTACCTATTGATCTACTCACATTTGCATGTTTTCGAACTGCTAGGTTGGCAGAAGCTAGGGCTGACAGCGGAAGATCACGCCGCTCCCGGAATCGAACATTTATTTATTTACAGCTAGTACTGTAAATAAATAAATAAATAAATATGAAGTGTTGATGTTGTTGTTGGTGTTAGTCTTACGAGCCAAAGAGTGGCTGTGCCTCCCTGAGCTACAACTCCCAGGCTCCCATAGCATTAAACCATGGCAGGTAAATTGGTATCAAATGGCATTCATTCTACAACGTTGAGACAGCCAAGGAAACTGGGCTGGAATCCTTATTAAGTGGGGAGGGTTTGTTAACGGAGGTTTCCTTGTCTGGCTGAGCTTCCAAAGGCACTGAAGCTTACAACAAAGGCCCTTTGTAAAAGGAGCAAGAAAAGCAGAGGGTGCTCATTTGCATGCAGTTGAATATACTTTAATTATCCGAGAAGCAATGAGGTGTGGCCGGAGCTAATTAGCTTAATAATTTCCTTCCATTTACCCACCTGGACGCTTTCTTGATGTAACTTTATTTTTCTTCTTGGCTTTGCTACCTGTGCTATTTCTCATTGGACGGCGACTCCACCTTCGCCGTTGCTCAGCTTCAGGGCTCTTCCGAGCTTCGAGTCCCACCTGGGAAGGTGCAGTAGGTCTGATATTTTAGTGAGATTGAGAAAATGAGGCAGGGAAAACATTGGATACACTCCAAAAAAGAAGAGAGAGAAAAAAAAGAGAGACACATAGTTGCTTCTGCATGTTTTTTTCCAAAATCCAACCTCCACCAGATGGTATAGTTGCCCGCTTCTTCTTTCCCTTGCTGTTTGCAAGTATTCCAGGCTCTTTAAAAATGGATCTGCAGTTATATAGTCCTCCTGAAATATTAATGGAGTCACTTTCTGCTGAGAAGAGAAGGAGGAATGAAACAGGTATGCCTGCCATCCACCCAATCTTGTCGTCATTTATATTCCTTAGTGTTGTTAACTGCGGTCACGTCAACTTTGGCTTTTGGCGGCCCTACAAATAACATACCTCCAAGTCGCTCTAGTCTCTCTACTCAGGTCTTGCAGACTCAGGGTTGTGGCTTCATTGATTGAGTTCATCCATTTGGAATGCAGTCTTTTTTTCCTAATGTATTTATTTATCATGTCAGAAGTGAATTGAGAATAAAGTTATAATGTATAGAAAAATCACAGAGTTTAAAACTTGGCATGATACTTAATGTCCTTTGATCAGAAGCTGGCCACTTGGAGTGCCTCTGGTGTGGCTGTGAGAAGGTCCTCCATTGTGCATGTGGCAGGGTTCAGGTTGCATTGCAGTAGGTGGTCTGTGGTTTGCTCTTCTCCACACTCGCATGTTGTGGACTCCACTTTGTGGCCCCATTTCTAAAGGTTAGCTCTGCATCTCGTGGTGCCAGAGTGCAGTCTGTTCAGCACCTTCCAAGTCATCTAGTCTTCTGTGTGCTCAAGAGGGTTCTTTCATTCGGCGTCAGCCATAGATTGAGGTTCTGGGGTTTTGCCTGCCACTTTTGGACTCTTGCTTGCTTAGGTGTTCCTGAAAGACTTTCTGTATATATTTCAGGTTTATTCATTTATTTAACTTGTATACCACTACTCCCAATTTGGCTCAGAGCGGTTTACAGAAACAGATTAAAACAATAGAGTTAGCTTTAAAAATAACCACAACATTAACAATAGGCAGCGAGGACAGACATAGCCCGGGTTGTTCACCCAGCAAAATCTTGCCGGAAAAGAAAAGTTTTACAGGCTTTCCAAAAAGCAAGTAGGTCTCAGATGGTTCGAGTTTCAACTGGCAAGGCATTCCATAAATAAGGGGCTACGATCGAGAAGGCTCTCTGCCTAGTAGATGACAAATTATAGGTCCAGATGTTAGGGACTGCAAGCAAATTTTGGTCTTCAGACTGAAGTAATCTCTGGGGTTGGTAGGGGGATAAGTGGGCCCTCAGGTACACCGGCCTCAGACTATATAAGGCCTTAAAGGTTAGTACCAGCACCTTGAAAGTGATCCGGTACTCAATCGGTAGCCAGTGCAGCTGTTGGAGAATTGGGGTGATACGACACCTCGCCGGCACCCTGGCAAGAAGATGAGCCGCCGCATTTTGCACCAGCTTCAGTTTCCGGATCACTGACAAAGAAAGGCCAATGTAGAGGGCGTTACAGTAGTCAAGCCTTGAGAGGACCGTCGCCTGGATCACCATAGCCAGGTCGTTCCTAGATAGGAAGGGAGCCAGTCGCCTAGCCTGACATAGATGGAAAAACACAGATCTGCTCACAGCAGAGACCTGGGCCTCCACTGTGAGCAGCGGGTCCCATAAGACACCAAGACTCTTTACAGAAGGTGATGGATTTCAATATTAATGTCAAAAATACGTAATATGATTTTACATAGGATTTGTGCTACATTAGAACAGTCAAGACAAATATCACTTAAGTAAAATAAACATTAAATATTAAATAACCAGAAAAATAAAATAAGGTGTAAACACTAAACTAATCTGGGAATCTGCTATTGCAACACATCCAATGAAGTGGTTTAAAACCAGTATAAACAAAGATTAGGATTAAGTATGTTCCAGTCTACTTGTAGATTTAAGAAAGTTGTTTCTTGTTTTACTATGTTTTCATGCGGCTGATATCCAAACAGAGGATGGCCTGGAGATGTCACTACCTTGGCCCTTTCATTATTGGCTGCTACTTCCTGACGGAAACAGTATAATTTCTCCAGTGGTGTGCGGCATAGACATCCTATGATAATGCAACATGTCTCATTAAGAGCCACATCCACTGTATTAACATGGTGAGATGTGTTCCAAACTGGGCATGCGTACTCAGCAGCAGAGAAGCAAACCGCAACAGAAGATGTCTTCACTGTGACTGGTTGTGACTCGCAGATTCTGTGTGGGAACTGTGGCCCAATTCTATCATTTGTCGGTTTCAGAATGCTCTTTGATTGCTGCTGAACTTTAAATCCCAGCAACTACAACTCCCAAATGTCAAGGCCTATTTTCTCCAAATTCCACCAGTGTTCGCATTTCGGCATATTGAGTGTTTGTGCCCAGTTTGGTCCAGATCCATCATTGTTTGAGAGCACAGCACATTCTGGATGTAGGTCAACTACAACTCCAAAACTCAAGGTCAGTGCTCACCAAACCCTTCCAGTATTTTCTCTTGGTCATGGGAGTTCTGTGTGCCAAGTTTGGTTCAATTGCATCATTGTTAATACTCTTTGATTGCAAGTGAACTATAAATCCCAACAACTACAACTCCCAAATGACAAAATCAATCCAAATCCCACCAGTATTCAAATTTAGGCATATCAGATATTTGTGCCAAATTTGGTCCAGTGAATGAAAATACGTCCAGCATATCAGATATTTACATTACGATTCATAACCGTAGTAAAATTACAGTTCTGAAGTAGCAACGAAAATTATTTCATGGTTGGAGGTCACCACAACATGAGGAACTGTATTAAGGGGTTAGGAAGGTTGAGAAACACTGCTCTAAAGGCTCTGGGTGCTGATCTTGGAAGCTAAGAGGGTCAACTCTGGTGAGTACTTGGATGAGAGACCACCATTAAATACCCGCTGCTGTAGGTGCTATTTCAAAGGAAGGAACTGGCCAAACTACCTCTCTCCATAGTCCTTGTTTGAGTCTTTTGTCCACACTTTGGTGTTGTTTGATCTTATCTGCCACACAGATCCAACACCTTGGTTGCCATCATTAAAGTTCAAACTGAAATCTAGATGTGATGGCTCATAGACATGGGACCCATCCGCCGGCACAAGCCCCAGCCAATTAGTAGCAAATTGACTTCTGGAAGAGGTAGTGAGGGCTAATAAAAGTTCTGTTAATTATTGATTTTAATTTTTGCTCCCAAATTGGGGATACAAGAAATGGGCAGGTCCGTGCACGGCTTCCATAGGATTACAAGAAAGCCCCTTGACGTCCCATTGCCACGTAGCCTACATTTCCCTGCAACTCCACACTTTGGCAATCCAGAGCCTAATTAATCTCCATCCAGCACTGGAGTTTATGAAATATTCAGTGCTGTCGCATGTTAACCATTCCCCTATAAATAAGTTATTTCCCAGACTCAGCATGGAGCCCGCATGGCTCAGAAATGGGATGCTTTGGAGGCGTATTTTCATTCCCGGTAAATGGTTTCCCCCTTTCCTTGCGCTCAGGGGCATGATTTGCAACAAACATGGCCACAAGGTTGGGCGATATGCCAAGGGTGTGTAATGGCCATACATCTCAGGATGGCTTCGGCATATCAGCAAATGCATCCGAGTAGGGATACAATCCTTTATGAACTCAGATAAATACTCCTATTAATTGGAGTATGGAAAAGTTGGGTTGCTGTTAGTTTTCTGGGCTGTATGGCCTTGTTCCAGAAGCATTCTCTCCTGAAGTTTCACCCACATTTATGGCAGGCATCTTCAGAGGTTGTGAGGACTATTGGAAACGAGGAAAATGGGGTTTATATCTTTATTATTTACTAGCTGTATCTGCCACGCGTTGCTGTGGCCAACCTTCCCTCCCTCCTTCTCTCCTTCCTCCCTCCCTTTCTTTCTTTCTTTCTTTCTTTTTCTCTTTTTTCCTTCCTTCTTCTTCCTTTCCTTTTTGTTTTCTTCCTTCCTTCCTTCCTCCCCCTCCTCCTCCTTCCTTCTCTCTTTCTCCTTTTTTTTCTCTTCCTTTTTCTCTTCCCTCTCCTTCATTACCTTCCTTCCTCCGTACTGTACACTTCCGTTCCTCCGTTCCATTCCTTCTTCTAGATCCCATGGGGTCTCTCCCGACTCTATCATTCTATGATTCTCCCCTCCTTCTTCTTCCTTCTTCCTCCTCTCCTCTCTCCCTTCCTTCATCTCTTCCTTCTTCTTCCTTCCTCTTCTTCTTCTCCTTCTCTCCTCCTCCTTCCTTCTTCCTTCCTTCCTTCCTCCTTTTCCTTCCCTCCTCCCTCCTCCCTCCCTCCCTCCCTCCCTTCCTCCTTCCTTCCTTCCTTCCTCCCTTCCCTTCCTCTTCCTTCTCTCCTTCTCTCCCTCTTTCCTTCCTTCTCCTTTTTCTTTTTCTCCTTTCTTCCTTCTCTACCTATTCTTGGACTGTAACTCCCAGCAGTCCTCCTGATTGATCTGTCTACCTACTATCTATCTCTATCTAATCTATCTATCTTATCTATCTGGAGGATTGCTGGGAGTTGCAGTCCAGGAATAGGAAATTGGAACTATGCAGGGATTGGGATGCTCTCAAAGAAATCCAAGGAGAAGCAAGCTTTCAGCTTGGAAGCAGTGCATTTGGAGCATCCTCCTCTCCTAAAGGGCCTGGTCTAGGAGATGCTGGGAGTTATCTTTTTTGCACATGCGCTGTATTGTCATTTAGATTTTTGGGGTTTTTAAGTCCTTTCTGCCAATTTTTTGGGAGGAGTTTATGAGTGATGGTCACTTGTTGGTCTGTTAGAGTTAGGGGTCTAGTGTCTGTTAGTGTTAGGGGTGTAGTGTCCAAATTTTGTGTAAATTCGTCCTGTGGTTTTTGAGTTACATTAATCCCACAAACGAACATTACATTTTTATTTATATAGATTTACAGCGTTTGTATTCCGCCTGTTGGTCTTCAGTCCTGCCCGCACAAGGGTTTAACCCATTGTGCCAGTGGTTACTTTACTTAGGCGATCCCTCGCTTTCCGAGGATGATTGTCTTCCAGTGTTCTTGTGGGTCCGTATGTGGCTGTGGAGCCCTATTCTTGACCTGCATCTTCTCCCACAGTGAGGGCATTGATTTCCAGGTGGAAGCGGTCTTGGTCGGGGTTGGCTTGACGCGCCTTCCTCTTGGCACGTTTCTCTCTTTCACCCTCCATTCGTGCCTCTTCAAATTCTGCAGCACTGCTGGTCACAGCTGAACTCCAACTGGAGCGCTCAAGGGCCAGGGCTTCCCAGTTCTTAGTGTCTATGCCAGAGTTTTTAAGGTTGGCTTTGAGCCCATCTTTCAATCTCTTTTCCTGTCCACCAACATTCCGTTTTCCATTCTTGAGTTTGGAGTAGAACAACTGCTTTGGAAGACGGTGGTCGGGCATCTGGACAACGTGGCCGGTCCAGTGGATAAACTACTTGAAGGCACACAACAACAAAGGCACCAGTGCTTGTTGGGCCACTAGATGGCAAACTTGAGGCAAACCAGGATGTTTTGTTGTAGCCATGGCCCTGAGTTGCTGTGCTGCATGCCAAGCAAGGAGATGGGTTGCAGCACCCAAGTTTAGCAGCAATTTCCAAAATGACAGGGGAGACAAGCGAGAGGCTTTTTCCTCCCTAGGAACAAGACACTAGCAGTCGAATCCACAGCTCCTCTCCAGGATAAACAAACTCAAGGTGCTTTGATTAGCATCCTTCCCCTTCCTGCTCGGCATCATTTTGAATGTCAACACTGGCAGGCTTTTCTCCTGCGTGTGTGCGTGCGTTCTGCCCCGAGCATTGCTCTCCTCCCCGGCCTAGCTGCCTTTCCTCTGCATCTTGCCAAAATGGGAGAGACGGATTCATTAGCAAGGCAAAGGAGATAATTAGACCTTTTTCAAAAAATTGGCCAGCAACGTGCTTTCAGAGAGTACCTTTATTTATAGGGAGCTACCCATCATGTTCTAAATCAAGCTTGAAAGAGGAGCAAGGTGTGCCAGGTAGTTCCCAATCGCAGTACGATTTCGTGGCGGAAAGTACTCAATCAAGTGGTGTAGATTGCCAAAGAAGGGAAAGAAAAGGAGCCTCTTATCTGAAATGCTTGAGATCAGAAATATTGTGGATTTCCCATCCTGCTCCCCCCCTCCACCCAGGATTTTCAGATTTGTACAAGTCTAACTGTGAAATTCATCATGTATATAATGCACATCCAGGGAGCGGGGTGAGCTCAGCTTCTGCCAACCTAGAAGTTCAAAAATATGCAAATCTGAGTAGATCAATAGGCACTACTTCAGTAGTGCCTATTGATCTACTTGGCGCTCCATGCCGGCCACATGGCCTTGGAAGTGTCTATGGACAACTCTGGCTCTTGGGCTTAAAGATGAAGATAGGCACCAACCCCAGAGTTGGACACAACTGGACTTAATGTCAAGGGGAAAACATTTACCTTCACTTATATAATGTACATATGGAGTTCCCAGTAGTGCAGTGGGTTAAGCTGCAGAGATGCTGAACATGCTGACTGAAAGGTTGGTGGTTTGAATCTGGGGAGTGAGGTGAGCTCCCACTGTTAGCCACAGCTTCTGCCAACCTAGCAGTTTGAAAACATGCAAATGTGAGTAGATCAGCAGGTACTGCTCCGGTGGGAAGGTAACGGCACTCCATGCTGTCATGCCGGCCACACCACCTTGGAGGTGTCTATGGACAATGCTGGCTCTTGGGCTTAGAAATGGAGATGAGCAACAACCGCCAGAGCTGGACACAACTGGACTTAATGTCAAGGGGAATACTTTTCCTTTACTTCCCTTGATGACACTATTATTGATGCACTCTAGAATTTCATTGGCAGCTGTCTACGAGTGAGTTGGAAATTTCCTTTTCCACCCCAACTGGAAACTGAATGGACCTTGTGCCGTCACACCCAGACGCTATAATGTTAAAACTAAGATGTGCTTCTCTCTTTATCTGGGTGAACTGCTGGGGGTCTTCCTTTGAAGCAATAACTCAATACTTTCAGCAACTGATGCCAGTCAAGATATGAACATCAACAAAATATTTATTTCCAAAGTCCTTGGCAAACTTGGCACAGCTTGATAAAGTTACAACACAATCAATTTGGGAAACCATAAAGATGTTCTTTCCTTTTTCTTCAATTACTGAGGTAACTTTTCTCCAAAAGGTAGAAAAAATCCTGGGATCTTTCACCCTAACCCTGAGCTGCTATGCTTAGAAAGAACAGGTCTTCCCCTATCTAAGCTCAAGGTTGGCTTTGGAGATGAAGTAATGCTCAATAGTACTCAATAACTATTTCTCTCTATTTCTCAATATCTATCTATAACTCAATCAGCTTCTCTATCTCAATTGCCTGTCTTAATAACTCAATAACTCAATTGCTCAATTGCTTTTCTATCTATCTATCTCAATTACTCAGTTGCTTTCCTCAATAACTATAGTATCTCAGTAAGCTTTTCTTTATCTCAATTATACTCACAATGGCTTTTCAGAGCTCCCTGTCTGACCAACAGCACATCTAAGGTTCTTTTCTCTACTGAAGAAGGCAGGGGAGATTCCAAAATGGAGATCTCAACCCCAGGAAAAAGGGCGGACTCATAACCCAAAGAGATACTTTCTAAACCAATAACTGCAGAGGGCCTGCAGGCTGGCTTTCAAGACTCTGATACTGTTTAACTTCCAGGGTGCTGCTGGGTCTGTAGCAACCCCGGGGAAATGCAAAGGAATGCTATCCCATGCAGCTAAAAGGCAACGTAAACCATGCTCCTGGAAGACGGAACAGACCTCCTTTGTCCAATCTACCTGCTGGCTCTTAAGATGGGCTTGGAGGGGTTGCACCAGGAGATACTATTTACTCATGAGGTGTAACTAAGTATCCGATACAGAATATCAGGGAACAATGGCAGAGAAACGTTTAAAAACATTGCAATAAAGTATCCTATTAGCACTAATTGAAAACAGCAGAGAAGCCCTGGAAAACAGAACCGTGAGAAGAAATGTATGCCCTTGATTTGATTTGCATCCTGCCTTTTCTCCCCTAAGTGCCTCTCAAGGTTGCATCCAGGAGATGAGAGAAAACCCCCCAGAAAGAATTTACAACAACAAATTCCCTAAAATAGAAAAATAGAAAGGAGTTCGAAGCATTAAAATACACCAAATAGTAATAGGTCCACCAGTTAAAGCATCTTTCATAGGAGGACGTCAATGGGCAACTGGGACATCTAAATCCAAGGCTGGTTTGGAGAAGCAAATCTCTTAACGGGCCCATGAACATTCTCTATCTTAAATTAAATTGTCCAAGAAGGCTAAAACTGGTTTGGTCTCACTAGATGGTCATCTTATCTTGGATATTCCATTGCTGCTGTTGGACCATCACAAAGCTCCATCACTGGGCAACTTTAGTGACCTTATCAAAGGTGCCTATGCAACCAGGGAAAAGGATTGTGGCAAAAGCAAATGGCAATGGCCATTCACAATGAGAGAGTAAAACAGGCAGAACCCATTCCCTTTTCTGTGCATTGTGGAGTGCAAAGAAAAGCGCATGGAAGTATTGACCCATATGGACAGCAGACTGCTTCAAAGTGTGGAACGTTCCCCAACTTTATACAACACGGGGATAACATCATTGGCTGGACATCTAGATTCAACTTCTGTAGAACTTAGAGTTTTGGGTCCATGAAGACAAGACTCTATATAAGCATCTTTCAACCTAGGGTCAGGGCACCGGGGAGGGGGGTAGCAAGAGGAATGTCAGAGGGGTCACCAAAGACCATAAAAAAAACCAGAATTTTCTGTTGGTTATGGGGATTTTGGATGGGAAGTTTTGCCCAATTCTATCGTTGGTGAGGTTCAGAATGCTCTTTGATTGTAGATGAACTATAAATCCCAGCAACTACAACTCCCAAATGTCAAGGTCTATTATCCCCAAACTCCACCAGTGTTCACATTTGGGCATTTTGAGTATCCATGCCAAGTTTGGTCCAGATCCATCATTGTTTGAGTCCACAGTGCTCTCTGAATGTAGGTGAACTACAACTCCAATACTCAAGGTCAATGCCCCCCAAACCCTTTCTAGTATTTTCCATTGCTCATAGGAGTTCTGTATGCCAGGTTTGGTTCAATTCCATCATTGGTGGAATTCAGAACGCTCTTTGATTGTAGGTGAACAATACATCCCAGCAACTACATCTCCCAAATGTCAAGATTTATTTTCCATTAACTCCACCAGTGTTCACATTTGGGCATATTAAGTATGCATGCCAATTTTGGTCCAGATCCATCATTGTTTGAGTCCACAGTGCTCTCTGGATGTAGGTGAACTACAACTCCAAGACTCAAGGTCAATGCCCACCAAACCCTTCCAGTATTTTCTGTTGGTCATGGGAATTCCGTGTGTCAAGTTTGGTTCCCACCGTTGGTGGAGTTCAGAATGTTCTTTGATTGGAGGTGAACTATAAACCCCAGCAACTATGATTTCTAAATGTCAAGGTCTATTTCCTACCAAACTCCACCAGTGTTCACATTTGGGCATATTGAGTATTTGTGCCAAGTTTGGTCCAGATCCATCATTGTTTGAGCCCATATGACAAAATCAATCCCTCCTCTCAATCCCACCAGAATTCACATTTGGGTGTATCAGGCATTTGTGCAAAATTTGGTCCAGTGAATGAAAATGCATCCTGTATAATAAATATTTACATTAAAATTCATAACAGTAGCAAAATGACAGTTATGAAGTAGCAATGAAAATAATGTTATGGTTGGGGAGGAGGGTGGGCCACCCCAACATGAGGTACTTTATCAAGGGGCTGTGGCATTAGGAAGGCTGAGAACCACTGCTGTATGGGCTTTTAAATGGTAGGAATATTGGACAGGTTGTTTGCATCTATGGGTGCATCTACACTGTGGAATGAATGCAGTTTGGCACCACTTGAACTGCTTGCTCCAAAGGGGAAATGGCCCAAGGGAAGGATGGAGGGGAATGTAGTATGTTTCAAGAACAGACTGGATGCCTCCCTTTGAATATGCAATCAAAACAAAAAGAACTGCAAACTCCCGATATTGTGATCAAGACCTGATATGTGTTCCCACTTCCCCTTCGTTCCAGTGCAGGCTGTAACAAGCAATACCTCCAGTAATTTTGTAAATCTGCATCTAAGAGCGGTCCTGTTTCACTCCACCATTCCTTCTGGGAGCAAAGGCCAGAGCCCCCACTCTGGCTTGTAATTTTAATTTTTAGCAACGCTTGTCTACCTTGGTTTAACATGACAGCGTTCCAAATTTGCAAGGAGCCTGCGGCACAGCCAGCCCTGGCCCATCGCTGACCCTGGATGTCCTCAGCTTTGGCGAATCGTAATTACCTGACGATGTTGTTTGACACACTGTGTTCTTTTCAATAACCTCTAGCACCTGGCTTCCTGTGTCCTCATCCTGGGAATACTGTAAATCCAAAACTACTTAAAATCCTCCATTAGGACCGTCCAAAAATCCAAGTGTACTTGGATGTTAATTGAAGTAATTAAGAGGAGTAGGAACAAGCAGGAACAGGTTGTGCCAAATGTTAGAGAAGTGTATGCGTGTGCACATGAATGGCAGGAATTTCATTCTGCTAATGGAATTCCTGGGAAGTTGATAAAATCATAGATTTGAGGGGTACCTAAAGGTTCTTCTAGTCCTACATTTTGCTCAGTGATCCAACATCTCAATGGAAGGGTGGCCCATGGTGTCTCTGGAGGCCTATCAACATTGGCCTCATACCAGAGTTCTATCGCAAGTTGAACCTAGATGTTCCATGATCCCTCTAAGGCAGTGGTTGCTGTGACTCCTGAATCCAGTTCCTCATGTTGTGGTGACCCCCAGCCATAACATGATTTTTGTTGCTACTTCATAACTCTAATTTTGCTACTGTTATGAATAATAATTTTTTTCCAGACTGGAAAAAATCAACTTATATCCCCATACTAAAAAAGGGAAATGCTAAGGACTGCTCAAACTTTCATACAGTTGCCCTTATTTCTCATGCCAGTAAGGGAATGCTTAAGATCCTGCAAGGAAGACTCCAGCCAGACATGGAGCGAGAGTTGCCAGATGGACAAGCTGGGTTTAGAAAAGGCAGAGGAATGAGAGACCAAATTGCCAACATCTGGATGCCAAATAACCGAGAAAGGCAGGGAGTCTCAGAAAAACATCTATTTCTGTTTTATTGACTATTCTAAAGCCGTTTACTGTGTGGATCATAATAAATTGTGGCAAGTCCTTGGTGGTATGTATGGGGACACCAAGCCATCTTGTCCTGTCTCCTGAGGAATCTGTATAAGGACCAAGTAGCAACAGTCAGAACTGACCATGGAACAACAGACTGGTTCAAGATTGGGAAAGGCGTACGGCAGGGTTGTTTACTCTCACCCAACCTATTCAACTTGTATGCAGAACACATCATGCGATGTGCAGGGCTTGACGAATGCAAGGCTGGGGTGAAAATTGCTGGAAGAAACATTAACAACCTTAGATATGCAGATGATACCACTTTGATGGCCGAAAGTGAGGAGGAGCTGAGGAGCCCTCTAACCAAGGTTAAAGGAGAAAGTGCAAAAGCTGGGTTGCAGCTAAACATCAACAAAAACCAAGATTATGGCAACAAGAATGATTGATAACTGGGAAATAGAGGGAGAAAACATGGAGGCAGTAACAAGGTTTGTATTTCTAAGTACAAAGATTAGTGCAGACACAGACTGCAGCCAGGAAATCAGGAGACGCTTACTTCTTGGGATAGTGAAGAGTAGCGACATCACACTGGCAACAAAGATCCACATAGTTGAAGAAGAAGAAGAAGAAGAAGAAGAAGAAGAAGAAGAAGAAGAACTTTATTTTTCTACCCTGCCTCCATCTCCCCGAAGGGACTCGAGGCAGCTTATATGGGGCCCAAGCCCAGGCAGAATACAATTAAAATATAGCAATAACAATGAAAACAGCATAAAACAACATAAAACAACATAACAAAAATAGCTAGCAACAACAATAACAGCAGACTAATTTTGGAGAGGAGGGTAAAGCGATGGTATTCCCCATAGTTACCTATGGATGTGAGAGCTGGACCTTAGGGAAGGCTGAGTGAAGGAAGAGAGACGTTTTGAAACTGTGGTGTTGGAGGAAAGTTCCGAGAGTGCCTTGGACCGTGAGAAGATCCAACCAGTCCATCCTCCAGGAAATAGAGCCCGGCTGCTCACTGGAGGGAAGGATATCAGAGGCAAAGATGAAGACCTTTGGCCACAACATGAGAAGAAAGGAAAGCTTAGAGGAGACAATAATGCTGGGGAAAATGGAAGGAAAAAGAAAGAAGGGCCAACCAAGGGCAAGATGGATGGATGGCATCCTTGAAGTGACTGGCTTGACCTTGAAGGAGCTGGGGGTGGTGATGGCCAACAGGGAGCTCTGGCATGGGCTGGTCCATGAGGTCGTGAAGAGTCGGAAGCGACTGAACGAATGAACAACAACATGAATCGTAATGTAAATATCTGACATGCAGGGTGTTTTTTCATTCACTGGACCAAATTTGGCACAAATATCCGATACGCCCAAATTTGAATACTGGTGGGGTTGGAGGGGATTGATTTTGTCATTTGGGAGTTGTAATGACACCAGTGATAGAATTGGGCTAAACTTCCCACACAGAACCCCTTGGCCAACAGAAATACTTTGTTTTCTTTTGGTCTTTGGTGACCCCTCTGAAACCCCCTTGCAACTGCCCCAGGGATTTTGACCCCCAGGTTGAGAAATAGTGCCATACAGGGGCAAAGCAGCAGTCATCTTAGTTTTATGTATTATGCAATTGCACAATAATGTTTTTTTTTTTAAAAACGGTCTTACAAATGTTTGGTGTCGGTCTGAGACTGGCAATAGAAAACCCCCACAATCTTGAGGCAAGAAGAAAAAAAATAGTTGACAACCTCAAGACAAAACCGACAGTGTAGATGCATCCAGACCATGTCAGAGAATTTAATAGATTTTAAACTATTCAATTATCCCTTCTCACCCCAAATGATATTTTATTTTTTTCTATTTTCAACAGTTTTCCATTGCATTAAATATTTTATTATGCAATGTCTTAAATCTTTGGATAGAGCTATAAATATTTGACGTGATCCGCCGTGGAATAGTGTTTGGAGTGTTGGATCATGGCTGAGCATGGTTCGAATCCCTGCACAGCCCTCAGTGGATACCCACTGGGCTATCTTGGGCCAGTCACACTCTCTCAGCCTCAAAGGGAGGCAAAAGGACGCTCGCTTTGAACAAAGCATAGCCAGTGTGGTACAGGTATCTTTGTATCGGATTGGGACTCCAGGAACGAGCACGCAAGAACAACAACAAATAAATATTTGAAGCAATCAATGAATAAATATGGTCTTGCAGAATGGCATCTTATGGGGCATACTGATTGGAATATTTCCTGCCTGGCCCAGCTGCACCGTAGCTCATTTCCCATTCCTTTCTCCTGCAAACCAGTACAGACAGACCCAATTTCCAAGTCAAAAAGGGATGCTTAGCTTTCCATTTGGGTAATCGAAAGAGACGCCGAATGTCAAAATGCGTTTCGGAAGCACAAGCTCCCAAAGATGGGAAACGTAAACGGATAGAGTTTGATTTTGCAGTAATACTATTTGGYGGAGGTGGGGGGGGGGGGACTTGCTCCATCTCCCTGTGTTTACTGTCCCCTCCTTCGATGACTTTAAGGTTGTGATAACAAAAACAGAAGGTGAAATGGTCTGATCAGATGACAACGCTCGGAGGAAAGCAAATGGTGTGCCAGAGGTGCAGACGAAGGAAGAATATTGATGACTTGAGGGGGGGGGGGGGCAGGGAGGACGTCGATGACTGAGTACATTTTATGGCAATATTTATGGCTAAAGAGACAGATGGAATCAGAAACTGACATTGTTTGCAACTGGGGGTGTATCTACAATGCAGAGTGAATGCGGTTTCATACCACTTTAACCACTTTAACCTCCCTGGCTCAATGCTATGGAATCATCTGAGTTGATTGGGACATCAGTGCTCTTTGACAGCAAAGGCTAAACACTTTGTCAAACTACAACTTCCATGAATGTACAGAATTGAGCCATGGGGCTTGAAGTGGTGTCAGACTGTATTATTACAGTGTGGCACAGTGGGTTAAACCACTGAGATGCTTAACTTGCTAACTGGAAGGTCGCAGATTAGAATCCCAAGAGCAGTATGAGCTCCTGTTGTTTAGCTCCAGCTTCTGCCAACTCAACAGTTCGAAAATGTGCAAATGTGAGTAGTTCAATAGGTACCGCTCCGGCGGGGAGGTAACGGCGCTCCACACAGTCATGCCAGTGGTCACATGACCTGGGAGGTGTCTATGGACAAACCCTGACCAGGACTGCCTTCCACCTGGAAACTGATGCCCACAACGCCAGAGATACAGCTTAATGGTGTAACATTAGACAATGTTGACCATTTCCGCTACCTTGGCAGCCACCTCTCCACCAAAGTCAACATTGACACTGAAATACAACACCGCCTGAGCTCTGCGAGTGCAGCATTTTTCCAAATGAAGCAGAGAGTGTTTGAGGACTGGGACATCCGTAGGGATACCAAGGTGCTTGTTTACAAACCTGCTTTATGCCTGTGAGACGTGGACTGTCTACAGACGTCACATGCAACTCCTGGAACGATTCCATCAGCGCTGCCTCCGGAAAAATCCTGCAAATCTCTTGGGAAGACAAGCGGACAAATGTCAGCATGCTGGAAGAAGCAAAGACCACCAGCATTGAAGCGATGGTCCTCTGCCATCAACTCCACTGGACTGGCCATGTTGTCCGGATGCCCGACCACCATCTCCCAAAGCAGTTGCTCTATTCTGAACTCAAGAATGGAAAACAGAACATTGGAGGACAGGAAAAGAGATTTAAAGATGGGCTCAAAGCCAACCTTAAAAACTCTGGCATAGACACTGAGAACTGGGAAGCCCTGGCCCTTGAGCATTCCAGTTGGAGGTCAGCTGTGACCAGCAGTGCTGCAGAATTTGAAGAGGCATAAATGCAGGGCGAAAGAGAGAAACGTGCCAAGAGGAAGGAGCGTCAAGCCAACCCCGACCAGGACCGCCTTCCACCTGGAAACCAATGCCATCACAGTAGGAGAAGATGCAGATCAAGAATAGGGTTCCACAGTCACCTATGGACCCACCACCAGGATACTACACTTGGAGGACTATCATCCTCGGACTACGAGGGATCGCCTAAGTAAGTAAATAAGTAAGTAAAGTAAGTCTAGGCAGTTTGTGACTGAGGAACAGGAGAGATAAAAAAGCTAAAATCCAACATTTTATTATTTGGAGAAAGTTATTATGATTATTTTATTATTTACTAGATGTACCCGCCACATGTTGTTATGGCCAACCCTCCCCCCTCTTTCTATCCTCCTTTCTTTATTTCCTTCCTTTCTTCTCTTCCTCTTCCCTTCCTTCCCAACCTTTTCTTTCCCTTCCAATTTCTCTCCTTTCTTCCTTCTCTACCTAATCTTGGACTCCAATTCCCAGCAGTCCTCCTGATTGATCTACCAACCTACCTACTTTCCTATCTCTATCTAATCTATCTAATCTATCATATGCCCAAATGTGAACACTGGTGGAGTTTGGGGGAAATAGACCTTGACATTTGGGAGTTGTAGTTACTGGGATTTATAGTCCACCTACAATCAAAGAGCATCCTGAAACCCACCAATGATAGAATTGGGCCAAACTCTTCACACAGAACTCCCATGTCTTGAAGGGACTCACTGGTGCGAGCCTCCCTCGAGCCATGCATGCTCACCCCCACCAGCACATGTGAAACATGCTTCCATGTGCTTGCTCTCCCCTCCCTACTTGGATTCTCAGGAGGCTGGCCAATCACAGCGGAGGAGGCTTTTGATGGGAGGATTCGCATCAAAAACCAAAAGGACAGGTGGAGAGATCTTCAGCTTTCTCCACCAAAGGGATTCCTAAGACCATCCGAAATAATGTTTTCTGATGGTCTTTGGCGACCCCTCTGAACCTCGCTCACAACCTCTCTGGGGGTCGCAACCCCCAGGTTGAGATCCACTGCATTAGGGTTTAGGGAGAAGGAAATGACAAAAGGGGAGGGCCAATGAGAGTTTCAGAGCCCATTGTCAGTGCCTTTATGAATGCATGGCACTCTCTAATTTGGAGAGACTTTGCTTGCAGTTTCCTAAAAGCCTAACAAGGTTTTGCTGTTAGTTTGAAAGTTCATCGCAAACACTTCTCCCCATTTGATTCAACTGGAGTTTCCCAAAGGCAGTGCAACACACTGTTGTTTTTTTTATTCCTTCCCCTTCTTTTTCTGACTTTCCAGGGCCTGTGTAATTACCGAGAAAAACGGCACAATTCTCTGGAGCGCCTTCATCTCCCCGCTTTATGAATTCCATTTCTGCGTGAGATGACAACGGCGGATTTGCATTTCAGGGCAATTACTACACTTTTCAGGGCACCGAGGTCAGCGCGGCCCCGAATGGGATGTTTTATGTAATCCTTCCTTGGCATGCTAAGTTTGCCTGCAACCAAACTGCTGACGGACAGCTCTCTCTCTCCACCTCTGCACAAGGTCTTTCTAACACTTTCTACATGTGGATTCATCTGGTTTGTAACAAACACGACAATATTGTGAACAGGCGAGGGAGAATGCACAGCCAGAGCTTGGAAACTCCGGATGGAATAACAACTCTTTTCTGTTCATTTCTCATCTGTTTATTTTATGTCTCAATCTCTAACCATGTCTCCCAAGATCTCAGGGTTGGAATCACTGGGTTGCTGTAAGTTTTTCAGGCTGCTTGGCCATGTTCAAGAAGCATTCTCTCCTGACATTTTGCCCACATCTATGCCAGGCATCCTCAGAGGTTGTAATTTTGTCATTTGGGAGTTGTAGTTGCTGGGATTTAGAGTTCACCTACAAGCAAAGATCATTCTGAACTCCACCAACGATGGAATTGAACCAAACTTGGAGCACAGAACTCCTATGACCAATAGAAAATACTGGAAGGGTTTGGTGGGCATTGAACTTGAGTTTTGAAATTGTAGCTCACGTATATCCAGAGAGAATTGTGAACTCAAACAATGATGGGTCTTGACCAAACTTGGCATGAATACTCAATATGCCCAAATGTGAACACTGGTGGAGTTTGGGGATAATAGACCTTGACATTTGGGAGTTGTAGTTGCTGGGATTTACAGTTCACCTACAATAAAAGTGCATTCTGAACTCCACCAACGATGGTATTGAACCAAACTTGGCACGCAGAACTCCCATAACCAACAGAAAATACTGGAAGGCTTTGGTGGGCACTGACTCTGAGTTTTGGAGTTGTAGTTCACCTACATCCAGAGAGCACTGTGGACTCAAACAATGATGGATTTGGGCCAAACTTGGCATGGATACTCCATATGCCCAAATGTGAACTCTGCTGGAGTTTGAAGAAAAGAGACCTTGACACTTGGGAATTGCACTTGCTGGGATTTATAGTTCACCTACAATCAAAGAGCACTCTGAACCCCACCAGTGATAGAATTTGGTCAAACTTCCCACATGAAACCCCCATGTTCTGATGGAGTTTTTCAGGGTTAACCTAGCATAATGTGAGTTGTAGTTCATCCTTATGCATTTTGTACAATTAAAAAAAAAATACTTTTTCCAATAACTCAGGCAACGCCAGATACTGAAGATAGTTGTAAATAATTGGACAGAGATTTTGGTATATATAGGGCCCTGGAGCCATACCTCAGGCAATACTAGGAGCCCACTGTGTAATCAAGATGCATATGGGTGCAGAAATAAATCAGCAATGGGAAGAATGCACTGAAAGCTGAGGGCGAATTGTGGCAATGCAGTAAGGATGGTGAGATATGGGGAAGGCAAGCACCCGCGTTCGTTTTCTGAAAAGCCGCTCCGAAGAGTTACAGTGCCTGCAGCCTTGATAAATGTTCCTTTTGTCTTGGTCCCCCTTGCAGAATATATAATGTCCAGGATGCGCTGGGTGTTTATACAGGGGCGGGAGGGATCTAAATACAGAGTGAGCAAAATGAATAGTTTTGTTTGTTCTGCTCTTATCTAATTCAATAGCTTCTGGGGTGAGCGATGACTCTCTGTTACAAGAGCGAGGCGGCAGCATTAGGATAATTGGCTGCGTGTCGGCCGTGCCGTGTGCTGCTCGGGGCAACCTCACAATCTGTGCGGTGGCTCCTCAAAGAGGTCTCTTCCCCCCACTTCTGAGTTTCTCCAAAGTGGGAGAGGGGTGCATCTTGACCTCTTCTCCAAGACCACATTGACATATACAAATGGGAAACGCGATGGCTCGAGCCATCCTAAAGTTAGCGTTCTGTGATATATCCTAACATTTCAATCTTTCAAAATCTTGGGGTGTAGGTTTTGGGAGGAAAAGGTGGGATACCAGTAAAGTTAACAAGGAATGGGACTGGAATAGGGTCATATTTTGTGGGCCCCATATTCACAAAACTGATAGTGTGGTTTCGTTTATCTGCATCCGAAGGCATAGATTCTCTCTAGATTCTTCAAGTGCTTTCGTGAGATGTGTTTACACCAGAAATCGGGCACCATGGCTCCATTCAGTGCTAACCATATTGATTCAACTTCTGGGTCAATCATTTTGACATTGGTATATTTTTATACAACTGTCCAAAGCCCAGAGTCATCACTGCATTGATTAGGCATGATGGAAGTTGCCATTCTTAACATCTTAAAGACACCAAATTGTAGTGAACTGCCATCTATTTTAGCCTTTTGAGAATGGTTAGTGGCTAGCCAATATGGTGTAGTGATTGGAATGTCGGACTTACTTAGGCGATCCCTCATACTCCGAGGATGATGGTCTTCAAAGTTCGGTGTCCTGGGGGTGGGTTCGTAGGTGGCTGTGAAGCCCTATTCTTGACCTGCATCTTCTCCCATAGTGAGGGCATTGGTTTCCAGGTGGAAGGCGGTCTCGGTCGGGGTTGCTTGACACGCCTTCCTCTTGGCATGTTTCTCTCTTTCACCCTCCATTCGTGCCTCTTCAAATTCTGCAGCACTGCTGGTCACAGCTGACCTCCAGCTGGAGCGCTCAAGGGCCAGGGCTTCCCAGTTCTCAGTGTCTATGCCAGAGTTTTTAAGATTGGCTTTGAGCCCATCTTTAAAACTCTTTTCCTGTCCACCAACATTCCATTCTCCATTCTTGAGTTCGGAGTAGAGCAACTACTTTGGGAGACGGTGGTCGGGCATCCGGACAATGTGGCCGGTCCAGCAGAGTTGATGGCGGAGGACCATCACTTCAATGCTGGTGGTCTTTGCTTCTTGACGTTTGTCTGCCTGTCTTCCCAAGAGATTTGCAGGATTTTCTGGAGGCAGCGCTGATGGAATCGTTCCAGGAGTTGCATGTGACGTCTGTAGACAGTCCACGTTTCACAGACATATAGCAGGGTTGGGAGGACAATAGCCTTATAGACAAGCCCCTTGGTCTCCCTACGGATGTCCCGGTCCTCAAACACTCTCTGCTTCATTCAGAAAAATGCTGCACTCGCAGAGCTCAGGCGGTGTTGTATTTCAGTGTCAATGTTGACTTTTGTGGAGAGGTGGCTGCCAAGGGAGGGGAAAGGGTCCACATTTTCTAATGTCATACCATCAAGCTGTATTTCTGGCATTGGAAAGGGGTTGGCTGGTGACTCCTGGAAGAGCACTTTGGTTTTCTTGATGTTCAATGACAGGCTGAGCTTCTCGTATGTTTCTGCAAAGGTGTTTAGAGTGGCTTGTAGGTGTTCTTCTGAATTCACACAGACAACGCTGTCATCAGCATACTGAGTTCTATAACAGATGTTGTTGTAACCTTGGTTTTGGCTTTCAGTCTGCTGAGGTTAAACAGCTTGCCATCTATCTGTTAGATGATTTCCACTCCAGTGGGAAGCTTCCCATCAAATGTCAGACTATGACTCTGGAAACCAGGGTTTGATTCATGGAGACCCACTAGTTGACCTTAGATGGGATGAGTCACACTTCTCAACTCAAGAAAATCCCATCAACATACAGTGGAAAATAATGAAGGCATAAAGTAACAAGGCACAGTGGGAGTTGTAATCCAAAGTGTGTGGAAAGTAGACTATTAGATATATTGGACCCCAATTGCCATAAATGCTAATGGTCAGGCATTATGGAAGGTGTAGTCCGAAACATCTTAAGGTCACCAGGTAATTCATAGTAGAGTTGTTCCCTTCTTCTTTGGCCTGGAACGGAATGGGAAATTCTGTCACCGTCCCGCTACCGGGAGCGACTTGGCTTTTGTCTATGATCTCCGGATTAATGCTCCATGTCACAGCGGCAGGGATGTAACTTGGGGAAGGTGACAAGGGTTGGGGATGTTATTCTTTAATCTGGACCGGTGACTTGGGTCGCCTGAAAAGGAAGATTACATGCTCGCTGTGGGATTAAGCGGCAGCCGCTGAATCGTAAAGGAAGAAAACCGATAAGCAAACACTAATTCTGTCAGTAATAACAGGGGGAACAGATTATTGTGGGATATAGCAGCTCTTTCCAAAGACTCCCCTGCCATGAAAACCCTCCAGAGAGGATCCGGTATTAGCTCCAAAGAGAATGCTGTAATTAAGGCTGCAAAGGATTCTTCCCGGCAATCATTGGGAGCTGTCGCATTTTTCAAAAACAGGCTGGCCGTTTCTCCATTACAGTGTTTCTCAACCTGGGGGTCGGGACCCATGGGAGGGTTGCAAGGGGGGTTCAGAGGGGTCGCCAAAGACCATCAGGAAACACATATTTCTGATGATCTTATTTATTTATTTATTTACGACATTTATATGCTGTCCTTCTCACCCCGAAGGGGACTCAGGTATATATTACATACAATATATATATATTATTAGCATAATACAATATCAGCATTAAACATTGCTATATTGCACCATACCACTATATCGCAATATTATTAGTAATATTACATGTAATATAAATAGATAATTATATCATATTGTTATTATTATTATTATATTGCATTACATTATATTATAAATATTATATGTATATACAATATATTATATTATATTTATTATATTATATTATATTATATTATATTTATTATATTATATTATATTATATTATTATATTATATTATATTATTAGAATAGCACAAGAGACAAGGTGGAACTGTCCCCTGGCCCCCTCTCTCTTCACTCTGGCCCAGGACAGAGGGGTCTCCAGCTGATGGCATATCCAGGAGACAAGATGGAACTGTCCCTTGGCCTCCCCTCTCTTCACTCTGGCCCAGAGCAACAGTTGGTGCTGGGGGTGGAGGGAGGTGTTAAGGACCCCTTTGGCAGAGAAGGCTGAAGATCTCTCCTTTTGTCCTCTTCTTTTTTGGAAACCGTGCCGTTACACCCAGATGTTATAAAAATAAACTAAGATGTGCTGCTCTCTATGTCTGAGCGAACTGCGAATGTCTTTCTTTGGAAGCTTGAGATATTCAGCAACTGAGACTATTAAAGTTTGAACATCAAAAAAAGGATATTTCTTCTTCAAAGTCCTTGCAGACTTGGCACAGTTCATCAAAGGTATAAACAAACAGTCAATAGATGAAACCACAGAGAAATTCTTTCCTTCCCTTCTCCTCCAGTCACTTTTCCCAGAATAGCAGATAAGATTCTGGAATCTTTTCACCCTAACCCTAAGCTGCTGTGGTTAGAAAAAAAGCAGGTTTTTCCCCCTATCTATAGCTCACGGTTAGTTCTGGAGATAAAGCAATGAAGTCTCTCTCTATATCTACATAACTCAATTTCTCAGTAGGCTTCTCTATCTATAATAAGAGAGGAGGGGAGAGCAGGCATGCTCTGCACATGTCAGCGTGTTGCACATGTGTGGGTGTCCTTCTCTTCCTTTTTGGAAACAGATGGCAAAACCGCCCACCAAAAGCCCCCCTCCACTGTGATTGGCTGGCCTCTCAAGCCAAGGGAAGGCTGTTTCTGAGACTCCAAGCAAGGAGGGGAGAACAGGCGTGCTCTGCACATGTCAGCGCGTTGCATATGTGTGGTGTCCTTCTCTTCCTTTTTGGAAACAGATGGCGAATCCTCCCACCAAAAGCCCTCCTCCGCTGTGATTAGTCAGCCTCTCAGCCAAGGGGAGGGCTGTTTCTGAGACTCCAAGAGAGGAGGGGAGAGCAGGTGTGCTCTGCATATGTCAGTGTGTTGCACATGTGTGGGTGTCCTTCTCTTCCTTTTTGGAAACAGACAGCGAATCCTCCCACCAAAAGCCCTCCTCCTCTGTGATTAGCTGGCCCCTCAGTCAAGGGGAAGGCTGTTTCTGAGACTCCAAGCAAGAAGGGGAGAGCAGGCATGCTCCATGCATTGGCAGCATGTTGCATATTTGTGGGTGTCCTTCTCTTCCTTTTTGGAAACAGATGGCAAATCCTCCCACCAAAAGCCCTCCTCCGCTGTGATTAGTCGGCCTCTCAGCCAAAGGGAGGGCTGTTACTGAAATTCCAAGCAGGAAGGGGAAAGCAGGCGTGCTCCACGCATGGCAGCATGTTGCACATGCGCAGTTGTCCTTCTCTTCCTTTTTAGAAACAGATGGCGAATCCTCTCAACAAAAGTCCTCCACCTGATCTTTGGATGCAGGTGAACTAGCAGTCCAAAACTCAAAGTCAATGCCCACCAAACCCTTCCAGTATTAGGTTCTTGTAGGTTTTTTCAGGCTATAGGGCCATGTTCTAGAGGCATTTCTCCTGACGTTTCACCTGCATCTATGGCAAGCATCCTCAGAGGTAGTGAGGATCCTCACTACCTCTGAGGATGCTTGCCATAGATGCAGGCGAAACGTCAGGAGAAATGCCTCTAGAACATGGCCCTATAGCCCGAAAAAACCTACAAGAACCTAGTGATTCCAGCCATGAAAGCCTTCGACAATACACCTTCCAGTATTTTCTGTTGGTCATGGGAGTTCTACATAATACAGAACAGTCTGCCTAGATTCTTAAAAGAGGTCCTTTTGAAACGAGTCCCGTGGGCATAAGATCTGAGTTGTTGACATTTATTATTTGAATACCCCATTTCCAAAGGAACGCTTTACATGTACTGTTTTCACATGCAGCTCAACTCTCTATATATACCGCAGAGCACTTACTACAAGGCAACCTGAGCCCTGCCACATGCACAATGGAGGACCTTCTCAGAGCGACACCAGAGACACTCCAAGTGGACACCTTCTGGTCAAAGGACATTTAGCATCATGCCAAGTTCTTTTTTAAAACCTTGTTTGTGTTTTGAAATGCATTTTAACTCGATTCTGACAAGACAAATATATAAACAAATAACTCCCATTAGGGGAATGCAGAGGGGTTGAACGCTCAGTCCTACCAAAGATCTGTTCTGTGCTTCAAAGATGTTGGCCAAGGTCCTACCTCAAGGTCGTGCCATGTAATGTGGAGTTCTTCATTAATGGCACTAAGTCATTCTTAGGTTGAAAGGGAACCTTACAAGGAAGTTGTTGAGGGGAAGGGAGGCTTCTCTGGATTTGGTCCCATTTTGAGAGGTAGACGTCCTCCTTCCCTTGGCCACCGCGATGATGTTTGCCTTGACAGACAACCTGTGTTGCCGTTGCGCCGTACTCTCAAGAAACAACATCCGGCTTTTCTTCTTTGCTCGGTTGAGCCTGATTGACTGAGAAAAGCTCATTAAAAGCACTGATCAAATAGAAGCGGCCGGTCAGCTCTGCGCCGGGCTGTCAAAACTGAGCCCGATTTACCATTTGTTTATCAGCCAAGAAACTGGAGGTGGAAGATGCGGGCGGAGGGAGTCAACTGAAGCCATTTGTGTTGGGTAGCCGTCAATCAAAAGGCATTATGTAATTATTTGGACCCTCTTGAAATCTCGATGGCCTTTCCTGAAACCTCACTATGTGGGTGGGAATCAAGCAATTCTCCAGATATTGTTGGGCTGTAACTCTTCACATCCCTTCCCATCAGCTATGTGGACTGAGACTGATGGGAGTCATAGTCCAACGTCCAGAGTGTTGCACAGTTGCTCTCCCCTGCTTCGGTGGTTTAGCTCTAACTCATCCAAATCAAATGATCTTCTCCAAGCTTTTCTATCTGCTCATGATGTGGCCAAAGTACTTCATCTTTGCCTCTAATATCCTTCCCTCCAATGAGCAGTCGGGCATTATTTCCTGGTTGGATCTGCTCGTGGTCCAAGACATTCTCCAAATTTTCCTCCAACACCACTGTTCAAAAGCATCTCTCTTCCTTTGCTCAGCCTTCTTTATGGTCCAGCTCTCACATCCATAGGTTACTACAGAGAATTTATTTGTTTATCATGTCCGAGTGAACCAAATAATTGTATTGTATTTTTAAAAAACCCACAAAGTTTGAAAACTTGGAATTATATTAAATGTACTTTGACCAGTAGCTGGCCACTTGGAGTGCCTCTGGTGTTGCTATAAGAAGGTCCTCCATTGTGCATGTGGCAGGGCTCAGGTTGCATTGTAATAGGTGTTCTGTGGTTTGCTCTTCTCCACACTCGCATGTTGTGGACTCCACTTTGTAGCCCCATTTCTTAAGGTTGGCTCTGCATCTCGTGGTGCCAGAGTGCAGTCTGTTCAGTGCCTTCCAAGTCGCCCAGTTTTCTGTGTGCCCAGGAGGGAGGCTCTCATTTGGTATCAGCCATTGATTGAGGTTCTGGGTTTGAGCCTGCCACTTTTGGACTCTCGCTTGCTGAGGTGTTCCAGCGAGTGTCTCTGTAGATCTTAGAAAACTATTTCTTGATTTAAGTCATTGGTGTGCTGGCTGATATCCAAACAGGGGGTGTCACTGCTTTGGTCCTTTCACTATTGGTTGCTACTTCCCAGTGGATGTCAGGTGGTGCAAAACTGGCTAAACAGTGTAATTTCTCCAATGGTGTAGGGCGCAGACACCCCGTGATAATGCGGCATGTCTCATTAAGAGCCACATCCACTGTTTTAGTGTGGTGATATGTGTTCCATACTGGGCATGTGTACTCAGCAGCAGAGTAGCCAAGCACAAGGGCAGATGTCTTCACTGTGTCTGGTTGTGACCCCAGAAGTGACCAGAAGCGACTACAGAAAATACCTTTGCTTTAACTATGCAGATGGATCCCCCAGTGGTGTAGTGGGTTAAACCGCTGAGCTGCTAAACTTGTTGACTGAAAGGTTGCAAGTTTGAATCCAGGAAGCGGCGTGAGCTTCCGCAGTTAGCCCCAGCTTCTGCCAACCTAGAAGTTCAAAAACATGCAAATGTGAGTAGATAAATAGGTACCACTCCCGCAGGAAGGTAACGGCGCTCCATGCAGTCATGCCAGTCATGACCTTGGATGTGTCTATGAACAATGCCAGCTCTTTGGCCTAGAAATGGAGATGAGCACCAACCCCCAGAGTCGGACACGACTGGACTTAATGTCAGGGGAAAACCTTTACGTGACCTTGACGTCCAACTCTGTCACTCCTTCCCACCTGCTACTAAGGAGGCCGTCGAAGTCCTGAACCGGTGCCTGGCCACTGTAATGGTCTGGATGAGGGCGAACAAACTGAAATTAAATCCAGACAAGACAGAGGTACTCCTGGTCAGTCGCAAGGCCGAACAGGGTATAGGGTTACAGCCTGTGCTGGGGGTCGCACTCCCCCTGAAGACGCAGGTTCGCAGCTTGGGTGTGACCCTGGATTCATCGTTGAGCCTGGATCCCCAGGTTTCGGTGACCAGGGGAGCATTTGCACAGCTTAGGCTCGTGCGCCAGCTGCGCCCGTACCTTGGGAAGTCTGACTTGGCCACGGTGGTACACGCTCTGGTCACAGCCCGCCTTGACTACTGCAACGCTCTCTACGTGGGGCTGCCCTTGAAGACGGCCCGGAAGCTTCAGCTAGTCCAGCGCGCGGCAGCCATGTTACTAACAGGAGCAGGGCGCAGAGCATACAACGCCCCTGCTGTCCCAGCTCCACTGGCTGCCGATTTGCTACCGGGCCCAATTTAAGGTGCTGGTGTTATCCTACAAAGCCCTAAACGGTTCCGGCCCAAAATACCTTGCAGACCGCATCTCGGCCTACGAGCCCACGAGGACCTTGAGATCATCCGGGGAGGCCCTTCTCTCGGTCCCGCCTGCCTCACAGGCACGCCTGGCGGGGACGAGAGAGCGGGCCTTCTCGGTGGTGGCCCCCCGGCTGTGGAACACCCTCCCTGCTGAAGTGAGACAGGCGCCCTCTTTGATGGCCTTTCGTAGGAGCCTGAAGACATGGCTCTTCGAGCAGGCCTTCAACTGAGTGTATCATTGGAACGACATTGGAATGGACTATGACCTCGAATTTGACTATGACCCCAGGATTTGACGAAGCGGATTTTTAGCATAAGTATATGTTATGTAGTAGTAGTTTGTTGTGTATTGTCGGGACTTACTGTACACTGTCTTTCTATGTTGTTGTTCACCGCCACGAGTCGCCCGATGGGCTGAGAGTGGCGGTCAATAAGTGCAAGAAATAAATAAATAAATAAATAATAATTTACCTTTACTATGCAGATCTTCATTGCCAGTGTGATGTCTCTACTCTTCACTATTTTATGGAGATGGGTCCTTGCTCTCTTCCCAAGAAGGAAATGTCTTCTGATATCCTGGCTGATGTCTGCATCTGCTGTAATCTTTGTACCTAGAAATACAAAATTTGTCGTTTTCTCCTTATATTTGCCACTTATCCATTCGTCTGGTTGCCATCATATTGGTTTTTTGGATGTTTAACTGCAGCCCAGCTTTTGCACTTTCTCCTCACATTCAGCCATCAAAGTGGTATCATCTGCATATCTAAGGTTGTTAATGTTTCTTCCAGGATGTGACATACACATATATGAGCAAATATCAAAAAAGTGACCTTTTGCATGACATTTCCCAGTGACCATGCTAACTGAATCTTGAGAATGGTTAGTCCAAAGGTGTATTTTTCCCCTGACTTTATGTACATGAGGTCTCTCATCCAAAAACTAACAGCATCAGAAAATACTGAAGGAGAGATTAATTTTAGTTGGATGGTTCAGGAAGGATCTCACAAACACTTTCCTCCCCGATTCTTACCTCTTCCCCTTGAGAAAAGACAGGCAAAGGCAAGATGAGATGAAAGAGTGATCTTGAAAGAGCTGCTTCAGACATACAAACCATCATTAGAACTTGTGGTCAAGGAGTTACGAACCTCAGTTTGCAGGCTTACCTTTGGAGCCATGAAAGTTCGGGGTTAGTGGCTTTACCAAATCTCCGGAGGAAAGGAAAGGCATTTGGCAGTAGATTTTCAAGAACATACTGCCTGCTTCTCTGTAACCCTGCTGCCTTTAGAGGGCAAAAAGTGAATTGAGCAGTAGGAAGGAAGGTTGTGATAAATAAATAAATTCAATTCCAAGCAAAACAGTGCATTTGGAGGTCAGCAGGTTTCTTAAAAATTCAAAGCAAGATTCTAGCTGAGAAGGCGGAGAGGAATAATTCCGGTGAACTTTCCACCTACTTCCTCTGGGTTTGCTGTTAACTGCCTTCAAGTTGACTTCAGTTTACGAGGGGCTGCTGATAAATCTTTGGCTTTGTGTTCTTTTTTTGTTTCTATGGTAATGAATGTTACATCACATGAAAGCCTTATGTGTCTCATATATGTTTTCAAAATTTTGTGTTTGTAACTTATGACAACAGTGAGCTAGGCATGTGGGAAAACAAAATGGTGGAGTCTAAGGCAATATTCACAGCAAATGAGAGCAGAGGAGTGATCAAATTCTTGTTTCTGCAAGGAAATTTTGCTAAGGATATTATTATTATTATTATTATAATAATAATAATAATAATAATAAACCTTTATTTGTACCCCGCTACCATCTCCCGAAGGACTCGGTGCGGCTTACAAGAGGTCAAGCCCAAATACAACAATTAAAACAGCAGTAACAACAACAACACCCAATGACGCAATTAAAAACAATGGCCGGGCCAAGTGTAATAATTAAAATTAAAATTAAAAGTGCTGGGCATGACAAGGTGGGGTGTTTGGAGGGGGATGGGCATGCAGATATCCTGGATCTCTGATAAAGTGCGTTGGGACATAATGCTAGGAGTTTCCTTATTCTGGAAAGGCACACTGGAACAACCACGTTTTCAAGCTCCTCCTAAAGATTGCTAGTGACGGGGCCTGCCTGATGTCCTTAGGGAGAGAGTTCCAGAGTTGAGGGGCAACCACCGAGAAAGCCCTATCCCTTGTCCCCACCAATCGCGCTTGCGATACCAGTGGGATCGTAAGCAGGGCCTCTCCAGATGAACGAAGAGATCACGTGGGTTCGTACACAGAGATGTGGTCACGCAGGTAGGTGGGTCCCAAACCGTTTAGGGCTTCATGGTGATATGTGACAGTCATTGGGCGATCCATGCCCTTCATATTCTACAGTTAAGAACTAGGTTTCCAAATTTAAGATTGGCCACTTCAGCATGAATGTTGAGGAACATCCTGGACGACTGAGAGTGGTTGTTGTTCTGGAGATCGTCGATGTTGTGCACAACCTCATCCTGGAGAATTGGCAAATGTGTGTTATTATCCATGAACATTTGAACACATAGAACCTCTCTGAAAAGTGGATCCCCAAATGTTTGACAACAGATCAGAAAAGCATTGTGCCGTCACACCCAGATCCTATAAAATTAAAACTAAGATGTGCTTCTCTCTTTATCTGGGCGAACTGCTGGGGGTCTTTCTTTGAAGCAATAACTCAATACTTTCAGCAACTGATGCCAGTCAAGATAAGAATATCAACAAAATATTTATTTCTAAAGCCCTTGGCAGACTTTGCACAGCTTGATAAAGTTACAACACAAACAATCAATTTGGGAAACCATAGAGACGTTCTTTCTTTCCTTTTCCTTCAATTACTGAGGTAACCTTTCTCCAAATGGTAGAAAAAGTCCTGGAATCTTTCATTCAACCCTCATACGTACACCCTGCATGCCCCGACTGTAGTGGGACAATACTGTATATCAGGCATGGGAAAACTTTCTAACTTGGGGGCCACATAGTGGGCCTGAGCAGGGTGGGTGGGCCGGGAGGGAGAGGGTTCTCCCCAAGCCCCCTCCCTGCCCTTTCTTCCCCTTCCACTTCTCTTTTGGAGGCAGGAAATGAAGGAAAGACAGGAAACGTTTGGATCTCAAAAGGGTTGGCCTTGGTCAGGATGTGATGGTGGATGGGGGAGAAAAGGTGTCTCCATGAGACCCGATATTGCCTACTCCTGATATAGAATCCTAGAATCCTAGAGCTGGAAGAGACCCCCAAGGGTCATCCAGTCCAACCCTCTGCAATGCAAGAAGGCACACTCAAAGCACTCCCAATAGACAGCCTCTGCAGATAAGGAGGCGTAGAGTGTGGTGGTGTGTCCTTCTCTGGAAGCTTTTCCACAGAGGTTGTTTATTGGGAGTGCTTTGATTGTGTCTTTTTGCATGGCAGGGAATTGGACTGGATGGTCCTTGGGGTCTCTTCCAGCTGTAAGATTTGAAGGAGAGACAGGAAACGTTTGGATCCCAAAAGAGTTGGCCTTGGTCAGGATGAGATGGTGGACAGGAGAGAAAGAGTGCATCCATGAGACCCTGTGTTGCCTATGCTTGATATACAATCCTAGAATCCTAGAGCTGGAAGAGACCTCCAAAGACCATCCAGTCCAACCCCCTGCCATGCAAGAAGGCACAATCAAAGCACTGCCAATAAAAAGCCTCTGCGGAAAAGCCTCCAGAGAAGGAGACTCCACCACACTCCCAGGCAGCCTAGGACACTCTCCAACAGCTCTCACTCTCAGGAAGGTCTTTTCAGGTGAATCTCTTTCCCTGACATTTGAACCCATTGCTAACCTCTAGACCAGCAGAAAGTCAGTTTTCCCTCTCCTCCTCAATGGGACGCCCTTTGAAATCTTGAAACATGGTTCTCATGGTCCCTCTCTACCTTCTCTTCTCCCAGGTAAACATCCCCCAGAAGGAAAGAGGGAAGGAAAGAGAATGAAGGAAAGAAGAAAGAGAGGAAGACAAGGAAGGATGGATGGATGCAGGAAGGAAAGAGAAGGAAGGAAGGAAGGAAGGAAGGAAGGAGAAGGGTGAAGGGAAGGGAAGGGAGGAGAAAGAGAGAGGGAGGAGAAGGAGATTCCAAAATGGAGATCTCAACCCCAGGAAAAAGGGCAGACTCCAAACTCAAAGAGCTACTTTCTAAACCAATAACTGCAGAGGGCCTGCAGCCTGGCTTTCCAGACTCTGATACTGTTTAACTTCCAGGATGCTGCTGGGTCTATAGCAACCCTGAGGAAATGCAAAGGAATGCTATCCCATTGATATCGAGCTGCTTTTTAGTGGGGCCTCCTCTCAGGGAGAAGCCCGAGGACCGCGCCTAAAGGGCTCTGGGTCCCTTGGTGAGGCCAGCGAGAGCCAATCCAAAGAGTAAAAATATTACAAATAATAATGCCTCATCCAAGTGGAAGAAGGTTTTCAGCAATCGAGGTTTATTGTGATTCAGCTGAGATCAGATGCCTTGCAGGAATCATTCCACTGCAAGCATGGTTTTACAGAATTTCCAAGCATTTTTATAGTACACAGACAAAGGAAAACAGTTTCAAAAATCCCGCCCGCCCTCTGTCAGCCGGCTTCGTGCTGATTGGCTGGCCGCGGAACAGCTGGGAGGAGGCTTGGCAGCATGCCTCGCCTCTGGACCAATCAGCGGGCTCCGCTGCCTCTGGGAGGCCAATCAGTGCCTTCCTAGCGCCTCTGAAGATGGACCAATCGGCAGCCAGGAGGTGGGACGAAGCTTGACAAAGACTGAGGAAATGACAGCCTTAAGGGGAATGTGAGGCTTTTGTCCTCACCTGGCGGGGTGTCTGATAGGGGAACAATAAGTTTCCTGGTCTGTGATGGGATTTGGGAGGAAGTATGAAAAGAAGCTTTCGGTGGCATTTGGACCTCAAAAGGGGGATCAACAAAATACCTAAAAATGAGTCAATCAGTCTGTTCTTCCTAAGTTTCTGTTGACCCTCCTCTCATCTTACTGTCTGCTCTGAAAGTAAGTTTGAGAAGGAATCAATCACGGGCCCATGCAAATGTAAATATGGACCGTTTCGGGAGGACAAAGGATTTCCTCCCTGTTACAGTAATCCTCGGGTCACATTCTTTTTGGGGCAAAGGGTCAGAGAGGAGAAGCGGGAAGGGGAACCAAAGTACATTTCATTCCATTACATACATTTCATATATTCTATACATTTCATAAGGCAATCCCATCCCCATCCCCAGCGAAAGTTTATTAATAAAAATATTCAGTCACTTTATTATTGAAAGAAATTCATGGTCTCCTGGTGAAGGCACACGGAAGCGGAGGCTGCTTGTGAATCGGAGCAAGCCTGATCTGAGGGTTTGCGTCCAAAAATGTGGCAGAAAACAGTCCGGGATGTGGAGCAGAAAGTCAATAAGAAAAGGCAGAAGTCCAGTGATGGGCGCTGGGTTGATCAATAACAGAATCCATCGCTCAGCCCTTGGGGAACTATAAATACTTGGGAGGGGGGGAAAGATGCTCGGCATCACCATCAGCTAAAAGGCAATATAAACCATGCTCCTGGAAGACGGAACAAGCATGCAGGTGAAAACTTCCCAGTCCATTTGTCAGTGTTTCTGGACTGATAAGAACTTCCTGGATCGACTGGTCACTCTGGATGAGACCTGGATTTATTTGTATGGTCCTGAAACCAAGGAGCAGTCAAAAGAGCGGAAACACAGTGGTTCTCCTTGTCCAAAGAAGTCCAGGGTGCATAAATCAGCCACGAAGGTGATGGCGTCTGAGTTCTGGGATAAGGAAGGTGTGCTGATAGTGGAATACCTTCAAAATGGTTCCACCATCAATGCAAGGTATTACACTGAACTTTTGGACCAATTTTAGGCAGCTCTGAAGGCCAAAAGGCACAGCAAGCTGTCCAAAGTAATCTTGTTCCTGCAAGACAACGCCTCCGCTCACACTGCACATGCAACCATGGCAAAAATGGTGGATCTAGACTTCCAGCTGGTTGACCACCCACCTTATTCACTGGATCTAGCTCCCTCTGACTATCATCTGTTTCCAAACTGGAAGAAACACCTCAAAGGTACCAAATTTCACACCATTTCTGATGCCATGGCTGCTACGGATGACTGGTTTGAGGCACAACTAAAATCCTTCTTTTTGCAAGGCTTACAGAACTTGGAATACTGATGTAAGAAGTGTGTTGATTTCAGTGGAGAGTGTGTGGAATAAATGTAAAGTTTCATTTTCCTATCTCGTTTCTTTCTGGGTAAAGCCAAAGAATTATTAGCAGCCCCTCTTATAGGAACCCATTGAATGGGAGACCCCTAACTTAGTTGCCCTCTTCTCAGGTCTTGGTCTTGGAGACTTAGCTGTTGCTTCCCCGATTGAGTCCCCCCACCTAGAAATGCAGCCTTCCTCTTCTGATGTAACAAGCACCATCACTTCTTCAAGTGAGCTGTGTCTTCTCATGATATGGACAAAGTATGACAACCTCCGTTTAGTCATCTTGACATCTAGGACAGTGGTTCTCAACCTTCTTAATGCCACAATGCCTTAATACAGTTACTCATGTTGTGGTGACAAAATTATTTTTGTTGCTATTTCATAACTGTAATTTTGCTATTGTTATGAATTGTCATATAAATCTCCATTTCTAAGCTGAAGAGCCAACATTGTCTGTAGACACCTCCAAGGTCATGTGGCCAGTGGCATGACTGCATGGAGTGCTGTTATCTTCCCACCAAAGCGGTACATATTGATCTACTCACATTTGCATGTTTTCAAACTGCTAGGTGGCAGAAGCTGGGCTAACAGTGGGAGCTCACCCTGCTCCCCTGATTTAAACCACTGACCTTTTGGTGAGCAAGTTCAGCAGCTCAGTGGTTTAACCCACTGCGCCACTGGGGCCATAATAATAATAATAATAATAATAATAATAATAATAATAATAATGACATTGGCAAGCTAGTATCCATCTATATAAATAAAAATGTAATGTTCGTTTGTGGGATTAACACAACTCAAAAACCACTGGACGAATTGACACCAAATTTGGACACAAGACACCTATCAGGCCAAGAAGTGACCATCACTCATAAAAACACTGAAAAACACAGCGGAATAGACTTAAAAAGCCCTAAAAAACAAAAATTACATTACAACGCATGTGCAAAACCACATTACTTGGCTCAGCCCGAGTTTTTACTGTGTTATGATGTAATGTTTTGTTGTTATTGCTTTATGTTTTTTGATTTTGCTTTGAGTTGTTTTGTTATGCTGTTGTTGTGTTGAGGCCTTGGCCTTTGTAAGCCGCATCGAGTCCTTCGGGAGATGCTAGCGGGGTACAAATAAAGTTTAATAATAATAATAATAATAATAATAATAATAATAATAATAATATGTATACGCAAACACACATATATACACACAAAACACATATACACAGACTGGGCCACAGCAACGAGTAGCAGAGGACAGCTAGTATAATAATAATAATAATAATAATAATAATAATGATGATGATGATGATGATATTTAAGGTGACAGGAGGAACACAAAATGAAACCTCTAAAAGGCATCAAATGGGCCAAACAGGCCCTGAGCAACGTTAACAGGCCCGGAAAACACCTCACTCCCTGGATTCAAACCTGCAACCTTTCGGTCAGCAAGTTCAGCAGCTCAGTGGTTTAACCCACTGCACCTCTTCGGAAGTATTGGGGAATAATTCCCAACTCAAAAAAGAGCCCAAGTTGACTTCTCTGATGCTTCCCCCTCAAAACCTTGAAACCTCCTTGGTGCAGCAGCAGCAGCGAGAACATTGGTGGCGCTGAAGAGACAGGTACCTTGGTGTGATAAACCACACTTTGTCAGAAAATCCATTTGCCAGGAGTGGGTTAAGGGTTAACCGCGGCACGAGGGGAGAAACGTACAAGCAGCGGTGATGGATTTTGGACTAAACTCTTTGGCCCTTTCCTGTCACGCAGCAGGAAGGGAGCATTTCCAAGGAAGTGACTGATCAAAAGGAATTATGTGGTCATTGAGTAATCTATATTAACACCACTTATTTTTATGGTTTGGAATGACAGAGGAAACGAAGAGAAAGAGAGAAGAAAAATGGCCTCGGCCTACTTCAGATCCTTTTAATTCCAAATGCTCAGGGCGAAACTCTGGTATGATCAGCATATGCTCTCCCTGCAAGCGTTCATCCTTTGTTTGTCATCGTAAATATGGGAAAGATAGAGAATCAACGAACCAGATGAGACATAGCCATATGGTTGGATGATAATGAGAACAGAAGGAAGGCTGTGTTGGTTCACAAAGATGGGTCATCTCTCCGAGTATTCCGTGGCCAACTAGATGATGTTTGGAAGCCCAATATTGGGGTTGACGGCCATTGCTTCCTCCAGCTCTGGTGTGTCAATGGTGTGTCCTCTCTCAACCTTCTCATTTGGGTGAACAGAAAAACTCAGAGTTATGGTTGTCAGAATAAAAATTGGGGAAGTTCTTAAGATTGTGTGAAAGACAGAATTTCAGGAGACATTAGTTGTTGTCATGTGCCTTCAAGTCATTACTGACTCATGAACCTTCTGTGGTATGTTCCCAGTGGAAACTACCATAGAATCTCACTGGAGAACATACAAGATTTGAAGAAGAGAGGAATTTTTGAGGTCTTCCAATGAGTCTCCATGGTGACTTATGGCAGAAGTCATTCATTTCCACAGGGTTCAGCATTATTCATGGTCTCCTATTTGCACTGTAAGTTCAGGAACATATCATTTTTATGTTATAACTAGCTGTACCCACCATACATTGCTGTGGCCAACCTTCCATCCTTCTTTCTTTCTTTGTTTCTTTCTTTCTCCCCTTCCTTCCTTCCCTCCCTCCCTCCCCCCTCCCTTTCTTTCTCTCCTTCTTTCTCTCCTTCCTTCTTTTCTTTTTCCCTTCCTCCCCCCACCTTTTCTTTCCCTTCCTCTTTCTCCCCTATCCTTGGACTGCAACTCCCAGCAGTCCTCCAGATTGATTTACCTACCTACCTACCTACCTACCTACCTACCTACCTACCTACCTAATCTATCTATTTGGAGGATTGTTGGGAGTTGCAGTCAAGGAATAGGAAATTGTAAATAAAGCGATTTCTCAAAGAAATCCAAGGAAAAGAAAGCTTGCATCTTGGAAGCAGTGTATTTGGATCATCCTCCTCTGCTAAAGGGGATGCTGGGAGCTGTAGTCCTGAAGAGAATATGGATATGCTATTGTGTGTTTTGTTTGCCGGGGGGGGGGGGGGGGGTCATTTTTCACATGCGCTGTAGCATCTTTTTGCTTTTTGGCCTTTTAAAGTCCGTTCCATTGTGTTTTTTTTGGTGTTTTTATGAGTGATGGTCACTTGTTGGTCTGATAAGTGTCTTATGTCTAAATTTGGTGTCAATTCGTCTAGTGGTTTTTGAGCTATGTTCATCCCACAAACGAATATTACATTTTTATTTATATAGACTAGCTATCCCCTGTCACATGTTGCTGTGGCCCAGTCTTTATATATGTGTTTTATGTGTGTATATATTTGTATATATGTGGTTTTGCGCATGCGTTGTAATGTATTTTTTATTTTTTAGGCTTTTTAAGTCTCTTCTGCTGTGTTTTTCAGTGTTTTTATGAGTGATGGTCACTTGTTGGCCTGGTAGGTGTCTTGTGTCCAAATTTGGTGTCAATTTGTCCAGTGATTTTTAAGTTATGTTAATCCCACAAGCAAACATTAAATTTTTATTAATATAGATGTACAGAAGAAGAGAAGTAGTAGTAGTAGTAGTAATACTTTATTTTTCTACCCTGCCTCCACCTCCCCGAAGGGACTTGGGGCGGCTTACATGGGGCCAAGCCCAAGGCAGAATACAATTAAAAGCAATAACAATTAAGACAGTGTAAAACAGCATAACAATGTTTTTTTTGTAGTGTCAGGAGCGACCTGAGAAAACTGCAGGTCACTTCTGGTGTGAGAGAATTGGTTGTCTGCAAGGATGTTGTCCAGGGGATGCTCATATGATTTTTGATGTTTTTATCATCTTGTGGGAGGCTTCTCTCATGTCCCCGCATGAGGAGCTGGAGCTGATAGAGGGAGCTCACCCGCCTCTCCCCGGATTCAAACCTGTGACCTGTCGGTCTTCAGTCCTGCCGGCACAGGGGTTTAACCCACTGCACCACTGGGAGCTCCTCAGCGTAACAATAATAGCTAGCAACAACAATAACAGCAGACTAATTTTGGAGGGGAGGAAGAAGAACACTATGCAAGCTGGTTAAAGGATAAGGTGGTTTGGTGAGGTGGATAGCAATGTATAATAGCATAGGAAATATCATGAAAACAGAGCAAATTAACAGGATCAGAATCAATTCAGTTAATGTAATATAGGAATTCAGATTAAATGACAATTCATAGTGGTTCTCTGTGGTCTAATTTTGACTCATTGTTTTGGGGGGCTCACCCCACCTGGTTCAACTCCAAACCCCTTGCTCCCTTGTTTGTTTGTCTATGCAAAACGCAGATGGAAAAACTTCCAGGGGCCTCTTCCTGCGAGTGGAGAAAATAGATTCTGCCGAAGAACTTCATTAATCCTGGCACCATCTCCAAGGGCTTCTCTAATGATACGCAAGACACGGTGTCAGTAGTTATATGGCGGAGACATTTTACAAATGAAAGGCATTTTGAAACCAAACGCTTTGGCTTCCCACTGTCCAGCCGCCCCGTGGCCAAGTCATTAAAATGAGCTCCGGTGGCATAACAGTGACCTTTCATTAAAGACGCAGCACTGGGTGACTCACCACCTGCATTTGCAAGATTAATGGAAGACCAACTCTTCCCTTCTCTTATACCTGGTGATCTGCTGTTTTCTAATTAGGGAAGAGATAAAAATCATCATTGCTATTACTAATAAACTCCTTCCCGCTGGCAATGTTTGGCGGCAGAAGATTTTCCTTTAGGTCTGGATGCATCAGGAATGAGGAACATTTCCAACTCGGAAGGTTGCAACCACGGGTGCTTTGGAAGGATGAGTTTGTATCTTGGGATGGGAAAAGGGACGTCTACGGGATACATGTAGCCCTGGGATTGTGTACACTACACCAGTGGTTCTCAACCTTCCTAGTGCTGTGACCCCTTAATAACGTTCCTCATATTGTGGTGACCCCCAACCATCATTTTTGTTGCTACTTCATAACTGTAATTTTGCTACTGTTATGAATCGTAATGAAAATATCTGATATGCAGGATGTATTTTCATTCACTGGACCAAATTTGGCACAAATAATAGCCAATACGCCCAAATTCAAATCCTGGTGGGGTTGGGGGAGGGATTGATTTTGTCATTTGGGAGTTGTAGTTGCTGGGATTTATAATTCACCTACAATCAAAGAGCATTCTGAACTCTACTAATTATGGAATTGAACCAAACTTGGCACACAGAACTCCCATGACCAACAAAATACTGGAAGGGTTTGGTGGGCCTTGACCTTGAGTTTTGGAGTTGTAGTTCACCTATATCCAAAGAGCACTGTAGACTCAAACAATTATGGATCTAGACTAAACTTGGCATGCATACTCAATATGTCCAAATTTGAACACTGGTGGAGTTTGGGGAAAATAGACTTGACATTTGGGAGTTGTAGTTGCTGGGATTTATAGTTAACCTACAATCAAAGAGCATTCTGAACCCCACCAATTATAGTATTGGGCCAAATATCCCACACAGAACCCCCATGACAAACAGAAAATATTGTGTTTTCTGATGGTCTTTGGAGACCCCTTTGACAAGCCCTTGCGACCCACCCAGGGGTCCCGACCCCCAGGTTGAGAAACTCTGCACTACACTGTTATCAAGCTATATTGAACTGCTATAGAGGTGCCATAGGTTGGAAACGACGTGAAGGCACCCAACAGTAACTGCTGCAAGTGATGTTGATCTCTTCACATATCGAGCAGGATGCAGGAGATGGTTTTTCCCATTGTGGATTATCTCTGGTGTGAAAAAGGGTTGCAATAGTCTTTCCATTTGTCTTTCCGAGAGGAGTACCCTAGAAATGCCAGCGACCGAATCTGGAGACTGCTCAAACCCAAGCTTTGGGCCACATTCTTCCTTTCCACTGTGATGCTTATCATTTCCCATCGAGCTCTTTAAATATGAAATCATTTGACACGTCCCCTTCTGTGCAACCTATGATCTGCTGAACAAGGAAATGGATTGGACCCAGCAGGGGACTTCTTCTTCCCTTGCCAAGTGAGCCTTTTGTTGCCAGATGCCTCCTCGCCTGCCAAGTCTTCCCTTCCAAATGCTCCCCAATTCCTTGCTTTCACCATGGTGACTCTTCCTCCTGAACAAGAACTCGGTCTACTCTGTCTACTCCGTCTCACACTTTTCCCGGTTATGAGTGCTTCTTTTTTTACTATGGTGCATCCATTCTCTGTTTCATCTGGTCTGGACACAGGTAAAGGAAGCTTTGAAGGTTCTCAGAGGAGGAGGAGAACAGCTTGATCTCTCCTGCATCCAGATGAAACTTGCAAAAGCTTGTCAATCTTCTGCCTGTTGTCACGTCCCGGCGACATTCTCCCCAGCTGTTCCCTTGGTGTGGGAAGCCCACGGCCTTCATTCCCAATTCTGAGTTCGGTCCAATGAATATTTTAGTATCAAACTGTTTTTGCACAAGGGAAGAAGCCAAATGCTCTTCTTCATGGCTCCTTCGGATTTTGTGCACCTCTTTGGTCTAGTAATTGTGTGGGTTACTGTTTCCAAAATGAGTTGGTGTGCTGGTACGTCTGTACCAGGAGCTCCAACTTTATTTTCTTTCTATTAAGTGTTTGCATGCATTCCAAAGTTTCAGGGATTCTGCAAAAAGGTGGCTTCCTTTGGTTTGCAGTCATAGGGCAAGCCACCTGTCTATCATTGTTAAGTTTGGATCTGCCCCTTCTCCCAGGGAGATGGGAAGGGAAGAGGGGGCCATTTTTAGTTAGTCTTAGTGAGGAAAGCTAAGTTAGAGGATGTGGACAAGCTTCACCTGCACAAAAGCTTCATTTCTTAAGACCATCCAGGGAAACTGAAGTCCAGGAAATTCCAGGGACATTCCGGAGGGAAAACAGCTTTACAGACCCAGAGAACTCCAGCTGGAGAATCTGCAAGCCTTTACTGGTAGGTCTACTCGGTTCTCAAGACGCAGTTTGAATCTGGTAGTAGGACCCACATCAGTAAGGATTAGATTATAGTCAGCCTGGAAGAGGTTAAAAAAGGGTTTTCCTCTAAAGTAAAGGAACAGTTAATGAAAACAGTTGCCTGTCCCTCGTGGACAAGATTAAGGAAGCCACCAGTTAATTCAAAGCCTTGAAGCATTTGTTTGACCCATTGAAGATTTGAGAAATATCTGTTGGATTTGTTCAATAATAAAGACTTTGTTACATCATTAAAGACTCTAAAGACTATCCATACAGGAAAATCCTTAAAGGCCTCTTTCGAGGCGCTCCTGGCTTCCCGCTGGGCACAAGGTGCACGTCCTATTCCAAAAGTCAATTATTACAGGCCCATCGCGTGACAGAAGAGTTGGTGATGTAGATAGAAGAAAGAAGGGAACGCTGTCCACTCTGAATCGGTTGGTCACCATCTGCCAGTCAGAGCCACTTAGATGGAGTTTCACCTAGCAGACATTGCGGATGGCAAAGAATGGAAGTGTGATGTTTCCCACACAGTTTTGAAGCAAGACTGCATTAGAAATTTCACATGTGGTGGGGATGTAAAAATGCTAAAAATTACTGGAAAGTGATCCATGAAACTATACAGAAAATTTTGAAAATAAAATTCCAAATGAAACCTGAATATTATTTACTGAGAATAACAGATATGAATATGAATAACAATCAAGATATCCTATTTAATTGTATGATAACGGCAGCCAGAATTGTATATGCAAGAAATTGGAAGACTAAAGAAAATCCAACAGAAGATTGGAAACTAAAAATAATGGATATAAAGAAGATGGACAGATTGACTTATTTTTTGAAAGACTATCAAAGCAAACCCAAAAATCCTTTGAATTGGGCTTTATTAAATTACTCCTTTTTTTCTTTGAAAAGAAAAGGAAATTAAGCAAATATGAAAAGACAGAGAGATTAACTACAATTAATATTTAAAAGACGAATACCCCGGACAGGAAAAGCTTCGGAAGTCAACAAGATTTTATTTTTATCATTGTCTTTTTTTACTATTATTATTACTATATTTTCCTCTTTTGACTCCCCTTTCCCATTTTCTTTTTTTCTTCCCCTTTCCTTATATTCCATTCCCTTCAACCCCTCCACTATTACCCACATTAGTAGGGAAACCCTTTTATGGGAGGAGTTTTTTCCTCCCCCCATAAATTCAATAAAAATATTTTAAAAAGAAAATGAAAAAAAAAGAAATGTGAACTTCTACTTTAATTTACATTCCTCCAATGAACGATGGGATAATGGATCTAGATATTCATCTATACACATCTATATACACATAATAAAAGTGAAAATATGTATGTGTGGCCTCGGTGGCGCAGTGTGTTAAAGCACTGAGCTGCTGAACTTGCTGACCAAAAGGTTGCTGGTACAAATCTGGGGAGCCTGCCACTTTTGGACTCTTGCTTGCCAGAGGCGGCCCTAGGTAATTTTCAACGGTAAGCAAACAGTATTTGCCCCCCTCCCCAACCAATCACTGATATATATTTTCTGTTCATCGTGGAAGTTCTGTGTGCCATATTTGGTTCAATTCCATCATTGGTGGAATTCAGAATGCTCTTTGATTGTAGGTGAACTACAACTTGTATATGTCAAGGTCTATTTTCCCCCAAAAGTGCCTCAAGAGCGCCCCTGGGCACAATCAACTATACTGCGAATGCTTACTTTGTGTAATGGGTTGAGCCGCCCCTGTTGCTGACCAAAAGGTTGCTGGTTCAAATCTGGGAAGCCTGCCACTTTTGGACTCTTGCTTGCTGAGGTGTTCCTGCACTTATCTCAGTAGATCTTAGGAAGCTATCTCTTGATCTAAGATGCTAGCATGACGGCTGATATCTCAACAGAGGATGGGCGGGAGATGTCAATAATAATAATAATAATAATAATAATAATAACAACAACATTTTATTTATACCCCGCTACCATCTCCCTAAGGAACTCGGTGTGGTTTACATGAGGCCGAGCCCAAAATACAACAATATAAGCAAACAATAACAATACAAGCAATTTAAAATAACAAAACAAAAAGCCAATAATACATACCTTGGTCCTCTGAGGCTGAAAGAGTGTGATACACCCAAGGTCACCCAATAGGTTTCCATGGCTGAATCAGTGTAACCACTACACAGCACTGCCTTTCATCATTCCCCAGACTCTTTCCTACATTCATTAACATCTCATAATCTAATTCATGACAAACATAATGAATTAAACGCCCATCATGCCAACATTCATAACAATGAATTAATTTTGCTCTGTCAATCAATGTTTATGGATTAATTTCGAAATGCAGCGTCTCCTGCTCTGACTAAGCGCTGCAGGCAGCTCTATTCAACAACAGCCCCTAATGTCCCAAGAGGCCATCTTTCACCATTTGAAGAAAACTCTGCTTCAAGAAAGTTCTAGCTATGGAGACCTGAGCCATTCTTTCAAAATACAAAGCTTGATGTTTCTCATTGTGATCTTCCTTGCAGGACGCCTTTGATTGTTCCTTGGGCTTTGAAGGCACTGTCAAAACTTGCCTTGATTGGAATGCAACAGGAGAGCGGGTGGGACCTCCAGTCCAATGCGCTTGATCTACACCAAGGAGAAACGTGCGAAGGAGGCCTCCGGCTCTGATCTGATCATGAGATGCTGAAAATAACTAAAAGGCAACATCTTCTTCTTGCTTTGATCCCTCCGTGGGGTTAGAGCCTTTTGGAAGGTTTGATAGAATACTCGGCAGCCATTTCTTCTCCAAGTTAGGACTGGAAGCAAAGGGAAAACCATGCCTTCCTGTTCAAATATGATTCTCCCTGGCCTTGCTTGAAAGCCAAACTGCCGCTCAGCTGATGGCGGCCGCCTTTCACGTGAAAAGCTTTGTGAAAAGCAACAAAAAAGCCCACGATATGGTTCAGATATGTGGATATCAATATACTTTCACTATTTGGAGCCATGGAGAAGAAGAACTCAACAGGTTCCTGGACCATCTTAACAGCATCCACCCAAACATCCAATTCACCATGGAAAAAGAAAATGAAGGAACTAGGTTCTTGTGGGTTTTTTCGGGCTATAGAGCCATGTTCTAGAGGCATTTCTCCTGACGTTTCGCCTGCATCTATGGCAAGCATCCTCAGAGGTAGTGAGGTCTGTTGGAATTAGGACAATGGGTTTATATATCTGTGGAATGGCTGGGGTGGGGCAAGGAGCTCTTCCCTGCTGGAGGTAGGTGTGAATGTTTCAACTGACCACCTTCATTAGCATTTGAAGGCCTGGCTGAGCCTGGGAAAATCTTTGTTGAGGTGTTAATCTGTGCCTGGTTTTTTCCTCTCTGTTGTTTAGCTGTTATAATTTTAGAGTTTTTTAATACTGGTAGCCAGATTTTGTTCATTTTCATGGTATCTTCCTTTCTGTTGAAATTGTCCACATGCTTGTGGATTTCAATGGCTTCTCTGTGTAGTCTGACATGGTGGTTGTTGGTGTGGTCCAGCATTTCTGTGTTCTCAAATAATATGCTGTGTCCAGGTTGGTTCATAAGCCTTCGACAATAAAATGAAGGAAGACTGACTTTTCTAGATGTCCTACTCATCCGTAAACCAGATCAACAATTGGGTCACATCGTTTACAGAAATCCTACACACACAGATAGCTATCTACATAAAAACTCCAACCATCACCCAAGTCAAAAAAGAAGCACCATTAAAACCTTTGTAGACAGTGCAAAAAGAATCTGCGAAGCCCACCTCCTCCAAGATGAACGGAACCACCTCAACTGGGCTCTCCAGGCCAATGGAGACTCCACCTCAGACATCAGAAGAGCTGCAAGACCGAGAAGAAGCCACGAGAGTCAAGACAAAGATCCTCCCAGAGGAAAAGTGTTCTTGCCATACATCAAGGGAACCACTGACCGCAGAGGGAAGCTGATGAGGAAACACAACATACAAACTATCTACAGACCCACCAAGAAAATCCAACAAATGCTACATTCAGCAAAGGACAAGAGGGATCCTCTCACTTCTGCAGGAGTCTACTGTATACCATGCAGCTGTGGACAAGTCTACATAGGGACCACCAAACGCAGCATTGCCCAAACACGAATCAAGGAACATGAAAGGCACTGCAGACTACTTCAACCAGAGAAGTCAGCCATAGCAAAGCACCTGATGAACCAACCTGGACACAGCATATTATTTGAGAACACAGAAATGCTGGACCACTCTCACAACCACCATGTCAGACTACACAGAAGAAGCCATTGAAATCCACAAGCATGTGGACAATTTCAACAGAAAGGAGGAAACCATGAAAATGAACAAAATCTGGCTACCAGTATTAAAAAAAACTCTATAATTACAACAGCACAACAACAGAGAAGAAACCAACAAGGACATCTAATCACCTCTCAACAAAAGATTGCTCCAGCCACTGCCAGGCTATCAAATGCTAATCAAGGTGGTCAGTTGAAACATTCACACCTAGCTCCAGCAGACAAGAGTCCTTTGTCCCACCCTGGTCATTCCACAGATATATAAACCCTTTTTCCTAGTTCCAACAGACCTCACTACCTCTGAGGATGCTTGCCATAGATGCAGGCGAAACGTCCGGAGAGAATGCCTCTAGAACATGGCCATATAGCCCGAAAAAAACAACAACCAAGCAATAAAAATATTACATTTAATGTTTGCAGTTCTTCTTAGCGTTGTGATGCAAATACTGATCCAGATAATGACTCTTGCATTGTTCCTGGATGGCCAACCTGTCCCCATGCCTAATTTCAAGTGCCATTTGCAAGCATTGGTTAATTAATTATTAATTATCTATCTATGTATGATGAAAGCCAATGATGCCCTGCATCATTAGGAGTCTAGTATCTAGATCCAGTGAAATCATGCTTCCCCTCTATTCCGCCTTGGTTAGACTACACCTGGAATATTGTATCCAATTGAAGAGAGGTATTGACAAGCTGGGATGTGTCCAGAGGAGAGTGACTCAAAGGATCAAGAGCCTGGAGAACAAGCCCTATGAGGAGTGGCTTAAAGAGCTGGGCATGTTTAGCCTGCAGAAGATAAGCCTGAGAGGAGACATGATGAGGGCCATGGATAAAGATGTGAGGGGAAGTCTTAGGGAGGAGGGAGCAAGTTTGTTGTCTGCTGCTCTAGAGACCAGGATGGGGAACAATGGCTTCAAATTACAGGAAAGGAGAGCCCACCTGAAATTGAGAAAGCACTTTCTCACTGTGAGAGCTGTTCAGCAGTGGAACTCCCTGCCCTGGAGTATGGTGCAGACTATCAAGTTATGAAAACTCTAGTGTCTTCTCTGGTCAAGGTTTCTCAATGTTCAACACTAACCTTTTGGACCATTTTCCAAATATTTTCACAATATTTCCCATCCTTAAGGAGTGGGGACATCATGTATTGGTGGGCTGCAGATGTTGTTGGATGACAACTCGAGATGCTTAGCCACTGGCTGTAATGGACTTTAGAAAGTTCTCCATCCCTGATCTAGAATATCAAACCAGGTCTATCAAGTTATGAAAACTCTAGTGTCTTCTCAGGTCAAGGTTTCTCAACATTCAACACTAACCTTTTGGACCATTTCCCAAATATTTTCACAATATTTCCCATCCCTAAGGAGTGAGGACATCATGTGTTGGTGGACTCCAGATGTTGTTGAATGACAACTCCAGATGATGTGATACTACTTAGCCACTGGGTGTGTTGGGACCTGCATGTTCTTCATCCCCGACCTAGAATATCAAACCAGGTCTATCAAGTGTCTTCTCCACCTAGAAGTGGTATTCTGTTAAAACCTCTGGGTCTTGTAGCACAGAACAATACCAGTAGTTTCTGGGGAAATCCATCCTCCTCCATGACTTTAAGGGCTATACATCATAAGCTCTTTTAACCCATTGAGCCCCAGGTGGCACAATGGGTTAAACCCTTTTGTTAATAGGTCTGCTGACTGAAAGGTCAGAGGTTCGAATCCAGGGCGTGGGGTGAGCTCCCATCTATCAGCTCCAGCTTCTTATGTGGGGACATGAGAGAAGCCTCCCACAGGATGGTAGAACATCTGGGCAATGTATTCCTGGGCAATGTAGCCTATCCTTTAACCCATTTCGCATATTACCCCCTCCCCCAAAAGTCTTTTGTTGCTTACAATGTTTGTTTATTGTTGTTTATGCTGTTTTTATGCTATTTTAATATGTTATGTCTGTTTTTAATTGTATGTTGCCTTGGGCTTGGCAACATGTAAGCCACCCCGAGTCTTCTTTTTCTGAGCAACGTCCTTGCAGATAGCCAATTCTCTTCTTAGGCGGCCCCTCGTAGTCCGAGGATGATGGTCTTCCAAGGCTGGTGTTCTGTCGGTGGGTCCGTAGGTGACTGTGGAGCCCTATTCTTGACCTGTATCTTCTCCTGCAGTGAGGGCATTGGTTTCCAGGTGGAAGGCGGTCTCAGTTGAGGATGGCTTGACGCGCCTTCCTCTTGGCACGTTTCTCTCTTTCACCCTCCATTCGTGCCTCTTCAAACTCCACAGCACTGCTGGTCACAGCTGACCTCCAGTTGGAGCGCTCAAGCCCAGGGCTTCCCAGTTCTCTTACACCAGTTCTCTTACACCAGAAGTGACTTGCAGTTTCTCAAGTTGCTCCTGACATGAAAATAAATAAATAAATCATAAGCTCAGAATAGGGTTCCAGGTCATGATATCACTCCTGAGAATCAAAAGTTTCTCCTGATCCTTGGATCCACCGTGATGCCACATAAGTGCCGTGTTTAAAAGTTTGGAGAAGAAACCTTCAGATTGCAAAGTGGCCAAAGCTATAGCTCAGCTTCGTTTCAGCTTGTTCTTCAGTGATGCCATTTCGGATTTCAAGGCATGGGGAGGGGAGGGAAGAAGGCTTGAAGCGCAAGGAGTCCGTGATCAAAGCCGAAGATTTGGCAGCCCAGCTTAGCTTCTTGTTTGCAGCATTGCCTCCTTCGTGGGCCCAGCTGCTCTCTGCAGTGCTGAGTTCTTTAGCATGCTGTTGGCAAACACGATCTCGGTGCAAGTCAATGTTGAAATATCTGCCCAGGGTTTTTCTTGGCAGCAGCTAATCATGGATCAAACCATCACAAAGGTGAGTGTTGGCAGGTACATATGCCCAGGAAACTTTCATCAGCAAGGGATTTAATGAACTGCATCAAATAATTAATTTTCTCTCTCTCCTGCCCACCTGAATGCACGGTTCCTTGTTTCCGCACCCCATTTTTACAGGTTGATGTTATACTCCCTGCATTTTTCCTCCTCCGTGTTAACACTGAATGCATTACTACCTCTGCCTCCCTGTTCTTTAATGGTCTCAAATTGACTTGATTTACTCTGAAGGAAAGGCTGTGAAGGGACACACTTCATTAACCATTCCAGAAAGTGCTTTTGGTATCTTATCAGATGGCAACGGCGCTGTCCTACTGCTGGTCAAATCCGAGGAATTAGAAGGACGGGAAGGACAAGGGTTTACAATAGGGTGGGGGAAAGAACCCAGAGAACTCCAAATATTGTGTGTACATGTTTTGGAGGAGTCTGCTAGATATCTCAGTCATGCTTTGGCCCAGAAGCAGATAAAAGGTCAATGTATTGTTGGCTGGAATCACTGTGTTGTTGTAGGTTTTTTTTGGGCTAAATGGCCATGTTCTAGAGGCAATCTCTCCTGACGTTTTGCCTACATCTATGGCAAGCATCCTCAGAGGTTGTGAGGTTTCACAACCTCTGAGGATGCTTGCCATAGATGCAGGTGAAACACCAGGAGAGAATGCCTCTAGAACATGGCCATATAGCCCAACAAAACCTACAACAACCCAGATAAAAAGGTCKTCTCCCCATCKCAGTTGCTTTTGTCTTGACCTCAAGAAGTAGAAATGAAACAAGCCCAGCTCAGTCATGGCTGGATACAGGAGGAGATGAAATGCTCTTCTATCCCAACTGCCACTGCCCTGATRTTGGAGGGAAGCGGCAGCAGATGAAACACCCTTCTTCTATATCGACTGCCATTGCCCTGACCTTGGAGGAAAGTATAAGCAGATGAAACCCCTTTCTTCTGGATCGACTGCCATTGCCCTGCCCTTGGAGGAAAGTATAAGCAGATGAAACACCCTTCTTCTATCCCAACTGCTTCTGCCCTGGCCTTGGAGGGAAGCGGCAGTAGATGAAACACCCTTCTTCTKTATCKACTGCCACTGCCTTGGCRTTGGAGGAAAGAATATGCAGATGAAACACCCTTCTTCGGTATCAACTGCCACTGCCCTGGCCTTGGAGGAAAGAATAAGCAGATGAAACACCGAAATACCTTTCTTCTGTATCGACTGCCATTGCCCTGCCCTTGGAGGAAAGTATAAGCAGATAAAACACCCTTCTTCTATCCCAACTGCTTAAGCCCTGGCCTTGGAGGGAAGCGGCAGTAGATGAAACACCCTTCTTCTATATCAACTGCCACTGCCTTGGCCTTGGAGGAAAGAATATGCAGATAAAACACCCTTCTTCTGTATTGACTGCCACTGCCCTGCCCTTGGAGGAAAGTATAAGCAGATGAAACGCCTTTCTTCTGTATCGACTGCCATTGCCCTGCCCTTGGAGGAAAGTATAAGCAGATGAAACACTCTTCTTCTATTCCAACTGACTCCGCCCTGGTCTTGGAGGGAAGCAGCAGCAGATGAAACACTCTTCTTCTCTATCCACTGCCACTGCTATGGAAGAAAGAATAAGCCCTGAAACACCTTTCTTCTATCCCAACTGCCTCTTGGAGGGAAGCAGCAGCAGATGAAATGCCCTTATTCTATCCCGACTGCTTCTGTCTTGGCCTTGGAGGAAACTCTAAGCAGATGAAACACCTTTCTATCCCAACTGACTCTGCCCTGGCCTTGGAGAGAGCAGCAGCAGATGATGATACACCCTTCTTCTATCCCGGCTGCCTCTGCCCAGGTCTTGGAAGAAAGTATAAGCAGATGAAACACTCTTCTTCTACCCCAACTGCTTCTGCCCTGATCTTGGAGGGAAGCAGCAGCAGATGAAACACCCTTCTTCTATATTGATTTCCATTGGAGGAAAGAATAAGCAGATCAAACACCCTTCTTCTATCCCAACTGCTTCTGTCCAGGCCTTGGAGGAAAGCGACAGTAGCTGAAACACCCTTCTTCTATATTAACTGCCACTGCCCTGCCCTTGGAGGAAAGAATACACAGGTGAAACACCCTTCTTCTCTATCGACTGCCACTGTCCTGGCCTTGGAGGAAAGTATAAGCAGCGTTTCTCAACCTGGGGGTTGGGACCCCTGTGGGGTTCACAAGGGTGTGTGTGTTAGAGGGGTTGCCAAAGACCATCAGAAAACAGTATTTTCTGTTGGTCATGGAGGTTCTGTGTAGGAAGTTTGGCCCAATTCTACTGTTGGTGGGGTTCAGAATGCTCTTTGATTGCATGTGAACTATAAATCCCAGCAACTACCACTCCCAAATGTTAATGTCTATTTCCCTCAAACTCCACCAGTGTTCACTTTTGGACATATTGGGTATTCATGCCAAGTTTGGTCCAGATCCATCATTGTTTGAGTCCACTGTGCTCTCTGGATGAAGGTAAACTACTCCAAAACTCAAGGTCAAGGCCCACCAAACCCTTCCAGTATTTTCTGTTGGTCATGGGAGTTCTGTGTGGAAAGTTTGGTTCAATTCCATTGTTGGTGGAGTTCAGAATGCTCTTTGATTGTAGGTGAACTATACATCCCATCAACTACAATTCCCAAATGACAAAATCAACCCCACCAGTTTTCTAAGTTGGGCGTATCAGGTATTTCTGCCAAATTTGGTTCAATTAATGAGAATACATCCTTCCTATCATATATTTACATTATGATTCATAACAGTCGTAAAATTACAGTAATGAAGTAGCAATGAAAATAATGTTAGGGTATGGGGTCACCACAACATAAGGAACTGTATTAAGGGGTCGCGGCATTAGGAAGGTTGAGAACCACTGTTCTATCCCAACTGCCTCTGCCATGACCTTAGGCCCTTTCTATACTGACATATAACCCAAAGCAGATAATCTGGATTTTATATTGCATTGTAGAGGGGGCCTCAGTGCTAGAGATGAAACAAGAACATCTTCATCATGTCTAGGCTCAAAAGCAGATGAAAGCCCCTTCTTCCACCCAAACTGCAATGCAGAACCACAATGCAAAGTATTGGATGCACATAGGATGCACGCTTGCACAAAGTATAGGTGGGGTTGCCACTTTGATAGAGGTGGCAACCCCAAAGCTTTTCCTCCCCAGTGATTATGTTAATCTATCAAGCAACCTATCCCCCCCTCTTGTTTTGTGAAGCAGTGCAGCTCAGATGGAATAATCTTGTTAAAAAATCTCAGCGGGAATGGAATGTAATTAAATATCAACGTATTCATTTTGGAACAATCTCTCATTCACCTGAGAGGAAAGGAAAAAAAAAACCCACCAGCAGCTGTCACATTGTTCATTTCTCAATCACAAAGAGCGCGATTCCACCAACGACGCCACTCCAATAGCAAAAGAGTCAGCACCGTATTTCTCAGGTGCCAACTGAGCTGGAAACAAAAGCGCAATTAACATACGAACACTGCAAGTATAATCAATCCTCTCTGATCCTAATAAGTCATTACGATGCATATTGCAGTGATTGGGAAGGACGTAATGTGAACCAGCTAAAGGGATCTCTCTCGCCCTCTTTTTCAATCTCTCTCTTTCTCTCTGTCCACCTGAACTACCATATATACTTATGTATAAGTCTCAAAATTTCAGTCAAAAAGTCAGCCCCCCAAAACTGTGTCATGCTATCCATGGGTCAATGTGATCACTGGATCTTTTAGGATCTCAGGAGAACCTAAGAGAAGCACTGACCCCCTAGTCTCTCTGTCATTATGCCATTTCTGATCTTTTTGAATGATTAGCTCCCTGAGCTGACATTGCTGTTTTCCCCTCTCTGTCGAATGACCTTCAATGTATCAACAGTCATATCCAAATCCATAATTTTGGCCACCAAAAACCTGCCCTCGACTTATACATGAGATTGACTTATACAGTTTATCTATCCAAACGCATCTCTTCCTATGAGCCTTCTAGGAAGTTAAGATCATCTGGGGAGGCCCTGCTCTCGCTCCTGCCTGCCTCACAGGCACGTCGGCGGGGACGAGAGACAGGGCCTTCTCTGTGGTGGCCCCTCGGCTGTGGAACTCCTTGCCTAGAGACATTAGATCGGCCCCCTTCCTCCTGACGTTTCATAAAAATAGAGTGAAAACCTGGCTCTTCAAGCAAGCGTTTGGAACTCCAGCATGACCAAATAAACTCAAAGTGGAATGTGAACAAGGAACGGCTAAGACAACTGGACCTACGGGAAATGTTGTGCCTTATTAACTGTATGTTGTAGCCGATCCATTTCCAAGCACAATTCAAAGTGCTGGTTTTGACCTATAAAACTCTATATGGTTCTGGACCAGTGTACCTGTCCGAATGTATCTCCTTCTACGTCCCACCTCGAAATTTAAAATCTTCTGGAGAGGACCTGCTCTCAGCCCTGCCTCTGTCACAAGCATGCTTGGTGGGGACGAGGGACAGGGCCTTCTCGGTAGTGGCCCCCCACCTGTGGAATTCACTCCCCAGGGAAATTAGGTCATCTTCATCCCCCGTCTCCTTTAGAAAGAAGTTAAAAACGTGCATGTGGGACCAGGCTTTTGGGTAATCTATGCAGACTTTGACTATGACAATGAAGACAATCGCTATGGAAACAGATTATGGGCAAGCTTGATGGAGTCTCCCATCTATAGAATTCGGCTAGACAATAGCCACTAGGTTGATTTATTTTTTGTATTAACTTAACTATTTATAATTATTGGTTTTGAGATATATAATTGTGTTATTTGTAGGCATCAAATATCTGCTGGCTGGAAGCCACCCTGAGTCCTCCCCCAGGGGGTTGAAAAGGGCGGGGTACAAATATCCGAAATAAATAAATAATAAATAGCCTGGTCAGATTCTGAGTTTTCAGATGAGAAGGAAAGAGGATGCTGGGGGAGATTCAGTGGGCTCAGAGTTGTTTTGGAATCTCCTCCTGGCAGCAGTTCCCAGGAGAATGGAGAAGGTTGTTCCCATGGGAACTGGCTAGAAGTACAGATGGAGAGAAATGTGGGAGATGAATGTTTGTCCAGGTCGAGACAATTGGAATTGTGGACAGAGGGCATGCAATTAAGACAGACTTGATTCTCTCAGAGAATTAAAGATAAGGAGCAGAGAAGCAGGTGCCGAAGAAGTGATGTCATGGGAGGAATCGAGGCTTTTAAAAGTGGTTCATGCTGAAATGATCCTTGTGAGAGCAACACTGCATTCAGGGGAAGAGCTCTCAATTTTATGGAATTCATGTACTCAAGTTTCTAAGCTGTTCTTGCTTTCTAGTTCCCGTGACGCCTAGTTTGCCTGCCTCAGCTTCATGTTATCTTGTCTTTGGAAATTTCGGTGAATTGCTATTGAGGACTTTTTTTGAATAGTTTCATAACTTTTGGATTTTATGGAAATAACCTTTTGATCTTTGATTCTCTTTTTTGAAGTTGCTTATTTTTTATATACTCTTCTTTTAATAAACACTTATTTATTGGATTACCTGGACAGTGTGTGGTTTGTAGTGAAAAGAGGCTTCAGAGCCCTAATGCAACACTGTTCATGTTATTATGTCTATTCATCCACACTGTATCTCTATGAATCCATATCCATATCAATTTTCTATCTAGCACTTATGGTTGGTGTCTTCTATGTCAGTGAAATAGTGAATCTGCTCTGCGATTTAGCCCAAACTTCTAAAGTCCTGGATTCTCTTCCTAAAATATGTTCAGTACCTTCTAATCAAGGTGAAAGAAGAAAGCACAAAAGCTGGGTTGCAGCTAAACATATAAAAAACCAAGATTATGGCAACAAGAATGATTGAAAACTGGGAAATAGAGGGAGAAAATGTGGAGGCCGTGACAGACTTTGTATTTCTAGGTGCAAAGATTACTGCAGACTGTGGCCAGGAAATCAGAAGACGCTTACTTCTTGGGAGGAGAGCAATGTCCAATCTTGATAAAATAGTGAAGAGTAGAGACATCAACACAACAAAGATCCGCATAGTAAGCAATGGTATTCCCCATAGTCACCTACGGATGTGAGAGCTGGACCTTAGGGAAGGCTGATGAAGGAAGATAGATGCTTTTGAACTGTGGTGTTGGAGGAAAGTTCTGAGAGTGCCTTGGACTGCGAGAAGATCCAACCAGTCCATCCTCCAGGAAATAAAGCCCGACTGCTCATTGGAGGGAAGGATACTAGAGACAAAGCTGAAGTACTTTGGCCACATCATGAGGAGACAGCAAATCCTAGAGAAGACAATTATGCTGGGGAAAGTGGAAGGTAAAAGGAAGAGGGGCCGACCAAGGGCAAGATGGATGGATGGCATCCTTGAAGTGACTGGACTGACCTTGAAGGAGCTGGGGGTGGTGACGGCCGACAGGGAGCTCTGGAGTGGGCTGGTCCATGAGGTCACGAAGAGTCAGAGATGACTGAACGAATGAACAACAACAACAACAACCTTGGGTACATCATTCAAAGTTCAAATCAAAACCTGGAATGGAATTATTGCCCTACTGACTTGGAAACCAGTTGCTATGGTTATCAATGAGCTCCAAATAGTTTTCATGATGATGGTGGAGATGGTGATGGGGACGATGATGTCCTTTGGATACAGTATAGTCTTTGTGCCTATGGGATATATGTCCCCAAATGATAATCTGTAAAGTTATTCTCTGTATCCTGGAGAATAGGCAGCAATCCTAGTTTAGCCCAAAGAGTGACTAAAAAAAATCCAAAGAATAATGTGACAAATCAATCATATGTGCAACAGAACCATTCTGTCTTATATAAATCATTTTTATCATCCTGCAATATATTATAAGATGTACTTATAATCAAGATGTCTTGTATATATAATTGATATGTCACCTGCTGATTGATTACTTTTCTGCATTTGGAAACATATGCAGATCACGCAGCAAAATGCACCAAAATCCTTAAACCACAAAAAAGTAAAAGGCTTTACTGGTCAACTGAAATGCAGAAAAAACAAATTTTGAGTCTCCACTTGTTTCTTCATCAGGCAAAATATGTCAATAAATAAATAAAGTTGAAGTGATTTAGCTAGGACCGCAGATAGAAGGATCCGTGCCTGGTGAAAATATGCTAAATCAGAAGGGTCAGGAAAGAGAAACCAACTCACCAGGATGAAGACAAGCCACAGAGGTTTATTATGATTTGGCCCCTTCTTTCTTCCCCTTCCCATTCCTCCCTTCCTCAGCTTTTGCTTCTTTCCTTCTTTCTTCCCTCCTTCCTCCATTTCCCCTTCTTTCCTTCCCCTTCTTTCCTTCTTTCCTTCCTTAACTTCCTCCCTCCTTCCTTCTCCTTCTCATTCCTTCCTCACTCATAATATAAAATATTGTAGATACGTATAATAGGTAAAGGTAAAGCTTTACCCTGACATTAAGTCTAGTAGTTTCTGACTCTGGGATATAGTGCTCATCTCCATTTCTAAACCCAAGAGCTGGCATTGTCCATAGACACCTCCAAGATCATGTTGCCAGCATGACCGCATCGAGCGCCATTACCTTCCCGCCGGAGTGGTACCTATTGATCTACTCACATTTGCATGTTTTCGAACTGCTATTGGCAGAAGTTGGGACTAACAACTCCCCCCGCTCCCTTGGATTTAAACAGACAACCTTTTGGTCAGCAAGTTAAGCAGCTCAATGGCTGAACTTGCTGAACAACCGGGGAGAACTATACATAGAATATTGATAGTAATATTATAATGTATAATAATAATAATAATAATAATAATAATAATAATAATAATAATACTACAATACAGTATAATATAGGTAAAGGTAAAACCGAAAGGCTGGCATTGTCTGTAGACATCTCTAAGGTCATGTGGCCAGCATGACCACATGGAGTGCCGATACCTTCACGCCAGAGCGGTACCTTTTGATCTACTCACATTTACATGTTTTCATACTATATATACTATATATATATTATTGTGATATTGTAACACTAATATCATTACTATTGATAATATCTAATGATAGGCTGTTGTATTATTTTATATTTCTGTAATTTAAGTTGTAATCGTTTTGATTGTGAGCTGCTTTGTGTCTCCATATGGAGAGATAAAGTGGGATATAAATTAAATTAAATCAAATTAAGTGTTTCCTTACTTTTTTCCTCCATCCTTCTCTTCACTTTCCCCCTCTTTCCTTCCTCACTTCTTCCTCCCTTCACTTCCTCACTTCTTCCTCCCTCCACCTTCACTCTTCCTCCTTCCTTTTACTTTTCTCCCTTTCCCTTCTAATGTTCCCTCCTTCCCATTTTTCTTCCTTCCTTCCTTCCTTCCTTCCTTCCTTCCTTCCTTCCTTCCTTCCTTCTTTCTTCCTTCCTTTCTTCTCTTCCTCCCTATCTTCCTTCCTTCTTTCCCACATTATTTCCCTTCCTTCCTTCCTTCCTTTTTCCTCTTCCTTCCTTTCACGTTCCCTCTCTCTCAGTTCCTTTTTCCCACCATGACACCCATCCAAGTCTTTATTAATCTTGCTTGACATGCTCCTTCTAGGTCACCCACCCATTTTAATTCCAGGGAGGACTTATTCAAAGAAGAATATCCCTTTGCATCACCAGGACCTTTCTGGACCCAAAATGGATTGGGTGGGGCAGGCATTTGGCAATGTTTTCCCTGATTGCTATTAATGAACATGAGATGGAACTTTAGGAAACAAAATTAGGGGACTATGCAAATGACTTGAGGGTTTGGACAAGCCTATCCCCCAAAGAAATGAGATACAAACACCAGACGTGTAATGTTTAGGAGATGGGCTAAGAGATGATTATTTTTGAAAGGCGTTAACAACTTCCCATTGATTCATTCTCTGTTTTTAAAAGACTGTGGGTTTTATGCTTGGGTTTTTTTAAAGGATTTTTTTTTATTTTGTGTTTTGCTGACGACTGTTATTTTAATTTGCCTTTCAGCACTTTTTGGAGTTTTTCTTTTTTTAATGGATGTGGGATTGCATTTGCTTCCTTTTTAAAGCAGCCAGAAAACTTACATGTCACTTTGAGCCCTCTTGAACAAGCTGGGAAAAGTGGCTCAGGCTCATATTTAAACACACGCTATATATTAATAAATAAAATGCTGCATAAAATAACCCTGTGCTCCAAGCAGTGCTCCATTCCATCAACAACTGGAGCATTATTCAGGGCCATCGGCTGTGCATTAAAGGCATGGGAGCCAGAGCTTGGGGAAAGCTAATCTGGGAAGTACAACTCCTATCATCCCCCTCTATCTTTTGGGACTTAGAATTAAAATTTTCTTTTTACAGTCACATTTTCAATTATTTTATAACTAAGGGTACATTTACACTGGACTCCACTTGAACTGCCATGACTCAATACTATGGAGTTGTAGTGTGGTGAGGAACCAGCCCTCTTTGGCAGACGAGGCTAAAGACATTGTAAAACTACAACTCCCAGCATTCCATAGTGTGTGTGTGTGTGCAAGTCACTTCTGGTGTGAGAGAATTGGCTGTCTCCAGAGGGATGCTCAGATGTGTTACTATCCTGTGGGAGCTCAGTCTCACGGATTCGAGCCGCCGAACTTCAGGTCAGCAGTTCAACTGGCACAAGGGTTTAACCGAGTGTTTCTCAACCTGGGGGCAGGCCCATAGCCAGGATTTTGATTTGGGGGGAGCTGAGTTTGATTCGAGGGGGGGGCCTGAGTCTGAGTGAAAGGGGGTCTAGTCTAGCAAACCTTTTGTATCGTTACCCCAATACCCCCATGCTTATGGGATATATTGAACATGGTGATCAGATCATGATATGAATAAACATAACAGTTTAAATAATGTACCAGTAAGGCCTTCTCATGGACCACCATGAGAATTTCAGAATCGAGCAATTCCGCTTTCTCGTCTTCCTTTGCCATTTCCTTGTTGGAGGACCGCAACCTGTGGACCCGCCTCCATCCCTCTTCCTTCCTCCTTTATACAGTACATCTTCAGAAGTGTGAGTGTGTCTGATGGAGAGGGGGACACAAAGCGGGGAAACTGCCTCCCACTGAGTTCTTAAAGAGTTACACTCATTAAAATCTTTCTCCTGTGGATGGGAAACAGCTGGAGAAGCAGGTTTTAATTACCAATACAAAAGTGGAGGAGAGGCATTGGAATTTCAAATGAGCCAGGGTCCAGGAGTTAGTCTTCTGCCTGGAATGCATTTAAAGAGAGGAAGTAAACGGGAGCTGCAAAATGCCAAATCACCATTGCAAAATTGAGACACATTGTACAAGGGTTGAATGAAAAGTAATGCCTCCACCTTTGTTACTTGGATTTGGATGAGAATATGTTAATAAATCAAATGCGGAAATAATCCTTAGAATGTGCTCGTTAACTACCACTATTCACTTTCCCACATAATCACCAGACAATTGGATACATTTCTGCCAACGGTGAACAAGTTTTCTGGAGCTGTCACGGAAGAAGTCGACACTCTGTTTCTGCAACCAGTCTCTCGCAGTTCTCTCATCCTGGGTACCCATCGTGTACAAATCTTCCGATAGCCAAGCAAAGCAATAATGTGACCCACATGTTCTTGTGAAATGCCTAATATGCTTGAAATTTCTCTCCGAGTGATACGACGATCATCCTGAATCAATCTGTCAACCTTTTGCTTGTGAAACTCGGTGGTTGCTGTTACAGGACGTCCTACTCTTTGCCTGTCATACAAGTCAGATGTTCTCACCTCAACATCTTTAAACTTACTCCCCCAATGACGCACAGGACTCACATCAACACAATCACCATCAACAGCTTGCATTCTCTGATGAATCTCCTTTGGGATGACACCTTCTGCTGTCAAGAATTCAATGACTGCACGTTGCTTAAGTCACATTGACTGACCGTCTGTGCAGGGTTCCATACATCATACTTTAACAACACAATTCAATGCTAAGGCTTCCCACCAAAATGGAACTGTAGAGGAGCATCTACTGAACAAGCCAGTACCTGCTGCATACCAGTACTGCCATCTGTTGAGGTGGAGGCATTACTTTTCATTCAACCCTCATATGTACACCCTGCATGCCTCTACTGTAGTGGGACAATACTGTATATCAGGCATGGGCAAACTTTCTAACTTGGGGGCCATATAGTGGGCCTGAGCAGGGTGGGTGGGCTGGGAGGGAGAGAGCTCTCCCCAAGCCCCCTCCCTGCCCTTTCTTCCACTTCTGCTTCTCTTTTGGAGGCAGAAAATGAAGGAAATACAGGAAACGTTTGGATCGCAAAAAGGTTGGCCTTGGTCAGGATGTGATGGTGGATGGGGCGGAAAAGTACTGCCATCTGTTGAGGAGTTACAAAGGTGGAGGCATTACTTTTTCTGCTAAGGCTTCCTGCCAAAATGGAACTGTACAGGAGAGTCTACTGAACAAGCCAGTACCTGCCACATACCAGTACTGTCATCTGTTAAGAAGTTACGAAGGTGGAGGCCTTACTTTTTCTGCTATGGCTTCCCGCCAAAATGGAACTGTAGAGGAGAGTCTACTGAACAAGCCAGTACCTGCTGCATACCAGTACTGCCATCTGTTAAGGAGTTACGAAGATGGAGGCATTACTTTTCATATATTGTTTGTATCAAGTCAGCCTCGCCAGTAAAGCTGTTTTAAAAGGGGCATTGTATGCTCCTTATAGTTTGCTCCAGTAAGGAGCCTGTCTATTGCCCGTTGTACCAATTGGAGCTTCCGGGCAGTCTTCAAGGGCAGCCCCACATAGGGCACATTGCAGTAGTCCAGCCTGGATGTAACCAAGGTGTGGACCCTGGCCAAGTCAGACTTCAAAATGAATGGTTGCAGGTGGTGCACAAGTTGTGCAAAGGCTCTCCCGGCCACCGCCGACACCTGAACCTCAAGTGACAACGTTGAGTCCAGAAGGACCCCCAATCTACGGACCTGCAGCCTCAGGGGGAGCGCAATCTGGCATCCAGAATCCATTCATTCTCAAGCAGCCAGGCAGAGCAGAAAATCTGCTGATCTCATATTCAGAACGTCTAATACGCGTCGAAGGTGTCCAATGGATATTAATAGAGAGTTACGTCTTGTCTTCTTTGGCAACTGCTTTTCATTAATATGGACATTCTGCTAATGTTGCACTATTTATTTCATTTTTTTTCCTCTTGCAATAGAGGTTCCCTGGGTGGGATATTACTGGAGTCTTTGCTAATACTTCCTGACACACTTCATTGAGGAGATGAGAGAAGTTGAGTGGTAGAAAGGGACAGAAATAGAGAATGCCTTGAGCGAAGGCAGCCTTCAGATTGGTCCCCTGAGTGGAGTATAGGTTGTGCCACATGCTCCAACTGTCCAGTTTTATATTTTCTATGACAAAGGATGTTTTTCCCTATTATTAATGTATATAAGGGGGATGCGTCTGTATACATTGTGCAGTCGGATAACACTTTAATTGGCATGGTTCAATGCTATGGAGCCTCGGTGGCACAATGGGTTAAACCAGTGATTCTCCACCTTCCTGTTGACACAATCCCTTAATCCACCTTCCTCATGTTGTGGTGACCCCCGACCCTAACATTATTTACATTGCTACTTCAGAACTGTAATTTTGCTACTGTTATGAATCGTAATGTAAATATCTGATCTGAAGGAGGTATTTTCATTCACTTGACCAAATTTGGCACAAATACCTAAACATCTATTTCTGCTTCATTGACTATTCTAAAGCCTTTGACTGTGTGGATCATAATAAATTGTGGCAAGTTCTTGGTGGGATGGGCATACCAAATCACCTTGTTTCTCTCCTGAGGAATCTGTACAAGGACCAAGGAGCAACAGTCAGAACTGACCATGGAACAACAGACTGGTTCAAGATTGGGAAAGGCGTCCGGCAAGGCTGCATCCTCTCACCCAACCTTTTTAACTTGTATGCAGAACACATCATGCGATGTGCGGGGCTTGAGGAATGCAAGGCTGGGGTTAAGATTGCTGGAAGAAACATTAACAACCTCAGATATGCAGATGACACCACTCTGATGGCCGAAAGCGAGGAGGAGCTGAGGAGCCTTCTAATCAAGGTGAAAGAAGAAAGCGCAAAAGCTGGGTTGCAGCTAAACATAAAAAAAACCAAGATTATGGCAACAAGAATGATTGACAACTGGAAAACAGAGGGAGAAAATGTGGAGGCCGTGACAGACTTTGTATTTCTAGGTGCAAAGATTACTGCAGATGCAGACTGTGGCCAGGAAATCAGAAGACGCCTCCTTCTTGGGAGGAGAGCAATGTCCAGTCTCGATAAAATAGTAAAGAGTAGAGACATCAGACTGGCAACACCAAGATCCATTGCCTAGTCAAAGCCATGGTATTCCCTGTAGTCACCTACGGATGTGAGAGCTGGACCTTAGGGAAGGCTGAGCGAAGGAAGAGAGATGCTTTTGAGTTGTGGTGTTGGAGGAAAGTTCTGAGAGTGCCTTGGACTGCGAGAAGATCCAACCAGTCCATCCTCCAGGAAATAAAGCCCGACTGCTCATTGGAGGGAAGGATACTAGAGACAAAGTTGAAGTCCTTTGGCCACATCATGAGGAGACAGCAAAGCCTAGAGAAGACAATGATGCTGGGGAAAGTGGAAGGTAAAAGGAAGAGGGGCCGACCAAGGGCAAGATGGATGGATGGCATCCTTGGACTGACCTTGAAGGAGCTGGGGGTGGTGACGGCCGACAGGGAGCTCTGGCGTGGGCTGGTCCATGAGGTCACGAAGAGTCGGAGACGACTGAATGAATGAACAACAACAACCTAAGTAAGGAATACTCAGAGGCGGTTACTTGGGGGGGGGGGGTTGATTTTGTCATTTGGAAGTTGTAGTTCCTGGGATTTATAGTTCACCTACAATCAAAGAGCATTCTGAACTCCACCAATGATGGAATTGAACCAAACTTGGCACACAGAACTCCCATGACCAAGAGAAAATACTGGAAGGGTTTGATGGGCATTGACCTTGAGTTTGGGAGTTGTAGTTCATCTACATCCAGAGAGCACCATGGACTCAACAATCTGGACCAAATTTGGCACGAATACTCAATATTCCCAAATGTGAACACTGTTGGAGTCTGGGAAAAATAGACCTTGACATTTGGGAGTTGTAGTTTCTGGGATTTATAGTTTACCTACAATCGAAGAGCACTCCAAACTCCACCAATGGTAGAACTGAAACAAACTTGGCACATGGAACTCCCATGACCAACAAAAAATACTGGAAGGGTTTGGTAAGAACTGACCTTGAGTTTTGGAGTTGTAGTTCACCTACATCCAGAGAGCATAATGGACTCAAACAATGATGGATTTGGACCAAACTTGGCACAAATACGCAATATGGCCAAATGTGAAAACTGATAATGTTTGGGGAAAATAGACCTTTACATTTGGGAGTTGTAGTTGCTGGGATTTATAGTTCATGAACAATCAAAGAGCACCAATGATAGAATTGGGCCAAACTAACCCACACAGAACACGCATGACCAACAGAAAATACTGTGTTTTCTGATGGCCTTTGGTGACCCTTCTGACACCCTGTTGCAACCCCCACAAGGTTGAGAAACACTGGCTTAAGGTTTTCAGAAGGGTAGATGCCACCCAATGGATGCCAACAGCATTTTCCACCTGAAGCCGCTGCCACACTGTGCCTTGCGGCAAGGCCAGCTCCTGGCTCTATTCCAACATATTAAATGTGATGGGGAGCAAAGACCAATGTTTTCCTAAAAAATAAAACAAGCACATCAGTTTTTSAAAAAATAAAAACCCCATCAATTAAAATTCCRTGCCAGAGAGTGGGTTCCACATGGGATTCCGTGYTTGTGGAATCGCACAAGATGAACAACTTTGCTAATAAGCCATGGCATCGCTGCCAGCTGTTTGTTCGCCAAGGCRGTCTTTCATGTGAGGGACCGGACTGGTGTGTGCGCGCTTCCCCACATGCCTTGAAAATAATTATAATTGTGTGGGGCTATCAGTTCTGCTTTGCTGGTTCCCCCCCCCCCCCCGCCCCGGAGGATGGTCTCTCGTTGGCACTGCTCTGAACACACAGAGATAAATCTACCAAGCAAACAAGCTCCGATGAACCATCCGTAAAGGAATTGGATCCTAGATTTTAAAAAATTAAGTAATTATATTTCTTATATTCCACATTAATTGCCATGGCTCAGTTAAATCCTGGGAGTTATAGTGTTACAAAGACTAATTTTGGAGCCTCACCAAACTACAACTCTCATGATTCCATAGCATGGAGCCATGGCAATTACCGTACATACTTGAGTATATCTTGAGTAGTTCAGTTCTTTTTTAAGGCTCAAAAAATCCCCATTGGCTTATACTCAAGTCAAAGTTATTTATTTATTATTATTATTATTATTAGAAACACAACAAGATGAGTTCACAACAGACTCATTATTTTTATTTTTATTATTACATTTATTATTTTACTCTATTTTATTATTATTATTATTATTATTACATTTACATTATTTTACTCTATTGTTATTACTTTTATTATTTATTATTTTACTCTATTTATTATTATTATTTACATTATTTTATGATATTATTACTTTTATTATTTATTATTTTACCCTATTTATTATTATTATTATTATTACATTTACATTATTTTACTCTATTATTCTTACTTTTATTATTTATTATTTTACTCTATTATTTATTATTATTATTTATTACATTTACATTATTTTATTCTATTATTACTTTTATTATTTATTATTTTACTCTATCATTATTATTACATGTACATCATTTTACTCAATTTAAACTTTAAAGCAGTCAAACTAATTTAAGTTTTCCAATGCTACACTAAACAACTGAAGAATTTGAAAAGTTACATTATTTTACTCTATTTAGTACATTTACGTTATTTTACTCTATTGTTATTACTTTTATTATTTATTATTTTACTCTTATTATTATTATTATTATTACATTTACATTATTTTACTCAATTTAAACTTTAAAGCAGTCAAACTAATTTAATTTAAGCTTTCCAATGCTACACTAAAAAACTGAAGAATTTGAAAAGTTACATTATTTTACTCTATTTAATACATTTACATTATTTTACTCTATTGTTATTACTTTTATTATTTATTATTTCACTCTATTATTTATTATTATTTATTTTTACATTTACATTATTTTATTCTATTATTACTTTTATTATTTATTATTTTACCCCATTTATTATTATTTATTACATTTACATTATTTTATTCTATTATTACTTTTATTATTTATTATTTTACTCTGTTTATTATTATTTATTACATTTACATTATTTTATTCTATTATTACTTTTATTATTTATTATTTTACTCTATTATTTATTATTATTTATTACATTTACATTATTTTATTCTATTATTACTTTTATTATTTATTATTTTACTCTATTATTTATTATTATTTATTACATTTACATTATTTTATTCTATTATTACTTTTATTATTTATTATTTTACTCTATTATTATTATTATTTATTACATTTACATTATTTTATTCTATTATTACTTTTATTATTTATTATTTTACTCTATTATTTATTATTATTTATTACATTTACATTATTTTATTCTATTATTACTTTTATTATTTATTATTTTACTCTGTTTATTATTATTTATTACATTTACATTATTTTATTCTATTATTACTTTTATTATTTATTATTTTACTCTATTATTTATTATTATTTATTACATTTACATTATTTTATTCTATTATTACTTTTATTATTTATTATTTTACTCTATTATTTATTTTATTATTTATTACATTTACATTATTTTATTCTATTATTACTTTTATTATTTATTATTTTACTCTATTATTTATTATTATTTATTACATTTACATTATTTTATTCTATTATTACTTTTATTATTTATTATTTTACTCTATTATTATTATTATTTATTACATTTACATTATTTTATTCTATTATTACTTTTATTATTTATTATTTTACTCTATTATTTATTATTATTTATTACATTTACATTATTTTATTCTATTATTACTTTTATTATTTATTATTTTACTCTATTATTTATTTATTTATTTATTTTTACATTTACATTATTTTATTCTATTATTACTTTTATTATTTATTATTTTACCCCATTTATTATTATTTATTACATTTACATTATTTTATTCTATTATTACTTTTATTATTTATTATTTTACTCTGTTTATTATTATTTATTACATTTACATTATTTTATTCTATTATTACTTTTATTATTTATTATTTTACTCTATTATTTATTATTATTTATTACATTTACATTATTTTATTCTATTATTACTTTTATTATTTATTATTTTACTCTTTTATTATTATTTATTACATTTACATTATTTTATTCTATTATTACTTTTATTATTTATTATTTTACTCTGTTTATTATTATTTATTACATTTACATTATTTTATTCTATTATTACTTTTATTATTTATTATTTTACTCTATTATTTATTATTATTTATTACATTTACATTATTTTATTCTATTATTACTTTTATTATTTATTATTTTACTCTGTTTATTATTATTTATTACATTTACATTATTTTATTCTATTATTACTTTTATTATTTATTATTTTACTCTATTATTTATTATTATTTATTACATTTACATTATTTTATTCTATTATTACTTTTATTATTTATTATTTTACTCTATTATTTATTATTATTTATTACATTTACATTATTTTATTCTATTATTACTTTTATTATTTATTATTTTACTCTGTTTATTATTATTTATTACATTTACATTATTTTATTCTATTATTACTTTTATTATTTATTATTTTACTCTATTATTTATTATTATTTATTACATTTACATTATTTTATTCTATTATTACTTTTATTATTTATTATTTTACTCTATTATTTATTATTATTTATTACATTTACATTATTTTATTCTATTATTACTTTTATTATTTATTATTTTACTCTATTATTTATTATTATTTATTACATTTACATTATTTTATTCTATTATTACTTTTATTATTTATTATTTTACTCTATTATTATTATTATTTATTACATTTACATTATTTTATTCTATTATTACTTTTATTATTTATTATTTTACCCCATTTATTATTATTATTATTATTATTATTATTATTATTACATTTACGTTATTTTACTCAATTTAAACTTCAAAGCAGTCAAACTAATTTAAGATTTCCAATACTACACTAAACAACTGAAGAATTTAAAAAGTTACATCTGTTTGGAACTGCATGTGTGTGTATGCGCAAGTCTCTTTGTTGATGCCCATCTTCAATCACATCATCGAACGTTTGGGATTCTCATCTCCTTATGAAAATGATGCTTTTATAAAGAGATATTGTGTAATCATTTTCTGGACAGGCTAAATTTAAAAATCAATGCTTGGGATGCTTGGCTGGATGTGCTGTTCTTCTTTTTGTATTTGTTTATGCCTTTTCCTTGATAGTAGTATCGATTCTTTATTGTTTATCGCCATGAATAAATAAATAAACAAACAAGTATGTGTATAGATGTGGCTGAGACTGGTAGGCCTGACTGCTTTAGTTAACCAAGTTGCATTCACACTGTAGAGTTAATGCCGATCGACACCTGTTTTACTGCCATGGCTCAAGGCTATAAGGCAGTGGTCCTCAACCTTCCTAATGCCGTGACCCCTTAATACAGTCCCTCATGTTGTGGTGACCCCCAACCATAATATTGCTTTCGTTGCTACTTCATAACAGTCATTTTACTACTGTTATAAATCATAATGTAAATATCTGATATGCAGGATGCATTTTCATGCACTGGACCAAACTGGGCACAAATACTCAATGCAACCACATGTAAATGCTAGTAGGGTTGGGAGATGATTGATTTTGTAATTTGGGAATTATAGTTGCTGGGATTTATAATTCACCTATAATCAAAGAGCATTCTGAACTCCACCAGCGATGGATTTGAACCTAATTTGCCACACAGAACTCCCATGACCAACGGAAAACACTGGAAGAGTTTGGTGGGTATTGACCTTGAGTTTGGGATTGTAGTTCACCTATATCCAGAGAGCACTGTGGACTCACGCAATGGTGGCTCTGGACCAAATTTGGCACAAATACTTAATATACGCAAATGTGTGAGCACTGGTGGAGTCTGGGGAAAATAGACCTTGACTTTTGGGAATTGTAGTTGCTGGGATTTATAGTTCACTACAATCAAAGAACATTCTGAACTCCACCAACGATAGAATTGGCTCAAACTTCCCACATGGAATTCCCATGGCCATCAGAAAATACTGTGTTTTCTGATGGTCTTTGGTGACCCCTCTGACACCCCTTCGCGACCCCCAGGTTGAGAAACACTGCTATAAGGAATCCCGGGAGTTGCAGTTTACAAGGTCTCATGCCTTCTTAGCCAAAGAGTGTTGATGTGCCATCAAACTGCAACTCCCAGAAGTTCACAGCATTGACCCATGGCAATTCAAGACATGTCAAACAACAACAACAACAACAACAACAACAATGAAGACAAACAACTGGAAAAGCTGACACAATATGAGGATTTAAAGATCGAACTGCAAAGACTCTGCTACAAGCCAGTCAAGGTGATCCCAGTGATGATCGGCACATGGTGCAGTGCCTCAAGACCTTGGCCTGCACTTAAACACAATTGGTGCTGACAAAATTACCATCTGCCATCTGCAAAAGGCCACCTTACATCACACAGTCCTAGACACTTGGGAAGGATCCGAAGTGTGATCCAATACAACAACCAGCTTACTTGCTTACTTACTTAGGCGATCCCTCGTTGTCCGAGTAGGATAATCCTCCAGGGTGGGTCCTTGTGAGTCTGTAGGTGGCTGTGGAGCCCTATTCTTTATCTGCATCTTCTTTCGCAGTGAGGGCATTGGTTTCCAGGTGGAAAGTGGTCTCGTCGGGGTTGGCTTGATGCGCCTTCCTCTTGGCACGTTTCTCTCTTTCACCCTCCATTCGTGCCTCTTCAAATTCTGCAGCACTGCTGGTCACAGCTGACCTCCAGCATATGCTCTGGGATGTGGCATTTGAGGACTGAACCTATAACCTCCTTCCTTGTGCTGAACTGTGATGAACTGTGACTATGAGTATGACTATGACTATGACTGGATTGACAACTTGGCTTAGGTAATTGTGATGATGATATTTTATTGTACTTTGTGTACTATTTTAATATGTAATGACTTTGCACTTTGTTGTACCTATATATACTGTACTTTCTTATATGCTGTAAACCGACCTGAGTTCATCGTTGAGGTGAGAAGGCCGGTATAGAAAACTTCTAAATAAATAAATAATAAATACTAATCTTGTTGTGTTTCTAACAACCCCACCAATATTCAGATTTGGGCATATTGGGTATTTGTGCCAAATATAGTCCAGTGATGAAAATACATCCTGCGTAACAGGTATTTACATTACAATTCATAGCAAAATGACAGTTATGAAGTAGCAACAGGGGCGGCTCAACCCATTACGCGAAGTAAGCATTTGCAGTATAGTTGACTTTGCCCAGGGGTGCTCTTGAGGCGCTCTTGGGGGAAAATAGACCTTGACATATGCGAGTTGTAGTTACTGGGATGTATAGTTAACCTACAATCAAAGAGCATTCTGAACTCCACCAATGATGGAATTGAAGCAAATATGGCACACAGAACTCCTACGACAAACAGAAAATATATACTAGTGATTGGTGGGGGGGGGCGCCAAAATAGTGTTTGCTTACTGTTGAAAATTACCTAGGGCCACCTCTGAGTAGCAACTAACATAATGTGATGGTTGGGGGTCACCACAACATGAGGAACTGTATTAAGAGATCGCTGCATTAGGAAGGTTGAGAAACACTGCTTTAAATTGACCGACGGATATGGAACCAAGGAACAGTTTTTTCTCTCTCATGCCTCTGTCACTATTAACACTCTGGACCACACAAATATATTTATTCTGTAACATCTTTATTCTTTCGGTTCGCCAAAGAATTCCTGGATCTCCTTTGGAACCTGAGGACAAATAAAAGAAATCTGGCATGCATCAGTTCGTCTTTGGTCCCTTTCACATTGCACAACTGAAATGTTAGGATTCTACTTTAAATGCCAGGGAAACATCCTACAGAATCATGGGAGAAGAAAGGAGTTCTGTCAGCCCTCCACATCAATGGATTCTACATCCACAGAATCAACCATCAATGTAAATATTCTTAAATTAGTCCAGAAGTCTTGCCCAAGGCCACCCAATGGTTTCTCTCTGGCTATCCTGGAAGAGGAATGAGTTCTTTACCTTATCGTTGTTTTGCAGGAAAAGTTCATAGATGGCACAGGCTTTGGCGATCAAGTCGTCCGCATCCAGATCGATGATGTTGTTGCATAGCTGCCCAGAGAACAAAAATAGCAACATCACTGTCCCCATCTAGGAAGCCACACAATTCCCACCTCTGAATTAGACCAATGTGACACTTAGGTGCTGAGGTTTCCTGCTAGCTGTGCTCACCATCAGGATTTCATCTCCACTCAGGTCTTCTGTCACAACCTGATCTCTCACTATCTGCAATATGGTGAAGGCAACAATCACTTGGAAGTTCCTGCAGGGCAGTCCGGTCAAAAAGACCTTGGAGAAGACCAAGAGAAACTGGGATCAGAGGACGGCATAATAATAATAATAATAATAATAATAATAATAATAATAATAATACTTTATTTGTACCCCGCTACCATTCCCCAGGGGACTCAGTGTGGCTTACATGAGGCTGAGCCGAGCCAGAGTACAACAATACAAGCAATAACAACAACAGTACAAGCAGTTAAAATAAAACATAGACAATAAAATATACAACATTATCAATAAGACAACACGCAATTTGAAGCAGTGGGAAGGCCAAATGTAAAGTTAAAATTGGAAGTAATGCTGGGACATGGACGAAAAGGTGATAGTGGTGGTTGTGGAAGGGCATACAAGCAGACCTAAAAAATGTAAAGTGCTTTGGAGGACAAAGTGCTATGGGGTCATTATTATGGGAAAGCACACTGGAACAACCACGTCTTCAAGCTCCTCCTAAAGACTGCCAGAGTTGGGGCCTGCCTGATGTCCTTAGGGAGTGAGTTCCAGAGTCAAGGGGCCACCACTGAAAAGGCCCTCCCTCTTGTCCCCACCAATCGCGCCTGTGATGCTGGTGGGATCGAGAGCAGGGCCTCTCCAGATGAATGAAGAGATAGCGTGGGTTTGTATACAGAGATGCAGTCATGCAGGTAGGCGGGTCCCAAACCGTTCAGGGCTTTGTAGGTAAGAACCTGCACCTTGAATTGGGTCTGGTAGATGAATGGCAGCTAGTGGAGCTCCTTGAACAGGAGGGTTGACCGCTCCCTGTAAGGAGCCCCAGTTAACAACCTGGCTGCCGCCCGTTGGATCATCTGAAATTTCCGGGCTGTTTTCAAGGGCAGCCCCACGTAGAGTGCATTGCAGTAATCCAGTCTAGAGGTGACTAAGGTGTGGGCCACCTTGGTTTCATGCCTTATCATATCTAGTTTATTCATGACAGGTTGTCTACGTCATGGAGCAGTACTGTTCCATGTAAGAGGGAAAGTAGGAAGATTGAACCAGGTGGGCTTACAAAAAGGTTTTGGGGTTATAACTATCTACAGCAGGCATGGGCAAATGTTCACCCTCCAGGTGTTTTGGACTTCAGCTCCCACAATTCCGAACAGCCTACTGGCTGTAACCCACTTCCTGATGACTTGGATGAATGGGACATCTTTTTTGGAAGGCCTTTCTCAAGGGAAAGGCTTACCAACCCCAACTGAGTTTTGTTCTCCAAACAAAACTGGAAAGAATCTACTCTGCAGGAAGAGCAAATATGGAGACACTCAATCTCTGCAAATATCAAGTGAAATCGGAAAAGCTGCCGGGGAAGAGGATGGAGATCAAGGCTGCTAAACAAATGGCTGCAGTTGGGTGGGTCAGCATCTCGCTTTTTCCAGCGATTTTGGCCTCTGTCCAGGGCTCAGCTCAAAAGGCAAAAGGCTGGAGAGGAAATGGAAGGGAGCGGCTAATGTGGAGCAGCTGCGGAGTTGGCACAGGGCACTGGTGCCCCAAGGAGGCCCTGGCACAGCGATGCGCCCAGGCTGCCTTTCCTCTGCTCAGGCTGCCAGGACCTCCTCAACTTTGCCCAGAGAGTTAGCAAAACTGCCAGCTGAACCGAAACAGATTTCAGTTGTTAAAATCCATTTCCAAATCTGTCATATGAATGAGGTTGTAGTTTGCTCCCTTGCATGCTTCCAAATCTGGATTGCAAACACAATTTCAAGGAAAAATCCACACCCATTCATCTATTTGTCCCTCTTTGCCCTGGTTGTGGTGCAGCTGGCTGCATTGAAATCACTACTGACCAAGAGGTCATGAGTTCGAAGCCAGCCCAGGACGGAGTGAGCTTTCAGCCATTTGTCTAGCTTGCTGTCAACGTTTGCAGCCCAAAAGACAGTTGCATCAGTCAAGTAGGAAATGTAGGTACCACTTATGCAAGAAGGCATTTAGGTACTACTGGGAGCTCGCGGTGGTGCAGTGGGTTAAACCCCTGTGTCGGCATGACTGAAGATCAATAGGTCGCAGGTTCGAATCTGGGGGGAATGCAGATGAGCTCTCTCTATCAGCTTCAGCCACTCATGCAGGGACATGAGAGAAGCCTTCCACAAGGATGGTAAAGCATCAAAAAAAATCTGGGCGTCCCCTGGGCAATGTCCTTGCAGATGGACAATTCTCTCACACCAGAAGCGACTTGCAGATTTCTCTCTCTCTTTTAAAATAATCTTTATTAAGTTTTCAAGACGTATTAAAAAGACGGGGGAAAGAGGGGGCGGGGAAGGGGGGCAGCTAAGGGTACAGTTAAACAGAGTTCACATCTACACAGAAACATACATACCTCTACACACTACACACTACATGGTACACCTAACAAACTACCACTCCTACACACCTACATGAGACAAAACAGGTTAAAATATGACTTCCATTTTGTTTCCAAACTGGAAAAACACTAAAACTGTGTCTTCTAATCTTCCTTAACTTCAGGGAGAGACACCTAGTGTCTTTTTCTGCCCTATGTGACTCTCCCCTATTCAGATTTTGTTTATTTATTTGTTTATTTAGTTTTCTTACGTTCTATCAATTTTACTTTTCTCATAGTCCTCCAAACATGACCAATCTGTTCCTCAGGAGGTATGTCAGTTTATCCATATCCCTTATATCTAATAATTTATCTAACCATTGGTCTACAGTTGGGGTATGCTCCTCCTTCCAATGTTTTGCAAATGTTATTGGTGCTGCAGTAATTATATACGTGAAAAGGATGTCCTCATTGTTATTTAAATTTAAATCAGTATCTGTAAGGCCTAGGATGAAGTACTCTGGATTACGTGGAATTTTTCTTTTTAAGATTTTTTCGGTTTCTTCTTGTATAGACTTGCAGATTTCTCAAGTCACTCCTGACATGACAAAAAAAATGTGGGGAGGTAATTTAACTAATTTACGATGCCATAACAATTCTCCAGCAGTATGCAAAAGAATGAGGAAGTATTCCATCAGTGTCACAAGTGGATGGTGAAGCAACAGGTCCCCCGGTGGCCGGAATTCAAAAAGCATACCCTCATGAAAGCTGGAAGGTTAAATAGCCTCTGTGTCGCTGTCTATATATGTTGTGTGTCTATGGCATTGAATATTTGCCATGTAAATGTGCATTGTGATTTGCCCTGAGTCCCCTGCAGGGTGAGAAAGGTGGAATATAAATACTGTAAATAAATAAATAAATTCTCCTTTGCTTTCTTTCATGGAAAAGAAACTCAGATTTGTGGGCTGGGTGTACTATTTACATGGAACCGAAGTCCTGCTTTACAGATCAGGACATTTTTGCATGGAGGAGGGACTCTGGTTTGCCATTTAGGAAGATTAAGTTCTTGTGGGTTTTTTCAGGCTATATGGCCATGTTCTAGAGGCATTTCTCCTGACGTTTCGCCTGCATCTATGGCAAGCATCCTCAGAGGAAGAGTTTTCATTGAACAGGAACTCTGATTCACAGATAGAGAATGTCTTATATGTTACCACAAGGCAGGAAACTGGAAATGTATGCCTAGCTCCACCCATTTGACTGGACTGTATTAATTAAATAATTAGTTAAAAACACTTATATTCCTCCCTTCTCACCCTGAGCACAGCATATATACGGCAAGCATTCAATGCTGGAACATAACATATACTATAAATATACATAAACACTAAAGTCAAATATCTCCACTTTAAAATCAATTGTTAAAAACCATTTCAAAAAAGCAGTACCGGATCCGGTCAGCAGGATAGGGTTACCTATTATTACCTTACAGCACTGTCCCAAAGACTTGGTCCCATGGCCAAGGTTTTGACCATCTTTCTAAAGGAGAAGAGGGAGGGGACTGATCCAGTCTTTCCATAGCCGAGGGGCAATCACCGAGAAGGCCCCCCTCTCTCTCATCCCCACCAATCACACCTGTGATGGTAGCTGGACTGAGAGCAGGACCTCTCCAGAAGATCTTAATCTCTGCGGGGGTTTGTAGAGGGAGATGCATTCGGACAGATACATTGGACCGGGGCCATTTAGGGCTTTATAAGCCAAAGCCAGCACTTTGAATTATGCTCAGTAGCGAACTGGCAACCAGTGGAGCTGACGCAACATGAGAGTTGTGTTCTCCTTGTATACCACCCCAGATATTAACCTGACTGCCTCTCGTTGAACTATTTGAAACTTCTGAACAGTCTTCAAAGGCAATCCCACACAGAGCACATTGAGATAGTCTATCCTAGATGTAACAAGAGCGTGTACCACCATGGCCAAGTCTGACTTCCCAAGGTACGGGCATAACTGGTGCACAAGTTTCAATTCTGAGAAAGCCCTCCTAGCCACCGCCAAAACCTGGGGTTCTAGGCTCAGCAATGATTCCAGGAAGACTCCCAAGCTGTGAACCTGCACCTTCAAGAGGAGTGTAACCCCATTCAGCACAGGCTGTAACCCTATGCCCTGTTTGGCCTTGCGACTGACCAGGAGGACCTTTGACTTGTCTGGATTCAAATTTGTTCACCCTCATCCAGACCATCACAGCTGCCAAGCACCAGTTCAGGACCGGGACAACCTCATTAGCATCTGGTGGAAAGGAATAGTAGAGTTGGACATCATCTGCATACAGATGGTATCGAACTCAAAAACTCCGGATGATCTCACTCAATGGCTTCATGTAGATAAAATCATAGAATCATAGAGTCATAAAGTTGGAAGAGACCTCATGGGCCATCCAGTCCAGCCCCCTGCCAAGAAGCAGGAAAATTGCATTCAAGATGTTGAACAACATGGGGGACAATGCTGAACCCTGCAGGAAACCACAGGACAATGGCTACAAGGCCAAGCAGGTGTCCCCCAACAACACCTTCTGGGACGATCCTCAAGGGAGGACTGGAGCCATGGTAGAAAAGTATCTCCAAGACCCATCCTCACAAGGCAACCCAGAAGGATACCGTGATCTATGGTATCGAAGGCCACTGAGAGGTCCAGGAAAACCAACAGGGACACACTCCCATGTCAGGCTCTCTGAAGATCATCCACTAAGGCAACCAAGGCTGTCTCCATTCCATGACCCGGTCTGAAACCAGACTGCAATGAGTCCAGATAAACCTCATATCCTTCCTCATTTGAATTTTAGCCCAAAAGTGTTCCCACTTTCGCACAGACCTTCTCAGAGGAAGAGACAGCTGAAACCCTCATAGGAAACACTCACCTCCCACAGTCTCCAGACATCATCAAAAGACCTGAAGACTCTTTGAAAGCACAGGCAAAACCATGGGAATAAGGCTGGGATGACTTGGCCTTTTGCTTCTAGAAGACATAAGGAAAGCCCAGTTTAGGTTGCATGAATCTTGGCTGTCTCTTGGCACAGAAGGTATCTGATCTCCAGAAATGTCTTCCTACTCTTTCTATTCAATGGAACAGTAAGGGAGTTTTTCTTCTGCTGCTTTCCAAGCTGAAGAAAACAAGGTACATCTCTACAATGCAAGTCTATGCTAGAGATGCCAAGGGAAGTTGATCTTTGAACCTTCATAGAATCCTAGAGTTGGAAGAGACCTCATGGGCCATCCAGTCCAACCCCATTCTGTCAAGAAGCAGGGAAATTGTATTCAAAGCACCCCCAACAGATGGCCATCCAGCCTCTGTTCAAAAGTCTCCAAAGAAGGAGCCTCCACCACACTCTGTGGCAGAGAGTTCCACTGCTGAACAGCTCTCACAGTCAGGAAGTTCTTCCTAATGTTCAGGTGGAGTCTCCTTTCCTGTAGTTTGAAGCCATTGTTCCATTGCATCCTAGTCTCCAGGGCAGCAGAAAACAAACTTGCCCCCTCCTCCCTGGGACTTCCCCTCACCTCTTTATACATAGTCCTCATCATGTCTCCTCTCAGCCTTCTCTTCTTCAGGCTAAACATGCCAGCTCTTTAAGCCGCTCCTCATAGGGCTTGTTCTCCAGACCCTTGATCCTTTGAGTCACCATCCTCTGGACACATTCCAGCTTAGGGTCGATATTTCCCTTCAATTGTGGTGCCCAGAATTGGACACAGTGTGAATCCAGGTGTGGTATGACCAAGGCAGAATAGAGCATGAGGAGCATGACTTCCCTGGATCTAGGCACTAGACTCCTTTTTATGCAGGCCAAAATCTCATTGGCTTTTTTTTTTTGCCACTGCATGACATTGTTGGTTCATATTTAACTTGTTATCCACAAGGACTCCAAGATCTTTTTCCCATGTGCTGCTCTCGAGTCACACGTCCCCCATTCCATATCTTTGCATTTCATGTTTTCCTGCCCAAGTGGAGTACCTTGCATTTGTCCCTGTTGAACTTCATTTTCTTAGTTTTGGCCATTTTTCTCTCTATTTATCGTATCAGTAGCGAACCGTGGGTAAAATTGTATTTAAAAAGCACAAAGCTTGAAAACTTGGCATTATGCTAAATGTCCTTTGACCAGTAGATGACCACTTGGAGTGCCTCTGGTGTTGCTTTAAGAAGGTCCTCCATTGTGCATAATATGGAATGTTGGATAAGTGAAGGTCGGTAATACTAATAATACTAATAATAATAATAATAATAATAATAATTCCCTAGACACTTGGGAAGTGTCCGACGTGTGATCCAATACAACAGCCAGCAGAGTGTCCGCTGTGGACTCATCTTGTTGTGTTTCAAATAATAATAATAATAATAATAATAACAATAATAATAATAAACAACTTTATTTATATCCCACCACCATCTCCCTAAGGGGACTCAGGGCTACTTACATGAGGCCAAGCCCAACAACACAGTGATACAATTATACACATAGGAATGCAACAGTAAAATATAACAAAAAATTAAATAAAATATAAGAAACAATATAAAGAAGCACAACAAACAATATAAAATTGCAATAATTGAACACCAAAAAAAGATTAAATGAGACTCTACTGTATTTCAAAATTTGAAATCCAAACCCTTTTGGTCTTAAGCATTTTAAACAAGAGATACTCAACTTGCATGATGTAGCCCTCCATACTAGTCTTTGCACCCCAGTCCTGCACAACATCTAACCCATCAAAGGATGGATGTCCACCATTAGCTCAATGTTGTGGGTGAGAACATCCCCTGTGACTGAATTATCAGACAATGCTGTGAAGGCCTTTGCTTGACCCTGGCCAAGCAGTGAAGCTCACCCAAATGCTCTGCAAACACCGGATCCAGAAATGCAATCAGAGCTCTGAGCATGAGCAGGTTCTTTTCCACCCCAATGTTCAGAATGCAGCTGTTCTCCTGGAAAACAAAAGAAACCCAGAATGCAAAAGCGTTCAAGGGGGCATGAAGAGGCCAGATGGCTCAGCTTGCCGATTGCCGGCTTTTGCACAGTTCAGTCCACGAAATGGAAATGAATCCTACCCAAGGCACCCAGGGCATCAACAGAGGGGGAAAACACACACATACAGTTTTGTTTTATGGACAGCTTTCTCATCTGCCAAGGCTTGAGCCATTCTCATGAAGAGTTGGCAAAGTGTAGATGTAGGACCTTCTGTTCCCTAGCACAAAAGGCCACATAGGTGCTAGAAGAAAGTTATGCTTGGAAAATTGACCTTTGTCAAGCTGGGCCCTATTCACTAACATAACTTCAGGACCACGGATAGCTTCTTTCAAATCCAGTCCCAAATCCAGAATGAATCCAGTGATGTTGAAGGCATTGCATCGGGAGACATGGACACACTTACAGTTTTTTGGAGGAAGAATTGGAACAGCCAATAGATCTCGTGCTCCTTTTCAGCAAGCAAACGGAAGAGCAGAAGCATCTCGTGGAAACCTTGCTGGTATTCTGAAAGGAAGGAGAAGGGAGACAAATATGAAGTATTTACTACCCACTTCACTTTTGTTCCACAGAGGCCTCGTAAGGAGACACCGCAGTCTTTAAACCGCCACTGTTGTGTGATCCTTGGGCTACCACGATGCCCAGGGCAGACCAATCCACATGGAAATCTAACTATTTCCTCAAGATCATCCAACTCTTGGATGATTATCCAAAATGCTTCATTGTGGGAGCAGACAATGTGGGATCCAAGCAGATGCAGCAGATCCGCATGACCCTGCATAGGAAGGGCGTGGTCCTCATGGGGAAGAATACCAAGATGTGCAAGGCCATCCACGGGCATCTGGAGAACAACCAGAGGCGGCCCTATGAAATTTTCAACGGTAAGCAAACAGTATTTGGCGCCCCCCCCCCCCAACCAATCACTGATATATATTTTCTGTTTGTCGTGGGAGTTCTGTGTGCCATATTTGGTTAAATTCCATCATTGGTGGAGTTCAGAATACTCTTTGATTCTAGGTGAACTATACATCTCAGTAACTACAACTTGCATATGTCAAGGTCTATTTTCCCCCAAGAGCGCCCCTGGGCAAAATCAACTATACTGCAAATGCTTACTTTGTGTAATGGGTTGAGCCGCCTCTGAGAACAACCCTGCTCTGGAGAAGCTTTTGCCTCATATCCATGGCAATGTGGGCTTTGTGTTCACCAAGAAGGATCTGACCAAAATTAGAGACAGGCTGTTGGCTAACAAAGTGCCAACTGCTGCTCGTGCCGGTGCTATTGCCCCCTGTGATGTGATTGTGACAGCCCAAAACACTGGCCTGGGCCCTGAGAAGACCTCCTTTTCCCGGGCTTTGGGCATTACCACAAAGATCTCCAGAGGCACCATTGAAATCCTGAGCAATGTGCAGTTGATCGAGATTGGAGACAAAGTAGGTGCCAGTGAAGCCACCATGCTGAACATGCTGAATATTTCCCCCTTGGGCTCATCATTCAGCAGGTGTTTGATAACGGTAGCATTTATAATCCTGAAGTTTTGGACATCACCAAGGAGACCCTGCAAAGGATGTTTCCTGGAGGGTGTCCGCAATGTTGCCAGTGTCTGCTTTCAAATTGGCTACCCAACTGTTGCCTCTGTGCCCCACTAAATCATTAATGGGTACAAATGGGTCCTGGCTGTGGCTGTGGAAACTGACTACTCTTTCCCATTGGCTGAAAAGGTGAAGGCCTTCTTGGCTGACCCATCAGCTTTTGTGGCTGCTGCCCCAGTTGCAGTAGAAACAGTTTCCCCAGCCGCAGCAGCCCCAGCCAAGGTGGAAGCCAAGGAAGAATTGGAAGAATCGGATGAAAATATGGAATTTGGTCTCTTTCACTAAGGGCTGGTGGTTGTTGTTTTTTGTCATCTTCCAGTTTGAATAAGAAAGGAAAGAAACAAAATAAAGTACTACCCACTTCATCCCATTGAAGCAGGGAAGTGTTTGGTAGAGTATGTTTATAGTACAACTGGTCTAGTTTCTCGCATCTCTCTTACAAACTCCGTTAGCTGTTGCTCTCCATTTGGTAACCTTGGGCTGCTCATTCTCTTTGAGAATTACCTGATCTCTGATATTTACTTCTGAGATCTACTTCACAGAGGTGTTATGAGGAACAAGTGAACCTTGACTTCATTGAGGAAAAGGTGGAGCAGAAACATAAAACTAAGAGAGGGTGGACCAAAGAATGACATTTTCAGAAGGCTGATGAACCCAGAGATCCGAGTTTCCCCATTTCCCAGCAACAGACATTTTGCTGCCCTCCTTACCAGCTTCCGTGTTGCACATATAGTTCAAGAGAAGGATCTTTTCCAGCTGGCTCTTATCCACAAGCGCATTGCCTTGTGCGTCTTTCACGTAAAGCCTTTGAACATCAGATTCTGTGGGAGAAGAAAGGGATACGCAGTCCTGTCCTCACAAAGTAAACCAATTTATTTATTTAGTTATTTACCGTATATATCCGAGCATAAGCCGACCCGAATATAAGCTGAGGTACCTAATTTTACCACAAAAGAACTGGGAAAAAGTATTGAGTATACTCCGGAGGTGGGAAATACAGCATGTACTGATCAATTTCAAAATATAAATAGATACCAATAAAATGGCATTCATTGAGACATCAGTAGGTTAAAAGTTTTTGAATATTTACATAAAACTGTAATTTAAGATAAGGTTGTCCAGCTCTGATTAAACCATTATTCTGATCTTCTTCAGTGTCAATGTGCTTACACATCCTTCCAATAATAATAGAGTAAAATAATAAATGTAGTATAATAATAATGCTGCAAGAAGATCATGCAGGCGGACTACAAGCAGAGGCACAACACCGTTGCTCAGATAATCCATTGGAACTTGTGCCATAAATACCACCTGCCTGCGACAAAGAACAGGTGGGATCACAAGCTGGAAAAGGTTACACAAAATGAACACATCAAACTACTCTGGGACTTCTGAATTCAGACAGACAGAGTTTTGGAGCACAATACTCCTGACCTCACAATCATGTTAAAAAACCAAGTATGGATTGTCAATGTTGCAATCCCAGGTGACAGCAGGATTGAAGAGAAACAACTGGAAAAGCTGACACGATATGAGGATTTAAAGATCGAACTGCAAAGACTGGCACAAGCCAGTCAAGGTGGTCCCAGTGGTGATTGGCACACTGGGTGCAGTGCCTAAAGACCTTGGCCTGCACTTAAAAACAATCAGTGCTGACAAAATTACCACTTGTCAGCTGAAAAAGGCTACGCTACTCAGATCTACATGAATTATTTGCTGATACATCACACAGTCCTAGACACTTGGGAAGTGTCCGACGTGTGATCCAATACAACAGCCAGCAGAGTGATCTTGTCTGCTGTGGACTCATCTTGTTGTGTTTCAAATAATAATAATGGAGTAAAATAATAGAAATGTAATAATATGCTCTTTGATTGTAGGTGAACTAGAAATGATAGCAACTACAACTCCCAAATGACAAATCAATCCCCCCCATTCCACAAACCCACTAGTATTCAAATTTGGGCGTATCGGGTATTTGTGCCAACTTTGGTCCAGTGAATGAAAATACATCCTGCATATCAGATATTTACATTATGATTCATAACAGTAGCAAAATTACAATTGTGCAGTAGGAACGAAAATAATGTTATGGTTGGGGGTCAGCACAACATGAGGAACTGTATGAAGGGGTCACGGCATCAGGAAGGTTGAGAAACACTGCCCTGAAGAGTCAAAACTGCACATATTGAGGGATGACTGTACTTCAAAATTTGCATAGGAAGATGAGACGTATCATACCCCAGTGCCCTTGAAAAGTGATAAAATACGCTATCTTTTTCTATGAGAGCGGGAAATGGCCTCCGTTTATACTGATCCTTGGGACAAAGAAGGGCCATAAAAGGGAACATTTCCCTCCACGTGTGACCTGTTTAAGGGACTCTTGATCAAAAATTGAATATCTATTCCTTCCAAAGAGCCAGGCTGGGTCCCACCTAAGCCGTTAATCTTTATTTTCCCTGGCCTTACAGGGTTGATTGATGCTCGTTACATTGATTTGTAACATTAATTTGGCCGCGCCGCTTAATATCCTTTCTGTTCTACAACGGGGAGGAAAGCTTGAATGCAAATCTCAATATAATCAAAATAACTGCTTACGAGCTTTGGCGAGAAAAGAGACTCATCAATGTTTTCCATGTTGGCACTTTCAATATTCCATCCCCCAAGCACCACTCTCTTTCCACACACCCACATTTTCCCCCACTTAGCTCTGTAGGCTATTTTTCATCTTGTGATGCTTTCTCCGGGAACACCTGACCTTGTACTCGAATAAGGTTGGCTCCAGGCAAGGTGTAGGAACTTTTCAGCTCTTGACATTAAATGTGGTATATGGGAGGTGATGGGAATTTATGACGTTACCCACTGATGTGACCCCCAGGACAAGCTTGGTTTCATCCAGTACTGTGTTGGTGTTGGTGTTACCCAGTGTGGTAACTCCAGATGTCACCCCATGACAGTATTATTATCACCCAATGTGATAACTCGTGATGCCACCCTATGATGGTTTTGGTGTTGCCCAGTGTGGTAACTCATGGTGTCACCCCCATGACAGTGTTGGTGTCACCCAGTGYGGTAACTCATGGTGTCACCCCCATGACAGTGTTRGTGTCACCCAGTGTGGTAACTCATGGTGTCACCCCATGACAGTGTTGGTGTCACCCAGTGTGGTAACTCATGGTGTCACCCCCATGACAGTGTTRGTGTCACCCAGTGTGGTAACTCATGGTGTCACCCCCATGACAGTGTTGGTGTCACCCAGTGTGGTAACTCCAAATGTCACCCTATGACAGCATTAGTATCACCCAATGTGGTAACTCGTGATGCCACCCCCTGATGGTTTTGGTGTTGCCCAGTATGGTAACTCATGTAGTCACCACCATGATAGTATTTGTGTCACCCAGTGTGGTAACTCCAGATGTCACCCCATGACAGTATTAGTATCACCCAATGCGGTAACTCATGATGCCACCCTATGATGATTTTGGTGTTGCCAAGTCTGGTAAGCCATGATGTCGCCCCATTACAGTGCAGTTGTCACCCAATGTGGTAACTCCAGATGTCACCCTCATGATGGTTTTGGTGTTATCTAGTGTGGTAACTCATGGTGTCACCCTCATGATAGTGTTGGTGTCACCCAGTGTGGTAACTCGTGATGTCACCCCCATGACAGTATTGGGGTCACCCAATGTGGTAACTCATGATGCCACCCTATTATGGTTTTGGTGTTGCCCAGTGTGGTAACTCATGGTGTCATCCCCATGACAGTGTTGGTGTCACCCAGTGTCGTAACTCGTGATGTCACCCCCATGATAGTGTTGGGGTCACCCAATGTGGTAATTCGTGATGCCACCCTATGATGGTTTTGATGTTGCCCAGTCTGGTAAGTCATGATGTTGCCCCATGACAGTGTTGTTGTCACCCAATGTGGTAACTCCAGATGTCACCCTCATAATAGTGTTGGTGTCATCTAGTGTGGTAACTCATGGTGTCATCCCCATGACAGTGTTGGTGTCATCCCCATGAGAGGTTGACATCACCCAATGTGGGAACTTAAGATGTCACCTGTGCTGTAATGCTGGGTGCCTCTTCAGCACAGGATTGGTGTCACCCAGTGCAGTAACTCATGGAATCACCCTATGAAACACCTCCCATCCCAGACAATATTGTAGCTAAATACCAGAAAAATTGACAAAATCAGACCAGCAGCAACCAAAACAACTTGTGGTTGTAGTACATGAAGACAAAATCATTGCAACTGGGCAATAATGAGATGTCTGATCAGAGCACGTGCACATTAGAAGATTCCAAAAAGAAACCAGTACAGAGTTTTAACACAAAGGTTAATGGATGTTCTTTGTGACTATCAGCCAATGAGGTTAATATTAATACTAATAGTATTACATCTGTATATAATGTGGTGCAAAAATCAATGAATAAAAGTACACTTCCAATCCAATAAAAAGCACTTGTTTCCAATCTAATAAAAGAAGGCAATTCATAGTCTATGTTAATTTTGGAAATGGAAGCATAGAATCACAGTTCAGCCCTTAGCAAAATGCAGGAACTTCTGCAAAACCTTGGACAAGTTGCACTCTTTTAGTCTCAGAGGAAGGCAATGGCAACTTCCCACTGAACAAAACTTGTCAAGAAAACCCTGTGGGTCAATGTATGTTGGAAAAACCTCGAAGGCAAACAACAACCACCTCCTGGCTACGTACTGATGAGCGTTTGGACCTCTGCAAAGCCTTGGTGCTCTGTCTCTAGCAATGGCTGGATCTTCTCACACATGACACACAAAGACTCATAGCTCTGCCTACAAAGAGGGAGAGAAATGGCATTGGTTGTTTAGTGCAATGGGACAGGATTAAACCAAAACACCCCACGCAAGCGATATAGTCCCTTCTCCAGCCAGAGTCTATGGCAAGATTGAGGAGGCTCTCTTACAAAGAACTCTTTTTTTTCCCTATTTCAGTTTCACATAAAGCCCAAATCAATGCCTTCCGAGGGCCTTCACATACTCTCCAGAATTTCACAGAAGACAATTGGGAACACATGAACAATATTGAAATGTCAGTGGAATCAACTCAAGGATTCAATTTGGACTTGAAAGAAGCTATTCCCTGAATCCATCCCCAAAATTCTATGCTGATGATCATGCCATCACCACTCAAACAGGGAGCTTTGAGATGGTTGAACAGAAGCTCTCCAAAGCTTTAGGTGCTCTTACTGCCTATTACAGGGGAAACCAGCTGATTTCTAATCCATCTAAAACACAAAGGTGTGCTTTTCACCTTAAGAACAGACAAGCACAACAATGTTAGAGCACAACAATTAATATAAACAGGTCAACAGCTATTAAAAATACATTAAAAAGACAAGAAAAATATATTAAAAATATTGGAACTTTAAAAAAAATCATATGACAGCTTACTCGCACAACCTGAGGATCACAACCAGCCACAGTGAAGACATCTGCCCTTGTGCTTGGCTACTCTGCTGCTGAGTATGCATGCCCGGTGTGGAACACATCTCACCATGCTAAAACAGTGGATGTGGCTCTTAATGAGACATGCTGCAGTATCACAGGATATCTGTCTATACCCAACACCACTGGAGAAATTATTCTGTTTAGTCAGTATTGCACCACCTGACATCCTCGGGGAAGTAGCAGCCAATAATGAAAGGACCAAGGCAGTGACATCTCCAGCCCATCCCCTGGTCAGATATCAGCCAGAATGCCAATGCCTTAAATCAAGAAATAGTTTTCTAAGATCTACAGAGATATTCACTGGAATACCTCAACAAGCGAGAGTCCAAAAGTGGCAGGCTCAAATCCAGAACCTCAACCAATGGCTGATACCAAATGAGGGACTCCCCCCTGGGCACACAGAAAACTGGGCAACTTGGAAGGCGCTGAACAGATTGAGCTCTGGCACCACGAGATGCAGAGCCAACCTTAAGAAGTGGGGCCACAAAGTGGAGTCCATGACATGCGAGTGTGGGGAGGAGCAAACTACTGACCACCTGCTGCAATGCAACCTGAGCCCTGCCACATGCACAATGGAGGGCCTTCTTGCGGTAACACCAGAGGCACTCCAATTGGTCAGCTACTGGTCAAAGGACATTTAATAGAATGCCAAGTTTGCAAACTTTGTGTTTTTTAAATACATTACAACTGTACCCTCGGTTCATTACTGATACGATAAATCAAAAATTCCCCAAATAATTGGGGCCACTTAAAGAGCTCCTTTAAAGTCCAGACTAAAACCCACCGTCAATTCACTGCCCTGTTTTGACCACACCTTCCAAAATTTCCAAAATGTAGCAAAAATTAACAGACATGTTTGGATTCCCCCCCACACACCGTTTTCTGCTGTTCGCCACGAGTCTTTCGTCGCAAGAACTGCACCAGGAGTAGTAGCCTGTGAGAAACTTCCATGCTTCTGGTCTCACAGTGGGATCCAAACCCTGAAAAAGACATGAAATATGGAGAAGACTGAGCCCCCGAAGGGGATGCCAGGTTGCTTCATCATTCTGACAACTAAATTCAGTTTGTCATCTTAATTAGAACAGAACCACAGAATCTATTGCTCTGAATCATAAGTCAACATTTATGTAAATCTCCCCCAGTTGGCACAAGCGACTGGCTAGAAGCCTGTATTCTCCATCACCAACTTTGCGCATAAAAGAAGAAATCAGAATAATAAAACTAAATTGAATTCATTCACATGTAAATCATTTCATTGGCGTCTACAATGTCTTGCAATTTCCTCCCCAATGAACAGGTTTTCGATACTTTACATATTGGGTTGCTGTGAATTTTCAGGGCTGTGTGGCCATGTTCCAGAAACATTCTTTCCTGATGTTTCACCTGCATCTATGGCAGGCATCCTCTGAGGTTGTGAGGTCTGTTGGAAACTAGGACAAAGGGGTTTATATATCTGTGGAATAATGTCCAGGGTGGGAGAAAGAACTCTTGTCTGCTTGACTGTTGCAATTGGCCACTTTGATAAGCATTGAATGGCCTCGCAGCTTCAAGGACTGGCTGATTCTTGCCCGGGGAATCCTTTGTTCGGAGGTGTTAGTTGGCCATGATTGTTCCCTGTCAAGAATTCCCCTGTTTTTGAATGTTGTTCTTTAGTTACTGTCCTGATTTTAGAGTTGTTTTTAAATACTGGTAGCCAGATTTTGTTCATTTTCATGGTTTCTTCCTTTTTGTTGAAATTGTCCACATGCTTCTTGTGGATTTCAATGGCTTCTCTGTGTAGTCTGACATGGTGGTTGTGAGAGTGGTCCAGCATTTCTGTGTTCTCAAATAATATGCTGTGTCCAGGTTGGTTCCATCATGTGCTCTGCTATGGCTGATTTCTCTGGTTGAATCACTCTGCCTTTCATGTTCCTTGAATCCTGCCTGGGCAATGCTGCTGCGTTTGGTGGTCCCTCTGTAGACTTGTCCACAGCTGCACAGTATATGGTAGACTCCTGCAGAGGTGAGAGGATCCCTCTTGTCCTTTGCTGAATGAAGCATTTGTTGGATTTTCTTGGTAGGTCTGTAGATTGTTTGTAGGTCATGTTTCTTCATCAGCTTCCCTATGCGGTCTGTGATTCCCTTGATGTATGTAAGAACACTTTTCCACTGGGTGGATCTTTGTCTTGACTCACGTGGTCCATCTCTGGCCCTTTCCCATTTTCTAGCCGAGGAGCCTATGTTGTCACATCCTGGTTGTGTGACTGGCAAGATTGCTTGGAGTCACTGAAATGCACAAGCATGTGGACAATTTCAACAGAAAGGAAGAGACCATGAAAATGAACAAAATCTGGCTACCAGTATTTTAAAAACTCTAAAATTACAACAGCAAAACAGCAGAGAGGAAACAATCAGTGACAGCTAATCACCTCTCAACAGGGTTTTCCCAGGCTCAGGCAGGCCTTCAAATGCTAATGAAGGTGGTCAGCTGAAACAGTCACACCTAGCTCTAGCAGAGAAGAGCTCTTTGCCCCCCCAGCCATTCCACAGATATATAAACCCATTGTCCTAATTCCAACAGACCTCACTACCTCTGAGGATGCTTGCCATAGATGCAGGTGAAACGTCAGGAGAAATGCCTCTAGAACATGGCCATATAGCCCGAAAAAACCCACAAGAACCTATTGCTTGGAGCGTCTCTTCACCTTTTCCCGCAGAAGCGGTACCTATTTATCTACTCACATTTGCATGTTTTCCAGTTGCTAGATTGGCAATGATGAAGGCATGATTGAACTACATAATACATATATTGGAAAATATACTGGACATAACCATCTTAGAAATAGGAATTCAAAGTCACAAAGGAATATGTATGCATGAACTTCACTTCACTTGGAAAATATGCCCTGCATAAAAGCTGCAAATTAGATGCCACAAGAGGCCAGGGTCTAGGAAAGGAATGTCGAAGGCTTCTGGGAAATATCAAGAGATCCTTTTGTACAACACAGGGCTTATCCTAAGATTAATGATGTAGCCTTGTCATCAAGAGGCTTCTTCATACCAGGAAAGACTTATCTCAAGATGGGCGGAAGTTCTTGCTATCAGTAGCCGGTGGTAGATACTCTGGCAGTATGGGGTACAGGAGGGTCCTCTAATAGCAACTCTAGATAAAGTTGCTTAATGGAAGATGAAAGGTATTGGAGTTAAAAATATGCTGTTAGAAACAATGTAAAGTGGAATTTTGTGAAGCACATTGCGATGCTTGTATGATGTATGCATCTTGACCTGCATCTTTTCCCACAGTGAAGGCATTGGTTTCCAGGTGGAAGGCAGTCCCGGTCGGGGTAGGCTTGATGCGCCTTCCTCCTGGCACGTTTCTCTCTTTCACCCTCCACTCGTGCCTCCTCGAATTCTGCAGCACTGCTAGTCACAGCTGACCTCCAGCTGGAGCGCTCAAGGGCCAGGGCTTCCCAATTCTCAGTGTCTATGCCAGAGATTTTAAGGTTGGCTTTGAGGCCATCTTTAAATCTCTTTTCTTGTCCACCAATGTTCCATTTTCCATTCTTAAGTTCAGAGTAGAGCAACTGCTTTGGGAGACAGTGGTCAGGCATCCACACAATGTGGCCGGCCCAGCGGAGTTGATGGCAGAGGACCATCGCTTGACCATGCAGATCAAGAATAGGGCTCCACAGCCACCTACGAATCCACAAGGAAACCCTTAATGGAAGACCCTCTTACTCGTCCAACAAGGGATCGCCTAAGTAAGTAAGTAAGTAAGTAAATAAGTATGCATATTATTATAAAGGGTATATAAACCAAGGCAGTTCCTTTGTTCATCACCCTGTTTCCTGGAATACCAGCAGGGGCCATATCTGGCTGGTGCCAACTGAGAATAAACCGTACTTTTGCAGACCTCGGGAACTCTCTTTTGTTTCTTTTCTTCAAACCTTCTCCCTACCATTTCAGCAAGAGCTGTAGCTGACAAGTGGAAGCTCACTCCATCTCACAGATTTGAACTGCTAACCTTTAGGTCAACAGTTCAGCCATCCTTTAGGTCAGCAGTTGAACAGCACAAGGATTTAACCCATTGCACCACCACTGCTACTTGACATGATTCCTTCCATATTAAAAAGGGAGAAAAAGTCTATGCATGCTGTTAATGTCGGCAAGGTTGGGTATCCTCAACAGGCTAACAGTGCTTTGAAACCTAGTTGCATGCTTTTACCCCAAGCTAGAATTAAAAGCACTAGAGGATAATTAAACGACAGAAAGCAATCACAGGCAATCAAAGTGTTTTTCGAGGAAGAGCAGCAACAAGTCCAGAGGTTGGGAAAGAAATGCTCTCTGAGTCCCAGGCACAGATGTTGTGAGGCTTAGGTAGCAGAAGTAACCGATGCAGATGTGGAAGAACCCGGCAATTTTCTGGGAAGTAAAATCCACACCAGGGAGAAGCAAGATCTTCTGAGGTCATGGCGCTGGCTAAATTTATCAAGGCAAAGACTAACGTTTATAACAATCTGTGGAGCTGACGGTAGGAGAGGAAAGGGGAGGAGGAGGAGGAGAATATTTTTCACAGTTTTCTCTAAAAGTGCCAAGTTTCTCCAGGTTCATCTGGGCCTTGGTTGCTGTTTTTCTCTCCATGGTGCAAGTAGGGAAGTCGCTTCTTACTGATGGAAGAAAATAAATCCAGAAAAAAAAGATTGGTTGTAGGAAAGAGACTTTCCCCTCCGAAGGTTGAGGCTAATTTACCAAATTTAAAAACAAACAAAGGGACAGAAATCTGTTTCACTCTCTCTCTGTGTTATTGGATTCATTGACAATGTATCATCGAAGGCATTCATGGCTGGAATCACTGGGTTGTTCTAGGTTTTTCGGGCTGTATGGCCATGTTCTAGAAGCATTATCTCCTGACTTTTCACCTCTCAACATCCCACTGGAGCATTATAGCGTACCCAAATACCTGGGAATCACTCTGGACCATGCTCTGACCTACAAGAAGCACTGCCTGAATATCAAGCAAAAAGTGGACTAGAAAAAATATCATATGAAAAGCTGACTGGCACAACCTGGGGATCACAACCAGACACAGTGAAGACATCTGCCCTTGTGCTATGCTACTCTGCTGCTGAGTATGCATGCCCAGTGTGGAACACATCTCACCACACTAAAACAGTGGATGTGGCTCTTAATGAGACATGCCACATTATCATGGGGTGTCTGTGCCCTACACCACTGGAGAAATTACACTGCTTAGCCGGTATTGCACCACCTGACATCCGCCGGGAAGTAGCAGCCAATAGTGAAAGGACCAAGGCAGAGACATCTCCAGCTCATCCCCTGTTTGGGTATCAGTCAGCACGTCAACAACTTAAATCTAGAAATAGTTTTCTAAGATCTACAGAGACACTCGCTGGAACACCTCAGCAAGCGAGAGTCCAAAAGTGGCAGGCTCAAACCCAGAACCTCAATCAATGGCTTATCCCAAATGAGAGACTCCCTCCTGGGCACACTGAAAACTGGGCAACTTGGAAGGCGCTGAACAGACTGAGCTCTAACACCACGAGATGCCAACCTTAAGAAATGGGGCTACAAAGTACAATCGTGCGAGTGTGGAGAAGAGCAAACCACTGACCACCTGCTGCAATGCAACCTGAGCCCTGCCACATGCACAATGGAGGACCTTCTTGCAGCAACACCAGAGGCACTCCAAGTGGCCAGATACTGGTCAAAGGACATTTAATCAACTACCAAACTCACACATTTTGTATTTTGTCTGTTTGTTTGCTTTGTTCTGTTAGAAATGTAATATAATTGACTGGTTGCCTGACACAACAAATAAATAGTTGTTCGCGGGGTTCTGTGTGAGAAGTTTGGCCCAATTCTATCATTGGTGAGGTTCCATGGACCAGAAATCAACTCTATGTCATTTGGAACACCGAACATACCTCTTGATGCATTTGGTTTTGATCAAAATGCAGGTGATCTTCTCAAAAGTATTAGGGCAGATTTTACACACAGTTTTGTTTATCCCGTCCTAGTTTGGTGTTAACAGTGTATTTGGAACAGTGCATTTAGAACAGTCGTGGAAAGGTCTTTGGTGAGCAAAATGACTTCCGCAGCACTGAAAAGAACACCCCAGGGAGTCATATTTTTCAAAAGTTGCCTGGGCTTTAGATCACCATGGAAACCTCACCTTGGCACTGGAGATGTGCTAAATGAGCTTGGGGAAGGGAAGTCACATGAATCTTTCACATGCTGTTGATGGTCGTGGACACCTTAGTCCCTGCTCAGCCATCAGGACGAGACTGGTTCACCCTTGTTGTCCCCACTGGTGTCAGTGAAGGAGATATATTTTTTTAACCACATAACAAAAATGCCAAAGCAAGGACTCCTTTTCACAGCAATTCTCCCAGGTAATAACTTACTTTCTTATCTCTCTTCCATTAGTTTAGTTTCTCTCCTTCCCAGGATTTATTTGGTCTCTTTCAAAAAAATTTTTTTTAGCAGGACCATAACAAGGGAGATGTAGGTGAGTGGAGGTGATGTTTCAGCTTTTTTTTTTGGAAATTTTCCAGAGCCCTTCACTTATTAGAGAAAGATGGAACTTTGCTGTGCCATTTACTACCTCTGGACCTCCTACTACAATGTTTCTCAGCATGGGGATTGGGACCCCTGGGTGGGTCATTAGGGGTGTTAGAGGGTTCATCAAAGACCATCAGAAAACACATGATTTTATGTTGGTCATGGGGGTTCTGTGTGGGTAGTTTGGTCCAATTCTATCGTTGGTGAGGTTAAGAATGCTCTTTGATTGTAGGTGAGCTATAAATCCCAGCAACTACAACTCCCAAATGCCAAGGTCTATTTTCCCCAAACTCCACCAGTGTTCACATTTGGGCATATTGAGTATTTGTGCCAAGTTTGGTCCAGATCCATCATTGTTTGAGTCCATGGTGCACTCTAGATATAGGTGAACTACAACTCCAAAACTCAAAGTCAATGCCCACCAAACCCTTCCAGTATTGTCTGTTGGTCATGGGAGTTCTGTGTGGGAGGTTTGGCCTAGTTGTATTGTTGTTGGAGTTCAGAATGCTCTTTGATTGCAGGTTAACTGTAAACCCCAGCAACTACAACTCCCAAATGACAAAATCAATTCTTGACCAACTCCAAGAGCATTCAGATTTGGGTGTATTGGGTATTTGTGCCAAATTTGGTCCAGTGAATGAAAATACATCTCGCATATCAGATACTTACATTACAATCCGTAACAGTAACAAAATACTATTATGAAGTAGCAACAAAATAATGCTATGGTTGGGGGTCACCACAACATGAGGAACTGTATTAAAGGGTTGTGGCATTAGGAAGGTTGAGTCCTACTCTTTGTTCCCAGTGTTTGGAGACCAGCTCCTAGGAATAGCTGATGACTACTGGGAGCTGCAGTCCACAAAGGAATGTCCCCACGCTTGATTTTTTCCATGATGCTCACTCACCCTTTCCAGTATCTGGGCGGTAATGTAGTCTCGGGATTTGCACAAGTGGCCGCTCTCATCAAAGTAACTTTCCCATTCGGTACTATCAATTGGCAGCTTCTTTACCCCCTAGGAGCAAAGTCAAAAGATTGTAGTCGTGAAATGGAGGGCAACCCACAGAGAGAGGAATTGGAGGCAGAGCTGAATCAATATTGCTTTCCCAGTTCAAAGTTTGGATTTCTCTAGAGGCCAGTTCGGATTTTAATTTGGGAACTCTTGGACATTGTATATGTTGGTTTGGGCATTGAATGAGTCTTTGATGGTAGGGATGGGAACATTTGGCACGGAGGACATTTCAGACCTCCCACTTATCATATTGGCAAGGGCTTTCTGGCACTACAATACAAAGCTAGCGCTGAGCCAAAGACTCTCCTCTCCTCTTTTCCAACAACATTTCTCCTGCAAGAGTCACAAAACTGAAAGAGTAGCCCAATGATGCCTCACCAGATTTCGACTATCATGATTAGGAATCTATATCACTGGATTTTTTTTCTACTCACAGCAAAGAATAAATAATTAAAGGAGTAAGTTTGACCCAATTCAATCACTGGGGGAGTTCAGAATGCTCTTTGATAGGGGAATTATAAATCCCGGTAACTATAACTCCCAAATGTCAAGGTCTATTTTCCCCAAACTCCATCTGTGTTTATATTTGGGCATATGGAGTATTCGTGCCAAGTTTGGGCCAGATCCATCATTGTTTGAGTCCACAGTGTTCTCTGGGTGTAGGTAAGCTACAACTCCCAAACTCAAGGTCAATGCCCACCAAACCCTTCTAGTGTTTTTTTTGGTCATGGGAGTCCTGTATGCCAAGTTTGATTCAATTCCATCATTGGTGGAGTTCAGAATGCTCTTTGATTGTAGGTGAACTGTAAATCGCAGCAACTATGACTCCCAAATGTCAAGGTCTATTTTCCCCAAACTCCACCAGAGTTCACATTTGCATATTGAGTATTCATGCCAAGTTTGGTCCAGATCCATCATTGTTTGAGTCCACAGCGCTCTCTGGATGGAGGTGAATTACAACGCCAAAACTCAAGGTCTGTTCTCTAAGGCACAAAACTCTCTTTGATTTTAGATTAATATGAATCCCAACAAGTACAACTCCCAAATGTCAAGGTCTAGTTTCCCCAAACTCCATCATTATTCACATTTGGGCATGTTGAGTATCTGTGCCAAGTTTGGTCCAGATCCATCATTGTTTGAGTCTACAGTGCTCTCTGGATGTAGGTGAACTACAACTCCAAACTCAAGGTCAATGCCCACCAAACCCTTCCTAGTATTTTCTGTTGGTCATGGGAGTTCTGTGTGCCAAGTTTGGTTCAATTCCATCATTGGTGGAGTTCAGAATACTCTTTCATTGTAGGTTAACTATAAATACCAGCAACTACAACTCCCAAATAACAAAATCATTTTTTTAGTGATGGTCATGCCTTGGGTTAGTTTATGGCAATTAGTCGAGCGGTTTTTCCAGTGATTTTTGAGTTCTGTTTATCCCAGAAATGAACATTACATTTTTATATATATAGATAGATTACATTTTCCTACTGGGAAAGTTGAACGGCGAGATATTTCTTTGTACCTTCGATTGAGTTACAAAGCTTTGGCAAGACGGAATGCATAATGAGTTACAAACAACCAAAGGAACGGGGCTTGGGGAACTGAAATCAATGCGATCAGGTGGAAGGGCCATTTAAGCAAATCTCATTAGACTCACAGAAGGTCTCATGGCATTGGAAAAGAAATAATGGGATTTAATTTCAAGGCACAAGAGTTTATTTGGCTGGTGGGGAGTGGGCAAGCAGGTGGGGAGAAGCATGCCAGAATCAGGGGCGGCTCGACCCATTACGCAAAGTAAGCATTTGCAGTATAGTTGATTTTGCCCAGGGACGGTCTTGAGATGGTCTTGGGGGAAAATAGACCTTGACATATGCGAGTTGTAGTTACTGGGATGTATAGTTCACCTACAATCAAAGAGCATTCTGAACTCCACCAATGATGGAATTGAACCAAATATGGCACACAGAACTTCCACGACGAACAGAATATATATATATATCAGTGATTGGTTGGGGGGGGGGGGCAAAATATTGTTTACCATTGAAAATTACCTAGGGCCGCCTTTGGCCAGAATGAAAGACAGAGAATGGGCTAAAGCTGTCATTTGCAAACTCCGGTCCTCCAGGTGTTTTGGACTCAGAATCATAAAATTGGAAGAGACCTGGTGGGCCATCCAGTCCAACCCCATTCTGCCCAGACATAGGAAAATCCCTATTCAAGGCACCCCAGATGACCATCCAACCTCTGTTTAAAAGCCTCCAAAGATGGAGCCTCCACCACACTCCGGAGCAGAGAGTTCCACTACTGAACATCTTTCACAGTTAGGAAGTTCTTCCTCATGTTCAGGTGGAATCTCCTTTCCTATAGTTTGAAGCCATGACTCCATTGCATCCTAGTCTCCAGGGCAGCAGAAAGCAAGCGTGCTCCCTCTCCAAGGGAGCTTTCACACAATTAAAACTTGTGTGTCAACTACACCCGTATCTTGGGAGGTCGAACTTGGCCACGGTAGTCCACACTTTGGTTATATCCTGAAGAGATTACTGCAATGCACTCTACGTAGGGTTGCCTCTGAAGAGTGTTCAGAAGCTTCAGTTAGTCCAACACTCGGCAGCCAGGTTACTCACAGGAGTGAGATACCGAGAGCGCAAAACACCCTTTCTACACCAGCTCCACTGGCTGCCTATCAGTTTCCAAGTGCTGGTGTTGGCCTATAAAGCCCTTAACGGTTCTGGCTGAGTTTACCTGTCTGAACGTATCTCCTGCTATGAACCACCAAAGACTTTAAGATTGTCCGGGGAGGCCCTGCTCACTGTCCTCCCACCATCGCAATCGCGGCTGGCGAGGACGAGGGACAGGGCCTTCTCAGTGGTGGCCCCTCGGCTATGGAATTCCCTCCCAAGTGAAAATAGATTCACTCCTTCCCTCCTGACCTTCCGGAAAATGGTGAAATCCTAGCTGTTGGATCAGGCCTTTGCGGACCAGACCAACATGATGGTAGAGCTATGGTTTAATGGACTCTGATGGACTCAAATGGACTGTGTGTAAGACGACAATTTAATTCTGGTGATTGTTCTAATGTTTTACTGTTTTATGATGTTTTTATAATGTTTTGTACTGTTTTTTTAAATCTAAGATGTATATTTCTGCTATTGTTGTCAGCCACCCTGAGTCCCTCTGCGGAGGTTAAGATAGGATGGGATATAAATGTCCGAAATAAATAAATAAATCTTCCTTATGACTTCCCCTCACATATTTATCCCTGGCCCTCATCAGATCGCCTCTCAGCATTCTCTTCTTCAGACTAAACATGCCCAGGTCTTAAAGCCGCTCCTCATAGGGCTTGTTCTCCAGACCCTTGATCTTTTTAGTCTGGAGAACAAGCCCTACGAGGAGCGGCTTAAAGAGCTGGGCATATTTAGTTTGCAGGAGAGAAGACCACTTCCAGAGTTCTCAGCTGCCTAGACCAATGACTGGGAATTATGGGAAATGAAGTCCAAATTTTGGAAGTACAATTTCTATCGTCTGACCTCATTCCTGCCCTCTGGAGCCAGAGGACAAAATCCACTCCATATTTTGTGTGACCACCCTTCAGCTATTTGGAAACGGTTATCTTGTCTCCCTTTAATTTTCTCCTCTTGACACGAAATATAGCCATCTCTTTCAAGCATCCCTTGTATTGTTTCCAACCCAGGGACACTCACATACCAATATAGTGGAGACAGATGATCTGAGTTTTGTAAAATGCTCTTCGGAAGGCTCAGGGCTTTGAAATCGTTCTCGTACCATCCCTTTCCTCATTGTGTAATTGATGACAACAACCACAAAAGATATTTTGGAATCAATCCAGATGGAATAAAATCCTTTTACATTAGGGTAGTGGAAGTCTCTCTTGACCTCCTTTTTCCTCCTACTTTCTCCATCAAATGAGCAAACCCCATAGAAACAGAAAAGAATCAGAGTCTTGTTTCTTCCAGAACCAAAATTGGTTGCCATAGTATCATGAGGTCACAGAGGTATGTGGTCTCAAGAAGATGAAAGGATGTGTAGAAGAAAGGACATTCTCCCATTTGGAGGAAATGGGTGAGAATACAACTCAGGTACCAAAACATTAACCCTCCAAATGGGTATTATTATTATTATTTGAAACACAACAAGATGAGTCCACAGCAAACAAGGTCACTCTGCTGGCTGTTGTATTGGATCACACGTCCATTAGTTCCCAAGTGCCTAGGACTGTGTGATATATCGGCGAATAATGCATGCAGGAAGCCATTAAGGTGCCCTTCTGCAGCTGGCAGATGGTAATTTTGTCAGCACCAATTGTGTTTAAGTGCAGACCAAGGTCTTTAAGCACTGCACCCAGTGTGCCGATCACCACTGGGACCCCCTTGATGGGCTTGTGCCAGAGTCTTTGCAGTTCGATCTTTAAATCCTCATATCGTGTTAGCTTTTCCAGTTGTTTCTCTTCAATCCTGCTGCCACCTGGGATTGCAACATCGACAATCCATATTTTGTTTTTTAACACGATTGTGAGGTCAGGAGTCTTGTGTTCCAAAACTCTGTCTGTCTGAATTTGGAAGTCCCAGAGTAGCTTGATGTGCTCGTTCTCTATAACTTTTTCCGGCTTGCGATCCCACCCGTTCTTTGTCGCAGGCCGATGGTATTTGTGGCACAAGTTCCAATGATCATCTGAGCAATGGTGTTATGCCTCTGCTTGTAGTCTGTCTGCGCGATCTTCTTGCAGCAGCTGAATGTGATCTGTTGTTTCATCTGCTTCCTTGCACTTGGGATCTGTTGTTGACTTTTCAATTCTGGCTTTGATGGCATTTGTTCTAATGGCTTCTTCTTGGGCTGCCAGAATCAGGCCCTCCGTCTCCTTTTTCAGAGTTCCATTTGTGAGCCACAACCATGTTTTTTCTTTCTCAATTTTCCCAGAAATTGTCCACGGAGAGGCTTTCTTTGGCCAGTTTTCTCTTTTGCTCTGCATTGTTGTGATTATTGCTTGTATTGTTGTGTTTGGGTTCGACCTCATGTAA
>NW_026844367.1:8288550-8327368 GCF_025583915.1 Anolis sagrei ordinatus | reverse complement strand
CCCGATTTATCTCCCTGAAAGGTCATTCAAAGTGACTATTCTCTCTATATTCATGGAAATCACACAAGAAGGCATGTTAATAGAATGTGAGGTTGCATCAACACCATAGAATTAATGCAGCTTGACATCACTTTAACTTCCGTGGCTAATGCTGTGGATCATAATGCTGGAGATCCCCTTTTGGGTAAAGAAACAGAAACAGATTCCAAATTAATTTTAAGGGAATGGAATGTGTGCATTAAAAGGGAGTAGAGGTGGTCAAGGGAGACTTCAGCAACCCTAAGAAGGCAAAGGGATCTTGTTCATTTGAATCCAAAATACCTTCTGTGGTTGTTATTGTTGTCGTGCAATGTGGAAGGGGATGGCGCAAGAGTGATTTGAAAGCTCTGAGCATTTTGCGAGGTGGTGTGAATGTGAATGTTTGCATAAAGCAAAGCAGCAGAAGGTGCAATAGCCGAGAACCCATCCAGACTCTAGGGACGGCTAATGGAGGAGGCGACACTGGTTAATTACCTGCTATGAAAATGCATTTTTAATGGGAAAGTAATGCACTTTCCTAGCATGTCAAGAAAGGAAAACAGGAGAGGTCGAGAGACGTGACTGCACAAGTATTGTGCCCACTGGGTTATGCAAACAATAACAAAAAGCACATGGGTGTAGTTGCTTGCTGATTTGGTTATGGGAGCGCCAGCTAATACAATGTCATCAACGGAGAGAAATTGATTTTGCTTTCCTCTTTTATCTCAGGGTCCTTTCAGGTGGGTTAGATTACAATTTTTAGGTTTTTAATTGCATCACGGTGTCATTGTTTTATTGTTTTATTGTTTGCTTGATGTTTTATTATTTGCTTATGAGTTTTACTGTGTATTGTATGTTGTTGTTGGCGGKCTTGGCCTTTGTAAGKCGCATCGAGTCCTTTGGGAGATTTTGAAGGGTATAAATAAAGTTAATAATAATAATAATAATAATAATAATAATAATAATAATAATTTCTAGAGGGTCCTGGAGTGTAACCCCCCCCCCCACCCTGGAGATCAAGAAGGGCAGGGTACAAATATCTGAAATAAATAAATAAACAAATAAACAAATAAATAAAATATTAGCTCATATGAAGAGCTGTAGTGTCTTCATAGACCTGTCAGCAGCATATGATACTGTAAATCACCGCCTTCTCCTGAGAAAAATGTATAATATCACAAAGAACTACAATCTCATCCACTTCATAGGAAAACTGCTACAAAACAGTAGCTTTTTTGTTGAGTTCCAGGGTCAGAGAAGCAGATGTCGAAAACAGAAGAACGACCTGCCTCAGGGGAACATGCTTGATCCATCAATGTTTCACATTTACACAAATGGCCAGCCATTGCCAGAAGGGTCAGAGAGTTTCATCTATGCTGACGATTATGCCATCACTGCTCAAGCAGGGAGCTTTGAAATGGTTGAACAGAAGCTATCTGAAGATTTAGATGCTCTTACTATTACAGGGAAAACTAGCTGATTCCTAATCTATATAAAACACAGGTGTGTGCTTTTCATCTTAAGAACAGACAAGCATCTTGAGCTCTGAAGATTATCTGGGAAGAAATCCCACTGGAACATAGCAGCACACCCAGATACCTGGGTGTTACTCTGGACCATGCTCTGACTTACAAGAAACACTGCTCAACTATCAAGCAAAAAGTGTGTGCTAGAAATAATATCATACGAAAGCTGGCTGGCACAACTTGGAGATCACAACCAGATACAGTGAAGACATCTGCCCTTGCACTTTGCTACTCTGCTGCCCAGTGTGGAACACATCTCGCCATGTTAAAACAGTGGACGTGGCTCTTAATGAGACATGTCCAGTTATCACAGGATGTCTACACCCTACACCACTGGAGAAATTATACTGTTTAGTCGGTATTGGATCACCTGACATCTGCCAGGAAATAGTAGCCAATAATGAAAAGACCAAGGAAGTGACATATCTGGCTCATCCTCTGATTCCAACTCCAAAATCTTCCAGAGTTTGACACAAACAACTTTCATAAAATGCATGGGACCTGGTGGCCCCTCTTTGTTCTGTCCCTTGTTGGAACAACCTCAATCAGTGGCTGAAAACAGATGAGAAACTCTCTCCTGGGCACACAGAAGACTGGCTGACTTGGAAGGCACTGAACAGACTGCGCTCTGGCACCACGAGGTGCAAAGCTAATCTTAGGAAATGGGGCTACAAAGTGGAGGCAGTCAGATCTCTGGCCCATCCTCTGTTCATATATCAGCCAGCATGACAACATCTTAAATAAAAAAGAACTTCCTGAGATCTACAGAGATACTCGCAGGAACACCTCAGCAAGCAAGAGTCCAAAAGTGGCAGGCGAAAACCTGGATCCTCGATCAGTGGCTGATACTGAATGAGAGACTTCCTTCTGGACATACAAAAAAAAAAGACTTGGATGGAGCTGAACAGACTGCGCTCTGGCACAACGAGATGCAGAGCCAACCTTAAGAAATGGGGCTCCAATGGAGTCCACAACATGCGAGTGTGGAGAAGAGCAAACCACTGACCACTTACTGCAATGCAGTTTGAACCCTGCTGCATGCACAATGGAGAACCTTCTCACAGGAACTCCAAGTGGCCAGCTTCTGGTCAAAGGAAATCTAGTATAATGCCAAGTTTTAAAACCTTGTGTTCTTTTAAAAATACATTATAATTGTATCTTCAATTTACTTCTGACATGATAAATAAATAAATAGCTCACATGAAATTGCATGAAATGAGCAGCAATGGAGTGAAGAATAGGGTGAAGAGAGAAAAAGGGATAAAAAGTCTGGGGTGGGAATATCTGTATTCTAGATGAATGAATCTGTATTTTATATAAAGACTTTAAGAGAGCTCTCCAAGGTCCTGAAGCTAGTTAAGGTTAGGATTCAGAACCTTGGATAGGTCCTTTGAAGTCTGATGTAAAACTATTGAAGTGGAACAACAACCGTATTTTCATGCAGTTAGCATATTTCAGAATATCTCCACTCCTTAAATATATGCAAATGCACAACAATAACTGCAATATAAAAGCAATACATAAAAGATCCTGGACCCAACCCTCATCATTTCCAATGTTGTCTGTATAAACTTTTATTTTGTTAGCAAACTCAATAAAAGGATACCACACAGAAACTAACCCATTTGCATTTTCCATTCTTCTGATGTTGCAAGTTTGTTTCTCAACTACTATATATTTTTCCAAACCCAATGCTTCCCAGCATTTGTCCATTTCAACCTAGCCAGCAACCCAATGCATTGATGGTAACGTCTTAGAGTAATCACTTCAATGCATCCCTGACAAATTGACAAGAGACATAAAGATCCATGTTTCTTTATGAGCTGAAGTAATAGGAAATCAAAGCTCAGATAGCAATCTTTTCTATCTGCAGACATAACTCTCTTGATAATGAGATTGGGTCTTCCATCACACCTGAAGCTGTCCATAGATTTAGGAAAATGCACAGCATGTTATATAACATGCACAGCTCTTCCTAGGAGGCTTAAGAAGAGCTACATTGTGGGAAAGTGGTCACCAATGGGATCTACTCCTGTTAGCAATTAACCACTTCTTCCTATTGACCAGTCCTGGTCTTCAGGAGTGTCTGGTATCAGAGAAGGTTATTGTCTTGTGCATTAAGGATGCTGTGAATTTCTGGATTAAAGAAGGAATAGATTTAGGACCTTAGATAATTCCTTTAGATCATTGGTTCCCAACCTTTTTTTGAACTCTAGTGTTGGAGGAAAGTTCTGAGAGTGCCTTGGACTGCGAGAAGATCCAACCAGTCCATCCAGGAAATAAAGCCCGACTGCTCACTGGAGGGAAGGATACTAGAGACAAAGTTGAAGTACTTTGGCCACATCATGAGGAGACAGAAAGCCTAGAGAAGACAATTATGCTGGGGAAAGTGGAAGGCAAAAGGAAGAGGGGTCGACCAAGGGCAAGATGGATGGATGGCATCCTTGAAGTGACTGGCTTGACCTTGAAGGAGCTGGGGGTGGTGACGGCCGACAGGGAGCTCTGGCGTGGGCTGGTCCATGAGGTCACGAAGAGTCGGAGACGACTGAACAAATGAACAACAAAGATTTAGGACCTTTGATAATTCCTTTAGATCAGTGGTTCCCAACCTTTTTTAAAATGAGGGACCACTTGGCCACGGACCACTTTGACCGGAGACCACTTCACCAGGGACCGCTTTGACCAGTGATCACCTTGACCAGGGACCACTTTGACCAAGTACCAAAAGGGTTACAAATCAGTTTTTGGTCAACTTTAGATTCAGTTTGGTTATTTGGGGTGCTGATTCAGAAAATTGCATTGGATAGACCACATCGGCTCTAGTTTCCGATACAGGACACATACCATCCATTAGCTGCCATCTGTTCGCCCACAGAAACCATATTTAATAAGCCTCGGCACTATAAGAGGCTTTCATGAGACCAGTCGCCCTCGTTACAATGGTTTAGTAATGGTAAAGCAACAGACCATATTTTAGTTCTTGCAGACCACTGGTGATCCATGGACCACAGGTTGGGAACCACTGCTTTAGATGAAGAACTAAAAGGTGCTGAAACCAGTTTGGGACTAGAGTTCTGTACTTTGGACAACTTCTCTATAGCCCAGATATGGGCAAATTTAAGCTCTCCAGGTGTTTTGGACTTTTACTCCCACAGTTCCGAACAGCCGGTAGGAGAGCCCAAGCTTGTTTTCTGCTGCCCTGGAGCCTAGAATGCAATGGAGCCATGGCTTCAAACTACAGAAAGGAGATTCCATCTGAACATTTGGAAGAACTTTCTGACTGTGAGAGCTGTTCAGCAGTGGAACTCTCTGCCCGAGTGTGGTGGAGGCTCCTTCTTTGGAGGCTTTTAAACAGAGGCTGGATGGCCATCTGTCGGGGTGCTTGAATGCGATTTTCCTGCTTCTTGGTAGAAGGTTGGGGCTGGATTGGATGGCCCATGAGGTCTCTTCCAACTCTATGATTCTATTATTCTATATGCACTCCAAGTGGCCAGCTACTGGTCAAAGGACATTTAATAGAATACAATTCTGCAAATTTTGAATTTTGTTTTGTTTGTTTGTCTGTTTTTTAATTCAAAACAACTGTTTTGGTTCACTCCTGACACAATAAATAAATGATTCTATATATTCATCACAGCATGAGCCATTGTGGGGATGGAGTTATTTTGCATGTTTTGTATAGAATTTTGGGTGTTATTTTGTTAAGCCTTTGTCAGACTGATGAGGTGTATCTGAAGCTTCAAACATAAGTTTTCTGGGGTCACATGAGGCCTGTAGTGCATAGCTTCCTCGCCCCTGGTCTACATCTAAATTAAATGAAAAGTTTGCAACCCTAATATAGCACCATAATGAGTCTTATTTTTGGTGGAGCCTAAGGGGACAAAGGAGAAGGCATTGCTGCGTCCATCCTGCCCTGCCTCTGTGTTGAAAAGTAGGTTGCCGACGTCCGAAAGTAGCAAAGGTGCTCTTTTCAAGCTTCCTCTCAAAGCCCTTGCTAGGACCCTTCACATCTTCTGACACATGGCTGTTGCTGATACAGCAAAGTTGAGAAGTTCCATGGTTTTGAATCAAAGGCCCCTTTTAAGCAGGCAAATCATTTCCCTTCTTCTAGTGCGCCTTTTCTATCCTGGGCTTTCTTAAGTGTTTAGTCATAAGAAGAAGAAAAAAGAGAAGGAGAACTCTATCAAAGTTAGACTGAGATCAATTCCCCTTTGGAACGTTTATAGATAGGTCAATATGGTGACAGGAACCTGCATGATGTAGTAGTTTTAGCATCAGATGGGTGACCTTGGGCAGGTTACAGTTTCCAACATGGGATTGGATTGGATGCCCCGTGTGGTCTCTTCCAACTCTATGATTCTCTCATTCTCAGCCTCTTCAAGGCCAGCGGTTCTCAACCTTAGAATCATAGAATCAAAGAGTTGGAAGAGACCTCATGGGCCATCCAGTCCAACCCCTTTCTGCCAAGAAGCAGGAATATCGCATTCAAATCACCCCTGACAGATGGCCATCCAGCCTCTGTTTAAAAGCTTCCAAAGCTTTAGATAGAATCTCCTTTCTTGTATTTTTGAAGCCATTGTTCTGCGTCCTAGTCTCCAGGGAAGCAGAAAACAAGCTTGCTCCCTCCTCCCTGTGGCTTCATCTCACATATTTATACATGGCTAAAGGAGGGCTTTTGGTGGGAGGATTCAGTGTCTGTTTCCAAAAAGGAAGAGGACAGGTGGAGAGATTTTCAGCCTTCTCTGCCAAAGGGGTCCCTTAGACCATCAGAAATAAATGTTTTCTGATGGCCTTTGGCGACCCCTCCGAAACACCCTCGCGACCCCCCCCCCCCAGGGGTCCCAACTCCCAGGTTGAGAAACACTGCTCTAAAACAATCCAGGGTTGGCTAAGAAATAGACTCCCTGATATTCTCCTCCGTGCCTTTGTCCCATCTTTCATTTCAAGACGTTTCTCCACAATGTCTGAACAGGTTGGTGACAAGCTTGAGAAGAGAGTGTGAAAGATTAATGGAGCTTTGTCTCCAAAGACTGGAAATTATCCTGTTCCAGAATTTTAACTTTTCCACCTTCTCCTTTGCTGATTTGGCACATTAAAACCTTTGAGCAACTTGCTTCACTGTGCAGTTTTGATCGGAGGTGGGGGAAGTTTCGCTTCGCTTCTGTTTATAGGGTTTGCGTGAACTTAACCAACGCAGAGAGAATCTCAATTTCGTTCCTCCCTTTGCCTGGAGTCAAAGTCTATGGTCACAGATATCATACTTTCAATTTGTCCAAGCTTGGTGCCACACCATCTAATGGGAACCTCCTTCCTTCCTTCCTTCCTTCCTTCCTTCCTTCCTTCCTTCCTTCCTTCCTTCCTTCCTTCCTTCTTACCTTCTTTCCTTCTTTCCTTCTTTCCTTCTTTCCTTTATTCTTTTTTCCCCAATATAATTTTAATTGATTTTTTTAATTGACTTGAGAAACTGCAAGTCGCTTATGGTCTGAGAGAATTGGCTGTCTGCAAGGACATTGTCCAAGGGACACCCGGATGTTTTGATGTTTTACCATTCTTGGGGAGGCTTCTCTCATGTCCCTGCATGGGAAGCTGGAGCTGACAGATGGATCTCAACCCACTCTCCCCAGATTCGAATTGCTGACTGTCGGTCAGCAATCCAGCCAGCACAATGGTTTAACCCATTTTTATTGATAAAATATAGGAAATAGCGAGGGGTACGAGAATAAATATAGAGTAGAGATATAGAGTTATTAAAACATCTCATATTATCACCTTTGGGTTAAACATTTGCGCCGGCAGGACCGTTGACTGACAGGTCAGCAGTTCAAATCCAGGGAGAGAAGTTTGAGCTCTCTCTGTCAGCTCCAGCTCCCTATGCGGGGACATGAGAGAAGCAGTCCCACAAGGGTGGTAAAAAACTTCAAACGTCCGGGCAATGTTTCCTGGGCAATGACCTTGCAGACGGCCAATTCTCTCATACCAGAAGTGACTTGCAGTTTCTCAAGTTGCTCGTAGCACACACACACACACAAAATCTTTATCCACCATCGTCTTATACAAAAAAGGGAAGGGAAAAAAGGAAAATAAAACACATTTTTATCTAAACTGAAAAAAAGAAAAGCGAGTATAGAATATATAAAAACATAGAAGATAGGAAAGTTAAAATTTAGCAAACAGAAAGCTTTATCTAATACTTCCTGCTCTAACAGTGCTGCCTTCTTCACAGCCAAAAAATCTATCTCTTTTGTCTTGTGTCATTTTACTCCATGCACTGCCAGTAAGTTTCCGCAAGATGTCATTGCATTCATCTACCTTGTGCTAGGTGTTCACACAGTGCTTCCTAAATGTTAGTGTTCGATCTAAGGTGACAACAAGTTATTTAGGACTAGCCGTCCCCTGCCGTGCATTGCTGTGGCCCACATGGGGGTTTCTGTGTGGGAGGTTTGGCCCAATTCTATCGTTGGTGGGGTTCAGAATGCTCTGTGATTGTAGGTGAACTATAAATCCCAGCAACTACAACTCCCAAATGTCAAGATTCTATTTTCCCCAAACTCCACCAGTGTTCACATTTGGACATATTGAGTGTTCATGTAGAGTTTGGTCCAGATTGTTTGAATCCACAATGATCTCTGGATGTAGGTGAACTACAACTCCAAAACCAAAGGACACTGTCCACCAAACACTTCCAGTATTTTCTGGTCATGGGAGAACTGTGTGCCAAGTTTGGTTCAATTCCATCGTTGGTGGGTTCAGAATGCTCTTTGATTGTAGGTGAACTATAAATCCCAGCAACTACAACTCCCAAATGACAAAATCATTTTTTTTAGTGAAGGACATACATTGGGTTGTTAGGTGTTGTGTCCAAATTTGGTGTCAATTTGTCCAGTGGTTTTTGAGTTCTGTTAATCCCACAAACAAACATTACATTTTTATTTATATAGATGGAATCAGTGTTCGAACTCTTAGCCTTCCCAGGTAACTTTCAATTTCCTGTTGGCTTCATGGTTACGTTGGTGGAAAGCACACACTTGTGTCTTGGCAGGGTTAGGCTTCTGGTGGTTATCTTTGTAGTAGCTGGAGTAATCTTCCAGGGTATTAGGAAGTTGGTTCTTGACTGTTTCAAACCTTCCCTTGTGTTGTTAGGCCAAAGTCATCAGTGTATATATGATTGGTGGTTGTGGCTGATTGTTAGTAAAGATGTTAAGCAAGGTTGGTGCAAGAATGTCGGCTTGGGGTAAATCATTCTTTTTCCTCCTCCATCCACTTTTCCTGCCTTGAAACTCCACATAGAAGCTGTGGTTTTCTTGGAAGGTCTGGACAGCTTTTGTAAAATAATAGTCCCAGGTAATTTGGTAGACTTTATGCAGCATTTTTCCAAGTTGCACCGTGTCGTAGGCTCCCGTAAGCCTCACAAAAACTGTTTCTGTAATGCAACTTTTATCACATCCTTCCTCGATATACTCAGTCATAATGAATATCATCATCATCATCATCTTTAATTACTTATTAATCACCCTCCATCCAAGATGCTCTAGGTGATTTACAAGCTAAATTGTAAAAGATAAAAATACATACATACAAAAATTAAAAATTAACATAGTGGGTGGCCAACTGTGCAATTAATTAGTGGAGACTTCTTGTGTGTGTCAGGAATGACTTGAGAAACTGCAAGTCGCTTCTGGTGTGAGAGAATTGGCCATCTGCAAGGATGTTGCCTAGGGAATGCCTGGATGTTTGATGTTTGCCCATCCTTGTGGGAGGCTTCTCTCATGTCCCTGCATGGGGAGCTGGAGCTGACAAAGGGAGCTCATCCAAGCTCTCCCCAGATTTGAACCTGCGACCTGTTGCTCTTCAGTCCTGCCAGCATAAGGGCTTAACCCATTGCATCACTGGGGTCTGCTAGTGGAGACTGAAGGTTGGCAGAAGTGACATAGATGCAAGAGCCCTGCCATCTTAGGAATTCTGGGACTTATAATCCACAAAAGTAGTTTTCCCAAGATGTGTAGGTTCTATATTTACACCCGGTACATCCCTTAATTCCTTGCAGTCTGTCAATCTTTCTACTTTAGTAGCCACAGAAGACCAAACAAGGTCAAACAATTCTTGTGTGGCTGGCTACCAGCAACATGAGAAGCAGTAGCTTAAAATTAATTACCTCCCAACAAGAGTTTGCTCCAGGCAGTCAGCACATTGTATGCTAATCAAGGTGGTCAATTGAAACATTCACACCTAGCTCCAGCAGACAAGAGTCCTTTGTCTCACCCTGGTCATTCCACAGATATATAAACCCTTTTTCCTAGTTCCAACAGACCTCACTACCTCTGAGGATGCTTGCCATAAACGCAGGTGAAATGTCAGGAGAGAATGCCTCTAGACCATGGCCATACAGCCCGAAAAAACCTACAACAACCCAGTGATTCCGGCCATGAAAGCCTTCGACAATACAGTAGCTTAAAATGTTTCCCCAGAGTAATTGTATTGTTTTTTATGGTGTTTCTTTAATACCGGAAAGATTTCTTGTATTTCCAGTTGAAAAAAGGAAATAAAGTTTCAAGAATTAACATCCATTTGACTTTTACAGCCTGGATATTTTTTTTAAAACAAGTCTCGTTTTACCTCCGCTTCTTTTATAGACAGAATCAAACCAACGGAGCTGCTGATTGAGAAATCACTAAATAAAAAGGCTTTTAAAACAATTTATGGGGCTGTAAAAATGACTACGATGAAAGGAGCGGAGACAGATCAAACGGAGCCAGCCAGCAAAATCCAAAGCCAAGGGCACAGCGGAAGCTCTGGGGCGAATGGCACTCCCCTTTTCCAGTTTTGCATACAATGAGTTTTGAAAGCATAGTGGAAACTGTAACTTCCAGGATCTCCTAGCATTGATTCATAGCAGTTAAAGTGGTATCAAATTGCTTTACTTCTAGAACAGTGGTTCTCAATCATCCTAATGCCGTGATCCCTTAATATAGTTCCTCATGTTGTGGTGACCCCCAAGCATAACATTTTCATTGCTACTTCATAACTGTCATAGAATCATAGAATCAAAGAGTTGGAAGAGACCTCATGGGCCATCCAGTCCAACCTCCTGCCAAGAAGTAGGAATATTGCATTCAAATCACCCCTGACAAATGGCCATCCAGCCTCTGTTTAAAAGCTTCCAAAGATGGAGCCTCCACCGCTGTCATTTTGTTATGTAAACATCTGACATACAGGGTCTATTTTGATTGGTTGGACCAAATTTGGCACAAATACACAATACACCCAAATTTGAATACTGCTGGGGTTTGGGGAGGATTTATTTTACAATTTGGGAGTTGTAGTTGCTGGGATTTATAGTTCACCTACAATCTAAGAGCATTCCGAACTCCACCAATGATGGAATTGAGCCAAACTTGGCACACAGAACTCCTATGACCAACAGAAAATACTGAAAGGGTTTGGTGGGTATTGACCTTGAGCTTTGGAGTTGTAGTTCACCTACACCCAGAGAGCGCTGTGGACTCAAACAATGATGGATCTGGACCAAAATTGGCGTGCACACTCAATATGCCCAAATGTGAACATTGGTGGAGTTTATGGAAACTAAATCTTGACATTTGGGAGATGTAGTTGCTGGGATGTATTGTTCACCTACAATCAAAGAGCATTCTGAATTCCACCAGTGATGGAAGTGAACCAAACTTGGCACACAGAACTCCTTTGAACAACAACAAATACTGGAAGGGTTTGGTGGGCATTGATCTTGAGTTTGGGGATTGTAGTTCACCTACATCCAGAGAGCACTGTGGGCTCAAAAAATGATGGATCYGGACCAAACTTGGCATGAATACTCAATATGCCCACATTTGAATACTGGCAGAGTTTGGGGYAAATAGACTTATTTCTTTATTTCTTTATTTCTTTATTTTCAGCATTTCTACCCCACTTTTCTCACCCCCYCAGGGAGACACAGAGCGGCTAACAATGGCAAATATTTGATTCTGCAATCATTACAATTATAAAAGCAAAATAAACTCATACAATACAATACATTAAAACAACATTAGTTATCCAATCATAAAGGCATTTCCATTATAACAACTGTCTGGTCCAATTCACTGTTCAGGTGCTGTCATATCCATTAGCCAAAAGCCTGGTTCCACAACGATGTCTTCAGTTTTCTTCTGAAAGAAAGGAGGGAGGACGTCGATCTAATTTCACTGGGGAGCAAATTCCAGAGGCGGGGGTCACCAACGAGAAGGCCTTGTCCCTCATCCCCACCAGCTGTGTTTGCGAAGCTGGTGGGACCGAGAAAAAGGCCTCCCCGGCAGATCTTAGACATTTGGGAGTTGTAGTTCCTGGGATTTATAGTTCACCTACAATCAATGAGTATTCTGAACTCCACCAACTGTATGTTTTGCCTATGTCAGGCACCTCGACTTCTTTTTATTTATTTATTTATTTATTTCTCACACTTCTACCCCGATGCCAGCACAACAAGATAAAAATAAAACATATATAAACAGTAATTAAAACAATTAAAACAATCCATTATACATCACAATCCCTAAAACCAATCTAGTGCTCAGCGTTTGCCAGGTCAGAGTCTGTAAATTCAGTTCCACATTGTCAAATCCATCAATTCTTGTCGTCGCTTGTCCTTTGTCTATCTGCCAGATTACCCGAGAGCCTGGTCCCAAATCCATGTTTTTAATTTCCTTCTAAAGGAGAGGAGGGATGTTGATGACCTAATTTTCCCGGGGAGTGAATTCCACAGGTGAGGGGCCACCACTGAGAAGGCCCTGCTCCTCGTCCCCACCAACCTCACTTGTGATAGAGGTAGGGCCAAGAGCAGGGCCTCCCCAGAGGATCTTAAACTCCGAGGCGGGATGTAGAAAGAGATGCGTTCGGACAGATATGCTGGGCCGGAACGGTATAGGGTTTTGTAGGTCAAAACCAGCACTTTGAATTGTGCTCGGAACTGGATCGGCAGCCAGTGGAACTGACATAACAGAGGGGTGGTATGCTCCCTGTATGATGCTCCGGTGAGTAATCTGGCTGCCGCCTGCTGGACTAATTGAAGTTTCCGAAAAGTCTTCAAAGGCAACCCCACGTAGAGTGCGTTGCAGTAATCTATTTGGGATGTAACAAGAGCGTGGACCACTGTGGCCAGATCAGACTTCCTAAGGTACGGGTGCAACTGGCACACAAGTTTCAATTGTGCAAAAGCTCTCCCAGCTACCACCTCTGCCGTTATTTCTGGCAGAGGTGAATCAAACAAACACCCAATTTGTGTTAAATAATTTAATTAAAACAGCACTTACTTTCTGGCTGTTTCAATAGCCCAAAACATAAAACATAAAGATAGCACTCAGCCACAGAATAAACAAAAACTGATAGCAAAAGTTACACCATTGTCAAAAGGTCCACTCCAGTGGTCAAATGCTGAGAGTTCAATAAACAAAGTCCAGGGACCAAGAGTCTAGACCGTAGTCAAAAGTCCAGTCCAGAGATTCAAAGTTTCAGGGTTCTAAGAGTACAGGAGACAGGTCAGGATACTGAAAACCCAACAAGCCCATGGAAAACCAGCAGCAATTCCCACCAAAATAAGACAAATACTTTTCTCCCAGAGATCATTTCCAAGGCTTGCTCATTATATCCAGAAACACCCAGCTGCAAATATCTCTTGCATGCCTCCACCCTTAATTGCTTTCACCCATGAACTCTTACTTACAGATTACTCAACCCTTTAGAACTAAGACACACATTAACCCTTCCATCATCAACTGCTAGGCCTACCACCACCAACCACCATCAACTGCAGAACATGATACATGACAGGATCAGAGTTCAAAACATCTGTATGGACACAGGTTTCCTCAACCCTTCTTGTACTAGAGCCAATGGCACGCAATTCCACCTTTTGTTCTTGATGCTGTTTTTTTTCCTCCTTCTCCAAGCATGAGTTCCCCCACCTTCCTCCAAGCAAACTTCATAATAAAGCATCGTTTCATTCTTCGAACGCTCGGAATGGGGATATCTGCAATTTCCCATCTGTCCTGTCTCATCTCCTTTGATTACTCTTGTCAATGTTGCTGTCACAGCTGGTGTTTCTTATAGAGTCTTATCTTTGCAGCACCTTCTCTCTCAATTTTCCCTCTTTCTCTCTGTCTCTCTTTGGTCTTTTTCTGTCATTTCCATCCTAAATGAGATGTAAAACATGGGAACATCTCTTCTTAAAGAGTGCGAGCCATCCCTCGACGGCTGTTGCGCGGGCATGCAACGGCTGCCTGGCGATTGAAGGGCTTCCCATTGGATTCTTGTTTTGTGGACAGCAAATGAAAGAACCAATTAGTTGAGATTTTGCAAGCACCAAACACAGGGAATGAGGTGGGACGTGAGGCAGAACCCACTTGGGAGTATTTCTTGTGGAAAGTCCAGAGAGAATGCACTGGTGTCATACTCCCAAGCTTTGTAACAGTGACAACTTTATTGCAAAAGGGAGGACAAAACAAGGTGTCGGAAGCATCTCTTTGTTCTCCGATTCCTCCAGGAATTCATCTAGGAAATCCACTCATTTGCTTACTGTCATTCTTTCCAACTAAGCAGCTTTTCCATCCGTTACAAAGTCTCCCTGGAATTCTACACTAAGAAAGGTGGTTATCTATGCCTCAGAATAGCCATGGGATCCACCTGGATCATACCTCCTCTATGGCAGGATAATTAATATAATTTGACGCATTAATTACTTCCGGTAGTTGTTTCCTGCACATCACTTGCCATGCTCCAACTAGTAAGTCATCCTACCATTATTCTTCAGCATTTGATAGCCATCTTCCAGAGGCAGAAATGTGGAATTAACTATCTTCCAGGGAAAGGGGCATGAAGTGTCACATCCAACCCACCCACAGTAGCATCTTGCCCAATGGCCTTCTGTCCGAAAAAAAGCAATTTCTCCAAGTTCTAATGCTAAATAAGTAAGCAAGTGGGAGGAAAATAATTAGGAGAGGAGATTACACTTCCTTAGCTGGAAGGATTAAAGTGAGCTGGGTCAGGGTTTGCACCGCTCCTTCTGCAGAAAGCTGGTGGGCAGAGGCTTCTTCAGCCATTTCCCATTAATGCATCTTCCAGAGTGTTGCTGGGTATGTAAACTTTAAATAGATGGCTTGACAGCAAAGAAGTGAGTCTTTCATACATCTCTTTGATGGGGTAGTTTTAAAAAAAAAACAATGTGAAAAAAATGGGGGGTGGCATGGAACACTCACAAACCTTCATCTGGAAAAGATGGACGAGGCTGTCAAGGAAGCTAAAAGAGTTATTATGAAGATGCTAGATGCAGGAACGGGTATGCTTGCAATAAGAAGTCAGCCATCATCACCACCCTCTTTCCCATATGAAAGGAATCAAATTCTGTCTTGTCTCTGACCAACACAGACAGCAGGCTTCTTCTGCTTCTGGAGTATAGGAAATTTGCACTGGGTTTGACACCAGGCTTTCAAGTGTGCTTTCCATGGTGCTGAACCCTCTGTACCAAGCTAGCTTCAGCACATTGGAGAGTTTGACTCTGTTTTAGGATAGGAGTTCTGTATTCTACCCTAAAACTAGCTTGTTTGACTTCAGTTAACGAAGTCAAAGAAGGCTCCTTAAGAAGGAAAAGCAATTATCTATTAAGAAGAAAAGTCAACATCTTTCCGGAACTGATGGAGTCAACATGTCTTCACTGGAAAACAACGTCATTCATTTATAACCTCTTGGAGCAACATCAGCAGACATATTGCTATATTAGAAATACTTTACTATTCCAAAAAGTGTGGCAGACTAGGGAAGTCTGGTTCACCCACCATCTTCTCCAAGGAGTAGAGGAAGATTGTGTATGTGCAGGATGGGAAATTTGCTTGGAATGCAATCTGGCCTACTTCAAGGTCTCTTTTCCAGGAGAAGGAAGAAGAGATGGTAATGACTGCATGATGATGAATGAATGTTTATGTGTATGTGAATGTGGAGTAAAATTTAATTCTCATTTGTCTGTGCACCCAATGGAGCTATATAATAATAATAATAATAATAATAATAATAATAATAATAATAATTTATTTATATACTGCTCCATCTCCCCGAGGGGACTCAGAGCGGTTCCCAGGTAACATCACAAAACATACAAAGTAAAAAACAACATAACCATAAGATTAACAAAACAAAATATAAGCATAAAAATTGTCGCCATAACACACATATATTAAAAGTAATCCTGCCTGTTGAAAATTGCTGGAAGAAACATTAACAACCTCAGATATGCAGATGACACCACTATGATGGCCGAAAGCGAGGAGGAGCTGAGGAGCCTTCTAATCAAGGTGAAAGAAGAAAGCGCAAAAGCTGGGTTGCAGCTAAACATAAAAAAAAAAACAAGATTATGGCAACAAGAATGATTGACTTCCTACTCTTTCTATTCAGTGGAACGGTAGGGGAGTTTTTCATCTGCTGCTTTCCAAGTTGAATAACATGAGGGGCATCTCTACAATGCAAGTCTATGCTAGAGATGCCAAGGGAAGTTGATCTTTGAACCTTCATAGAATCATAGAATCCTAGAGTTGGAAGAGACTTCATGGACCATCCAGTCCAACCCCATTCTGCCAAGAAGCGGGAAATTGCATTCAAAGCACCCCCAACAGATGGCCATCCGGGCTCTTTTTAAAAGCCTCCAAAGAAGGAGCCTCCACCACACTCCTGGGCAGAGAGTTCCACTGCTGAACAGTTCTCACAGTCAGGAAGTTCTACCTAATGTTCAAATGGAATCTCCTTTCTTGTAGTTTGAAGCCATATGATGATTTCTTTCTCAGCATGACAGTACATCATCATCTACTCTGGGTGTTGAGGGCACAATGGAGTCATTGCAAGCAATTGAATTAAGCTTAGGTGAAGAAGAGCTAAAAACCAGGACATTTTTAAAAGCCGTTGAAAATTGGAAGTGTCCCTCTTAAATCATCATATTCACAAAGGTAGATGTAAATCAACTATACTCCTCTCTTGCTTTTAAGAAAGGAGTACGACGGCTGAAAGAAACCGATTTCTTCATCCATTTCTCCATGTCTTTGATCCATAAGCCCAGGAGCCAGTTTCCCCTCCAAAAAAAGCAGGGTGCCAAGTTTTTCATCCAAGATTAATGAGACAGTAAATAATACTAAATCATTTGCATTTTGACAGCAGCTTTCATCAGCTGGAATATCTCAAAAGAAGTTTCATGCTTACCTTGTAAAGAGAAATGAAAGAACAGAAGAAAGGATGGATTTGCAAAGGGCTCCAAGCTGTGCGTTGTTGAGGCAGTTGATGGATAGACCAAAGGTTGGAAGCCCAAGTCCCCACCTACTCTCCTCACTGTCAATTGATAGTGTTTTCAGGACCAGGGAAAAGGATGTTCTGTCATGCCTTTGCTGGAAAGATTCTCATTGGAATTCCCTGAGCCAAACATCGGAGAAGCTACCTCTGTCATGGGATGTTCATGCACACCTGGGAAATCCAGATATTGAGATCCTGCAAGGGCCCAATGGGCTCACCATTCTATGGCATTTACCCCTCCATTGATTTAGACCAGTGTTTCTCAACTTTCTTAATGTCACAACTCCTTAATATAGTTCCTTATGTTGTAATGACCCCCAACCCTAACATTATTTTCATTGCTACTTCATAACTGCTACTGTTATGAATCGTATTGTAAATTTTGGATATGCAGGATGTATTTTCATTCACTGGACCAAATTTGGCACAGTGATATCCTAAATTTGAATACTGGGGGAGGTGATTTTGTCAATTGGGAGTTGTAGTTGCTTGGATTTATAGTTCACCTACAATCAAAGAGGATTCTGAACTCCACCAACGATGGAATTGAACCAAACTTCCCACACAGAACTCCCATATCCAAGAGAAAATACTGGAAGGGTTTGGTGGGCACTGACCTTGAGTTTTGGAATTGTAGTTCACCTACATCCAGAGAGCACTGTGGACTCAAACAAAGATAGAACTGGACCAAACTTGGCACAAACACTCAATATGCCCAAATGTGAACACTGGTCAAAATAGACCTTGACTTCTGGGAGTTGTAGTTGCTGGGATGTATAGTTCACCTACAATCAAAGAGCATTCTGAACTCCACCAGTGATGGAATTGGACCAAAATTCCCACACAGAACTGATTCAGACAATTGTAGTGGAATGACCACATACGCTCTGGTTTCTGATACAGAACATATGCCATGGTCAGTGACAGGGAAGGAGTAGCAGGCGGTGCGAAAGGAGCCAAACGTGAAATGAAATAAGTAAAGAGAAAGGAGGCTCATGGACCAGATTTTTGTCCTCGTGGCCCACAGTTTAAGATGTAAACACTGATGTAAACAGATACCAACAAACAGTCAGTGCCTTGTTACAATACAGTGTGACACACAAACACAAACAGAGGCTTCTCCTTTCATTGCCAGCTTTGGAGGTGGTGCCCATCTCTGCCTCTGAGGGAGGTGCTGCTCTCCATTTCCAAGCTGAGAAACCTGTATTGTCACTGCTCGGAGCACCTTATGCACCTTATGCCAAAGCGGGAGTAGATACCTACTTATCTACTCACATCTGTGTGTTTTCAAACTGCTAGGTTAGCAGGAGCTGGGCTAACAATGGGAGTTCACGTCCCATGGATTAAACTGCTAACCTTCATGTCAGCAGTTTATCACCACAAGAGTTTAACCCATTTTGCCACCGTGACCTAAAGCTACACTGGGTTGTACATTGAGTTGTTCATTCAATTGCGTCATGCTGTGACAACACAAGAATCACATACCCCAGTCATGCAGAAATGTATGTAGCACTCCAGCCATTGGGTCTGTAAGAAAAAGACACTCTCTCAAGTATTTGCTCATGAATATTTGCTGCATGAGTGAGCTGACCTTTCGAAGGAAAGCAGAAAGACTGGACACATGGATACAGTTGACTCCCAAAGCGGCATCCTTGATGGGGAACGTGGTTTCTTCCTGTATCAATTCCCATACCTGCATGCACAAAACTATATGTCTCCTTCCTTCTTCCTCTTCAAAAAGCTTGCCAGAGCCAGGAGATGGATCATCTTTTCCCTTTTGGCTGCCTTCTTGAGTGGCATACTCTCAGTTCTCCCTCCTTTATCGTCATCTCAAACGCCGTCTTCCTATCAGGCACTGATCACAGCCAGGTACTCGGGGACTGATGAGATCTTCCTGCGCTGTCGACATCAAGGCCTCCTGGATTGTCACTCAGGAGGATGTGGCAGGGTGCCAGCAACAAAGCAGTGTGCTCCAACTTTTGGAACATCTCAAAGAAATCTCAAAATCTCTCTTTGCTCCATTCCGCTGCGTGGTTGCCAAGACTTCACAGGTACCTTCCCTTTCCTTGATAAGGGCTGGAAAGTGTGGCAGACTTGGGAGCTCCAAAACCATTGAGTCCCTTGCACCACTCTTTTTGGAAGTGTATTTCCTTTCTGGTAAGCCTCTAGAAAAGGAGTTTTACATTGAAACTAGACTCTGCTCACATTCCAGCAAAAATTAGGTGGATCACCCAAATTTCTTCTGAAATACACCAGTGGTTCCCAACTTCTTTTGACTAGGAACCACTTTGACCAGGGACCACTTGACCAGGGACCACTCCAAAATAAATACCAAAAGTGTTATGAATATATTTTTGGTCAACTTTAGATTTGGTTTGGTTATTTGGGGTGCTGATTGAGAAAATTGCCTTGGATAGACCACATCAGCTCTAGTTTCCGATACAGAACATATGTTGCCATCTGTTCACCCACAGAAAACCATATTTAATAAGCCTCGGCACTAAAAGAGGGTTTCACAAGATCAGTTGCTCTCTACTGTTTATTTAAAACATTTATATTCTGCCCTTCTCACCCCAAATGGGACTCAGGGTGGAGCACAGCATATATATGGCAAACATTCAATGCCGGGACAAGAATTCATATACGCATACATAAACATTAAAAACATTTATCTCAATATTAAAATACACCATTTAAAACCATTTTGCTCATCTGCGTCAAATCTAATTGGCCTGGTAATCTTTCCTATTGCGGCTTTATTGCCCTGTCCCAAAAGCTTGGAGTGTTGATTGAGAAAATTGCCTTGGATAGACCAAGCCATCTCTAGTTTCTGATACAGAACATATACCATCCAGTAATCACCATCTGCTCACCCACAGAAAACAATATTTAATAAGCCTTGGCACTAAAAGAGGGTTTCACAAGACCAGTTGCTCTCATTGCAACGGTAAAGTAACGGTGATGCTGTGGACCATATTTTAGTTCTTGCGGACCACTGGTGGTTCATGGACCATAGGTTGGGAACCACTGCTCTATAGTGTCAAATATTTTACAAGGTTTCTTGTAAACTTGATGAATAGATACCTGGGGTGCATCTACACAGAAGACAGGAGCAGAATTCAAAATGATCCTAACAGATTAGAGAAATGAGCCAAAACATGCCATGGACATGTTCTGTCACGCACTGGGCCTATAATAATTGTCTTTTGAAATAGGACGTGCACCTTGTGCCCAGCGGGAAGCCAGGGCACCACAAAAGGGACCCTCAAGGATTTTCCTGAAGAAATGGTCTTTAGATGGCTTGAAAGGTTAAACAAAGTCCTTTATTATTGAACAAATTAAACAGATATTTCTCAAATCTTCAAAGAGTCAAACAAATGCTTCAAGGCTTTGAATCAACTGGTGGCTTCCTTAATCTTGTCCACAAGGGACAGGCAACTGTCTCCATCAATTGTTCTTATACTTTGAGAGGAAAACCCTTTTTAACCACTCCCAGGCTGTCTGTTATCTAAGTTTTGTTGGTTTGGGATCTACTACCGATTCCAAACTGTGTCTTGGTACCGAGTAAACCTTCCAGACAAAGCTTGTTGATTCCCCAGCTGGAGTTCTTTGGGTCTGTAAAGCTGTTTTCCTTCTGGAATTTCTTTAAGACTTTAGGGCTTTTTCCCTCAGATGCTGTAAGGCTGAGAGGCTGCAAGCTCCCAGCCAGAGCTTTGGGAATTTCCCCCCGGAATGTCTTGAGAAATGAAGCTTTTCTGCAGGTGAAGCTTGTCCACGTCCTCTAACTTAGCTTTCCTCACTAAGACTAACTAAAAATAGCCCCCTCTTTCCTTCCCATCTCCCTGGGAGAAGGGGCGGATCCAAACTTAACAATGATAGACAGGTGGCTTGCCCTATGACTGCAAATCAAAGGGAGCCACCTTTTTTGCAGAATCCCTGAAACTTTGGAATGCATGCAAACACTTAATAGAAAGAAAATAAAGTTGGAGCTCCTGGTACAGACATACCAGCACAGACATGTGAGTTGACATTTTACAAGCCTTCTTTGCTGAAGGGTGCTGATGCCTCACTAAACTACAAATCCCATGATTCCATAGCATTGAGCCTAAAGTTACACTCCATTTCCCAGGTGTAGGATCTTGCCCTAATTTTCCCCAATTGGGCTACCATCAGCCAACAACATTCAAATGAGTTTAACATGGGCAAAGGTTATTAATGAAAAACACATAAGGTAGGTGAGGCTGCAGCAGTTTGCTTTTGCCCAAATCTACTGGGAGAGGCAGTTTCCATTTCTCTTCTCCTCTTCCTTCCTCTGAGTTAACGAAGTCCGAACTCCTTTTTCACATTGAATTCAGTTTGCAGCAAGTGAAGTAAGCTGAGGACAAGGGTGGGGCGGGGAAGTGCAAGACTGAAATACGGATGTTTTAAAAGCAGAAAAAGTGGGACCACAGGATTAATGGCGATTTCCCCTGCAATTGGGGGTATTTACTTTCTGAAAAGGCACAACTTCAGATTGATCGGATCTTAGTTGGGCAGGGAGGTTGGAGTTGGTGGAGAGAGGCAAAATCGCCTTTCCTTGACATCTTTGTTGAAGGCTTTAGCTAATTTTGGAGAGCGAGGAGGTGGCAGAAGGGCAATCAATACATTGCAAAGTGAATTAACACTGCCCAAAGACGGGTTTGCAATGTGCCAAGGCAGAGAACTCTTGGGACTCTCACTGAGTCCTCCAGCAGGCCTGCAAATGTTGAACACAAACCATCATCCCTGTCACTGCTGGATGCATTCCAGCCAACCTGAAAGGCAGCGAGGTTATTAAACAGAGCTCAGCTGCCACTGATCATGAGCACCGCATGCTAATGGCGTCTCCTGGCATCTTATCTGCCTCCTCAGGCTTTCTTGCTGCATGTAAGAACATCTCCTGCGGAGGCTGGCCCCAAACGCTTGCCTGCGTGTCGTCCGAGGCAGCCGTGTCGGTGGTTCCCTTCGGGGGTGGAATTAGTTTGAAACCAATTGGTTTAGAATTCCATAAACATCGAGGGAAGCTCCGCAGAAGGGGATTTCAGAAGCAGTCCTGCTTTTCAACTGGGCATCTCATTGGTGCAATGCAACAGTGAAAGCCAAACTTCCAGTTTTGCAACTCACCTGTTCTGGGGTCAATGCAAAGGTTGGGATTTGGTTCTGACTACACAGTGATCAAAATGCACCCGCAAAATCCACCACTGCAAGCAGTGCAGCTCCCAACATAGTGTTGCATGAACCCCCCCCCCCCAGGCAAAATTATTTGTTCCCTTTGTGCCTGCAGCAGAGAGCTCCAAAGGCTACAGACACTTAAAGTGTAATTGTTTGGCTGTGCACATGTTCAGACAATCAGGAAACAACATAGGTACCTCTAATCTCATTTTTGGGGGAAGAGGATCAATATGCAATTAGTGGTAGTGAGTTTGGCTATTTTCCTGACCATCCAGAACTCCTAGATTCATAGAGTTGGAAGAGACTCTAAGGGAGTTTAAGTCCATCCTGCCATGCAGGAAGACACCATCAAAGTCCTCCCAACAGATGGCCATTCAGTCTCTGCTTCAAAATTTTCAGAGAAGAAAACTCCACTGGTCTCCGGGGCAGCATATTTTACCATTGAACAGCTCTTACAATCAAGTTTTTTTTCCTAATGTTTAAGTTAGGAAGAATGTATTTGAATCCATTGCTCCATGTCCTTGCAGCAGAAAACAACATCACTTCCAAATGTACTTTTTAAAGGCTTGTACGCAGATCTGTTTTCCTTCGAAACCTTTGAGGCCCTCCCAATACAAAACCTGCCCAACACGAAAGTAAGCAGGAACCGATCCCGGCTCCTCCTTTGCTTTTTTGGGAGCACGCGGCACTCCTCACTCGGCACTTGGATAGCTGCCATGTGCTCTTTGCTCTTAAGCCATTTTTTAAAACCCTGATCTGCTCTAGGTACAGACCGAGAAGAAAGCATTGCAGGAAGAGTGGTATCTTAAGCTCCGTCTTCAAACCCAGATCTCCTCTACGGACTGAGGAGAAAGTATCACAGAAAAAGTGGTATCTTATGCCCTTTCTTTAAACTCAGGTTTCCTCTACAAACCAAGGAGAAAGTATCACAGGAAGAGTGGTATCTTAAGCCCTTTCTTCAAACCCAGGTCTTCTCTACAGACAGAGGAGAAAGTATCACAGCAAGAGTGGTATCTTAAGCCTTTTCTTTAAACCCAGGTCTCTTCTACAAATCAAGGGGAAAGTATTGCAGGAAGAGTTGTATCTTAAGCCCTTCTTTGAACTCAGGTTTCCTCTACAAACCAAGGAGAAAGTATCACAGGAAGAGTGGGATCTTAAGCCCTTTGAACTCAGGTCTCCTCTATGGACCGAGGGGAAAGTATCACAGAAAGAGCGGTACCTTAAGCTCTTTCTTCAAACCCAGGTTTCCTCTACAGCCCAAGGGGAAAGTATCACAGGAAGCCTAGTATCTTAAGCCCTTTCTTAAACTCTATGGGCCGAGGGGAAAGTATCACAGAAAAAGTGGTATATTAAGCCTTTCCTTTAAACCCAGGTCTCCTCTACAGACCAAGGGAAAAGTATTATAGGAAGAGTTGTATCTTAAGCCCTTTCTTCAAACCCAGGTCTCCTCTACGGACTGAGGAGAAATTATCACAGGAAAAGTGGTATCTTACGACCTTTCTTTAAACTCAGGTTTCCTCTACAAACCAAGGTGAAAGTATCACAGAAAGAGTGGTATCTTAAGCCCTTTCTTAAACTCAGGTCTCCTCTCTGGACCGAGGGGAAAGTATCACAGAAAGAGTGGTATCTTAAGCTTTTTCTTTAAACCTAGGTGTCCTTTACAAACCAAGGGGAAAGTAACACAGCAAGAGTGGTATCTTAAGCCCTTCTTTAAACCCAGGCATCCTCTGAAGACCGAGGGGAAAGTATCACAGAAAGAGTGGTATCTTAATTAACTCTGAAAGCTTTTAATCCAGGTCTTAATAAAGGATATAAGGACAGACGATGCCATTGCCTAAAATGACGAAGGGGGGGGGGGTAGGATTGCTGCCAATGGGACACAAAGATCAATTTTTTCATACACGGAATAAAAACGCCATTTCGGGAGGGCACTCGTTTTCAGGAGGCACCTGCAAAATGGATACAGGGGCTTCCGTTGTCTAGAAAGCAGAAATTGATAACGATTCTCCTGAAATGCAGAAGTCTACTGTTTTTCCAAGCCAAGTACCACCCCCTTCTTATAACTGTGCCTCTCATTTTTTTCTGGCTTAAATGTAGTACTGATGCACATTTCTCCCTATTGACCTTCATTGGTGGCCCAGCTCTCTAATCTGTTATGGTCCTTTTGGAGACTGATCTTTTACCAATTAGAATCATAGAATCAAAGAGTTGGAAGAGACCTCCTGGGCCATTCAGTCCAACCCCCTGCCAAGAAGCAGGAATATTGCATTCAAATCACCCCTGACAGATGGCCATCCAGCCTCTGTTTAAAAGCTTCCAAAGGAGGAGCCTCCACCACACTCCAGGGCAGAGAGTTTCACTACTGAACGGCTCTGACAGTCAGGAAGTTTTTCCTCATGTTCAGATGGAATCTCCTCTCTTGTAGTTTGAAGCCATTGTTCGATTGCCTCCTAGTCTCCAAGGAATCAGAAAACAAGCTTGCTCCCTCCTCCCTGTGGCTTCCTCTCACATATTTATACATGGCTATCATATCTCCTCTCAGCCTTCTCTTCTTCAGGCTAAACATGCCCAGCTCCTTAAGCCGCTCCTCATAGGGCTTGTTCTCCAGATCCTTGATCATTTTAGTCGCCCTCCTCTGGACACATTCCAGCTTGTCAATATCTCTCTTCAATTGGACACAATATTCCAGGTGTGGTCTAACCAAGGCGGAATAGAGGAGTTGCATTACTTCCCTGGACCTAGACACTATGCTCCTATTGATGCAGGCCAAAATCCCATTGGCTTTTTTTGCCGCCACATCACATTGTTGGCTCATGTTTAACTTGTTGTCCATGAGGACTCCAAGATCTTTTTCACACGTACTGCTCTCGAGTCAGGCATTGTCCCCCATTTTGAAGGACAAACACTCTCTTTTTTTGCATCCAAATAATGGCTCCTCCTTTCCCTGAATTATCCTGATCCTTTTATTCCTAATTTCTCAATTAATCAGTTCAGGCCAGTTGATCAATGGATAAAAGATGGCCTTGACTGGGAAGGAGTCCCACTTGCTTTGCAGCCTGGAGGAAAGGCAGGAGATAATGACAAGAAAGCAAAGCTCGGAGCCGACTTGGAAAGCGTGCTCTTCTGGAATGAAAGTCTGGAGGGACCCGGAGCATTTTGATTGTTCAAAAAGCCTTCCTGGGGTTCATTTCTCTCTGGAGAGCCCCGCCGAGCTCTCTTTGCAGCAAAAGAACATCAGACGTCTCCCTTGAGGAAGATTGGAAATCAAAGGACGGTGGGCTCCTCGCAGTTCTGATTCCGCCAGAATAAACTTTCCATTTCAGTTGCCAGTCAGAAGTGCGCTTCTCCCCTCCTTTTTCTTTCTTTCTTTCTCTTCCCTTCTTTGCTTTTCTTCCCTCTGGCACTTTTTAAGTGATAGCTGAAGATGCCTCGGCTCTCTTTGGAATTAGCTCCGAAACTCAGCTTTCTCTCCTCTCCTGAATCGCTACATACTAAGTAGATGGGTTTTATATTTTCCTTGCGTTTTGCTTCCGGCCCCAGGAGAACTTCAAAATACAACAGGGATTCTGCATCTCCGCACCTCCTGTGAGTTTCAAACTCCCTTGTAGGCATGTAAATCTATGCATATTTCAATGTCAGGTGCAGAAATGTAAAAAAAAAAAAAAATTGAAGTCTTGCAGAGGAAGATGATGAGAAAATTTTTAGCACTTTTTTTTTGAAGCTGGGAGGATTTTTTTCAGGCACGTTGGGATTTATTTTGTGTATGGAAATAGTGATAAATAGAAGCATACCTTGGTTAACAAAGACCGGTGGGAGTCCTTTGAGGGACGTCGGTACACACGAGGACCCTTTTCTCCTTTCATCCATCAATCCCTTTATTTATACCCCACTTTCTTTGTTTATAAAAAGATGACAAATCCTATAAAACACATATAGTTAAAAAATAACATAGCAAAGGAAGGCTGCCATAGTACAGCCGGCTCTCCACATTTGCAGTTTGGCTTTTGCAGATTTGATTGCTGAGGGAATTGATTATAGAATCATAGAATCATCAAGTTGGGGGATACCTCATGGGCCCTCCAGTCCAACCCCATTCTGCCAAGAAGCAGGAAAATTGCATTCAAAGCACCCCTGACAGATGGCCATCCAGCCTCTGTTTAAAAGCTTTCAAAGAAGGAGCCTCTACCACACTTCAGGGCAGAGAGTTCCACTGCTGAACAGCTCTCTCTCACAGTCAGGAAGTTCTTCCTAATGTTCAGATGGAATTTCCTTTCTTATAGTTCAAAACCGTTGTTCCATTGCATCCTAATGTCCAAGGCAGCAGAAAAAAGGTTTGCTCCCTCCTCCCTGTGACTTCCTCTCACATATTTATCCACGGCCCCCATCATGTCTCCCCTAAGCCTTCTCTTCTTGAAGCTAAGCATGCCCAGCTCTTTAAGCCACTCCTCATAGGGCTTTTCCCCAGACCCTTGATCATTTTATTTCTTTACACGTGGTTTTTCATCCATTGGGGTCTTGTGTCCCAGTGATTGTGGGTGGATGAGTTAAATAATAACGTAATTAAAACCAATCGATGGCATCAAGTTTTGTTCAATGTGAGCATTCCTTAGCTTGGATAAGACAATGTTACTGGAGAAAAAGGAAGGAAAAAGGAAGAGGGGCTGACCAAGAGCAAGATGGATAGATGGCATCCTTGAAGTGACTGTCTTGACCTTGAAGGAGCTGGGCGTGGCCACGCCCGACAGGGAGCTCTGGCCTGGGCTGGTCCAGGACGCCACAAAGAGTCAGGAGCAACTGAACAAATAAACAACAACAATTATTGTTGTTGATAGTATTATTTTTATTATGTATTACTTTGGCTACATCCTGAGAAGACAGGAAAGCTTGGAGAAGAGAATGATGCTGGGGAAAATGGAAGGGAAAAGGCAGAGGGGCTGACCAAGGGCAAGGTGGATGAATAGTATCCTTCAAGTGACTGGCTTGACCTTGAAGGAGCTGGGGGTGGCCACGGTCAACAGGGAACTCTAGCTTGGGCTGGTCCAGGTGGTCACAAAGAGTCGGAAGTGACTGAACAAATAAACAACAACAACAATTATTATTGTTGATAGTATTATTGCTATTATGTATTACTTTGGCCACATCCTGAGACAACAGGAAAGCTTAGAGAAGAGAATGATGCTGGGGAAAATGCAAGGAAAAAGGAAGAGGGGCCGACCAAGGACAAGATGGATGGATGGTATCCTTGAAATGACTGGCTTGACCTTGAAGGAGCTGGGGGTGGCCATAGTCGACAGGGAGCTCTGGACTGGGATGCTCCAGGAGGTCACAAAGAGTCGGAAGTGACTGAACAAATAAACAACAACAACAATTATTGTTGTTGATAGTATTATTGTTATTATGTATTACTTTGGCCACATTCTGAGAAGACAGGAAAGCTTGGAGAAGAGAATGATGCTGGGGAAAACGGAAGGAAAAAGGAAGAGGGGCTGACCAAGGGCAAGGCAGATAGATGATATCCTTGAAGGGACTGCCTTGACCTTGAAGGAGCTGGGGGTGGCCATGGTCAACAGGGAGCTCTGGCTTGGGATGCTCCAGGAGGTCACAAAGAGTCGGAAATGACTGAACAAATAAACAACATTATTGTTGTTGATAGTATCATTATGTATTACTTTGGCCACATCATGACAAGACAGGAAAGCTTGGAGAAGAGAATGATGCTGGGGGAAAGGAAGGAAAAAGGAAGAGGGGCCGACCAAGGATACAAGATGGATGGATGGTATCATTGAAATGACTGGCTTGACCTTGAAGGAGCTGGGGGTGGCCATGGCTGACAGGGAGCTCTGGCCTGGGATGAGGCTGAGGGGGAAAAGGAAGGGACCTGAGACTGTAAGGAATTCTGGGAGTTGAAGTCTCCCTGGAGGGCTGAAGTTTGCCCAGGGCTGGTGTAGATCCACCCAAATAAATAGTGAAGGTGAACCAAGTGAATGCAAGAGCTCCAGAGAAGAGCAAGTGTCAGGACCTCATTCTCTACAATGCTAGACATGAGAGGACTGAGAGATAATTTCATGAGAGTGGACTCAAATTCCTATTTGAAGGGGCAATGCTCTCATTTTGCCCACCTTGTATAGACACTTCTGCAGAGCTGTTTCATTTCAAGTTCATTAGAGCTTCTTCAAAGGATGGGGGGAAAAAAAACACATGTGAGGAAATTGACATCAAAAAGCTACAAGAGAAAGACTCCTCTTGAAACTCTCTGGCAACTCGCAGAGGTTGTTTGATCTCCAGCGTTGACCCCAGACGTTCCTCCAAAGCCCTTTGATGACAAATCTGACTTGTTCCTTCTCAGGTTTTTGACGGGAGACGTACACTTCTCTCCTTCCGGTGATAGCAAAGCCAGTTGTGCTCCGCAATTGCACACAGTGACACTTGAAAGCTCCTCCATGCCGTCTAAATCTCCAAGAAGCGAGGAATCAAGGAATCCCTTTCTAATTTCGTCTCATTTGACTCATGGCCCCAACATCTCCCTGTCTGGATTTACAGTTCCCAAAAGAGGAGCATAAAACCCTTTATGCTTGGCCAGCTGTCGGCGTGAGGATAATCCCATCACGACCGTATCAAAGAATTTGGTTAATTTGCTTAACCCCAACGAAACACACCGCCAGGCCTTGCTAATGTCCACACTTCACTATCTGATCCTTTGCTGCAGAGCCAGAAAGAAGCCGGGCAACACGCCATGGATTCATTCATAATTGGTTCTGCTGAACCTCTCAACAGCCTTCGATACCGTCAACCATGGTATCCTTTTGGGACAGCTCAGGAACATGGGACTTGGAGGTACTTGGAGGTCCAGAGGAGGGTGACTCAAATGATCAAGGGTCTGGAGAACAAGCCCTATAAGGAGTGGCTTAAAGAGCTGAGCATGTTTAGCCTGAAGAAGAGAAGGCTGAGAGGAGACAGGATGAGGGCCATGTATACATATGTGAAGGGAAGTCACAGGGAGGAGGAATCAAGCTTCCTTTCTGCTGCCCCGGAGACCGGGACACAATGGAGCCATGGCTTTAAACGGTGAGAGCCGTTCAGCAGTGGAACTCTCTGCCGCGGAGTGTGGTGGAGGCTCCTCCTTTGGAAGCTTTTAAGCAGAGGCTGGATGGCCATCTGTCAGGGGTGATTTGAATGCAATATTCCTGCTTTTTGGAGTGGGTTGGACTGGATGGCCCATGAGGTCTCTTCCAACTCTTTGATTCTATGATTCTATGATTCTACAGGAAAGGAGATTCCATCTGAACATTAGGAAGAACTTCCTGACTGTGAGAGCTGTTCAGCAGTGGAACTCTCTACCCCTGAGTGTGGTGGAGGCTTCCTCTTTGGAGGCTTTAAAACAGAGGCTGGATGGCTATCTGTCGGGGGAGATTTGAATACAGTTTTCCTCTTCTTGGCAGAATGGGGTTGGACTGGAAGGCCCACGAGGTCTCTTCCAACTCTAGAATTCTATGATTCAACTGTTTTGCAGTGGCTCCGGTCCTTCCTTGTGGGTCGTTCCCTGAAGGTGTTGCTGGGGGACACCTGCTCGTCCTCACAACCATTGAGTTGTGGGGTCCTGCAGGGATTGGTACTGTCCCCATGCTGTTTAACATCTACATGAAGCTGCTGGGAGAGATCATCCGGAGTTTGGGGGTTAGATGTCATCTGTACATGGATGACGTTCAACTCTATTACTCCTTCCCACCTGTGCAAGAGGCTGTGCAAGTCCTGAACCAGTGCTTGGCTGCTGTGATCGTCTGGATGAGGGCGAACAAATTGAAACTGAATCCAGACAAGACAGAGGTACTCCTGGGCAGTCAAAAGGCCGAACAGGGCATAGGGTTGGACAGGGTTCCACTCCCCTGAGGACGCAGGTTTGCAGCTTGGGAGTGATCCCAGATTCATCACTGAGCCTCAAACCCCAGGTCTCGGTGGTGGCCAGTAGAGCTTTTGCACAATTAAAACTTGTGTACCAGCAATGTGCTCTCCATGGGGCTGCCTTTGAAGACTGTCCAGAAGCTTCAATTAGTCCAGCGATCAGCAGCCAGGTTGCTAATGGGAGCCGTGCTCAGGGTGCACACAACTCCCCCTGTTACGCCAGCTCTACTGGCTGCTGATCTGCTACCGAGCACAATTAAGAGTGCTGGTTTTAACCTTTAAAGCCCTAAATGGTTCTGGCCCAGACTACCTGTCCAAACGCATCTCCTGCTACAAACCATCACAAACGTTAAGATCAGATGAAGATCTATGAAGCTTGCACATATTGTGGCCTTTGGAGTGGTCTAGATATTCCAGAAATGTAGACTTCTAGCAGACCACATGTTCTGTGAAAACATTGCGTGAGTCAATACAACTGTTCACATGATTGCATATAGAATTATAGAATCCTAGAGTTGGAAGAGACCTCGTGGGCCATCCAGTCCAACCCCATTCTGCCAAGAAGCAGGAAAATCTCATTCAAAACACACCCAACAGATGGCCATCCAGCCTCTGCTTAAAAGCCTCCAAAGAAGGAGCTTCCACCACACTCCGAGGCAGAGAGTTCCACTGCTGAACATATATACTGTTCACATGACTGCATATAGAATCATAGAATTCTAGAGTTGGAAGAGACCTCATGGGCCATCTAGTCCAACCCCATTCTGCCAAGAAGCAGGAAAATCGCATTCAAAGCACCACCCGACAGATGGCCATCCAGCCTCTGCTTAAAAACCTCCAAAGGAGCCTCCACCACACTCCGAGGCAGAGAGTTCCACTGCTGAACATATATGTTATTCTGCATTACAAGGAGTAAACTACTTGTTCCTTCCTGAACATCTGCATGGCATATTTTCTTTCTCTTGCAGGACAGTGTGTGGACTGGTAAAATGTGAGCTACACATGATTTTATTATTTATTTATTTACAGCATTTATATTCCGCCCTTCTCACCCCGCAGGGGACTCAGGGCGGATTACAATGTACACATATATGGCAAACATTCAATGCCAATTAGACATACAACGTATATAGACATACACAGAGGCTATTTAACTTTTCTGGCCACCAGGGGAGCTGTCGCTTTCATCGTCCATCTGCGACACTGATGAAGTACTTCCGCATTCCCCGCATGCTTTGCTGGAGTGCTTTTGCTGGAGTCTTTTTATGGCCTCATAAATTAGTTAAATTAGCCTCCCCACACATAGGTGGTACCTAATTTTCCTACTTGACAGATGCAACTGGGTATTGTCGAAGGCTTTCATGGCTGGAATCACTAAGTTCTTGTGGGTTTTTTCGGGCTATATGGCCATGTTCTAGAGGCATTTCTCCTGACGTTTCGCCTGCATCTATGGCAAGCATCCTCAGAGGTAGTGAGGATGCTTGCCATAGATGCAGGCGAAATGTCAGGAGAAAATGCCTCTAGAACATGGCCATATAGCCCGAAAAAAACCCACAAGAACTTAGATGCAACTGTCTTTTGGGTTGCAAAGGTTGTCAAGAAGCTACACAATTGGCCGGACACTCACTCCGACCTGGGCTGGCTTCGAACTCATGACCTTTTGGTCAGAAGTGATCTTAATGCTGCTGACACTCAGCCAGCTGTGCCACAATCCCATTACGCCACATATATTGTGGCCTTTGGGGTGGTCTAGATATTCAAGAAATGTAGGTTTCTAGCAGACAATGTGTCCTGTGAAAATATGACACTATTTTCCCATGTTGATTCGAATCAAGACACCAGGTAGCGTAAACTTTAGAGATCTGCAGAGTCCTTCATCACCTCTGATGAGATTTGATGCTCTCCAAAGCCTGGCCTCAGAAACATATTAGTGCCATATAGATATTGGCACTGTTCATATGGTTACCATGGTCCACATAATACGCTATAAGTCCCAGATCCTGTCTGATTTTGGAAGCTAAGCAGGGTCAGCTCTGGCTAGCACTTGGATGGCAAGAAGAGCCTGTTCCATTCTTCAGTTCTCCAAAAAGAAGAATGGGCTTGATTTCCCCCAGAATATAAAGAATGACTGCAGCATCATGGTTGCACTGCAAGGAGGAGGTCCAGAGAGTGATAGAAATTCACAGCTCAGTCACAAAAACGAGAAGCAGAGCTAAACGCCAAAGGCAAACGCTGTGACAGAGTTTTCCTCCCGAGGAGCCAAAAGTCCCTTATTAAAGCGGCTAGCTGTGCGCCCCTATAAAAATGTCACATTGTTAGCGCTGTTGGCCACATCTGCTGCTCCAATATGTTCCTGAATGATTGCCAAAGCCCATCCCTTTCCAAATGTGAGCATCCCGCAGCCAAGATTGGCCTTCTCCCCAGAGATTCTGTGCTTGCAGAAACCCAAGCCCTTGGTTTATCCGTTCGGGGATGCCTTTGGAGAGAAAAGGAAAGAAAGCAAGAAAGAAAACCACCCTAGTTTGCTGAAGTTCATCATTACCTGATTCAGAGTACAAACGCATCCGGCTTGGAAGGCTGAGATATATAACAAATGGAGTACCGTGGCGCTCCCAACCTTCTCCCCTGGCTCGGAATGTTAAATGAGCCTTTGGAAGACTTTGCAGAGAGGCCGGACTTTTGTGTTGGTGTGTGTGTATTTATGTGAGTTCATCCCTGAGTAGAATGAAATAATACATCTTAACTGCATTGAACTGCATCATATGAGTCTGCACTGACCATATAAAGCAGCATTTCTCAACCTGGGGGTTGGGACCCCTGTGGGGAGGGTCGTGAGGGGGTGTAAGAGGGGTCACCAAAGACCATTGGAAAACAATGTATTTTCTGTTGGTCATGGGGATTCTGCGTGGGAAGTTTGACCCAATTCTATCATAGGTGGGGTTCAGAATGCTCTTTGATAATAGGTGAACTATAAATCCCAGCAACTACAACTCCCAAATGTCAACCTCTAGTTTCTTCAAACTCCATCAGTGTTCACATTTGGGCATATTGAGTATTTGTGCCAAGTTTGATACAGATCCATCATTGTTTGAGTCCGTAGTTCTCCCTGGATGTAGGTGAACTACAACTCCCAAACTCAAGGTCAATGTCCACCAAACCCTTTCAGCATTTTCTGTTGATCATGGGAGTTCTGTGTGCCAAGTTTTTGTTGTTGTTCATTCGTTCAGTTGTCTCCGACTCTTCGTGACCTCATGGACCAGCCCACGCCAGAGCTCCCTGTCAGCCGTCACCACCCCCAGCTCCTTCAAGGTCAGTCCAGTCACTTCAAGGATGCCATCCATCCATCTTGCCCTTGGTCGGCCCCTCTTCCTTTTGCCTTCCACTTTCCCCAGCATCATTGTCTTCTCTAGGCTTTGCTGTCTCCTCATGATGTGGCCAAAGTACTTCAACTTTGTCTCTAGTCTCCTTCCCTCCAGTGAGCAGCTGGGCTTTATTTCCTGGAGGATGGACTGGTTGGATCTTCTCGCAGTCCAAGGCACTCTCAGAACTTTCCTCCAACACCACAGCTCAAAAGCATCTATCTTCCTTCGCTCAGCCTTCCTTAAGGTCCAGCTCTCAGTTTGGTTCAATTCTATTGTTGGTGGAGTTCAGAATGCTCTTTGATTAAAGGTGAACTATACATCCCAGCAACTACAACTCCCAAATGACAAAAACAGCCCCCCACCCCAATCCAACTAGCATTCAAATTTGGGTGTATCGGGTATTTGTGTCAAATTTGGTCCAGTAAATGAAAATACATCCTGCATATCAGATATTTACGTTACGATTCATAACAGTAGCAAAATTGCAGTTATGAAGTAGCAATGAAAATAATGTTATAGTTGGGGGTCACCACAACATGAGGAACTGTATTGAGGGTTCACGGAATTAGGAAGGTTGAGAAACACTGATATAAAGCAATCTCAGACTGCATTACATGGCAGGGTAGATTGGGCCTCGGAGAAAGTACACTGACAATCACAGCGTTTCTCAACCTGAGGGTTGGGACCCCTGAGAGGGGTTCTCAAGGGGGTGACAGACAGGTCACCAAAGACCATCAGAAAACACAGTATTTTCTGTTGGTCATGGGGATTCTGTGTGGGAAGTTTGGCCCAATTCTATCATTGGTGGGGTTCAGAATGCTCTTTGATTGTAGGTGAACTATAAATCCCAGCAACTACAACTCCCAAATATCAAGGTCTCAAACGAATGTGGACTGCAATGAAGGAAGAGTGAATTGAACAATGCTTGGGATTTGCCCCTTAACCCCTGAAATAACGAGACAGACAACAAATGCATGGATTCAAATTGGGCAACTTTTATTGAATGTTACCTATTTAACTTTACCTGAACTAAACTAAGTGTCAAGGAACTTGGTGGCAAGCTGAGGCAGCGTCCCCAGCTACTTAGTGTGTGATGTCTGTGTGCCCTGGATCCCCAACCGGGCAACCTGAAGGTAAAAGTCTGGAGAAGCCTGTGTCCGATTATTGATATCAGCTTCTCTCTTTACTGGGCCAATTGATGTCCCCTCACCCATTTGTTGACTTCTAGGTGAGTGTTTGTTGTACAGTGCCCCCCACCCTTAATGGGTGCCATGTGTATACCTCCATGTCAGTGTTTTCCTGAACTATTTATGCCACAGATTGGGGGCAAATGTCTATTTCGCCCCCATCCCCCACCAAGCTCCCTAAAAACTTCCTGAATGCCCAACTGCAAATCAACTAAATTGTGCGTTACCCAATCCGTTAAATGCACCATCAGAACGGTAACTGTGCTTTGTCCTGCGAGATGTCCTTATGTGGAATGTAAGACCCTCCGCCCCGTGCTAAAGCCGTGCGCATGGCCCGGTTCACACACTTTCCGGCCCTCACAAGCTTCCTGACGTCACCGCCTCCTGGCCACCGAAGGCGTGGAATGATGGCCGACCAAGCGATGTGAACCCGGGGCCATGCCTGCCAGATCTTCACAAAGTCAGCACGGGCTTGTAGATACAGGGCCCTGCCGCTAAGCAGTCCCAGATCATTACCTCCGATAAGGAGCACTGGCCCAACGAAGGCCCCGAACACCCTTCCACGGGCTTGTAGATACAGGGCCCTGCCGCTAAGCAGTCCCAGATCATTACCTCCGATAAGGAGCACCGGCCCAACGAAGGCCCCGAACACCCTTCCACTCGACCAATGCAGTGGAAGCGCACCCAGACGCTGGCCAAAGGACGAGTTCCCGGCGTATCTCTCCGCCCAGTGGACATAATTATGCCCACAACAAGGATTCTCCATCTATGCACCAGCCTGGCAGTCCCTGCAAAATAAGCAACAAACAAACAAACACCGGGCGAGCCTATCGCCAATAAGCATCCTGTTTTACCCCCTGCCCATTGAATCCGGGATCACTTCCGATTACATGGATCTCCAATTAGGGGATAATGTGGGAAACTGGGTACCCAAAATATGAGTATGCAAACCCACTGAAAACCTTCCCATAGGTATTTAACCGCCCTCTTCTAGGTACCAGTCCACCTTCAACTGATTTAACTTAATTGGGCTGGGGCCCTTGAGAAACTGTGGCCTGACCTGAAGGTTTCTTAACGAATTGGGTGTCCCTATTATTACCTCTCGCGGCCCTCCCCTTGGGGCAATTTCGGGATGGATGAGACCCATAACAAATAGAGCACAAGTGCGAATATCGACAGTCCTTCCGTGAACAGGCTCCCTGAGCCGCAAATTCCCAGCATAAAGGCTTCTGGCCCTGGGACTGCAGCTGGGGAGCCCCCTGCCGAGAGGGCTGTCCCACCGTGTTCTGAATAGTGTGCCCACTATCCGCCTTCAAGGCAGAGGAAGCCCTAGACGGATTCATCACCTCAATCCAAATTTGATCATCAATCAAATCCCAACGCTTGTCTGGATGGCTAGCCGCTTCAGTTCGAAACCGTCGATCGTATTCCAGCCAAGCGTTGGGAGGGCCACTAACGTACGCCTTGTTAATAATATTCTGATACTGCCACAAGGCCGTAGCCCTTTCCGGGGCAGCATCAGAGAGCAAGTTCGCATACATAGTAAAACAAGGGAGCCAATTCTCCCAGTTCTGCTCCACCTTGCGTTTCTTCATTTTTTCTTTGCTGTCCTCATCTAACTCATCCTTCTCTTTCTTATCCATATCCCGGAAGTATAAGGAAAAGATATCAATGTACTCATTTCTTAAAATCTTTTCCAACGTTTTAGCGGCCAAATGAGAACCCAAACCAGACAGGCTAACCGTAGGCGTCGCCTGTGAGGGCCATTTTGCCGTGCCCCAAAATTTACTTGCTTCACCCGTTCGGGCCGATTCCAGTGTGACTACCGCCGGTTTAGCCGACTGAACGGCAGAATCGTCCTTTTTACCACCCTTACTATGATCCAACCCAGCCACGGACTGAACCCCAACTGTCGGGTGAGACTGACCCGCCACCACCGGCTGAACCCGACCCTGATCCCAGGGCCATGTGAGTGAGGTGGGAGAGCCCGATGTTGTGCATGTGGTGGAAGTACCTGATGGGACGGCCGTCACCAACTGCTCACGCCCTGCAACGTCCCCGGCGGGAACCAGCAACTCCACAGACTGCGTGGACCCGGCCGCAGCACTGGACGTAGAGGCCAATGCCGCGGGCTGACTGGGCCCGGCCACAGCAGCCGCTGGGGAACCAGACGAAGCCTGCACCGCTGGATGTACGTCCAGGCTGGCGATAGTCTGCACCACTGAAGACACCAAAGACGAGCCCCTTGCCAACTCCGGAACCGCCGGTCGCTCAGGAACCCGGACCGCCCTCTCTGCCACCGCGGCTGAGGTTGACTCTATAATAGAAACCCGGGACAACAAAGATTTGAAAAGCTGTCTCTTGCTAGCCCGGCGAGCGGGACCCGAACCAGCCCCACCCAAGCCAACCCCCTTATTTTGGTCTATCTGATTAACACGCTGTAGAAGGGCTTCCAAATCTTCCATGGAAACCCCCTCTTCGTCCGACGACGACCCGTCCGGACGTAAAGGGCGCTTGCGACCCGTCTTCTCCGCTGGACCCTTCCCCTTAGGGCCACCCCTGTTCTTCTTAGATGGCATCCTACGGAATAAATGGGGAATAAAAAGCCGATGAGAGCCCGCTCCACACCAAGCGCTAACGCCCCCGTGACAGCTCTTACTCATTCCCCCCAGTGATGCCAAGGTGCCCACCGTCTCACCTATACAAAGAATCAAAGAGTTGAACAAGACACACTGCCCCTACGTACCCCCCCTGCTAATATCCTTAGCCTCATAGAATCAAAGAGTTGGAAAAGGCCCCCACGTAACCCTAATCCCGCATAGCGGGATAGAATCAAAGAGTTGCAAAAGACAAAATTATCAACCCCACCAAGGAAAACACTCCTGAAGGAGCCATGCCTTTGCTAAGTGCCATTGGACTGACATAGGTCCCACCTAACGTATGTGCACCTCACACAAGAGAGCTCCCTAGCCAAGCCACTATCACTCAATGACTGCTGGCAGCTGTATGGCAAACTCCCGATGTGCAGATAAAAAAGGGGGTGGAGGGGGGACATTTGAAACCTCATTGGGCCAAACAAGTTGAGGTGTCACCACAGTGGCCCGATAGGTCACGCAGTAACGCACCAAAAGTTAGCCTGCCGCCCCATAAACCAACCCCATGACCTGACCAAACATCATACCAGAAGCCGTTATGTGAGGAAAGGGTATGGGTCTACCCCCTAACTTGGAGTGGGATGGGGAGGGAGGGGAGGATGCTCTATATTTATTTATTTATTTATTTATTCATTCATTTATTATTATTATTATTATTTTATTATTATTATTATTATTATTATTATTATTTCTTATATATATATATAATAATTCCCTTCCCAGGAATCAATCGCAGCCCACGGGCTACTAAGTCAGCGCCGCTTTTTGCGCTCCCAATGTGGCATGACCAGCGGGCCGCCCGGCCTACTCCCAAAACAACTGCGTCATAGACGCTCTCAACATGGCGGCCGCGAGGGCCGCAATGAAAACAAAATTCCACCCAAAATGGCGGCCGTTGCCGCCAAAAAACCCCTATGACCTGGTGCTGGCAATATGGCGCTGATGAAATGCGCCTCCAGCTGAAGCGCCCGCCACGGCGCGCGGCCAGCAAACAAAAGCGCCCCGCGCACCACCAGCAATTCCCCCGGCCAATGTATCTCCGACCGTGACGCTGGGACAAATGCGCCCCAAAGAAAGCGCCAGCCACGGCGCGCGGCCGGCGCTCAAAGGCGCGCCACGCCCGCAAGCAACTCGCTCGGCCTCTCGCCTCGCGGCCGCTCCGGCAACCAGGCCGCAACAGCACAATCGCGCCTCAGCCCAACGCTCCCCCGACCGTGACACTGGGACAAACGCGCCCCAAAGAAAGCGCCAGCCACGGCGCGCGCCGGCGGTCAAAGGCGCGCCACGCGCCGCAAGCAACTCGCTCGACCTCTCGCCTCGCGGCCGCTCCGGCAACCAGGCCGCAACCACACAATCGCGCCTCGGCCCAACGCTCCCCCGCTTAAAGGGGGGGGTGGGGGCGACGCCGTAGCGGCTGCCCGCGCCCCGCCCGCCTCACGCCAACACGGAGAAAGAGGGCAGCGGGGGAATCGGCTACCGCCGCTCTCCGGGCCTGCCGCTGCCGAAGTCAAACCCGGTGGAAGGAGAAGCTGCGCCCTCCTTTCCCTTCGGCTCCAAGACCGACCTGGAGCTCTGCAAACGCGCGTCTTGTCTCTCTGAAAGTCGGACAAGACTGAAGGTAAGGGGCTGGCTCACATGATAAGCCAGCCCCCGCCCCCCTTCCAGGA
>NW_026844367.1:8205997-8279090 GCF_025583915.1 Anolis sagrei ordinatus | reverse complement strand
TGCTAAACATGCCCAGCTCTTTAAGCAGCTCCTCATAGGGCTTGTTCTCCAAACCCTTGATCATTTGAGTCACCATCCTCTGGACACATGCCAGCTTGTCAACATGCTGTTGTACATACATAGGTTATGATATCTCACTCCAGTCTTGCTCCTGAATTTCTGATGCAATACTGCTGTCCCAATGAGGTCAGTTTCCAGACTTGCACTGAACTCATGGATGCCAGTGGCTAGATACATTTTTCAGAAGTTCTTTGGCAACTTGGCCATTTTGTTTGGTGAGCGCCCTTCTTCTTCTCCTCCGACTCCAGCTCCAGAGTCCAACACAATACATCCAGCTTTGCATTATATCATCAAAGTGAGCTGGAGTCCAAGAGGAGGGTTGTTTTACGGAGCCAATTCTTCATCGTCCTGGCCTATTCAGCAGAAAGCATTATTGCTAATTCTCCACTCTTGGTGCTCTAGGGGAAGGAGATGCAAGGGAGAAACAAGGCAGGGAGAGAGAGGGAGAGAGAGATAATTGTGGTCTCAAAATAGCGGTCATTGCTGTGCCAGCAAAAGCACCCTGACAGAGGGCTTTAATGGAGGGCTCACTTCAGCAATTTCCCAGCTACTGCGTGCATCTTGATGAGAACGGAGTCGCTAGGAACACAAATCCTGCTGTCCAGGTCATCTATAACAAGCAAAGCCTCCAACAAGACATTGCGGTGTGTTGCCACCTCCAAAAGGAAGCCTGAGACCCACCATGAGGTAGTAGTTTCCATTTTGGACCAGGTTTCCAGGAGATTGGGGTTTGAACTCCTGCTTGACTGTGGAAACTTACTGGTTGACCCTAGGCAAGTCACATTCTCCCAGGACATTATTGCACAAGGGAAGCAAATCGACATTGCAGGTGAATTGCCACCTTTGGAGACCGTCGCTATCTAATGACTTCATATGGATCCCACCACATGTTTGCCCCTTTCCTATTATTCTCCTGTCACTAGCAACTGATGGGTAAAACAGAAACAGAATGGAACCATTGCACCAAAGTAAGTTATGGGAATATTGAAGCAGTGGGAGCTATTGTTTACCCATTTCTGTGCTGGCACAGTGATAGTACCATAACATAGGAATTAGAGATTGTCCTATTCTCCCCTTTCCACCATCTCTCTGCTGTTCCCAAGCTTGTTGTTTTCCTTTAATTTTATACATATATTTTCCTATCATTAAAAAAAGGCATTCCTTAGTCCTGCAATCGTCTGGAGGGCTGTAAACATGGTGAAAATTCTCCTCGTGCTCTCTATGTAAGGGTTGGGACCCCGGGGGGTGTGGGATTGTGAGAGGGTTTCAGAGGGGTCATCACAGACCATCGGAAAACATATCAAGACCCCATTGGCAGAGAAGGCTGAAGATCTCTCCGTCTGACCTTCTCTTCCTTTTTGGAAACAGGCGGTGAATCTTCCCACCAAAAGTCCTCCCCTGCTGTGATTGGCTGGCCTCTCAGCCAAGTGGAGGGCTCTTTCTGAGTCTCTAAGAGGGGAGGGGAGAGCAGGCGTGTTTGGTGCACATGTGTGGGCAAGGGAGAGCATGCGAGGCTGGAGAGAGGCTCGTGCCAGCAAGTCCCTTCAAAGCATGGTGGTTCTGTGTGGGAAGTTTGGCCCAAGTCTATCATTGGTGGTGTTCAGAATTCTCTTTGATTGTAGGTGGACTAAAAATCCCAGCAACTACATCTCCCAAATGTCAAGGTCTATTTTCCCCAAGTTCCACCAGTGTTCACATTTGGGCATATTGAGTATTTGTGACAAGTTTGGTCCACACCCATCTTTGTATGAGTCCACAGTGCTCCCTGGATGTAGGAGCACTACAACTCCAAAGCTCAAGGTCAATGCCCACCAAACCCTTCCAATATTTTCTGTTGGTCATGTTCTGTGTGCTAAGTTTTGTTCAATTCCATTGCTGGTGGAATTCAGAATTCTCTTTGATTTTAGATGAACAATAAATCCCAGCAACTACAACTCCCAAATGACAAAATCAATCCGCCCCTCAACCCCATCAGTATTCAAATTTGGGCATATCGGGTATTTGTGCCAAATTTGGTCCAGTGAATGAACATACACCATGCATATCAGATATTTACATGACAATTCAGAACAGTAGCAAAGTTACAGTTATGAAGTAGCAACAAAATAATGTTATGGTTGGGGGTTACCACAACATGAGGAACTGTGTTAAGGTGCCAAGGCATTAGGAAGGTTGAGAAACACTGCTCCAGAGAATATTGGATGGCATTTTAAAACATTTTTTTTAAAGTTTGTGGGGGGTGCAGTCGCTGGATGTATTGCTGTGAGGTCTCTTTGGACTTAATGCACCTCCAACAGTGACCCATCCCTGCCTTCAGAGCACAGAAATCTTGCAAAACCCCAACCAGGGAAAGCGGGAGGCAAGATCCATAGAGTCGCAGCCCCACAACGATTTCTGGGTGGCTGCTGGAGGTGCTGCTGTTGATCAGCGTGAAATTTAATTTGCATCAAATTGGCCTGAGATGGAGGGAGTGTGAAATTAACTTCACTTGATTTATGGTGCAGAGACAAAAACAGCATGTGAGGTCTCCCGGCCACCTCCTCTGCCATCAGAGTAGAACGCGCAGCATGGAAGCGCTGGAAGAGGAGGAGACCGTTCTCAAGCGTTGCCACTTAATCAAGAGGAACGGAATGGCTCCCTTGGTGGAACACCATCCTGTGCCAAGTACTTCCCAGAGGGGGAGAGAGGAAATGAGCAACATTAATGGCAACCTGTTGCTCTTGTCTTTTACTGCTTGCAAGTTGGCTTGAACAGGCCTGCTTAGGTCTTGGAGACTCAGGGCAGCCATAACTTCCTAGGTTGAGCCCTAGATCTTCTTTTCCTAAGTCTTGTTTTCCTAGGTCTTGTTTTCCTAGGTCTTGTTTTTCTAGGTCTTGTTTTCCCAGGTCTTATTTTCCCAGGTCTTTTTGTTCTAGGTCTTTTCATAGGTCTTCTTTTCCCAGGTCTTCTTTTCTTAGGTCTTCTTTTTGTACTGTCTTCCACTGTACCAAATATTATCATCCTTTCTAGTAAGTATTGATGATGCAGCCAAACTACAATAGCCTCAGTTTAGTCATATTGGCTTCTAGGAAGAGTTGAGAGAATGTGCAATGCCCACAAGTCAGGTAACTGCAAGCGAGGAGCAAATCACAGAGAATGGTACCACATCTTGGATAGAGAATTGCCCGGTCAATGCAAAAAGCCAAGGATTACACTTGATAGAACATTGATACATTTTAGGAAGTACTACCCGTCCCCTGCCACGCGTTGCTGTGGCCCAATCTGTGTATATGTGTTTTGTGTGTGTATATATTTGTGTATATATGTCATTTTGCGCATGTGTTGTAATGTATTTTTTATTTTTTGGCTTCTAAGTCTCTGCTGTGTTTTTCAGTGATGCTCACTCATTGGCCTGAGAGGTGTATTGTGTCCAAATTTGGTGTCAATTCGTCCAGTGGTTTTTGAGTTATGTTAATTCCACAAACGAACATTATATTTTTATTTATATAGACTATTCACAGAATGGCACACAACCACACATCTCACATCATCCAAGTGTGTGCAACTCCATATGAAATACAGTAGACTGTCAGGCTCTATCTACATTGTTATAGAAAATCCAGATTATCTGCTTTGAACTAGATTATATGGAAGTGTAGACTAGGTTTGGAGTCCCCGGTGGTGCAGTTGGTTAAACTGCTGAGCTGATCAAAAGATTGAATCTGGGGACCAGGGTGAGCTCCTGCTGTTAGCCCCAGCTTCTGCCAACCTAGCAATTCAAAAAACATGCAAATGTGAGTAGATCAATAGGTACCACTCTGGCAGGAAGGTAATGCCACTCCATGCAGTCATGCCGGTGGCCACAAGACCTTGGAGGTGTCTGTGGACAATGCTGACTCTTCAGCTTAGAAATGGAGATGAGCACTAACCCCCAAAGCTGCCCTGAGTGCCCCCCCCCCCGGGGGTTGAGAAGGGTGGGGTACAAATAAATAAAATAAATAAAAGTTGGACATGACTGGACTTAATGTCAGGGGAAAACCTTCACCTTTGCTTGTGTGTGAAATTCGTTCCAACCATGTCTATGGTTTATTTAATGTCTTCCATTTCTTCAGAAGCATGAAAAGAGAAGCCCCCTTACTACACAAAAATCTGCTCAACACAAAATCCTGCTTCCATGTGCATCTGAACTTGTGTACAAGACACTCCTCCTCTCTTAACCAATTTGGAGAAAACTTGGGGGACACTGTTCTTGTGTGCAAAAAACGAAAGCAGCCAAGATTTACGTTCCCATTGCAAAGCGCTCTCCTTTGGGAAGGCTAACTCTCTGTTCCAGCAGCTAAACTCCCAGCTTGCAATAATGCCCATTCTGTTATCGCTCAATGGGTCTTGAAAAGCAAGGTTGTGCAGGTATTATTTTCCCTACAAAGCCTATTCTTTCCCAGGGTGTGAACGTCTTGAAAAGCAATGGCCGGCCAACAAGGGATCTCTTTTGAAATGGACAGGGAAAGATATTGATTCGTCAGAACCACTCACTCCCTTGGGATAATGGTCTTTTGAAGCCTTGTGCACTTTTCTGCCAACCCCCCATCAGCAACACATTTCCTTTTTAACACTCTGCAATTGTAGCCTTCAGATTTAAGGCTTAAACAGTAAAGTCAAGAGTTGGGGTTATAAATATAAGTGACACAGTTTTCCACGGTTTAGGGGATGATGCATTGTTAGAAGTACTTATTACTTACTTACTTACTTAGGCGATCCCTCGTAGTCCGAGGATGATGATCCTCCAAGTGTAGAGTTCTGGTGGTGGGTCCGTAGGCAGGGGCGGCTCAACCCATTACGCAAAGTAAGCATTTGCAGTATAGTTGATTTTGCCCAGGGGCGCTCTTGAGGCGCTCTTGGGGGAAAATAGACCTTGACATATGCGAGTTGTAGTTACTGGGATGTATAGTTCACCTACAATCAAAGAGCATTCTGAACTCCACCAATGATGGAATTGAACCAAATAGGGCACACAGAACTCCCACAACGAACAGAAAATATATATCAGTGATTGGTTGGGGGGGGGGGCACCAAAATACTGTTTGCTTACCGTTGAAAATTACCTAGGGCCGCCTCTGTCCATAGGTGACTGTGGAGCCCTATTCTTGATCTACATCTTCTCCCACAGTGAGGGCATTGGTTTCCAGGTGGAAGGTGGTCCCGGTTGGGTTGGCTTGGCTCGCCTTCCTCTTGGCACATTTCTCTCTTTCGCCCTCCATTTGTGCCTCTTCAAATTCTACAGCACTGCTGGTCACAGCTGACCTCCAGCTGGAGCACTCAAGGGCAGGGCTTCCCAGTTCTCAGTGTCTATGCCAGAGTTTTTAAGGTTGGCTTTGAGCCCATCTTTCAATCTCTTTTCCTGTCCTCCAACATTCCGTTTTCCGTTCTTGAGTTCGGAGTAGAGCAGCTGCTTTGGGAGATGGTGGTCGGGCATCCGGACAACATGGCCGGTCCAGCGGAGTTGATGGCGGAGGACCATCGCTTCAATGCTGGTGGTCTTTGCTTCTTCCAGCATGCTGACATTTGTCTGCTTGTCTTCCCAAGAGATTTGCAGGATTTTTCGGAGGCAGTGCTGATGGAATCGTTCCAGGAGTTGCATGTGATGTCTGTAGACAGTCCATGTCTCGCAGGCATATTGCAGGGTTGGGAAGACAATAACTTTATAAATAAGCACCTTGGTCTCCCTACAGATGTCTCAGTCCTCAAACACTCTCTGCTTCATTTGGAAAAATGCTGCACTTGCAGAGCTCAGACGGTGTTGTATTTCGGTGTCAATGTTGACTTTTGTGGAGATGGTGGCTGCTATTGTTAGAAGTAGGCTTTTCATGGCTCACGACCTGACCCCATGTTTCAGGATCTGTATTCTCTTCTCCAGTCTTCAGGGCAAAGGGGAGGGGCCTCAGGGTGAGAGCACCACCTTGAAGATAATAAATAATATATAATAATAAACTTTATTTGTACCCCGCTACCATCTCCCCAAGGGACTCAGCGCGGCTTACATGAGTCCAATCCCAAAGTACATCAAACAAAACACCAATAAACACAACATCAATAAACAATCAATAAAATACAAATCATATAAATCACATAAACAAAAAACAATCAATAGTGACATAAACAATTTTAAAAATGGCCGGGCCAAATGTAATAGATTAAAATTGAAAATATGCTGATGTGTACAAGGTAAAATGATCTCTTTCCCCATCTCTCTCTCTCCATGGATGTGCTGCAAAAAAAGCAAACAGGATTTTAGCTTGCATCAATAGGAGAATAGTGTCTAGATCCAGGGAAGTCATGCTCCCCATTCTTTATTCCTGCTTTGGTTAGACCACACCTGGAATCACATTGTGTCCAATTCTGGGCACCACAATTCAAGAGAGATGTTGACAAGCTGGAATGTGTCCAGGGCGACTAAAATGATCAAGGGTCTGGAGAACAAGCCCTATGAGGAGCGGCTTAAGGAGCTGGGCATGTTTAGCCTGAAGAAGAGAAGGCTGAAGGGAGACATGATAGCCATGTATAAATACGTGAGAGGAAGTCATAGGGAGGAGGGAGCAAGCTTGTTTTCTGCTTCCCCGGAGACTAGGAAGCAGAACAATGGCTTCAAACTACAGGAAAGGAGATTCCACTGAACATTAGGAATAACTTCCTGATTGTGAGAGCTGTTCGGCAGTGGAACTCTTTGTGGAGGCTCCTTCTTTGGAGGCTTTTAAACAGAGGCTGTGTGGCCATCTGTTAGGGGTGCTTTGAATGAAATTCCTGCTTCTTGGCAGAATGGGGTTGGACTGGATGGCCCATGAGGTCTCTTCCAACTCTATTATTCTAAAAAGAAGAAAAATGGTTAAATCTACACATAGATTGCTCCAAGAATAAGAACCCAAGTATGACATTTCTATTCCTGGGTCGATGTCTCGTAACCCTGTGGAGAGAGCTGAATCCCAAAGAATAAGGACTTAAGGATCTCCTTCAGGTTCTGGGAGATGACAGGCAGAGAGGAGGTGCAAAGCAGAAAAGAAATATTCAAAACTACCACAGGGCTGTATTCCAAAAAAAATATAGGGGTTTGCAGTTGGCTGGTCACATTAATCCAGATCCCACTGAGTGTAAATGGCCCCCTGCGATCTCTTGTCCTCCACATTTGGCCCCATTTCACCTCTTCCTCTCCGGTGTGCTTCGGCTCTATTCTGATTTGGATAATTTGCCCCCTTTTCTTACTTGGAAGGAAAAGCACATCATCATTTTGAAAGTTACTGGCACTGGAGATTTCCTTACTTTCTTCTTTCGCAACTTGTTATCAATAATTAATATGTTGATTCAGGAGAAATGCATAAAAAACAGTAAATACCTTTTTCACAAAGAGGGACGCGAGAGAAAAAGCAGATCAGCAGGATTTGTTGTTTGACATGAAAATAGAAACTTTGCCGTAATATGACCCTTAACTAGGTTTCCCAGATCTTTGATCCTGACCCTTAGTCTCAGGGACCAGCTGCTCTTTTCCCATCTGAGGGGCAAGGCAAGGAATCTATGTGTGAGAACATTGTGTGTGTCTTTCCATCACATATTTAACTTGGTGTTTTATTTGAATATGTTGTGCTTAATGGTATTACTATTATTTATCTATTTATTGACTTCATTTACACCCAGCTTTCTCACCCTACGGGGGACTCAAAGTGGCTTACAAACTCCTGCAAGATTCAATGCTGCATATGAACATAACAATAAAAACAGATCCCATCAAACTATAAAACAATTAAAACACACACACACTTGTGTGTTATTACATTTGTGTGTGGATTTCATATCTTCCGTATCCTCTGTTCCCTTTGATACCTTTGGTACTTTGGGAGTCCATAAGGGTGTGATCTAACCAAGGCAGAATAGAGCATGGGGAGCATGACTTCCCTGGATCTCGACACTAGACTCCTATTGATGCAGGCCAAAATCCCACTGGCTTTTTTTGCTGCCACATCACATTGCTGGCTCATGTTCCCCTTCCTCCCCACGAGGACTCCAAGATCTTTCTTACGCGTACTGTTGTCGAGCTAGGCATCGTCCCCCATTTTGTATCATTTTTCTGCCTCAGTGGAATCTCTTTCATTTCTCTCTGTTGAGCTTCATTGTGTTAGTTTTGGCCAATCATCTCTCTAATCTGAAAAGATCATTTTGAATTCTGTTCCTGTCTTCTGGAGTATTGCCGATCCCTTCTTGGAGCAAACAATGAGTAATTTAATTTTTTTCCCTTCCAATGGCACAATGTCTGCAAAAACTATAGTTGGTTTGACATGCAATTCAAACCCATGTGACTTTTGTGGAGAACAAATCCTAAACTGTGAAGAATCTCAGCAATTGTTGTTATTATTATTATTTGAAACACAACAAGATGAGTCCACAGCAGACACTCTGCTGGCTGTTGAATTGGATCACACGACGGATCCTTCCCAAGTGTCTAGGAGTGTGTGATGTATCAGTGAATAATGCGTGCAGATCCCAGTAAGGTGGCCTTCTGCAGCTGGCAGATGGCAATTTTGTCAGCGCCGATTGTGTTTAAGTGCAGGCCAAGGTCTTTAGGCACTGCACCCAGTGTGCTGATCACCACTGGAACCACCTTTACTGGATGCATGCCATAGGCTTATTATTATTATTATTATTATTATTATTATTATTATTATTATTATTTGAAACACAACAAGATGAGTCCACAGCAGACTCTTTGCTGGCTGTTGTATTGGATCATACATTGGACACTTTCCAAGTGTCTAGGACTGTGTGATGTATGAGCAAATAATGCATGCAGATCCCAGTAAGGTGGCCTTCTGCAGCTGGCAGGTGGTAATCTTGTCAGCACCAATTGTGTTTATTATTATTATTATTATTATTATTATTATTATTATTATTTGAAACACAACAAGATGAGTCCAAAGCAGACACTCTGCTGGCTGTTGAATTGGATCACACGACGGACCCTTACCAGTGTCTAGGACTGTGTGATGTATCAGTGAATAATGTGTGCAGATCCCAGGAGGGTGGCCTTCTGCAGATGGTAATTTTGCCAGCGCCGATTGTGTTTAAGTGCAGGTCAAGGTCTTTAGGCACTGCACCCGATGTGCCGATCACTACTGGGACCACCTTTACTGGTTTGTGCCAGAGTCTTTGCAGTTCGATCTTTAAATCCTCATATCGTGTCAGCTTTTTCTGTTGTTTCTATGCAATCCTGCTGTCACCTCGGATTGCAACATCGATGATACATACATCATCATCATCATCATCATCATCAAGGGGAGGGAGCGGGAATCTTAGACCCAGTAGATACCAAGTGCCCACTGTACTTGTAAGAACAAATTCCCTACTTGGATAGTGCAAGTTTCACATCAGAAGCATACCAGTAAGCAGCTGTAGAGGGAAAGGAGCTCTCCAAGGTGCTGAACCAGCATTTGGCACCTGGGATTCCTCTGGGTTTCAATCCACACTGTGGGAGGAATCCCAGGCGCCAAATGCTGATTCAGCACCTTGGAGAGCTCCTTTTAGGTTTAGGCAATGGCTAGATATCCCATTTGACATGGAAGTCACATTATTGGTCAACCTACTGTTCCTTTTTCCTGGACCATTGACTGTTGCAGTGATGGTGAGGCTGAAAGGTTGTGTTAGAAATGCCTCCTCCACATCGAGACAGTTCAGTTCCCCAGCAAAAAGAAATACTTCAGTGCACAAACACTTTGCCTTCATTTTTGCCCATCTACTTTTCTCCTCCCCCTCCTCCTTCATACTTTCTCTTCATGGTAACCTTCAGGTAGGATGAGTGATTATGTTTGTTTGCAAGCGGGGATCATTTCTCACCTGCTCCCATTGATTTCTTCAGAGATAGTTAACAAACAGAGCCCATTGTCCTAGGCTGGGCTGGAGCATTTTGCCAACCTGGTTGTTATGCTCTTCATCTCGAAATCCCATCCCTCCTTAAATGCCAGGAGCACAAAAGGTGGCCCTGAAAAGGACATCTTTTCTCATTGAAAAACGCTACGCATTTCCCCAAGCTTGCTGCTGCACCTCCTTTTAAATAAAATCAATCAGGATTATGATCGGTGAGCTTTTTTTTATTTTTACTAGTTCAAAATGGCAGGTTTCTGTTTGGAATGAAATAGCGCTAACACCATCCTGCTATGCTGAATTTTCACCCTTCCAATTTCTCTCTTCGCTCTTATTACTATTATTATTGTTATGTTGCTTGTAAAGGGAATGAGGCGACAAGAAAATCCAAAAAGAGAAAGTTGCTGTTTTGCAGATTTGACTTGCTTTGCGGCGGGTGCTTTCGTGGAGAAAGGAGGGAGAAGACAAGAATTTATGGGCTTATTTCCTTGGCAATTCAGTTTTCTAAACAAGAGCAGCAGCAACAAAAAGCATGCCCGAAAAGTGCATATCAGAAGGAAATGTGCGAAAAAAGCATCATTATAATGGAGCAAACTGCTTGCCTCCCAAATCTATATATTAGGTGAAAAATGTACAAAAAATGCATAAGAGGGGATTTTGCTTTTGGAGGAGTATGAAATGTGTTCCTTGTAATCTTGTCTACTATTTCAAAACACAATAAGTCTCAATCTCGGGGTTCAAGTCAAACTGTGGAGACACTGCAATAAGCAAAGAGCACAACATTTTGGAGAATTGTTTTCAAATAGCCACCTCTTTTATCCAGTTATGTAGACATATGTCATGAATAACTTTTCAATAACTTTAAAGCATGGGTTCTTTTTATTGCAATTTCCAGTGTGAGATGTTAGATCAGAACTTTTACAGAACTTTTATACTTTTACAAAGAATGGCATTGGACATACAGGCATGTAGATTCTATGCAACTACATTGGATTCACAAATACATGGCTAACATACAAACAAAGGAGAATTCTCATATGTACTCAAGTATAAGCCTCCCCAAATATAAATGGAGGCACCTAATTTTGCCACAAAAAAATTGGGAAAACTTATTGACTTGAGTTTATTTATTCATTCATTCATACATTCATTTACAGTATTTATATTCTGCCCTTCTCACCCCAGAGGGGACAAAGGGTGGATTATAATGCACATATACAGTGTTCCCTCCCTACTTCATGGTTCACTTTTCACGGACTCGCAGTTTCGTGGGTTTTTGCCTCCCAGTTTATGAATGGTTGCTGTTGCCCAGAGGGCCATTCTAATCCTGCCTCCTGGCAATGATGAAGTGTGGATAGGGATTTCACCCTCCCCCTTGGGAAAGAGGCTGCCAATCAAGAAAGATTGCAAAGCAAAGCAGAGATAGCTAACAAAAAGAAAAAAAAGGTGTGTAGTTCCTTTAACGGCGCTCCATGCAGTCATGCCGGTCACATGACCTTGGAGATGTCTACGGACAACGCTGGCTCTTCGGCTTAGAAATGGAGATGAGCACCACACCCCAGAGTCAGACATGACTGGACTTAATGTCAGGGGACTACCTTTACCTTTACTAGTTCCTTTAAATCTGTCCTTGCTTCTGTCTCACCCTCGGAATGCTATATACATATATAATGTCCTTACTTTGCAGATTTTCACTTTTCATGGGTGGTCCTAGAACGTAACACCAATGTCTGTAAGGACGTTGCCCAGATATTTTGATGTTTTACCATCCTTGTGGGAGGCTTCTCTCATGTCCCTGCATGGGGAACTGGATCTGACAGGGGGAGCTCATCCACACTCTCCCCGAATTTGAATCTCCGACCTGTCGGTCATTAGTCCTGCCAGCACAAGGATTTAACCCATTGCTTTGTGCATAATGAGTACCTTAAAAACAAAAGAACCAATAAACGAAATCACACCAAATTTGGCAACAAAACATCTCACTACACAAGGAGTGACCATCACTCAAAAATTATGATTTTGTCATTTGGGAGTTGTAGTTGCTGGGATTTATAGTTCACCTACAATCAAAGAGCATTCTGAACTCCACCAACGATGGAATTGAACCAAACTTGGCACACAGGACTCCCATGACCAACAGAAAATACTGAGAGGGTTTGGTGGGCATTGACCTTGAATTTTGGAATTGTAGTTCACCTCATCCAGAGAGCACTGTGGACTCAAACAATGATGGATCTGGACTAAACTTGACAGGAATACTCAATATGCCCAAATGTGAACATTGGTAGAGTTTGGGGAAAATAGACCTTGACATTTGGGAGTTGTAGTTGCTGGGATTTATAGTTCACCTACAATCAAAGAGCATTCTAAACTCCATCAACAGAATTGGGCCAAACGTCCCATATAGAACCCTTATGACCAACAGAAAACATTGTGTTTTCATGATGGTCTTTGGTCACCCCTCTGACACCCCCTCATGGCCCCCTCAGGGGTCCTGACCCCCAGGTTGAGAAATGCTGGTCTAAATGCACCCAAACTCAAATATTCAAAATATATCACACAGAGCCCCCAGTGGGGCAGTGGGTTAACCCTCTTTGCTGGCAGGATTGAAGACCAACAGGTTGCAGGTTCGAATCTGGGGAGAGGCGGATGAGCTCCCTCTATCAGCTCCAGCTCCTCATGCGGGGACATGAGAGAAGCCTCCCACAAGGATGATAAAAACATCAAATCATCCAGGCATCCCCTGGGCAACATCCTTGCAGACGGCCAATTCTCTCACACCAGAAGCAACTTGCAGTTTCTCAAGTCGCTCCTGACAGGACAAAAAAAAATCACACTAATTCTTGTTTTTGGAATCCATTTCCCAGAATCCTCCATGTTGGAGAGTGGTAGCCTTTCAAAGACATGCAGTTTTGAGAGGCAAACTTCTCTTAGGAAGCAGCTGCCAAGTGGTCAGGTGGAGGAAACAAAGCCAGCTTCCCTGAAAGGAGTCCGGGCGTGAGAGCTCTTTTGCAGGCAGATTTCTCATTAAAAGGAATTTCAAGCCTTTCCCTCCCTTTTTGCTGGTGTTCCTTTCTCTCTCTTTGTGAAACGAAGCCCTCCACTATGAAGATGTGAAGCGAGGCAACGCTGCCAAAAAAACATTACATTAAAAGAAAAAGAAAAACCTCTTAAGGAGATAATGCTTCTTGCGGACGGACGGTCGGTCCGCGGTGGGAGTGATAATCCTGCTTCCGTTCCTTCTATTAATTCAGGGTTTCAATTGCACTGCGGTTGAACAAAGTGGCTTGATGTGCAGAAATCATTTTTTTGTTCCACGAGGAAAAAGTCGACTTTTAGGGTTGTTTGAGGACATGGGGTGGATACTGCATGCAAAGTTTTTAAATGCTTGATATGTACCTTTAATTTAATTTGAATTTTAATGGTATTGGAATTTGTATGCATTCAATAATTGCCTTTATTTAAGCTGCCTTGAGTTTCCTTCGGGGTAGAGAAAGGCGGGGTATAAATAGAGTAAATAAAGAAATATATTTAGGATGTGATGTGTTAAAATGCAACCCTTGAAAACACCTATTTCAGTAGTTCTCAACCTTCCTAATGCCACGACCCCTTAATACAGTTCCCTATATGTTGTGGTGACCCCCAACCATAACATTATTTTTGTTGCTACTTAATAACTGTAATTTTGCTACTGTTGTGAATTGTAATGTAAATATCTGATATTCAGGATGGGCCACATTTGGATTTATTTTGGTATAAGGCTAAGGCTAAGGACTCTGGCCTGCATTAAGAGGAGACCAGTGCCTAGATCCAGGGAAGTCATGCTCCCCATGCTCTATTCTGCCTTGGTTAGACCACACCTGGAATATTGTGTCCAATTCTGGGCACCACAATTGAAGAGAGATATTGGCAAGCTGGAATGTGTCCAGAGGAGGGCGACTAAAATGATCAAGGGTCTGGAGAACAAGCCCTATGAGGAGCGGCTTAAAGAGCTGGGCATGTTTACCTTGCAGAAGAGAAGATTGAGAGGAGAGATGATGAGGGCATGGATAAATATGTGAGAGGAAGTCATAGGGAGGAGGGAGCAAGCTTGTTTTCTGCTGCCCTGGAGACTAGGACGCAATGGAACAATAGCTTGCACTTCAACATTAGGAAGAACTTCCTGACTGTGAGAGCTGTTCAGCAGTGGAACTCTCTGCCCCAGAGTGTAGTGGAGGCTCATTCTGTGGAAGCTTTGAAACAGAGGCTGAATGGCCATCTGTCGAGGGTGCTTTGAATGTGATTGTCCTGCTTCTTGGCAGAATGGAGTTGGACTGGATGACCCACCAGGTCTCTTCCAACTCTAGGATTCTGTGATTGGACACATGGGTCTCCATTGTCACCTGTGAAAGGTTGTACGTTATGGAGGAGTGGACCCTTGGACTGAATACAGTAAGGCTCACCTGCGAGCCAGGGCACCTGAGACTGGCCTGCCGGCTCCTTCTGTGCCAGTTTGATTGCACAATCTCTGCCAAGAGCAGGGTTGTCCTTCCCAGGGTTAACGAGGGCAAAGAGCGGGTTGTCATCAGGGACAACAAGTTAAACATGAGCCAACAATGTGATGTGGAGGCAAAAAATAAAAGCCGGAAATATTCTTATTGGGTATCACAGACATAAAGATGGATAAAAATACAGATAAAATATTATTTCTTACTATAACAGCTGCCAGGATTTGCCTTGCAAAAGTGTGGAGGAAAAAAGAAATACCTAAGATTGAGGACTGGAAAAGGAAAATAATGGACGTCAGGAATATGGACAGTTTAAGCTATACAATCCAAAGGAGCAAAGGAATAGCGGAGGCAGGAACAGACTGGACAAAATTTAAGGAATATTTAAAACTAAACAACTAAAAGCAAAAATATAAAGAAACAGACTAATAAACGATACATTGTAAAGATTTAAGGAAACAACAGAGTTAGGTACAGAACGGATAGAAAAATAAAGAATACTTAAAACAAATAAGTAGAATGAGAAATAAAACAGATAGAAAGGCCTGGACATAGAAAAGGATAAATATAAATAAACATAATTAGTCGAAATAGAAACGGAAAACAAGATGAAGAGAGAGGAAGGAACGAAAGAAAAGGATGAGACCACCCCTGAAGAATCCTGGAAGTCGAATGGAAGGAAGAAAYAACTCTTTTCTTGAATCTTTTCTTTTAATTTCACTTCTTTTCGCTCTTACACGCCCCTTTATCCCTCCTACCCTATTCCCCCCCCCCCCCAGGTTCCCGGGTTCCACTCTTCCCCTCTTTTACTCTTTTATATACCTTTTCAACTCCTTTACTGACTTCTTCTTCTCTTATATCTCTCTTAAATATCTTATGCTATTCTATCTTATTTTAAAGTTTGTATATTAAGAAAATTGCAATAAAGATCATTTATAAAAAATAAATAAATAAAAGCCAACGAGATTTTGGCCTGCATCAATACGAGCCTAGTGTCTAGATCCAGGGTAGTCATGCTCCCCATACTCTATTCTGCCTTGGTTAGGTTAGACCACACCTGGAATCACACCGTGTTGAATTCTGAGCACCACAATTGAAGGGAAATGTTGACTCTAAGCTGGAATGTGTCCAGAGGAGGGCGACTAAAATGATCAAGGGTCTGGAGAACAAGCCCTATGAGGAGCAGCTTAAAGAGCTGGGCATGTTTAGCCTGAAGAAGAGAAGGCTGAGAGGAGACATGATAAGGGCCAGGGATCAAGATGTGAGGGGAAGCCACAGGGAGGAGGGAGCAGGCTTCTGTTCTGCTTCCCTGGAGACTAGGACGCAATGGAGCAATGTCTTCAAACTACAAGAAAGGAGATTCCATCTGAACATGTAGGAAGAACTTCCTGATGTGAGAGCTGTTCTCTGCCCCCCAGTGTGGTGGAGGCTCCTTCTTTGGAGGCTTTTAACAGAGGCTGGCGGGCCATCTGTCGGGGGTGCTTTGAATGCGATTTTCCTGTTTCTTGGAAGGGGGTTGGACTGGATGGCCCATGAGGTCTCTTCCAACTCTAGGATTCTATGATTCTAGAGCTGTTCAGCAATGGAGCTCTCTGCCCCGAAGTGTAGTGGAGGCTCCTTCTTTGGAGGCTTTGAAACAGAGGCTGGATGGCCATCTGTTGGGGGAGCTTTGAATTTGATTTTCCTGCTTCTTGGCAGAATGGAGTTAGACTAGATGATGACCCATGAGGTCTCTTCCAACTCTAGGATTCAATGATTCTATGATATTTTTAATTGCAGAATTAATGCAACTTGACACCACTTTAACTACAGTGATCTGAAGTGATCCACACGGTCTTAAGCCTTCTCTGCAGAAACTGAAGTTCCATCACCTTTGAAGAGATGTCGGATTCTTCAGCTTCCTCTCCCAAGATTTCTTTTAGAAATGGCTAGTGATATGAAGTCATAGGGAGGAGGGAGCAAGCTTGTTTTTTGCTACCCTGAAGATTTGGATGCTAGGGAACAATGGCTTCAAACTACAAGAAAAGAGATTCCATCTGAACATTAGGAAGAACTTCCTAACTGTACGGAGAGTGTTCAGCAGTGGAACTCTCTGTCCCGGAGTGTGGTGGAGGCTCTTTCTTTGGAGGCTTTGAAACAGAGGGTGGATGGCTATCTGCCGGGGAACTTTGAATGCAATTTTCCTGCTTCTTGGCAGAATGGGGTTGGACTGGATGGCCCATGAGGTCTCTTCCAACTCTAGGATTCTAGGATTCCAAGGCTGTGCCTTCCGTTCTCTTTCTCCACAGAATCCAAGTTGCTTGTTGCTTGTTGTCCTGGGAGGAGAAGGCGGAGGGAGCCGTTGAGTGAGATCATTTTTCCAAGCGCATCAGGCAATCTTCGAATCATCATAAATTGCTATTTGCAAGCACCAGACGGAGGCTGTGCTGCTCCCCCACCCCTTCCCTGTTTTTTTGGCATCTTGTTCTGACCTACTTAAGGGGCACGGCAGGATTAAAATGAGCAAGAGAACAATTTCAAAGCCATCTCACTTATCCAGCAAATGACTTGATCCATGCGGCTATATATTTCTTGGGCTGGGGACAAATAAGATGCAGGATGCTTTGGCTCCAGGCAAGGGTACCCATCATGGCCGGAGTTTCCAGGACCCAGTGGGTGCCCAATTAGAAATTGGAGCATAAACCCCACACATGTGCTCCCCATAAGCTGGCTTTGAGGTTTGCCTTGTGAGTTTGGAAATCCCATAATGCTCCCAGCCTGGTATTAGAATGGAGCAAGCATCTAGACCCCAGCGGGAAGCTTGCGTCTCGAAGTCCACTTGCTGCTAATGGGGACAGGAAAGCCCGTTTAGCATCTCTGCCTTGCAGAAAGGTGGAAGTAATTGGATTCATACAAAACCTGACAGCGTTGCCTTCACTCCCTCCCTCCCTCCCTCTTTCCTCCTCTCACTGGCATATTAGTAGCCAAACTCCTCACCAGGTGTTCCATTACTCCACTTACTAGGAAGGGAAAAGAGAGTTTCTTATCACCTCTTAAAGGCTGTCAAGCTGCTAATTCTAAAGACGCCTGGAAACGATGGTAGAAAAGGGAGGAAGTACCTGGTCCCACTCTGTCCACGATGATGTTTTAATTCTGTCCCAATGGTGGGTGCTATGGGCCCCATCTACACTGCTGTATAATGCAGTTTAAAACTATTTATTTACAGTATTTCTTTTCCGCCCTTCTCACTCCACAGAGAACTCAGGGCGGATCACAATGCACACATACATGGCAAACATTCAATACTATAGAGGCACAACATATATAGACAGACACACAGAGGCTATTTAACTTTCCAGCTTGATGAGGATATGCTTTTTGAATTCCAGCCATCGGGGGAGCTGTCGCTTCACCATCCACTTGTGACACCGATGGAGTAATTCCTCATTCATTTGCACATTGCTGGAGAGTTTTTATGGTGTCGTAAATTAGTTAAATTAGCCTCCCCACATAGGTAAAAGGTAAAGGTTGTCCCCTGACATTAAGTCCAGTCATGCCTAACTCTGAGGTGTGGTGCTCATCTTCATTTCTAAGCCGAAGAGCCGGCGTTGTCCATAGACACCTCCAAGGTCATGTGGCTGGCATGACTGCATGGAGCACAGTTACCTTCCTGCCTGAGTGGTACCTATTGATCTACTCACATTTGCATGTTTTCAAACTGCTTGTTTGTAGAAGCTAGGGCTGACAGTGGAAGCTCACGCTGCTCTCCGGAATCGAACCTGCGACCTTTCGGTCAACAAGCTCAGCAGCTCAGTGCTTTAACCCACTGTGCCACCAGAGGCTCCAATAAGCGGTCCCTAAATTTCCTACTTGACAGATTACATTACAGTGTTCCCTCACTGTTTTGCGGTTCACTTTCCGCGGACTCACTGTTTTGCGGTTAGGGTTTAGAATTAATATTCTAAACCCTAACCATGAAACAGCATGTCCATGGGCTCTGTGGCTGCTGGGGCAAGGTGGGGAAGCTGGCCCCCATCGATCCTTTTTCCATTCTTCCTTCCCTCCTTTCATCCATCCATCCTTCCCTTCTACCCTTTCATCCTCCCTTCCTTCCCTTTTGTCTTTCCTTCCTTCTCTCTCTTTCTCCTTCCATCCTTCTCTTCCTCCCTTTCATCCTTTCTTCTCTCATTCCTTCCTCCTTCCCTCCCTCCCTGCTTTCCCTCCTTTCTCCCTCCCTCCTTTCTTCCCTTCCACCCTTTCGTCTTTCCTTCCTTCTCTCTCTCCCTCCCTCTTTCTCTTCCTTCCTTCTCTTCCCTCCCTCTCTCCCTCCCTCCTTCCTTCTCCCTTTTCCTTCCTTCCTCCCTCCCTTCCTTCCTTCCCTTCCTTCCTTCCTTCCTTCCCTTCCTTTCCTTCCTTCCTCCTTCCCCCTTTTCCCTTCCCTCCTTTTCCTTCCCTTTTTCTTTCTTCTCCCTTCCTTCCATCCTTCCCTTCTTTCCTTCCTTTTTTCCTTCCTTCCTTCTCTTCTTTCCTTCCTCCTTCCTTCCTCCTTTCTCCCTCCCTCCTCCTTCCACCCTTTATTCCTTCCTTCCTTCTCTCCCTCTCTCCCTCTTTCTCCTTCCTTCCTTCCTTTTCTCTTCCTTCTTTTCCCTCCTCCTCTCCTCCTCCATTCCCTTCCTTTTTTCCTTCCTTCCTTCTCTTCCTTCCTTCCTCCTTCCCTCACCCTTTAGTCCTTCAGTCCTTCCCTCCCTTTTGCCTTCCCTTCCTTCCCTTCCAGTCCTCCTAGCAGGGAATGCATGTGTCCTGCAAGTTAGATAGTTTGCCCAAGCCTGATTTAGAGATATCCTCACTGGGAATTAGATCCTCAAATGCAACTGTATGGGTAACTTCTGGGGGAAAGTCTATAATAGAATTGCTGAAGGATTTTACGAATTCCTAGAGCCCGTTTCCCCACGAGTAAGTGAAACTGCGGATAGCGATTATGTGGTTATAAGGGGGCCTTCCTCTCATCTAAATGAGGAGCGACTGATCCAGGCGAGGAGGCAAAAATGGTTCAGAGGAGCCAAATTGAAAGCAAAGGATATTATAGTAAGATTAATGGCGTTAGAGAGGGCAAGGGAGATAACTGAGTGAGAGAAACAGAGATAGATAAAGAAGTTGGGGACTGACAGGGAGATGAAAAGATATAAACACATTAGACCAGAGGGGCAAAAGCTGGAATGAGTTATAGGCTTTGTTTTCTTAAAGAAAGCCCGGGCTTCTATTTCACCTTTTGGTTTGCAAACAGAGAAGGCCCCGCTTTTGATGGATGGGGCTGCAGGGATGATAGAAAGATCCTCACCTGTCGCTCCATCTCAACTAATAATGCTGCCAATGGTTTATGTTCAGTAACAGGGACATGTCCGGGGATGATGGATGTGGCAGTGGCAATGGAGGAGCGGGGGAAACAACCCAGCTCTGTTACCTCTCTCTCGGTGAGGAGGAAATTTGAAGGGTTCAGGGAGATTTATGAAGGACATTTTGTGGCTGGATGTAATTATAGGACCTGGATAGACCTGCCTGGACAGACCTGCCAGAAGGCTTTTTAAAACCTCCTGGTCCATTTTTACCTTTTGTGATATATGTATTGCCTGAAAATCCTGCTGGTGTCTTAATGCAGGTGTAAATTCCACCATGGAAGTGGTTGGACATTATTGTCCTTTGTGGAACGGTTTGAGGTTCCACAAGAAAAGAGATTCCATCTGAACATGCTTGTTTTCTGCTGCCCTGGAGACTAGGACACAATGGAACAATGGCTTCAAACTACAAGAAAGGAGATTCCATCTGAACATGAGGAAGAACTTCCTGACTGAGAGAACTGTTCAGCAGTGGAACTCTCTGTCCCGGATTGTGGTGTAGGATCCTTCTTTGGAGGCTTTGAATCAGAGGCTGGATGGCCATCTGTCATGGGTGCTTTGAAGGTGATTTTCCTGCTTCTTGGCAGAATGAGGTTGGACTGGATGGCCCACAAGGTCTCTTCCAATTCTAGGATTCTATGAATGTAGAGCTGTTCAGCAGTGGAACTCTCTGCTCCGGAGTGTGGTAGAGGCTCCTTCTTTGAAGGCTTTGAATCAGAGGCTGGATGGCCATCTGTCATGGGTGCTTTGAAGGCGATTTTCCTGCTTCTTGGCAGAATGAGGTTGGACTGGATGGGCCACGAGGTCTCTTCCAACTCTAGGATTCTATGAATGTAGAGCTGTTCAACAGTGGAACTCTCTGCTCCGGAGTGTGGTAGAGGCTCCTTCTTTGAAGGCTTTGAAACAGAGGCTGGATGGCCATCTGTCGGGGGTGCTTTGAATGCAATTTTCCTGCTTCTTGGCAGAATGAGGTTGGACTGGATGGTCCATGAGGTCTCGTCCAATTCTATGATTCTAAGTAATGCTTTGTATTATTTATGTTGACTATTGGATGCGCATGCACAATGTATAGGTTTATATAGAGTTGGAAGTTATATAGGGTGATCTAGTCCAAACCCCTGTTTTGCAGAAATGTACAATGAAAGAATCCCAAAAGTTGTGCACCAAAACTTAGGCGAGTTGCTTTTGGGAAAATAGTATTCATAACCTTTCTGAAAAGAAAAATGATGTCATATCCTTTTGGCAAATGGGAATCTCCCTGAACAACTGGGAAACCACTAGTCAAGGAAAGGCATGACCTTGTTAGAAGTCAACCCTTTGAAAAAGTGATGTTCACAAGCATTCATGTAATGGCACACAGGTAACTCAGCTGTTAAACTGATAAACCATGTCTTTGAACTACCAGGGACAAAGACATGCCACTGCACAAAAAACATAAATTTAGCTAGCAGAGTTTTGAAAATGTTTCTTTGAAATTGCAGTTGCAGTTGCCCAAAACATAAAAATATGTACTCAGAAACAAAAACAAGAACAGAAACAAAGTCTTCTTGTAAAGTAACATATTTGTTTACTCATAAACAACTTGTATTAATTTAGCATGCAGGCATATTTCTGTTCAATTGTCATTTCTCTGTGTTGAGAATACAGGGCATCATTCTTAATCAATATTCCAAAGTCCAAAGTCTTTAAGTATACATCTTATGGAAGTCCAAACTGTAGAACTGTACTCACTGCTCAATGCAAACATATTGTAAACTGTTCCTGCATAAGTCCAAAATACATATGCTGCCATTGAAGTCCAAAAGCATACGACATCCATCTCCACTGAGATCTAAAGTGAACTACTAACAGCAGGGGCGGCTCAACCCATTACGCAAAGTAAGCATTTGCAGTATAGTTGATTTTGCCCAGGGGCGCTCTTGAGGCGCTCTTGGGGGAAAATAGACCTTGACATATGCGAGTTGTAGTTACTGGGATGTATAGTTCACCTACAATCAAAGAGCATTCTGAACTCCACTAATGATGGAATTGAACCAAATATGGCACACAGAACTCCCATGACAAACAGAAAATATATATCAATGATTGGTTTGCTTACCGTTGAAAATTACCTAGGGCCGCCTCTGACTAACAGTGAAGTCCAAAAGCATACTGACTTCAAAATGGAGTCTTGAGTCTGAACATGCTCAGTACAATCACATGTCTGTAGCTCTTCCCACACCAAAGAGGTCAGTCAAACTGGCCAATCAATATATACATACAAATACAGGGTAGCAAATATATACATTAATAAACAAATAGTGGAAGCTTGGATGGTTTATGTTTCCAACAGTTGCACACTTTCAGCCCCTGGAATCCCTTGATAAATTTACCATAATTTTATTTGAGAACACAGAAATGCTGGACCACTCTCACAACCACCATGTCAGACTACACAGAGAAGCCATTGAAATCCACAACCATGTGGACAATTTCAACAGAAAGGAGGAAACCATGAAAATGAACAAAATCTGGCTACCAGTATTAAAAAACTCTAAAATTACAACAGCACAACAACAGAGAGGAAACAAACAAGGACATCTAATCACCTCTCAACAAAAGTTTGCTCCAGGCACTGTCAGGCCATCAAATGCTAATCAAGGTGGTCAGTTGAAACATTCACACCCAGTTCCAGCAGACAAAAGTCCTTTGTCCCACCCTGGTCATTCCGCAGACATATAAAACCTTTTTCCTAGTTCCAACAGACCTCACTACCTCTGAGGATGTTTATCATAGATGCAGGCGAAACGTCAGAAGAGAATGCCTCTGGACCATGGCCATATAGGCCGAAAAAACCTACAACAACCCAGTGATTCCAGCCATGAAAGCCTTCGACAATCCAAATTTACCCTAATGTTGCCATAAATTGGGAATGACTTAAAGGCACCTATCAACAACATAGGAGTGCCAATTCCTCTATATTTCTGGAAAATATTCTGGAAGAATATGTATGTATTTATGCATGCCCTAGGCTTCCTCTACAGTGACCATTTGATGCAGTTTCAAAACGGAATTGAAGAAAGTGGTTTCACTATGCACATAGGAAATCCTAAAAGCAGTTTGAGGCTTGGATGGTGATGACACAAACTAGAGCTCACAGATGTGCATTTTCCCCTGCTGCTTTTGTGGGAGTTTGTTGCCTAGCCACCATAATTTGAAACTAGCTTTGAATGGCCTTAAATGGTCAGAGTAGATGGGTCCATGGAGGCCTCTGAGTAAATTAATTCAGAGGAAGTTTCCCATTGCCTTCCTTTAAGGGGGACTTGTCCAAGGTCACTCATGGCAATTCCATATCTAACCAGGTATTCGAACCCTGATCTTCCAATGCTCAGACCACTATATCATCCTGCCTCTTGTCAAATCATTGAAATGAGTTTGAGGTCTGCAAAGTCAGGAGTGAAGGATGGCCTTCCAAGGGCCAGCACCAGCCTCCTGGAGTTTCCGAAATTGCACTCTCCTGCTTTAGGCTGTGACACGGAGGCCTTGGGTCTCCTGGCCTCGCTCTCCCTGAAACAACGATCTTCCCGCAAATTGCCAATGCCGAGGTGCATTCGTCACTCTTGCCTTCCCTTCCCACACACCGGCAGCGGCGTATCCTCCGAAAGAAAGTCATTACCTCTTTGCAAGGTGGAAACTTTAAATGAATACAAATCCGTATTTGCCTCTTTGATTTATCCCTCTATTTCCTCCCTGATGCATTCCGTCCATCATGTTGATAGCTCTTGGGGAGAAAAAATAGGGACATATGTTTGGCAGGCCTGTGCCTGACATCTCTTTTGGCATTCAGAGACTTTCTATGATCCCTTTGGGTCCGGAGATGGGACAGCAGGTCAAATGAGAAAAGGGGATGTGTGGAGGGGGCAGTTTTGGTCTTGGACATATAATGCTATGTCCCAAATCACAGCCAAGATGCAAGGCTACAGGGCAGGGGCTAAAAAAAACCTTCTGTTCTATACCTTCCAGGAAGTCATCAGGACCAAACCTTGAAAGTAACTAGTTATTAATATGACAAACAGAGATCCTGCATTGATTACACACAGCATAGCTCTCAGGATGCAGAGAGGCACATCCATTGTGTTTTCCAACTAGGGAGGAAAAGAATATTCTCAGCCACCCAAATCCATGAATTCTGCATCCATGGATTCCATCATTTGCAGCAGTGTTTCTCAACCTTCCTAATACCATGACCCCTTAATACAGTTTCTTATGTTGTGGTGACCCCCAACCCTAACATTATTTTCATTGCTACTTCATAACTGTAATTTTGCCACTGTTATGAATCGTCATGCAAATATCTGATATGCAGGAGGTAAATTTCAGGCAAAAATTGGTATGATAAGAAACAAAGATGGCAGGGACCTAACAGAAGCAGAAGAGATCAAGAGAAGGTGGCGAGACTATACAGAAGATCTGTATAGGAAGGATAACAATATCGAGGATAGTTTTGACGGTGTGGTGAATGAATTAGAACCAGACATCCTGAGGAGAGAGGTTGAATGGGCCTTAAGAAGCATTGCTAACAACAAGGCAGCAGGAGACGACGGGATCCCAGCTGAACTGTTTAAAATCTTAAAAGATGATGCTGTCAAGGTGATGCATGCCATATGCCAGCAAATATGGAAAACACAAGAATGGCCATCAGACTGGAAAAAATCAACTTACATCCCCATACAAAAAAGGGAAATGCGAAAGACTGCTCCAACTTCCGTACAGTGGCCCTTATTTCTCATGCCAGTAAGGTAATGCTCAAGATCCTGCAAGGAAGACTCCAGCAATACATGGAGCGAGAGTTGCCAGATGTTCAAGCTGGGTTTAGAAAAGGCAGAGGAACGAGAGACCAGATTGCCAATATCCGCTGGATAATGGAGAAAGGCAGGGAGTTTCAGAAAAACATCTAATTCTGCTTCATTGACTATTCTAAAGCCTTTGACTGTGTGGATCATAATAAATTGTGGCAAGTTCTTGGTGGGATGGGCATCCCAAGCCACCTTGTCTCTCTCCTGAGGAATCTGTACAAGGACCAAGTAGCAACAGTCAGAACTGACCACGGAACAACAGACTGGTTCAAGATTGGGAAAGGCGTACGGCAAGGATGCATCCTCTCACCCAACCTTTTTAACTTGTATGCAGAACACATCATGCGATGTGCGGGGCTTGATGAATGCAAAGCTGGGGTAAAAATTGCTGGAAGAAACATTAACAACCTCAGATATGCAGATGACACCACTCTGATGGCCGAAAGCGAGGAGGAGCTGAGGAGCCTTCTAATCAAGGTGAAAGAAGAAAGCGCAAAAGCTGGGTTGCAGCTAAACGTCAAAAAAACCAAGATTATGGCAACAAGAATGATTGACAACTGGCAAATAGAGGGAGAAAACGTGGAGGCCGTGACAGACTTTGTATTTCTAGGTGCAAAGATGACTGCAGATGCAGACTGTGGCCAGGAAATCAGAAGACGCTTCCTTCTTGGGAGGAGAGCAATGTCCAGTCTCGATAAAATAGTAAAGAGTAGAGACATCACACTGGCAACAAAGATCCGCATAGTCAAAGCCATGGTATTCCCTGTAGTCACCTACGGATGTGAGAGCTGGACCTTAGGGAAGGCTGAGCGAAGGAAGATCGATGCTTTTGAGCTGTGGTGTTGGAGGAAAGTTCTGAGAGTGCCTTGGACTGCGAGAAGATCGAACCAGTCCATCCTCCAGGAAATAAAGCCCGACTGCTCACTGGAGGGAAGGATACTAGAGACAAAGTTGAAGTACTTTGGCCACATCATGAGGAGACAGCAAAGCCTAGAGAAGACAATTATGCTGGGGAAAGTGGAAGGCAAAAAGGAAGAGGGGCCGACCAAGGGCAAGATGGATGGATGGCATCCTTGAAGTGACTGGACTGACCTTGAAGGAGCTGGGGGTGGTGACGGCCGACAGGGAGCTCTGGTGTGGGCTGGTCCATGAGGTCACGAAGAGTCGGAGACAACTGAATGAATGAACAACAAAGGATGTATTTTAATTCAGTGGATCAAATTGGGCACAAATACCCAATACGCCCCAATTTGAATACTATTTGGGTTAGGGGGATGATTTATTTTGCCACTTGGGAGTAGTTTGCAATTTGTAGTTGCTGGGATTTATAGTTCACCTACAATCAAAGAGTATTCAGAACTCCACCAACGATGGAATTGAACCAATCTTGGCACACAGAACTCCCATGACCACCAGAAAATACTGGAAGGGTTTGGTGGGCATTGACCTTGAGTTTTGGCGTTGTAGTTCACCTACATCCAGAGAGCACTGTGGACTCAAACAATGATTGATCTGGACCAAACTTGGCACGAATACTCAATATGCACAAATGTGAACACCGGTGGAGTTTGGGGAAAATAGAAACTTGACATTTGGGAGTTGTAGTTGCTGGGGTTTATAGTTCACCTACAATCAAAGAGCATTCTGAACCCCACCAACTATGAAATTGGGCCAAACTTCCCACACAGAACATCCATGACCAACAGAAAATACTATGTTTTCTGGTAGTCTCCAGGTTCAGAAACATTGATTTACAGTTTTAAAATACCCTTCCCCAAATCCAAAAAGAATATTTGCATTTTGTCATTTTATGAGACAAAATAAAGTCATGGTGGACAATGGGTTAAACCCTTGTGCCGGCTGAAGTAGTGGCCTGAAGTTCAGTGGTTTCAATCCACAAAACCGGGCATGCTCCCATCTGTCAACCTCAGCTTCCCATGCAGCGACATGAGAGAAACCTCCCACAGGGTGGTAACCCATCCGGGTGTCCCCTGGGCAACGTCCCTGCAGACAGCAAATTTTCGCACACCAGAAGCAATTTGCAGATATCTCAAGTAGCTCCTGACATGATAAAAATATTTTATATAAAGAACATTATTTTACTCCTCCATATAATGAATTCTGAACATTGATGGATTTTGATATCCATATAGATTAAGGGTCCTAGAACCAGACTCCAGCAAATACCAACAGCTCATGTTATTTAAAATATTCCAAACATAATTGAAAAACATGTGGTATTTCCCATTGAGAAATACTGATAAGACAAATCCTGGATTGTTGAAAAATTTCACAATTCGGGACTTATTCTGTGCAAAACTCCACATGGAATTATTATTCCTTGCATAGTAAATGTTAGAAGTGTGAAGCACATGTGGGTACCTGCTTCTACCACATTCCCAAGCTCTGCTCTCATACGTCTCTCCCTTTTGTATGGGACTTGTTGAATTTCCTGCAGCAAACTTACTCTGACCGTCTGTTCAAGAGCGATCCAGCCAGTACCTTGCCACCCCCTGGAGACTTCATTCGGGGTGGAAGCCAGGCAATCATTCCTCATAATGAAAACAAAATCGTCTTGTAAAACCATCCAGAAAACCAAAGTCTGAGAAAATAAGACAAAAGGCTGACAAGGGGATACATGTCAATAAAGGAAGTTTTATGGAAATTCTGCACAGCAGCGCGGTGGTCAATAAATCTCTGCAGCCAATCCATAGGTCGGTCTGTGTTGGAGAGAGTGGGCTTCTTACATCTCCTCTCTTGTCGTACAGTCCTAATAAAATGGGGAAAGTTTAAAATTGCCAAGGGCCAATTTGAGAGAGAAGGAAAGACAAATTTCATGAAGTTCTCTCTCACTTGATTCTCACGACGTTTATGGAGCTATAATATTACACTCAGCCTGACATGAATCTCTCGAACATACTGCCTGATCCTGCCCTCCTGTTATTGACAGGACAGATTTGGGATTAAGTTCTCATTGTAGCAGGACCACGTTTCGTTATTACAGTGACAACAGTCACTTTGTGATGGGGTTGGAATGGCACCACTGCAGCCATAACAAAGGAATGGAGGACACATGGATCAGCAACCTATCAGCCAACATTATTGCTTCTTCCTCCTCCTGCTCTTCCATGTATCTGCTGACTTATGGTGACCCCATGAAGTTCCTTGAGGTTTCTTAGGCAAGGAGTAATCAAAGGGGTTTTTGACAGTTCTTTCCTCTGAAGCAAAGCCTACAGCACCTGGTATTTGGTGATGGTCTTCCATCCAAGCACTAGACAAAGTTGACCCTGCTTGGCATCCAGAATCAAATGATGATGATGATGATGATGTTGACAACAGATAATAATAATAGTAATAATAATAATAATAATAATAATAATAATAATAATGTAATCAACAGATCCCAAATGTAGACTCTGCAAGGAAGCAGATGAAACAATAGATCCCATCCTCAGCTGCTGCAAGAAGATCACGCAGAGAGACTACAAGCAGAGGCACAACACCATTTCTCAGATGATTCATTGGAACTTGTGCCACAAAGACCATCTGCCTGCAACAAAGAACTGGTGGGATCACAAGCCGGAAAAAGTTACAGAGAATGAACACGCCAAACTCCTCTGGGACTTCCGGATTCAGAAAGACAGAGTTCTGGAGCACAACACTTCTGACCTCACAATCGTGTTAAAAAACAAGGTATGGATCATCAATGTCGCAATCCCAGGTGACAGCAGGATTGCAGAGAAACAACAGGAAGATAAATAAATAATAAAGCATATCTCTGTTCTGAGAGTCTATTAGAGTCTCTGACTTGTCTGAATTTCCAATGTGCTGTGTACAGTCTGAGAGTCTGGAATGTCTGGAATGTGTCCAGAGGAGGGTGACTAAAATGATCAAGGGTCTGGATAACAAGCCCTATGAGGAGTGGCTTAAAGATCTGGGCATGTTTAGCCTGAAGAAGAGAAGGCTGAGAGGAGACATGATAGCCATGTATAAATATGAGAGAGGAAGTCACAGGGAGGAGGGAGCAAGCTTATTTTCTGCTTCCCTGGATACTAGGACGCGGAACAATGGCTTCAAACTACAAGAAAGGAGATTCCATCTGAACATGAGGAAGAACTTCCTGACTGTGAGAGCCATTCAGCAGTGGAACTCTCTGCCCTGGAGTGTGGTGGAGGCTCCTTCTTTGGAAGCTTTTAAATAGAGGCTAGATGGCCATCTGTCAGGGGTGCTTTGAATGCAATATTCCTGTTTCTAGGCAGGGGTTTGGACTGGATGGCCCATGAGGTCTCTTTCAACTCTATGATTTTATGATCTGTTCGTACTGAGGTATGCTGCTTCAAAATGGAGTCTGAACTCTGAACAATCCCAGTTCTGATCACATAGTCTGCAGCCCCTCTTACAACAAAGAGTTAAGGTAAAATTGCATACCAACACACACATATACAATACAGTAAGCAATCTGAATTATATACATAACAAATAACTAGTGGTGGGTTGAAGAAGGTTGCTAATTCTCTAAGCTCACAAAATGGGATAAGATATGGTGCCTTTATGATATTATTATTATTATTATTATTCCCAACTTTTTCGCTCAAGATTGAGACCCAAATAGTCTCACATTCAAAACAACAATGCAATTATAATTCACAGCCAGAGAGCTGCAATGCCTCAGCAAACTATAGATTCCAGGTGCACAAAATGCAGCCAGGGTACTTCGAATGGTAACTGTGTAGTGTCAAAGAACCTCATTTTCTAGCTACGAAACCAAAGATGCAAATTCTATGGTGGGCGTTCTATCCTAGTTCACTTGGTGGATCTCCGAATATTGCCTAAGCACATCCAGACTTCACGTTGCCCAGTGACACAAGGCATTTTCTGCCAGTAGAAGCATGGCTGATGGCCATCTCGGTTTGCTTGGACAGCTGCAAGAGGGCTAAAAATATTCTAGGCATGCGTATGTTTTATTTTGAGCCATCTGATGAGGATTTAGCCAGAGAGTGCAGTGGGATGTCTGGCTATTTGCTCTTTGATCCACCAGCCGGTGTTTTTCCCCTTTTCCACAGCCATTGTTCCCCCCCTAAAGTATTCAGCATCAACATTTGTGCATAAATTCTTCAATAAAGTTGCAATGAGAGACAGGGCAGGGATTGCTTTTATTGATACCATCATCTTCCTCCAAGGAGTTGAGAATGGTGTCCACCAGGTTGCTATGATTTTTCCTGGCTGTATGGCCATGTTCCAGAAGCATTCTCTCCTGACATTTCACCCACATCTATGGCAGGCATCCTCAGGTCGAGGGATCTGATGGAAACTAGGCAAGTGAGGTTTATACACAGACTGATAGATACCTACATATAAACTCCAACCATCACTCAGGTCAAAAAAGAAGCACAATTAAAGCCCTAGCAGACCGAGCAAAAAGAATCTGCAAAGCTCACCTCCTCCAAGGTGAACTGAATCACCTAAACTGGGCTCTACAGGCCAATGGAGACTCCACCACAGACATCAGAAGAGCTGCAAGACCAAAACAAGCCACGAGAGTGAAGACAAAGATCCACCCAGAGGAAAAGTGTTCTTGCCATACATCAAGGGAACCACTGACCGCATAGGGAAGCTGATGAGGAAACACAACATACAAACTATCTACAGACCCACCAAGAAAATCCAACAAATGCTACATTCAGCAAAGGACAAGAGGGATCCTCTCACTTCTGCAGGAGTCTACCGTGTACCATGCAGCTGTGGACAAGTCTACATAGGGACCACCAAACGCAGCATTGCCCAAACACGAATCAAGGAACATGAAAGGCACTGCAGACTAAGTCAACCAGAGAAGTCAGCCATCGCAGAGCACCCAATGAACCAGCCTGGACACAGCATATTATTTGAGAACACAGAAATGCTGGACCAATCTCACAACCACCATGTCAGACTACACAGAGAAACCACTGAAATTAGGTGGATAACTTCAAAAGAAAGGAGAAAACCATGAAAATGAACAAAATCTGGCTGCCAGTATTAAAAAGGTCTAAAATCAGGACAATAAGTAAAGCACAACACTAAAAAAGCAGGGGAATTTCAGACAAGAATCAATCAGGGCCAGTTAATACCTCCTTACAAAGGATCCTCTCAGGCAGCAACCAGCCAGAATTTGAAGCTGCAAGGCCATTCAATACTGGTAGCCAGATTATGTTCAATGGATAAGGATTGGAATGAGAGGATATTGCTCTTTTTAAACTGTTATTGCACTTTTTTAAAAAAAAATGCACTTAACTGTTTTTGCTTTTTGAATGTATGTATTGATGGCATCGCATTGTGCCGATATGTAGACCGCCCTGAGTCACCTGCGGGCTGATATGGGCAGGATATAAATAATGTAAATAAATAAATAAACAAATAAATTTTCATGGTTTCCTCCTTTCTGGAAGCAGCCAGGCTTTGAAGCTGCAAGGCTATCTAATGCTAATCAAGCTGGCCAATTGCAACATTCACATTTGCCTCCAACACACAAGAGTTCTTTCTCCCACCCTGGACATCATTCCACAGGGATATAAACCCCACCTTCCTAGTTTCCAACAGAGCTCACTACCTCTGAGGATGTCTGCCATAGTTGTGGGTGAAATGTCAGGAGAGAATGCTTTGGAATATGGCCATACAGCCCAGAAAAATCACAGCAACTCAGTGATTCTGGCATGAAAGCCTCCGACGACACATGATATTCACTATTTGAAAATTTGGAGTTGGAAATCTTTATCAATCCAAAGATTGACAAAGTTTTCTGACACCAACGTTTTCCAACTGTACATTTTCCAACTTTTAACAACCCAGTTTTTTAGCAAAATTATACATCATGCTCAGCATTCCAGTCCAGGACCATCACTTGCAAACTTTCCACTACGAACAGGAAAAGAAATGGAACAAGACTTTGGTGACACTGCCTAATGTCACCTAATAAATACATCAGCAAAGAGCTGCTTATCTAGTATTATGTTATTTTAGCCTGCAAAGTCTTCAGAATTAATTCCGATGATGATTCCAAAGTGTCAGAGTGTTTAGGGAAAGGGAGAGGCGAGGCGAAGCAGAAATGGCATCCATCTCTCATCCTTTGGATATTAGAAAGGAAAGACGCACGACAACTCTATCACTGTCCATTTTGTTGATGGGATCCGTCTCCATCAGCAGAGCTGCCAAGCCCATCATTTGATAGAAGTTGACTCTCCAGTGAGCAAACACAGCTGACCAGGCAGGAAATTCAAATACTTTTCTCCCCATGGCGAGGGCTGAACTGAGAGTCCTCCAAAGAGAACTTCAGGCTCGAAATTTGGAGGTGACCTCCTCCCTGTGCTTCCATTTATTTTCTTGGATGACCCATGCATGGCCTGTTCTGGATTAACTTCCCTGTAGCTCCTTCCCTTAAGAGACTGTCTCTATCCAAACATGTTACTTGTAGGCATTGCACACATTTGCATAGTGGAGATTCTGCAAAAATCCACAAGTTTTTGGTCATCCTCAGCAAGATGTCTAGAAGCATCAAAGTATCCCATGGAAGAAACCAGCTGATGACATGAGATGCAAATGGCCGTTGTGTGTCTTCAAACCATTTCTGACTTACGACAACTCTGCCTTGAGCCGTGCTAAGCAAACATTATTTAGGGGGTCACGATGGTCTTCCTTTGAGGCTGAAGGAATGTGAGTTGTCTAAGGTTTCTGTGTCTGATTCAGACCACAGTCCTCTAGAATCCAAATCCAATGTTGAAAATAACACATTATAATGTCTTATGACAGTATTTTTGCATTTAAAACCTTCACAAAAAACATGAATTTATTTTTGGCAAAAATTCAAAAACCATAATTTTTTGAAAGGCATGACCTTGTTAGAAATCATAACCTTTTGGAAAAATAATCCCATAACCTTTTGCGAAATTGAAATCTCCAAAACATTTTGGAAAATGGCATTCATAAGCATTTAGGAAATCAAGAATCTCCTTTAAGAGAGTTACAATTTTGCTTGAGTCGGCCTCCTCCTTAGTGGTAAATATCCACTAGTATTCATGCAAGGCAATTAGGTTTCTCAGTTGTTAGACTGATAAACATAGATATGTCTTTGAACTGTTAGGGACAAAGGTATGCCAGTGCAGAAAATCCTATACAGCAGAGTATCAGAAGTGTTATTTCAGTTTCCCAAAAATATCTACTCTCCCATAATTTTTTTTGTTGTGTCAGGAGCAACTTGAGAAACTGCAAGTCACTTCTGGTGTGAGAGAATTGGAAGTCTGCAAGGACGTTGCCCAGGGGACGCTCGGATGTTTTGATGTGTTACCATCCTTGTAGGAAACTTCTCTCATGTCCCCGCATGAGGAGCTGGAGCTAATAGAGGGAGCTCATCCATGCTATCCCCAGATTTGAACGTGCGACCTGTCGTCTTCAGTCCTGCCAGCACAGGAGTTTAACCCACTGCGCTATCAGGGGCTCCTCCCCCCGAGGAGCTTCTGGAGTAGATCAACTACTTTCAAAGTTAGTACCACAAAATTAAACAGGAAATAATACTTTCAAACCAGGAACAGATTGTCGAAGGCTTTCATGGCTGGAATCACTAGGTTCTTGTGAGATTTTTCGGGCTATAGGGCCATGTTCCAGAGGCATTTCTCCTGACGTTTCGCCAGCATCTATGGCAAGCATCCTCTGACCTCACTACTTCTGAGGATGCTTGCCATAGATGCAGGCGAAACGTCAGGAGAAATGCCTCTGGAACATGGCCCTATAGCCCGAAAAAATCCACAAGAACCAGGAACAGATTTTTTTTCAAACTTTGATACATAGTGCAATAACATGCAAAATCTCACCCAGAGACTCATATGATAAGTGTGCAGTGAATCCCACTATGTGTTTTATTTGAGGCTTGAAAGGTATTGAACTTATCTGGGGGACAGATTTCATCACCTGGGGTACCAGATTTAAATCTGTAATAACATTTGGGCCAGTTGGACAGCACTTTTGGGCATGAGAGCATCTGGCCATAACTTCAGGAAGTAAATGAATGCCATTTTTCATTCTTGTTTGTATTCTCTCCTTAGGTCCTACCATGATCTTTTGCAGCCTAATGCCTTTGCTATGTATATTGTCTACTGCATATATCCACACTGCATTCTGTATTACTTTACATTACAAGCTGCATCAACTATCCAGTTATATGCTTATGTTACACTATTAGCTGTACCCACCACACATTGCTGTGGCCAATCTTCCCTCCCTCTTTCTCTTCTTTCTCTCCTTCCTTCCTTCCCTTTTTCTTTCTTTCTTTCTTTCTTTCTTTCTTTCTTTCTTTCTTTCTTTCTTTCTTTCTTTCTTTCTTTCTTTCTCTCCTTCCTTCCTTCTCTTCTTCTTCCCTTCATTCCCCTCTTTTCTTTCCCTTCCCTTTTCTCCCCTTTCTTCCTTCTCTACCTATTCTTGGACTGCAACTCCCAGCAGTCCTCCTGATCCATCCATCTACCTACCTATCTATCTCTATCTAATCTATCTACCTGGAGGATTGCTGGAGTTGCAGTCCAGAAAGAGGAAATTGGAAATGTGCAGGGATTGGGATGCGCTTAAAGAAATCCAAGAAGAAGAAAGCTTGCAGTTTGGAAGCAGCGCATTTGGATCATCCTCCTCTCCTAAAGGGCCTGGTCTAGGGGATGCTGGGAGTTCTAGTCCAGGAGAGAGCGTGGATATGCTATTGTGTGTTTTGTTTGCCAGGGGAGAGTCATTTTGCGCATGCGCTGTAGCATCTTTGGGTTTTTTTGGCTTCTGCTGTGTTTTTCAGTGTTTGTATGAGTGATGGTCACTCGTTGGCCTGATAGGTGTATTGTGTCCAAATTTGGTGTCAATTCGTCCAGTGATTTTTGAGTTATGTTAATCCCACAAATTAACATTGCATTTTTATTTCTATAGATATTGTGATCATATTTTAGATATTACATGCTCTTATATGTAATAGAGAGAATGGATAATGTTTGTAGTTGTTTAGTTAGAAAGAATGGTATGGGGCCATGCTAGCACAGCAGGTTAAACTGCTAGCTGCAGAAAATCTGCTGACTGGAAGGTTGGCAGTTTGAAATTGAGAGTCTGGGTGAGCTCCTGACTGTCAAGCCTAGCTTCTGCCTCCTAGCAGTTCAAACGTGTGCAATGTGGGTACATCAATAGGTACTGCCTCAGCGGAAGGTAAAAGGGCACCCCATACAGATATGCAAACATGCCAGCAACACAGTTCGGAGATGTCTATGGAAAACAGGCTCCTCGGCATGGAAAAATGGAACAAGAGCACCTCCCCATGGCCGGAATTGAGCATTGCCTCCAGACGCCGGAGATTGAAAAAAGGGGAAGGCCTTTACTTGTCTGTGTTGTATGTCGTTCATTGTGTTTAAAAGGCATTGAGTGTTCACCTCATATGTGTATTGTAATCTGCTCTGAGTACTTCCAGGGAGGTAAAGCGGAATGTAAATAAAGTGTATTATTATTATTATTATTTGAAACACAACAAGATGAGTCCACAGCAGACATTCTGCTGGCTGTTGTATTGGATCACACATCAGACCCTTCCCAAGTGTCTAGGATTGTGTGATGTATTGGTGAATAATGTGTGCAGATCCCAGTAAGGTGGCCTTTTGCAGCTGCCAGATGGTGATTTTGTCAGTGCTGATTGTGTTTAAGTGCAGGCCAAGGTCTTTAGGCACTGCACCCAGTGTGCCGATCACCACTGGGACCACCTTTACTGGCTTGTGCCAGAGTCTTTGCAGTTCGATCTTTAAATCCTCATATCGTGTCATCTTTTCCAGTTGTTTCTCTTCAATCCTTCTGTCACCTGGGATTGCAACATCAACTATCCACACTTTGTTTTTAACATGATCATGAGGTCAGGAAAGGAGCCCCCGGTGGCACAGTGGGTTAAACCCTTGTGCTGGCAGGACTGAAGACCGACAGGTCACAGGTTCAAATCCTGGGGAGAGTGCGGATGAGCTCCCTCTATCAGCTCCAGCTCCTCATGCGGGGACATGAGAGAAGCCTCCCACAAGGATGGTAACACATCAAAACATCCGGGCATCCCCGGGGCAACGTCCTTGCAGACTGCCAATTCTCTCACACCAGAAGCTACTTGAGGTCAGGAGTCTTGTGCTCCAAAACTCTGTCAGTCTGAATTCAGAAGTCCCAGAGTAGCTTGACGTCTTCATTCTCTGTAACTTTTTCAGGCTTGTGATCCCACCAGTTCTTTGTCGCAGGCAGATGGTGTTTGTGGCACAAGTTCCAATGAATCATATGAGCAACGGTGTTGTTGTTGTTGTTGTTGTTGTTGTTGTTGTTGTTGATATTATTAATATTATTGGTGAGGAATATGATGGTGCCTGGTTTAGGCTGAATTATGGGCTTGTTATGGTGAAAAATAACTCAAGGTTTGAGTTGAGAATAGAGCAAGTCAAGATTTCTATCTCTATTATCTGGCAGAGAACTTCAGGCTTTCTCTGTAGTATTCTTAAAGTTGGAGACAGAAGAAAGTACTTGCTGTCCCAAACGTGGGCCTCTCTCAAAAGATTCCTCAGCATCCTCAAAATGATTTCAGAAGCACTTGCTGACATTTCCATATCTAACACAGCCATCTAACCCCTGGCAGCAGAAAGAATGCATTTTGCAACTTTAGGAGCCGAACATATAAATTTTTGAAGAGCTGCTGCTATTGCCGACGAGAGAGAGATCAATGGCTCTAAATAAGATCGTCAGGCCGCTGACAGAATCGAGTTTGTCAGCAATTTGCAAATGCGCATTTGATGCTGTGATGGTGCCGCTCAGGGCCTCCACATTTCAGCGGCATGATGTCTCCCACCGCTTCTTCTGAATGCTGAAGAGCCACCACCATTGGACAACTAGGGATGTCGGGAAGAAAGATATCCGCCGATTATGCATTTCTGAAATTCATGGACAGTAAGACTATTAGCAACAGTGTCATCTCAAGCAGCTATTTTTTATCTTCAAATTGTTTTCATATTTTATGGAAATAGAATCGCAGAACAGAATCATGGAGTTGGAAGCGACCCCAAGTTCCATCTGGTCCAACCCCCTTCTGCCATGTAGAAACATGCAATCAAAGCATCCTCTTCTCTTGCTCCCACCCCCCGTCTCAGGCATGGTTGGTGGGGACGAGAGAAAGGGCATTCTCGGTGGTGGCCCCTAGTCTCTGGAATTCCCTCCCCAGGGAGATCATGTTAGTACCCTCCCTATCCACATTTCGTAAGGAACTAAAGATGTGGATGTTCCGTTATGCATTCGATTGACGATCCCTTTGAGAGATAGCCCCTAACCACGGCCTCAAATCAAGTTCCTGTATTTGATTACTGTATTCTTAAGTTAAAATGATCCTATTACAACTGCTCTATTCCTATACTGCGATATGTTCTATCCATCTTCTTGACCAGACTATTCTCCAACTTGGTCATTCTCACCCTGGTCATTCCACAGATATATAAACTCTTTTTCCTAGTTCCAACAGACCTCACTACCTCTGAGGATGCTTGCCATAGATGCAGGCGAAACGTCAGGAGAGAATGCCTCTGGACCATGGCCATATAGCCCGAAAAAACCTACAACAGCCCAGTGATTCCGGTTATGAAAGCCTTCGACAATACATATTCTCCAACTTGTTTGTATACCAGCCCCGCCCCCCTCCAAATGAGACTAGAAATATTTCTGGTTGTTGCCTATGATGTCTGTTTTATTATTGCTTATGATGTTGGTTGTACACTGTTTTAATTTTTATTTGCCTTGTTTTAACTGTATGTTTTTTGGGCTTGGCTCCATGTAAGCCACCCCGAGTCCCTTTGGGGAGATGGAGGAGGGGTAGAAAAATAAAGTTGTTGTTGTTGTTGTTCATCATCATCATCATCATCATCATCATCATCATCATCATCATCCAGTTCCTACTTAAACAGCACCAGAGAGTTGCAATGCAACTGAGTTTTCAAGACTTCTTGGGTAATGGTAGAGTTCCATGCACATAGGTAAAGGTAAAGGTTTTCTCCTGACATTAAGTCCAGTTGTGTCACTCTGGGGTGTGGTGCTAATCTCAATTTCTAAGCCGAAGAGCCGGCGTTCTCCGTAGACACCTCCAAGGTCATGTGGCTGGCATGACTGCATGGAGCGCCATTACTTTCTCATCAGTTTAGTACCTATTGATCTACTCACATTTCCATGTTTTTGAACTGCTAGGCTGGCAGAAGCTGGGGCTAACAGTGGGAGCTCACCCAACTCCCCAGATTCGAACCTGCAACCTTTCAGTTAGCAAGTTTAGCAGCTCAGCGGTTTAACCAGCTGTGCCACCAGGGGCTCCTTCCATGCACATATCCTAGGAGAAAACCATGCCTAAGAAAGTTTTAGGGTGTATCAACACTGTACAATTAAACCAAGTTGAGCCCACTTTAACTGCCCTGGATCAATGTTATGGAATCACGGGAGATGTAGTTTGGTGACTACATGATTTGAGAGATAAGAAGACTGTATATTTTGTCTCTTGAGAGCATGATTTAAAGGTAAATACATTTTAAGGGAAAGTAGATAGGGTGATAGTATGATAGCTGGGTCCAGAAGCTCCAAGCATTACGGAGACGCCGCAAAAGCGGCTGTGAACAAGGGAAGGGAGGGGGTGAAGTGAGAGTGGGGAGTGTGAAGGAAGGATAGAAAGGAAGGGCAAGGTTTAGGGTTTGGGTTTGGGTTAGGTTTATAGTTAGGGTTAGGGTTATGGTTAGGGTACGTCTTAGGGTTAGGATTAGGTTAAGGGTTAAGGTAAGGTTTAGGGTTTGGGTTTGGGTTAGGGTTAGGGTACGGGTTTGGGCAAGGGGTTAGGCTTAGGCTTACGGTATGGTTCAGGGTTAGGGCAAGGGTTAGGGTTTCACCATTAAATAATGCTTCAATTCCTTCTATATTATCTGGCTTACATTAGCTAAGTCTCTCTTGCGCAAACAACACTCCCAAAGAAGTGATGCGGCATCTCCATAATGCTCAGAGCTTCTGGACCCAGCTATCATACTATTACCGTAGATAGTTTTTGGGCAACTAAAAGAACACTTCTGAAACTTCTCAATGTATGTGTTTTTGTGCATTGGCATGTCCTTTTCCCTGATAGTTCAAAGACATACCTAGGTATATCAGTTTAACTGCTGAGAGATCCAGTTGCCTTGCATGAATGCTGGTGAATGTCATTTTTTCCCCAAAAGGTTGTGACTTCTAACAAGGTCATGCTTTTCTTGTGACCAGTGGTTTTCCCAAAAGGTTATGAATCCTATTTACCTAATGGTTATGGAGATCCACATTTTCCAAAAGTTTCATGGATTTAAAGTCTTAAGTGCCAATGTGCTTTACTGCATTCCCTGAAATTATTTATCTCTTTCTCACATGGTTATATACAACTCCACCATAGCAGTCTTGTCTGCATACATACACACACATTTGCATATCTCTGTCTTTCCTACTGGAGCTCCAGTTAAAACCTTGTGCCAGCAGGACTGAAGACTGACAGGTTGGAGGTTCGAATCCAGGGAAAGCACAGATGAGCTCCCTCTGTCAGCTCCAGCTCCCCATGCGGAGACATGAGAGAAGCCTCCCACAAGGATGGGAAAACATCAAAACATCCGGGCAACGTCCTCTGGGCAACGTCCCTTCAGATGGCCAATTCTCTCATACCAGGTGCGACTTGCATTTTCTCAAGTTGCTCCTGACACAGTACAAAGAAACAGCTGAACAAAGTATTTTGTTTGCTAACAGCCATTTGCCATGCGATCCACAGATGAAACATCTTTTATAGGGCTGGGCGGTTTCGTTTCGTTAATTCGTAATTCGTTAATAATTCGTTAATTTTTTCAATTACAAAACGATAACGAACCATTCTGGAGCAATTATTTAAAAAAACGAATTTTCAAAAATGTTTTGTAAATGCTTCGTATTTCGATATTGTATTCGTTTCGTTATTGTTTTGAGGTCGTATCGTTATTATTTCCGCATGTCTGGGCCAGTTTTATGGTTTAATTAGTGAAAAAAAATTATAATATCACACCAACAGTCAACAACAGAGGGAGAGGGAAGCTTCAGAAGGTTTTGGAGGTTTTTTAGCGTATTTCGCGGTCGCGTCCGCCATTAACGAATCGATTCGTTATTGTTTCGGAAATCGATTCGTTAATGTTTTGTAAATTTTTTTAACATTTACGAAATTTTGTAAATATCGAACTTTTTAAAAGGAAAATTTTGTAATTATTTTAAATATCGAAACAAAAAAAACCCCCAAATACAAATCGATTTTAGAAACAAATTTTTCCGTTGTTACCCAGGCCTAATCTTTTACCCATTAACCCCCATTGGGAACGCATCACTAAATCATCACTAACTAATGAATCTATGAAAGAAGGCCTCTTAAAGCTCTATTATAGTGTAAGGTAGGATCCAGAGGTCTCTCTTAACACAAAAGTGGCATATAGCCATAATCTATTCTGGATGGACCAACTGTCTTGCTGAAGCCATTCAAAAGAAATGTTGGAGCCGCTTTGGATGCTTTCCAAGGTAGAGAAGATCTCACCCAACTGAGCTATTTGTTAAGTGTTTATGCAAAATGAAATCTCACTGGTTTCAAGGCCCTCTCCTTCTCATTTGAAAGTAGGCATGGTTAGGTACTAGGGCTGGGCGGTTTCGTTCGTTAATTTCGTAATTCGTTATTAATTCGTTATTTTTTTATAACGAAGCGATATTGAACCATTCAGGAGCAACTAAAAAACGAAACGAATTTTTCAATTCGTTTCGTAATTGTTTCGTATTTGTTTGAAATCGATTCGTAATTGATTCGAAATCGTTTCGTTATTATTTCCGCATGTCTGGTGCAAGTTTTATAGTCGTTGTTTGTTTTCTCAGTGAAAAAAAAAAAATTATCACACCAACAGTCAACAACAGAGGGAGAGGGAAGCTTCCTGTCCCATTTGGAGGTTTTTTTAGCGTATTGCGCGATCGCGCCCGCCATTAACGAATCGATTCGTAATTGTTTCGAAATCGATTCGTAATTGATTCGTAATTTACGAAATTTCATAAATATCAAAAAAAATTTAAGGAAAATTTCGGAATTAATTTAAAAATCGAAACGCAAAAACCCCCTAAAAACGAATCGAGTTTAGAAACAAATTTTTCCGTGGTTGCCCAGCCCTATTAGGTACCGTCGGAATCTTCGTAATTCAGAATAAAGTCGGAAAAAATACCTTTTTGAAGCGATTTTGAAGTTTTAAAGAAAACCGGAAGTCTCTTTGCCCTTCCGAAACTTCTCTCACCATTTTTCTTCCGACTCAAAAAGTGAGTCGGAAGTGACTCGGAGTTTGGAGGCAAGCAGAGGGAAGAAGTTTTGGGAAGGGAAGGGGTTTCGGCAGGGCAACCATTGCGCTATATAAAGGGCAGCACATGGTTCAGAGCTATTTGTTAAGTATTTATGCAAAATGAAATCTCACTGGTTTCAAGGCCCCCTCCTTCTCATTTGAAAAGGATTCCCTCCCTTACAACTAGGAAATCCTACCTGGTGCTTTCCTTCTGAATTGATACCATATCCCAAAGGTTTCATCCTTGGAGTGTTTGTGCCTCACATGTGCCTGGCTTTTTATTTGCTGCAAACGCAGGCTCATTAGGGAATAATGGCAGTGAGGTACCTCCATGGCCCATCTTTTGTATTCCAGAGTATCTCTGCACAGCCCACGGAGCAATGAGTCAGAAAACCACTACACCGTGATCGTATTGGCAAGAGCAGCCGGCGGAAAATCTCATGCATTCATCAGAGACATGAAAAGAGGCTCTTTGTGCCCATCCAGATGTGACCACCAGGTGGAGCTCTCCCTTCTTCCTCAAAGGATGCACAAAGGTGATGCAATGCCTTTGGCTTGTGTTGCTGAGAGCACCCTTAAACTAACAGTGGTATCTTTGGGATAGGATCTGCAAACACACAGCCTCATCCAAAGCTCTATGTGCTTCAAGATGCATTGGTGTTTGCATGAAAATGTCCCAAGCTGCAAGATAAAGAATGGGTGGCATTTGGCTTGAATACAGTCTATGAGAAAGGAATTTGGGAGTCAACATGTGTGATGTGGCAGCTCCAAAGGCCGATGTAATTCTAAGCTGCCTCAGTCTAGTTCTAGGGAACATTGTATCTGGTTCTGGGTACCAAACTTAGAAAAGGTTATTGACAAACTACAATGTGTCCAGAGGAAGGTGACCAAGATGAACAAAGGGTTGTTGTAGGTCTTTCAGGCTGTCTAGCCATGTTCTAGAAGCATTCTCTCCTGATGTTTCGCCTGCATCTATAGCAAGCATCCTCAGAGGTTGTGAGGTTGTGACCTCACAACCTCTGAAGATGCCTGCCATAAATGCAGGTGAAATGTCAGGAGAGAATGCTTCTAGAACATGACTAGACAGCCCGAAAAACCTACAACAACCCAGACAAGAGTTCCTTTATTCCACCTTGGACATCATTCCACAAGTATATAAACCTCCCTTGCTTAGTTTCCAAAAGACTTCTCAACCTCTGAGGATGCCTGCCATAGATGCAGGTGAAACATCAGGAGAGAATGCTTCAGGAACATGGCCATATAGCCCAAAAAACCTACAACAACCCATTGATTCCAGCCATGAAAGCCTTCGACAAAATGGACAAAGGTTTGGAAGGGAAGCCCTATGAGGAATGGCTTAGGGAGCTGGTATGTTTATCTTAGAGGAGACTGAGAAGAGACTCATTCTGTCTCTTTGCATTTCCTTTTTTCTGCATAAGTGGAGCATCTTGCACTCATTGAACCTGTACCTCAGCTATGTTTCTTTCAGCTGTATTGTTTTTATATTGCTTTCAACTGTGTTGTTATTTGTTTTATCTGATGTTTTAATTGGTTAAAGCATTTTACATGTGTGTTTTAGTTGTAATCTTGGGTGTGTTCCTTGTAAGCCGCCCAAAGTCTCCTAGGGGAGATGGTTGGTGGGGTATAAAAATAAAGTTGTTGTTGTTATTATTATTATTATTATTATTATTATTATATCTTGCATTTGTCCCTGTTGAACTTCATTGCATTCATTTTGGCCAATCATCTCTCCAATCTGTGAAGATCATTTTGAATTCTACTCCTGTCTTTTGTGTAGATTTTATTGTGTGTGTCAGGAGCAACTTGAGAAACTGCAAGTTGCTTCTGGTGTGAGAGAGAATTGGCTGTCTGCAAGGACGTTGCCCAGCAGCTGCCTGGATGTTTTGATGTTTACCATTCCTTGTGGGAGGCTTTCCTCATGTCCCTTTTGCATGGGGAGATGGAGTTGACAGAGGGAGCTCATCCATGCTCTCCCTGGATTCGAACCTGCAACCTGTTGATCTTCGGTCCTGGTGGCACGAGAGTTTAACCCACTGCGCCACTGAGGGCTCCAGTAGGAAACATAGAGATGTGCAAATGTGTGTGTGTGTGAGCAGACAAGACTACTATGATGGAGTTGTATATAAGAATATGAGAAAGAGATAAATAATTTCAGGGAATGCAGTGAAGCACATCAGTACTTAGGACTTTAAATCTGTGAAACTTTTGGAAAATGTGGATCTCCATAACCATTTAGGAGATGCACCACAGATATCCACTCATCAATTAGATGCACCTCAGATATCTACTCATCAAGTTTACAAGAAACCTGCTTTCCAGATCTTAGAATCATAGAATCAAAGAGTTGGAAGAGACCTCATGGGTGATCCAGTCCAACCCCCTGCCAAGAAGCAGGAATATTGCATTCAAATCACCCTTGACAGATGACCATCCAACCTCTGTTTAAAAGCTTCCAAGGAAGGAGCCTCCACCACACTCCGGGGCAGAGAGTTCCACTGCTGAACGGCTCTCACAGTCAGGAAGTTCTTCCTCATGTTCAGGTGGAATCTCCTTTCTTGTAGTTTGAAGCCATTGTTTCACGTCCTAGTCTCCAGGGAAGCAGAAAACAGGCTTGCTCCCTCCTCCCTGTGGCTTCCTTTCACATATTTATACATGGCTATCATATCTCCTCATGATGTGGCCAAAGTACTTCAACTTTGTCTCTAGTCTCCTTCCCTCCAGTGAGCAGCTGGGCTTTATTTCCTGGAGGATGGACTGGTTGGATCTTCTCGCAGTCCAAGGCACTCTCAGAACTTTCCTCCAACACCACAGCTCAAAAGCATCTATCTTCCTTCGCTCAACCTTCAGACAGCAAAGCCTAGAGAAGACAATTATGCTGGGGAAAGTGGAAGGTAAAAGGAAGAGGGACCGACCAAGGGCAAGATGGATGGATGGCATCCTTGAAGTGACTGGACTGACCTTGAAGGAGCTGGGGGTGGTGACGGCCGACAGGGCTGTGGGCTGGTCCGTGAGGTCACGAAGAGTCGGAGACGAATGAACAACAACAATCATATCTCCTCTCAGCCTTCTCTTCTTCAGGCTAAACATGCCCAGCTCTTTAAGCCGCTCCTCATAGGGCTTGTTCTCCAGACCCTTGATCATTTTAGTCACCCTTCTCTGGACACATTCCAGCTTGTCAATATCTCTCTTGAATTGTGATGCCCAGAATTGGACACAATATTCAAGCGGAATAGAGGGATAGCATGACTTCCCTAGATCTAGACACTATGCTCCTATTGATGCAGGCCAAATCCCATTGGCTTTTTTTTGCCGCCACATCACATTGTTGGCTCATGTTTAACTTGTTGTCCACGAGGACTCCAAGATGTTTTTCTCACATACTGCTCTCGAGCCAGGCATCATCGTCCTCCATTCTGTCTCTTTGCATTCATTTTTTCTGCCTAAAGATCTTCCACCCATCCCTACCTTGGTCCAGCTTCTTAATACTGGACCATTAAGAGAAGAAGACAATTATGCTGGGGAAAGTAGAAGGAAAAAGGAAGAGGGGCCGACCAAGGGCAAGATGGATGGATGGCATCCTTGAAGTGACTGGACTGACCTTGAAGGAGCTGGGGGTGGTGACGGCTGACAGGGAGCTCTGGTGTGGGCTGGTCCATGAGGTCACGGAGAGTCGGAGATGACTGAATGAATGAACAACAACAAGAGAAGATTTCTTGGAAGACAATGTCTGCAGGTAGCACACAGAAGTTTGAAAGCTGGGCATTTTTCAAAAAGCCTTTTTCAGAACTCAGGATATCTAAAAATGCCTTCCCAAACAAAGCATCACTTCAATAAAATGCAAGCCAAGGACAGATGGCATAATGGAATCCTTGGCTGCTGATGGTTTGAACCAGTTTTGGATTTGGAAAGGTGTATGTATGTGGGTTGGTGTGAAGGAGAGAGCGGGTTTTGGAGCTGCAAACAGGCATATGTTCGTGCTTTACAGACCTGAAAAGGCATTTATTTGGGAGAAAACACCGGAACCTGCTACCTTTGGAAGTATCTTAGCAACTTCATCAGGAGCTACATGACCTTGGCTTCTCGGACGCAATGATTCAAACGCTGCACCTCTCTGCTTTTTTTCCCTCTTTTCCTGACGGATCCCCTGTTTTGCGTTGGAGAAGGAACAGCTACCTTGTTGGCAGGGAAATAAATCTAACTGCCAGGCATCTGCGGTTATTACCAGCAGCATAAACAAGCCTTTCAAATAAATATTGATGAAAAATATGCCTATGAATAAATCATCACTTCGTGCAGAAAAAAAGAGGGAATAAAAAGAAGAAAAGTACCTTAATGAGCCCCTCTTTTTAAAGAGCAAGAGTCAACGTTGCTCTTTGGCAGCATTTCCAGCTGGTGGTTTTCTCCCATTTCTAAGGAAATCTGGGACAAGAGGTGCTTCTGCACTGCACAATGAATGCCGTTTGATATCACATTAATTGCCATGGCTCAAGGCTAGGGAAATGTGTGTGTGTGTGTGGAGAGGGGGAGGTTGTAGTTTGACACCCCCAAAAAACCTAACTTCACATCCCAGGATCCTATTGCATTGAGCTATGGCAGTTAAGTGGTGTCAAACTGCACTCATTCTGCAGTGTAGATCAGCGTTTCTCATCCGGGGGGGGGGTTATGAGGGGGTGTCACAGGGGTCACCAAAGACCATTAAAAATCACAGTATTTTCTGTTGGTCATGGGAGTTCTCTGTGGGAAGTTTGGCCCAATTCTATCATTGGTGTGGTTCAGAATGCTCTTTGATTGTAGGTGAACTATACATCCCATAGACTACAACTCCCAAATGTCAAGGTATATTTTCCCCAAACTCCACCAGTGTTTACATTTGGGCATACTGGGTATTCGTGCCAAGTTTGGTCCAGACCCATCATTGTTTGAGTCTACAGTGCTCTCTGGATGTAGGTGAACTACAATTACAGAATTAAAGGTCAATGCCCACCAAATCCTTCCAGTATTTTCTGTTGGTTGTGTGAGTTCTGTGTGCCAAGTTTGGGTCAATTCCATTGTTGGTAGAGTTCAGAATGCTCTTTGATTGTAGGTGAACTATAAATCCCAGCAACTACAACTCCCAAATGTCAAGGTCTATTTTACCCAAATTCCACCTGTGTTCACATTTCAGCATATTGAGTATTTGTGCCAAGTTTGGTCCAGATCCATCATTGTTTGAGTCCACAATGTTCTCTGGATGTAGGTGAACTACAACTCCAGAACTCAAGCTCAATGCCCACCAAAACCTTCCAGTATTTTCTGTTGGTAAGGGGAGTTCTGTGTGTCAAGTTTGGGTCAATTCCATCATTGGTGGAGTTCACAATGCTCTTTGATTGTAGTTGAACTATAAATCCCAGCAACTACAACTCCCAAATGACAAAATCAATCCCCCCCAAGCCCACCAGTATTCAACTTTGGGTGTATCGGGTATTTGTGCCGTATGTGGTCCAGTGAATGAAAACACATCCTGCATATCAGATATTTACATGACGATTCATAACAGCAGCAAAACGATAGTTATGTAGTAGCAACTAAAATAATTTTATGGTTGGAAGTCACCACAACATGAGGAACTGTATTAAGGGGTCGTGGCATTAGGAAGGTTGAGAATTACACTGGTGTAGATGGATACTAAGAAACTAACAGAATGCTACCTAATAAGGACTGTTACATTGATCCAAATCATCAGTTTTTGAGAAATTAAGTGTGACCATTTTTTGGTGAGACTGATACAATTTGTGCTTTAAACTCCCTGTTGCAAATGCGAGAACTCTCTCGAGACAGACAGAAAATATCTCCCAGCCTCTCGAGCAAGGAGAAGAATTATTGTGGTTTATTGTTCTTGCATTCCGAGAAGGAGACCAGAGGGGATTTACATCCCTTGGCTACGGCTCAGTGGCAAAGCACATGATTTGTGGGATGGCAAATCCCTGGTGCCACGGTCCGGGTCTCACAACCTCCAGAGACTGCATTCTCCAGCAATAGGAGCAAGTCCATGGAGAAATGCACTCTCTTCTTGAATAACAACCTCCACCTCAGATCACACAGAGCGTTCAATACACCCAGAAGAATAACTGACATGGATCCAACAATATCAGTGAGTATTCCCTAACCAGAATATTCCTGTTTAGGTCTTCACTTCCCCAGTGTACCCATAACTGCTTTGAGTTTCAATGTATTGTCAAAAATCTGGCTATCAGTATTAAAAAAACTCTAAAATTGCAACAGCACAACAACAGAGAAGAAGCAGGCAGGGACATCTAATCACCTCTCAATAAAATTTTGCTCCAGGCACAGTCAGCCCATTGTATGCTAATCAAGGTGGTCAGTTGAAACATTCACACCTAGCTCTAGCAGACAAGAGTCCTTTGTCCCACCCTGGTCATTCCACAGATATATAAACCCTTTTTCCTAGTTCCAACAGACCTCACTACCTCTGAGGATGCTTGCCATAGATGCAGACGAAAAGGCAGGAGAGAATGCCTCTAGAACATGGCACTTTCTCTAATAACCCGAGCAACTCCGGGTCCCCAAGCTAGTATATAATAAAAGTCAAAACTTGTATGCGGCGGATGTGTGGCGGTGTATGTGCCGGCTTTCTGATTGGCCAGCCTGAAAGTTCCAAGATTCTGACTGGCTGCTGCTGTGGTGCTATTTGCATATGGTCTCTGATTGGCCTGCTTCAACAGGAGCCCCTGGTGGAGAAAAGGGTTCATGACAGAAACGGGGACATGATAGAAGGAAATTTGCATATGGTCTCTGATTGGCCAGCCTCAATTCCAAGATTCCGAGATGACAAAGAGAGGAAAGGAAAAGGCCAGAGGGGGCTGGGTCAGAAAATTACCAATACAGACCACACTTGGCACACAGAGCACACAAAACCCACTCTACATCTTACTGCAGTTTGGAGGAGGATGAACCATGGATGATGGGACTTGCAGTACCATCACTCACATTCTGAGACCGCTGTTAACCTCATCCAATGACTGATCAGGACCAAACTTGGAACATAGACCTCTCATGACCCACTTTACATCTGGTGTGGTTTGGCCGGGGATGGACCATGGACTTGCAGTACCTTTGCTCAATTCTTGAGACCACTGCAACCCTCATCCAATTAGCGATAAAGACCAAACTTGGCATACTGAGTCTCCATGACACACTCTACATCCTGGTGCAGTTTGGAGGAGGATGCACCATGGACGATGGAACTTGCAATACCTGCACTCCCTTCCTAAGACCATTACAACTGCCAACAATGATGGATCAGGACCACAATTTACACAGAGAGCCCACATGACCCACTCTACATCCTGGTGCGGATTGGAAGAATTTGACAATGGATGATGGGACTTGCAGTCACTTCACTCACTTCCTGAGTCCAATGACTGATCAAGACCAAACTTGGCACACAGAGTCCCCATGACCCACTCTACATCCTGGTGCACTTTCGAGGAGGACAGACCATGGATGATGGGACTTCAAGTACCTCCACTCCCTTCCCAAGACTGCTGCAACCCTTACTAATGTCCGATCAAGACCAAACTTGGCACACAGAGCCACCTTGACCCACTCTACATCTCGATGCTGTTTGGAGGAGGACGGACAATGGATGATGGGACTTCAAGTTCCTTCACTCACTTCCTGAAAACAATGCAGCCATTATCCAATGACCAATTAAGACCAAACTTGGCATACAGAACCGCCATAACCCACTTTCTCTAATAACCCGGGCAGCGCCGGGTCCCCAAGCTAGTAATAATAATAAAGGCCACCTTACTTGGATCTACACGCATCATTCAAAAATACATCACATAGTCCTAGATGCTTGGGAAGTGTTCGAGTTATGATTTTGTGATATGAAATCCAGCATAGAGATCTTGTTTGCTGTGACATACTGTGTTTTTGTGTCAGTAAAAATGATAACAATAATAATAACTTAAAAATCGAACTGCAAAGACTCTGGCACAAGCCAATAAAGGTGTTCCCAGTAGTGATGGGCACACTGGGTGCAGTGCCTAAAGACCATGGCCTGCACTTAAACACAATCAGCACTGACAAAATTACCACCTGCCAGCTGCAAAAGGCCACCTTACTGGGATCTGCACACATTATTCGCCAATACATCACACAGTCCTAGACACTTGGGAAGGGTCCGATGTGTGATCCAATATTTATTTATTTACGTCACTTTTATCCCGCTCATATCAGCCCGAAGGCGACTCAGAGCGATGTGCAAATTGGCAACAATTAGATACCATATATAAAAATACATACATCGGTAAAAAGCAAAAACATCACAATACATTTAAAAACCACAAAAACAAAAAACAATAAAAAATATTTAAAACTTTGTCTCTTGGTCAAATCTTCAACCGTTCCATTGTTTTAGCTGTTCCTAGTTCATTTTCTGATTTGTGTTTAACTAGTCATGCTGAGGTTCCAAACGCTTGCTCAAAGAGCCAGGTTTTCACTCTTTTTCGAAAGGTCAGGAGGGAGGGGGCCAATTTAATATCTCTACGCAGGGAGTTCCACAGCCAAGGGGCCACCACAGAGAAGGCCCTGTCTCTCATCCCCACCAGATATGCTTGTGAAGCAGGCGGGATCGAGAGCAGGGCCTCCTCAGACGATCTCAATACAACATCCAGCAGAGTGATCTTGTTTGCTGTGGACTGTTTGCTGTGATGATGATGATTTGGCAAAAGAAGGCTCTCAATGGGCAGTACCTGGAAAAAATGAGAGCAAAACTGACAAAGAAAAAGCATAGCTGTGGCTCACAAAAGGAACTTTGAAAAAGGAGACAAAGGAGAGCCTGATTCTGGCAGCCCAAGAACAAGCCATTCGAACCAATGCCATCCAAGCCAGAGTTGAAAAGTCAATGACAGATCCCAAGTATAGACTCTGCAAGGAAGCAGATGAAATAATAGATCCCATCCTCAGCTGCTGCAAGAAGATCGCACAGATAGACTACAAGCAGAGGCACAACACTGTTGCTCAGATGATTCATTGGAACCTGTGCCACAAATACCATCTGCCCATGACAAAGAACTGGTGGGATCACAAGCTGGAAAAAGTTACAGAAAATGAACACATAAAACTACCCTGGGTCTTCCAAATTCAGACTGAGTTTCAAAGCGCAATACTCCTGATCTCACGATCGTGGAAAAAAAAGTATGGATCATTGATGTTGCAATCCCAGGTGACAGCAGAATTGACGAGAAGCAACTAGAAAAGCTTACATGTTATGAGGATTTAAAGATCGAATGGCAAAGACTCTGGCACAAGCCAGTCAAGGGGGTCCCAGTGGTGATCGGCACACTGGGTGCAGTGACTCAAGACCTTGGCCTGCACTTAGATACAATCGGCGCTGACAAAATTACTATCTGCCCACTGCAAAAGGCCACCTTGCTGGGATCTGCCTGCATTATTTGCCTAGACATCACACAGTCCTAGACACAAGTGTCCAACATGTGATCCAATACAACAGCAGCAGAGTGTCTGCTGTGGACTCATCTTGTGGTGTTTCAAATAATAATAATAATAATAATAATAATAATAATAATAATAATAATAATATTCATAACAAAGTCTAAGACACTTGGGAAGGGTCCGACGTGTGATCCAATACAACAGCCAGCAAAGTGATCTTGTTTGCTGTGCACTAACCTTATTGTGTTTATAATAATAATAATAATAATAATAATAATAATAATAATCAGTTGATGAGTGAAACATTCTGAAACTTGGGAGAGTTTGAGTGGTAAATATGTGCTTCAATTGTAGCAAGTTTCATCATGATAGCCTTAAAACTGAGGGAGGGAGGAGCCCAATTAATGTCCCCGTTAATTTTCAAGACACAGAACTGCTATCCATGGTTCTCAATAAAGGATAAGATAGGCCAGAAAAAACTGCATTCTGTCCATGGTCCTGAAAAGGCTGGATTTGTGTTCAGTTATTGTTTCACTGGAGCCCCTGATGACGCAATGGGTTAAACCCTTGTGCTGGCAGGACTGAAGACCGACAGGTCAGAAGTTTGAATCCAGGGAGAGCAGGTGAGCTCCCTCTGTCAGCTCCAGCTCCCCATGTGGGGACATGAGAGAAACCTCCCACAAGGATGGTAAAACATCTGAGCACCCCCTGGGCAATGTCCTTGCAGACAGCAAATTGTCTGACACCAGAAATGACTTGTAGTTTCTCAAGTTGCTCCTGACACACAAAAAAAGTTGTTGCTTTGTTGTGTGTAATTACAATTTCCAATGCGTCAAGATAGTAAATTCTGTCCATGTTAAATACCATGTGATAGGGGGAAAAATCATCTTAGACTGCGATTAAAGTATGCAGTACTTGTTTTGATGGGATACAGACCCATTTATATTACCTTCAGAGCTTGAGAAAGTTACATTTTTGGCCCATAATCCAAATCTTCTTGAACTGGGATTGGAGAAAGGAAGAAAGGAAGGAAGAAAGTGAATGATAAAGCAAACAATGCCTGAAGTTTAAACAACTTTAGATTATAATCAACTCTATCATCTCTTTTAATTCTTTTTGAGGATGATTGCCATTTTTATGGTCTATACTTCCCAGCATTTTACACTAGAGATGTAATCGTTGAACATATTATTCTTTTGAGTTTGGCAGCTTTCCCGCATATGCCGACGAAACAAATATGGTAATAAACCACAAGTAAGGTCTCGCTGTTTTGCTGTTGGTTGGCATTTTTTTAAGGGAGGAAAAAAAAGGAGAGTGCTGTAAATTGCTTCTTCTAGCAAAAGAAAGACAAAACGGCAACAATTTCTCTTCCATGTTCCAGAAAGAGAGAAAGAAAATCATTTCAGGAGGGAAAAACATTTTCACTTCACTTCTCCCTGGAGAAGAAAGGAATCTGTGTGTAGGAAATAGCAGAAGCCCTCGGAGGCTTTAGAGAGAGTTTAAGAAAGTATTTATTCTCTAAATCAAGGTTCAACCAAGTTTCTGGGTTACATAACTTAGAGCAGTGGTTCTCCACCTTCCTAATGCCGTGACCCCTTCACACAGTTCCTCATGTTGTGGTGACCCCCAACTATAACATTATTTTCGTTGCTACTTCCATAACTGTAATTTTGGTACTCTTATGAATCGTACTGTAAATATCTGATACGCAGGATGTATTTTCATTCACTGGACCAAATTTGGCACAAATATCCGATATGCCCAAATTTGAATAATGGTGGGTTTGGGAGAGGTATTAGTCTTGTCATTTGCGAATTGTAGTTGCTGGGATTTATAGTTAACCTACAATCAAAGAGCATTCTGAACTCCACCAACAATGGAGTTGAACCAAACTTGGCACACAGAACTCCCATGGCCAAGAGAAAACACTGGAAAGGTTTGGTGGGCACTGAGCTTGAGTTCTGGAGTTGTAGTTCACCTATATCCAGAGAGTACTGTGGACTCAAGCAATGATGGATCTGGATCAAATTTGGCATGAATACTCAATATGCCCAAATGTGAACACTGGTGGAGTTTGGGGTAAATAGATGTTGACATTTGGGAGTTGTAGTTGCTGGGATTTCTAGTTTGCCTACATCCAGAGAGCACTGTAGATTCAAACAATAATGGATCTGGACCAAATTTGGCACAAATACTCAATATGCACAAATGTGAACACTGATGGAGTTTGAGGAAAATAGATCTTGACATTTGGGGAATTTAATTGCTGGAATTTATAGTTCACCTACAATCAAAAAGCATTCAGAGTTCCAATAAATTGTTGAACCTGCAAAGAGAAGGACTGCCTGATACTTCAATGCTAGTAAGTAAAGTTGTGCCGGGCTGGAAATAAATCCCTAAATTGGAGTTCTATTGGTTAAGCACATTCAATGAGATAGCTGCTGTAGCTTTTTTTTTTAAAAAAAATGATTTGTCAAAATTTAAAAAAAATCCCAAAAAACAGAAGATGTAGAAATATTTCTGAAACTTGGGAGGAATAACCCACTGTTATCTTGTGTCATTGTACAGAAAATTTGAGGTGATAGCTCTTGTAGTTTTTTAAAAAAATGTTGTTTGTAAAATCTTGAAAATTTCCCCCAAAATTTGTGGATGAGTGAAATATTCTGAAACTTGATGGACTAACACTGGTAAATGTCTTATATAATTGTAGCAAGTTTCATGCCAATAGCTCTAACAATGAGGGAGAAGGGCCCCCAGGAGTTTCCCCATTGGCACAATTGCTTAATGAAAAGTAATGAAAGAGGGTTTTTTTCGTGTCAGGAGCAACTCGAGAAACTGCAAGTCGCATCTGGTGTGAGAGAATTGGCCGTCTGCAAGGATGTTACTGTTGCATCCCAGATCAGGAAACGAGACCATAAGATTAAATCCACCACACTGGACTGTGAGAAAAACAATCCTTTTTTATTGATGAAAAATGGTTACAAAAGAAAGGTAACTGTAAAGTCAAAAAGCCACAGTAGAAACTCAGCAGTCAGGACAAATCTTTGAACTTGAGCAAAATTCCAAAAACAACAATACAAAAACCAGGAACCTGTTAGCATCACTAACCATACTTGAAAACTAGAAGCCTCTGGGAATGCAGGCCATAGAACACAGGAAAACTGCCAAGGTGCTGCCTCAGTCTAAAACGTTGCTTGATCTAACGAGACAACAGGGGGAGGCCCCTTAAACCAAAGAAACTATTTCTTGAAACGCCTCCAGACTTTGATTGAGCCTCCCTCTCCCGCAATCTATTTGACCTTCATAGAAACTGTGATTCACTCCTGTTTTTTGAAATCTGTTCCCTTCGGTCCTCATTAAAAAACCCAGGTGTGATACCCTCTGGAGACCTATCACGGCTTGATTCTAAAACATCCTCATCAGGCTGTTCAGTTTCACTTTCCCCGCACTGACCTCAGCATCAACAGTTTCAACACTATCAGGGAAAGATACATGTTCAGTGGCTTGCTCAGTTGCATCAGGAAATACAATCAGAGAATCAGGTTCACACAGAGATTGAGGCTCAGGTTCACACGGATGCTGAACCCCAACAGTTACCCAGGGGACCCACAGATGTTTTGATGTTTTACCATCCTTTGTGCTCCAGTTGCGCCCATACCTTGGGAAGTCAGATCTGGCCACGGTGGTCCACGCTCTTGTCACATCCCGGTTGGATTACTGCAACGCACTCTACGTGGGGTTGCCTTTGAAGACTGCTCGGAAACTACAACTAGTCCAGCGAGAAGCAGCCAGATTGCTCACCGGGGCGACGTACAGGGAGCATACAACCCCCCTGTTGCGCCAGCTCCACTGGCTGCCGATCCAATTCCGAGCACAATTCAAAGTGCTGGTTTTGACCTACAAAACCCTATACGGTTCCGGCCCAGTGTATTTGTCCGAACGGATCTCCCTCTACATCCCACCTCGAAGCTTAAGATCTTCTGGGGAGGCTCTGCTCTCGACCCCGCCACTCCCCTGCTTAAGCTTTAAGATGATCTTAAGCTTTCCGCCACTATCACAAGTGAGGTTGGCGGGGACGAGGAGCAGGGCCTTCTCAGTGGTGGCCCCTCACCTGTGGAACTCACTCCCCGGGGAGATAAGATCAGCAACTTCCCTCTTGACGTTTAGGAAAAAATTGAAGACCTGGATCTGGGACCAAGCCTTTGGTCATTCTGGTAACTAAAGGATCTGATGATAAATAAGGACAGATGGAATGGAATGGATATACGGACTCTGAACACTGAGCATGAGATTGTTTGCTATTTTTTACTATGTACTGATGTTTTAATTTGTTAACTGTTGAACTGCTTTTTGTATTGTTTGTGAATTGATTCAGGCATCGAATTGTGCCTTCGTCTGTAAGCCGCCCTGAGTCCCCTTTGGGGTGAGAAGGGCGGGGTAAAAGTAATTGAAATAAATAAATAAATTTGTGGGAGGCTTCTCTCACGTCCCCAGCTGGAGCTGACAGAGGGAGCTCACCTGTGCTCTCCCTGGATTTGAACCTCTGAGTGTTGGTCTTCAGTCCTGCAACCACAAGGCTTTAACCCATTGCACCACTAGGGGCTGAACACAAATCCAGCCTTTTCAGGACCATGGACGGCATGCAGTTATTTTCTGGCATATCCTATCCTTTATTTAGCATCATGGATAGCAGTTCTGTGACTTGAAAATATCCCATTGCGCCACCAGGAGCTTCAACAAAAAAGTAAACTCATTATAATCATGATACAGACACCATCCAATTTTGGAAATACCCTCTAATTTCATAATGAGTATTCAAACATTTTTTCATTCATCACACAGGCCTATTTGCCACCTTCCTGTGATAAAGTCTTACATTCCAAGGATACTTTGATATGGTCAACCGACTTGCAAAACATATGATGGAGGCTCCTTCTTTAAAGAAGGCTGGGTGACCATCTGTTGTGGGTGCTTTGAATGAGATTTTCCTGCTTCTTGGACTGTATGGCCCATGAGGTCTCATCCAACTCTATCATTCTATGATTCTATGCACCCAAATTGTAATGCTCCCATGCCACTTTCAGAGAAGTAGGCCTATTATGCCAAGGTTTTCCCATAGCTAAGGAAGCTGGAGTTTGACCTTTTGGAGATCAGCTTCTACCAGCCTTCTCCTTGACGATGGTCAGCATCCCAACAGGAGAGCTGAAGAGAACAGACTGACATCCCACTGAGAACAAAGGCAGTAGAACTTTTATATCCCTGACCTCCAGAGGTTGCAGATATTTTAGCACTTCTCTAACCGCATGGAGCATGATTGGGAACGAATAGCTTCAGTGATCTTACATAACCTTCTGCTTTCCTATGTGGCAAATTAATCCCTTGTTAGCTGAAGGTCACTTGGGGAAACTGGTTTTACTTTGGATGACTCATATCTCTTGTTTTGACTGGGAAAAGTGGCCTAGGAGATGTCGAGGATCGAATAGTTAGGAGTGGGGAGCCCTTGCGCAACCAAGTCAGAATCATAGGGTGGGAAGAAACCCCATGGGCCATTCAGTCCAACCCCTGTTTTATAGGGAAAGCACAATCAAAGCACCCCAACAGATGGCCACCCAGCCTCTGTGGCACATAACTAGAATATTTACATATTTTTGTTGCTTTTGAGAAACACAAGGGAAGTGGGTCTATTTTCACCACAATCTGTCCTCCACATTTGCACATTAGATGACTACAAAGTTTGGGACGGTGCCATCACTCATTGTCCAAAAAAGCTTCACTTCACTTCACTTTATTTCTTAATTAGTCGCTCTCCACCAAGGTGCTCCGAGCGACTTACACTCTAAAATAGCATTTACACAATATAAAAACATTCAACATAAAAACATTCAACAGTGACTATTTGGCAAATTATATCTGATTACTTAAATGCACAACCAAACATCCACGTCTTGAGTGCATTTACAAAAGGTCGCAACTCTATCATTGCTCTAATGTATGGAGGCCAAGAGTTCCACAGAATTGGAGCCTAGGTTGGAAAAGCTCTCCGATGCCTTGTAGCTTCCCGGTGTCCCTCCCTCCCTCCCTAGGGCCCGGGATGTCGAGGAGATTTTCCTGGGTGGATCGAGGTGACTACGGATGGAGAAAAGGAATGAGGCGGTCCCTAAGATATAAAGGTCCTTGGCCATTTTGAGCTCTAAATGTCAGGATCAGTATCTTGTAAGAGATCCGATGTTCTATTGGTAGCCAAAGCAGTTGTTGCAGAATCGGTGTAATATGGGATCTTATAGATGATCCCGCTAGCAGCCTGGCCGCCGCATTTTGGACCATCCGAATCTTCTGGGTTGTTGACTTTGGAAGGCCGGCATATATTGCAATAGTCCAACCTCGTGGTGACTGTTGTGTGGATTACTGTTGCCAATGCTTCTACCGAAAGGTAGGATGCCAATTTCCTTGCCTGGCGAAGATGAAAAAAGGCCTGCTTACTTATGGCAGTGATCTGGGCCTCCATCGTTAGATCTTTGCAAACCACAACTCCTAGGATTCCATAGCATTGGCCCATGGCAGCTCAAGTGGTATCAAACTGCATTCATTCTACAGTGTAGATGCATCCCCTGGTGGAGTTATACTCTCTGCAGTGGTATGCAACCTGGCATGAAGTTCTGCGGTTTCCCTATAAATCTGCCCTTTACATAATGGAGACTTTCTAAGATCTACAGAGATACTTGCAGGGACAACTCAGCAAGCAAGAGTCCAAAAGTGGCAGGCTAAAATCCAGAACCTCAATCAGTGGCTGATTCCAGATAAGAGACTCCCTCCTGGGCACACAGAAGACTGGGCAACTTGGAAGGCGCTGAACAGACTGTGCTCTGGCACCACGAGATGCAGAGCCAACCTTAAGAAATGGGGCCACAAAGTGGAATCCACGGCATGCGAGTGTAGAGAAGGGCAAACCACAGACCAGCTTCTGCAATGCAACCTGAGCCCTGCCACATGCACAAGAGGGACCTCCTTGCAGCAACACCAGAGGCACTCCAAGTGGCCTGATACTGGTCAAAGGAAATTTAGAATAATGCCAACTTTTTAACTTTGTTTGTGTTATTTAAAAATACATTATAATACATTCTGTATTCTCAATTCACTTTTGATACAAAATAAATAAATAATGGAGACTCTGACAAAGAAGGATCTCTCTGTCTTTCATATGACTAAGTAAAGGTAAAGGTTTTCCCTGCTATTGAGTCTTGTAGTGTCCGACCCTGGGGATTGGTGCTCATCTCCATTTCCAAGCCGAAGAGCTGGTGTTGCCTATAGACACCTCCAAGGTCAAGTGGCCAGCATGACTGCATGGAGTGCCGTTACCTTCCTGCCAGAGTGGTACCTATTAATCTACTCACAAGTGTATGTATTTGAACTATTGGGTTGGCAGAAGCTGTGGCTAACAGCGGGAGCTCACCCCGCTCCCTGGATTCAAACCACCAACCTTTTGGTCAGCAAATTCAGCAGCTTAGTGGTTTAACCCACTGCACCACTGGGGGCTCGTCACACGAGTGGAGACCCCAATAAAATAATGTTGGGCAGCCATATATATCAGCATTCCTTTCCCTACCCGTGGAGTACCTGCTCCACCATGTAAACTCCCACCTCGCAGTCAGAAATAGTACAACGGAGACATTTGCCAGCCAAGTGATTCATCTCCTTGAACAAATAGCATGAACCCAGTTTTGTACTATAAGTAAAGCTATTAAACTCATTCAACGTTTGCAGCAAATAGCAATTTTAGCCCAACATTTTGCGGAGGTTTAGAGGCTTTACCTCCATTTGCTGACTGACTCCGCTTTCTAATCCCTCTCATGGTTCTCTTCATTCCTCCCAATCCATTTCTCTTCCACCCCTTCCTTTAATTTTTTAACATTCCTCTGACTCCTTTCTTCCCTCTCTTGTTTCCTTCCTTTCTTTCTGTTTTTCTCCAGTATCTTTTCAAGTTTCTTTTCTCCTCCTTCTCTGTTTTCTCTCCCGGTGAGCTCTTTTACGGCCTGGGTTTTTAAAAAGCCTCCCCTCCGTTCTTGAGTCTCTGTTCAAATTTGCTTGCGGCTATCATCATTGCGGGCATACTCCCAAGCGTTCAAATTTAAATCCATCCATTTGTGGGGAAAGCGTCTTGATTTGTGAAGCTGTAAAACTCACATTACGTTTTCTCCTACTAATAAGGAGAGGAAAGAGGGCAAAGGCAAAGAATGGACCAGGTTACTCAATGCACTTCTTACTCTGTGGAACTGAAATAGAGCAATTTAAAATGGCTGTGGATAGTGAGATCCAAGCCGCAGATAGTGAAACTTGAAGTGCCGATACATGGTTCAAACCAGTGGCCTTTCAATCAGCAAGTTCAGCAGCTCAGTGGTTTAACTCACTGTGCCACCGAGGGCTCCTATTTTATTATTTTAGTTATTTGGTGCATTATATATTTTGTGAGGCATTGAATTTTGCCATTTGCTTTGTTGTGAACCGCTTTGAGTGTCCCCAGGGGTAGAGAAAAGTGGTATATAAATGAAATAAAATAAAGTAATTGGAGATGTTTCTCTGTTTTATATATGAGCTCAAACCATTGGGTCAAAACTATATGCCTGGCATCATAGCATGGCCCTAAGTATTGAACCCTAATAATAATAATAATAATAATAATAATAATAATAATAATAATAATAGAAGGCTTCTGCAAGTGAAACAAACGGTAGAGGAAGAAGTGAAACATGCACCGGCAGATGATGGGAAAGACAGTCAAGAACCAACAGTGAGGGAAGTGAATAGTAGTAAACTGCTTAAAGTGCAAAAGACAAAGAGGGAATACCGTAAAAACACAATCCAGAGCAGAAGAGAAAACTGGCGAAAGAAGGCTCTCCATGGACAGTTTCTGGCAAAAATTGAGAGCCAAATTGACAAGGAAAAAACATGGCTGTGGTTCACAAATAGAACTTTGAAAAAGGAGACAAAGGAGGGCCTGATTCTGGCAGCTCAAAAACAAGCCATTCGAACCAAGGACATCAAAGCATTGAAAAGTCAACCACAGATCTCAAATATACAGTCTGGAAGGAAGAAGATGAAACAATAGATCCCATCTCAGCTGCTGCAAGAAAATCACACAGATAGACTACAAGCAGAGGCACAACACCATTGCTCAGAAGATTCATTGGAACTTGTGCCACAAACACCATCTGCCTGCGACAAAGAACTGGTGGGATCACAAGTCGGAAAAAAGTTACAGAAAATGAACACACCAAACTCCTCTGGGACTTCTGAATTCAGACAAACAGCGTTTTGGAGCACAAGACTCCTGACCTCACGATTATGTTAAAAAACAAAGTATGGATCATCAATGTTGCAATCCCAGGTGACAGGACGATTGAAGAGAAATAACTGGAAAAGCTGACATGATATGAGGATTTAAAGATTGAACTGCAAAGACAAGACAATAAATGTGGTCCCAGTGGTGATGGGCACACTGGGTGCAGTGCCTCAAGACTTTGGCTTGCACTTAAACACAATCTATGCTGACAAAATTACCACTTATCAGCTGCAAAAGGCCACCCTAGTCAGATCGGCACACATTATTCACTGATACATCACACAGTACTAGATACTTGGGAAGTGATGTATGATCCAATACAACAGCCAGCAGAGTGACCTTGTTTCCTATGGACTCATGTTGTGTTAATAATAATAATAATAATAATAATAATAATAATAATAATAATGGAGAAACAAACCAAATCAAAGTCTATACTGTCTCGGTCGACGGCCAGGATAAAAAGGACCATAGAGTATGTTGCTGATTCATAGAATCATAGAATCAAAGAGTTGGAAGAGACCTCATGGGCCATCCATTCCAACCCCATTCTGCCAAGAAGCAGGAATATTGCATTCAAATCACCCCTGACAGATGGCCATCCAGCCTCTGTTTAAAAGCTTCCAAAGAAGGAGCCTCCACCACACTCTGGGGCAGAGAGTTCCATTGCTTAACGGCTCTCACAGTCAGGATGTTATTCCTCATGTTCAGATGGAATCTCCTTTCTTGTAGTTTGAAGCCATTGTTTTGCATTCCTAGTCTCCAGGGAAGCAGAAAACAAGCTTGCTCCCTCCTCCCTGTGGCTTCCTCTCACATATTTATACATGGCTATCATATCTCCTCTCAGCCTTCTCTTCTTCAGGCTAAACATCCCAGCTCCTTAAGCCGCTCCTCATAGGGCTTGTTCTCCAGACCCTTGGCCATTTTGACATCCATCGACAAGTGATCTACAGAATCAAAATACAACAAATGATCACAGTCCTAGCACTTGGGAAGTGTTCGACTTGTGATTTTGTGATACGAAATCCAGCATATAGATCTCATTTGCTGTGACATATTGTGTTTTTGTGTCAGTAAAATAATAATAATAATAATAACAATAATAATAATAATAATAATAGACTTGTTACCTGCCTCTTGTTTCTCAAGGTAGGGTGCAATAAGGAACACTGGGGCAGATCTTGAGAAATCATGACACTAAATTAATGAGGGATTCTGGGAGATGCAGTCCCAAAAGTAACTTTTCCAAGCTCTGTCATTGCTCTCCAAAAGGATGCAGAGTGACATGTTGACAACCGCAATATCGTTTTCTCACTCTGACAATTTAATGCATCGAGAAAGGAAGATTTCCCCAGGCTAGATTGAGTCCTAAGTGAACATAAGTGAATTTGATAATGATAACTAGGTAATAAACGCTTGCTTCAGAATGTCATCCTTCCATTTGAAGTCTTCTCATTGAAGCAGGATGACTTTGAGGTCAACTAAAGAATGTCCTGGGAGCTTCAAATAACCTCCCTTGACTTCCAAAGGTTGTCATTTTTGGGTAGATCAGATTAGCGTCCTTTTTTTCTCTTGGGTAGAAAATGACCTTTTTGTCCTACGGAACGAGTGCATTTTAGGTTAGGAACAGGTGACTCCTGGCAGCTTGCTGTTTCAGTACAGTCCCTCAACCTGTCAGCTCTGACTTCCCTCTGCGTTGCTTTAAATAGCTTCGGAGAGGCAGAAAAGTGTGAGAACAAAAAGAGGTTAGGGAAATCCTCTTATGGACAGACGTGCCCAGACTCTCCCTATTCTCCTTCTCCATTGGGAAAGCAGGTGAAAAGGCAGGAAGATTAGACCACAGCAGGGGCAGGAAGGCGATTCTGTGCACCAGCAGGCCATGATCTCATTCCTTCTCCATAGGGATGGGAAATAATTTTGTTAAGCCGTAGAGTTGCCACTTTCATCCTCCTGAGATTCGTTCTGGGATTAATTGTATCACACCTCAATATATATATATTTGCAACCTTGTGCAGTGTGCATATGAGAATTAAAAGATATACAAAACAACACCTGTGTTTGGAAAAAAAAGTGAAAAACCCAAATATGTACAATTGGAAAAAAATATGCAGAAGCAAAGTTGAGTGAATGGGTTAAAGCCAAAGCATTAACATATATAGTTGTGTATAAAATAATCTCATATATGGGCCAAGGGCAGGCTTGGAGACCAAACATATGGATTCTAACAGGAACAATGGGTCAGTTGAGGATAATGCTTAAGGGAATGTACCAAAGGATGTAAAGGACAAAGGAAAGGAAAGCGAAGGCCAACAACTTGAAATGCAAAACTATTTTGTGCTCACCTTAAAGCAGTGTTTCTCAACCTGGGGGTCTTTGATTGTAGGTGAACTATAAATCCCAGCAACTATGACTCCCAAATGTCATGGTCGACTTCCACCAGTGTTTTGGGCATATTGAGTATCCATGCCAAGTTTGGTCCAGATCCATCATTGTTTGAGTCCACAGTGCTCTCTGGATATAGGTGATCTACAATTCCCAAATGTCAATGTCCACCAAACCCTTCCAGTATTTTCTGTTGGTCATGGGGGTTCTGTTTGCAAAGATTTGTGCAATTCCATTGTTGGTGAAGTTCAGAATGCTCTTTGATTGTAGGTGAACTATACATCCCAACAAATATAACTCCGAAATGACAAGTCAGCTGCATTAAAATCACTACTGACCAAGAGGTCATGAGTTTGAAGCCAGCCCAGGTCGGAGTGAGCTTCCGGCCATTTGTCTAGCTTGCTGTCGACTTTTGCAGCCTGAAAGACAGTTGCATCTGTCAAGTAGAAAATTTAGGTACCGCTTATGCAGGGAGGCTAATTAAACTAATTTACAACACCATAAAACTCTCCAGCAGCATGCAAAAGAATGAGGAAGTACTTCATTGGTGTCACAAGTGGATGTTGAAGTGACATTTCCCCCAGTGGCTGGAATTCAAAAAGCATACCCTCATAAAGCTAGAAAGTTAAATAGCCTCTGTGTATCTGTCTATATATGATGTGTGTCTATGGCATTGAATATTTGCCATGTATATGTGCACTGTGATCCATCCTGAGTCCCCTGCGGGGTGAGAAGGGTGGAATATAAATACTGTAAATAAATAAATAAATAACCAATCAATCAATCCCCCTCAATCCCACCATTATTAAAAATTTGGGAATATTGGGCATAAAGAGACACTTCCTTAAAGGCTGGATAGATGTGGAAGGAACCATGCTAAATTTGTGAGAACAGTTCCTTTCCAAATAATAGTTAATGTGCAGTGCTTACATTGACCCATGGATAAGCTGACCAAGTTTTGGGGGGTTCATTTTTAACTAAAAATTCTCAATTCACCTACAGTTTTGAGATGTAGGCAAAATGACCCATTTGTTGCACTCCAGCCTTGGAGACACCAATGACCACTGCACCACACAAAAATCCAGGAATATAAGCGAACAGTGTATTGTAAAACTGTATAAAAAGCGGGAATAAGAAAGATACATAATCCAAAAAGGTTTAGCAACCGGTAATAACTAAACAATAATCTAAATATCTCATAAAGTTCCAGAGGTGACAAAGTCCAGGAAAAGCCAAAATCACAGATATAACATAAGTCTACAACCAAGAAGGCATAACTAGTAAAACTTGAACAGGAGTACATGAACAGAAACATAGAAAATCCAAAATCAAAGCTTGACTTGAACCAGGAATAAAAGAACTAAGGCTTAGCTTCCCACTCTAACACAGCATTGTTTGAACTGCCTTTAAGGTAAACAACTTGTTGTTTAATAGACACCCATGAAATCATTCCCTTTCCCGTGAATTTCCTTCACAACTTTCCCACTTAATCTTTCTGTACGACGTAATCTATTTTGAGCTCTGATTTGTAAATGAAGACCTTTGTTGATCTCTGTAGCCAGGCATGTAGCCGGGGGGGGGGGGGGGGGGTGGGGGGGTTATGGTGGTTCGCGACAAGGCCTTACTGGTGCATTATTTAAACTGTTATGTTTATTCATATCATGATCTGATCACCATACTCAATATATCCCATATGCATGGGGGTATTGGGGTAATGATACAAAAGGTTTGCTAGGCTAGACCCTCTTTCACTCAGACTCAGCCCCCCCCCCGAAACTCAGCCCCCCCATAAACCCCCTGAAAAAAATTCACCCCCCCCCCCCCCGAAACGAAATCCTGCTACGGGCCTGCTGTAGATACAGGTGGGTTCCCATGGGAATCCTCCTTATCACTCAACTCTTCACTTGATTCCTTATCTGCTGTTGCTACTTCGGACTCCCCTGAATGCCCTTGAGTCCTTTCACTTTCCAAGCCAGTTTTCTCACAGAGAACCATCATTTCCTAGACTTGAATTTCCCAGACTTGAGAGTGCAACATTTGTGCCACAGGAAAGCTCCCAATCCTCTCTAAACCATCAGTTTAGATCTGGTGGCTGATCTACAACACCATTATGATTTGAACACCATTTCCCACTTCCTCTTGTTGAGTTCAGAATCTTACATTTCATCCTATGTACTGTCTGGCAATTGCATTAACTCAGCAAAATGCAAAAAAAAAAGTCAATTGTTGTGTAGGCGCGAGAACGCAACAAGCATCCAGTTAACCTCTTGATCCTAATTATGAAACGACCATGGATGACTTACAAAAGCACAGCATTATAAATGGCCCTGCAATTTACCAAACCATGCAAAACACAGGTACTACTCATTGGGCTGACATCTCATATTAAAAACCACATGCGTATCAGTCCAAGGTGTAACCGGGGGGTAATATGATATTGTCGCATGTAGACAGCACCAATGGGGTGCATTCCCCAGGATGAAATAGGGGAGGGCTCTCGTGAAATGTTTTCTTTCCCTGAAGGTTCACTGGGTTTTCTACCTTCCTCTTTTGAATCTGCACAGCAGTCTTTTAAGATATGTTAAACTGAGAAACAGTGACTGGCGCAGAGAGCTTCACAACTGAGCAGAGATTTGCATGTGAGAATGCACTTGCGCTGCACATTCGTAGCAACTTGGTAACACTGCTACATTCATGGCTCCGTAATATGTCATCCTGGGATTTCTAGGCTGGTGAGGAATTTGGAATTCTTTTAACAGAATTGTTAATGTGGAGGAGACAGAAAAGCTATCCAGTCCAACCCGATTCTGCTATGCAGGAAGACACAATCAAAGCACTCCCAACAGATTGCCATTCAACCTCAACTTGGGAAAATGTCATTTTGAAGAAGAACCCTCAGAAGTAAGGTTGTTGTAGGTCTTTTTGGGCTATTTGGCCATGGTCTAGAGGCATTCTTTCCTGACGTTTTGCCTGCATCTATTGCAAGCATCCTCAGAGGTAGTGAGGTCTGTTGGAACTAGGAAAAAGGGTTTATATATCTGTGGAATGACCAGGGTGAGACAAAGGACTCTTGCCTGCTGGAGCTAGGTGTGAATGTTTCAACTGACCACCTTGATTAGCATATAATGGCTTGACAGTGCCTAGAGCAAACTTTTGTTGAGAGGTGATTAGATGTCCTTGGAAACGTCAGGAGAGAATGCGTCTAGATCATGGCCATATAGCCCGAAAAAAACCTACAACAACCCAGTGATTCTGGCCATGAAAGCCTTCGACAATACATTGAACCCTTAGAAGTTCTCAACCAGCATGACCATAAGTGATGATGCCAGCAAGAATCTGGTATTTGTGGTTCTACAAACTAATTACACTATGCTCTGTGTAAGAGTTACATGTATTTTGCAATTTGTAAAACAAGGGTGCCTTGGTGGTGCAGCGAGTTAAACCACTGAGCTGCTGAACTTGCTGACTGAAAGGTTGGAGGTTTGAATCCGAGCAGCAGGGTGAGTTCCCTCTGTTAGGCCCAGCCTCTGCCAACCTAGCAGTTCAAAAAGATGCAAATGTGAGTAGATCAATAGGTACCACCTTGGTGGAAAGGTAACGACATTCCATGCAGACCCCTGGGGGTGGGGGAGTGTCACAAGGAGATGTCCGAGGAGTTGCCAAAGACACAGTATTTTATGTTGGTCATGGGGGTTCTGTGTGGGAAGTTTGATCCAATTCTCTCATTGGTGAGATTCAGAATGCTTTTTGAATGTAGGTAAACTATACATCCTAGCAACTACAACTTCCAAACTCCACCAGTGTTCACATCTCAGTATACTGAATGCCAAGTTTGGTCCAGATCCATCATTGTTTGAGTCCACAGTGCTCTCTGGATGTAGGTGAACTACAACTCCAAAACTCAAGGTCAATGCACACCAAACCCTTCCAGTATTTTCTGTTGGTCATGGGAGTTCTGTGTGCCAAGTTTGGTTCAATTCCATTGTTGGTGGGGTTCAGAATGCTCTTTGGTTGTAGGTGAACTATAAATCCAAGCAACTACAACTCTTAAATGCCAAGGTCTATTTTCCCCAAACTCCACCAGTGTTCACATTTGGGCATATTGAGTATTCATGCCAAGTTTGGTCTAGATGTATCATTGTTTGAGTCCACCATGCTCTCTGCATGTAGATGAACCACAACTCCAGAACTCAAAATCAATGCCCACCAAATCCTTCCACTATTTTGTGTTGGTCATGGGAGTTCTGTGTGTCAAGTTAGGTTCAATTCCATCGTTGGTGGAATTCAGAATGCTCTTTGATTCTAGGTAAACTATAAATCTCAGCAACTACAACTGCCAAATGCCAAGGTCTATTTTCCCCAAACTCCACCAGTGTTCACAGTTGGACATATTGAATATCCATGCCAAGTTTGATCTAGATCCATCCTTGTTTGAGCCCACAGTGCTCTCTGCATGTAGGTGAACTACAACTTCCAAACTCGAGGTCAGTGCCCACCAAACCCTTCCAGTATTTTTGTTCGTCTGTGTTCATATTTGAGCATATGGAGTATGCTTGCCAATTTTTGTCTAAATTCTTCACTGTTGGAGTCCACAGTGTAGGGAAACTATAACTCCAAAACTCAAGGTCAATACCCACCAAACCCTTCCAGTATTTTCTGTTGGTCATGGGAGTTCTGTGTACCAAGTTTGATTTAATAGCATTGTTGGTGGAATTCAGAATGTTCTTTGTTTGTAGGTAAACTATAAATCCCAGCAACTACAACCCCTAAATGACAAAATCAATCCCTTCCCAACCCCACCAGTATTCAAATTTGGGTATATTGGGTACTGGTGCCAAATTTTGTCCAGTGAATGAAAATATATCTTGCCTACCAGATATTTACATTACAATTCAGAACAGTAGCAAAATGACAGTTATGAAGTAGCAACGAAAATAATGTGATGGTTGGGGGTCACCACAACATGCGGAACTGTATTAAGGGGTCGTGGCATTAGGAAGGTGGAGAAGCACTGAGTTAAAAGAAAGCATGGCGGAAAAAGGACAATGGGATGATATTTTTGTTTTCAGTGAATGAAGGAGGAAGCACCTGACGTCTCCATTAATGAGAATGAATGGCCTGCCATGTCATGTTTGCCCTCCTTTCCCTGGCATGGACCCAATCTGGGAGAGACGGTGGGTGGAAGTCAGTGTCTGCGGGCAAGCATTTGACAGGAAAATGTCTGCTACTTCCGAACGAGAAAAGCCTTGGAAGGAAACCCACCCTGTCTGATGGAATACAAAACAACCCAAGGGTATTTCTGGGAATGGAGACGGAGATGGAGAACACACCGAGTGTGTCTGAGGTCACCGAGTGTCTAGGGGACCATCCGTATCTCTCGAACAATTAATAATAGAAACAGAAATCAGCCGCTAATTGGAACTAGAACACCCTCGTCTCGCTCGGCCACAGCGGAGGAGGATGTATGATTTCTATCAGCTTATAACACACACACACTCAGAGAGAGATTACTCATGCACACACAAAAAGAGGAAAACCTCAATCAACAGGGAATGAATAGAAATCAGATCAGCCTTCTGCAAAATCATTCCGAGCAGCCTGTAATTCCTAATGGGTATTGAAGTGAAAATATTGGGATTGTGAGCAGAATGGAAGCTGTTCTAAATTAGGACTTTCTCACACCAGTTTGTTGTCTCATCGCAATACTATGATTGAGGGAATCACTTGAATATTTGGCCGCAGTTGTGCAATGCAGGCACTTTGTTGATGCCCACAATCTGTCTTCCACACAACAACAACAATAACAATAAACAACTTTGAGTTGTTTATTTATTGATTTATTTGCAGTATTTATATTCCGCCCTTCTTACCCCGCAGGGCGGATTACAATGTACATATACATGGCAAACATTCAATGCCATAGACACACAATATATATAGACAGATACACAGAGGCTATTTAACATTCCAGCTTTTTCATGAGGGCATTCTGGCCACCAGGGGAACTGTTGCTTCACCATCAATTTGTGACACTGATGAAGTACTTTCTCATTCTTTGCATGCTTGCTGGAGATTTTTATGGCACCGTAAATTAGCCTCCCCACATAAGCGGTACCTAAATTTCCTACTTTACAGATGCAACTGTCTTTCAGGTTGCAAAGGTCGACAGCAAGCTACACAAATTGATCGCATCCTCACTCCGACCTGGGCTGGCTTCGAACTCATGACCTTTTGTTCAGTAATGAACAGGGGAGCTGTCACTTCACTGTCCATTTGTGACACTGATGAAGTACTTCCTCATTCTTTTTGCACGCTGCTGGAGAGTTTTATGGTATCGTAAATTAGTTTAATTAGCCTCCCTGCATAAGTGGTACCTAAATTTCCTACTTCACAGATGCAACTGTCTTTCAGGCTGCAAAAGTCGACAGCAAGCTACACAAATTGGTCGGAAGCTCACTCCGACCCAGGCTGGCTTCAAACTCATGACCTTTTGGTCAGTAGTGATCTTAATGCAGCTGACTCCCAGCCAGCTGCACCACAATCCTGGTGTTGTATGTTTTCCAGGCTGTATGGCTATGTTCCAGAAGCATTCTCTCCTGATGTTTCGCTTGCATCTTTGGTAGGCATCCTCAGAGGTCATGACAGACCTCACAACCTCTGAGGTTGCCTGCCATAGATGCAGGCAAAACATCAGAAGAGAATGCTTCTGGAACATGGCCATGCAGCTCAGAAAACTCACAACAACCCAATGACAATATAAATTTACACAACAATTTTACATAAAACATGATATAAACCATTATTGATTTAAAATTCCGTAAAACGCAGCAGTGGCTGTGGATATAAAATAGACTGTATTCAATTATCAATCCCATAAAGTGCTGAAGTGAAGCAAATCACATGCTACCTACCTGTATTTCCCTTTCCTTCGTATTTTGATGCAACTGTACAGTTGTGTAGTTCCGACTTTCTCAAGAGACCTTCCTACTCTTCGCAATATTGTGACAGCAACAATTTGAACATTATTGCACAAGAGTGATGGAAAAACAGCAATACTGGATTCATTGATGGGTTTGCCCATCAATGAACAGAGACAATCCAATTCAAACACAATGCAACTAAGGGAGAGATATGACATTGTGGCATAAACTCTGTGTTGCACTCCAGGCCTGGAAACACCTATGATAATTGCGCCGCACAAGAATCCAGGAATATAATCAAACAGTTTATTGTAAAACATATTAAAAGCATAGAAAAAGCAGGAATAAGAAAGGAAGATATGCAATCAAAAAAGGTTTAGCAACAGGTGATAACCAAACAATAATCCAAATATTTTATAAAGTTCCAGAAGTGACAAAGTCCAGGAACAGCCAGAAAGCACATGCATAGAATAAAACCATACACAAGAAGGTATAACTAGGAAAACTTGAACAGGAGTACATGAACAGGAACATAGAAAATGTGCGGAATCAAAATCCAAAACCAAGGTTCTACTTGAACCAAGAACCAGAGAACTCATGCTTAGCTTCTCACTTTAATGTAGTGTTGCCTGAACTGACCTTAAGGTAAACAACTTATTATTTAATAGACACCCATGAAAGCATTACGTCTTCCAGGAATTTTCTCCCTAAGTTTCCTATATATTCTCTCAAACGGAGAATTTTTGGCTCTAATTTGTAAACAAAGACTTTTGTTGATCTCTGTAGCTACAGGTAGTTTCTACTGGGAGCTCTCCTTATCACTCAGCTCTTCACTCAGTTCCTTATCTGCTATTGCTACTTCTGACTCCTTGGACTGGCCTTGAGGCTCTGCACTTTCCAAGCTAGTTTTCTCACGGAGAGAAACATCATTTCCCACACCTGACTTCCCCAGACTTGAGGGCCCTTCACTTTGTGCCACAGGAAGTGCCACAGGAAAGTCCACAATCCTCTCTAAATCATCAGTTAATCCATCAGCCTCTGGCTGATCTACAACACTCTGTTCAATTGAGTTTATGGCTTGCTATGTCATCCTCATGTGATAAAGTCCTTAGCCCTGCTAGCAAAGAGAAATGAAAAAGAGGTTAATCAAGAAATGAAGAAGGTTATGAGTTAATCAACACCACCACCACAACAACCCTGACTTGAACAAAGTCTTGCAGCTGTCCCGTCCATACAAATGCACACCTATAAAGGCAGTCAGACATTTTTATTCACTATAGAAGAGCCACATTCAAGGGAGGATGGAGAGTGGATTGGTTATATTGACCACATTTCAGTGCAAATACATGTATGTATAAAATGAAACCTATTTTCAGCCCACTGTGAATGGCAGAACATGAGCAGTCCCTGTTACAGACAATGATTTCCAGAGTGTGTCTGATTTTTGGAGTCGGAAACAGGGAAGGATGAAAAGCAGCTGTGTTCGACACCGCCACAGATCCCAAACATTGTCAACTTACAGTAAGCCATGACATACCATTCTGTATTTTTGCTCGGTCTCCATAGTAATGACAAAGTAAAGATCAAAGAGCCATGCAAAGAGCAGGAGGAGTTTGTTGTCAGGTTGCTTCACCGCATGCATAACCAAAAAAATTGACTCATCCTGTCTGCCTCTTGCTTTTAGACATATGGAACTTTTGAGGGAAGCAAAAGCAGAAAGAAGGCCTTCTTCTCAGTATGGAGGATCTTTCGGAGCCCCTAGGAATGGGAACTTGGAGTATGTGGGTCTATGGATCTTTGGAACTTCATGGAATTATATATTGGCATCTTCAAAGAATGTCTCAATCAACCTACTGCCAATGCTTGAAACATTGTCATGGGATCTTTTATAAATGACCATCTGAAGATCTCCAAGGAAGAGGAGTTCACATCTTCCTAGGTCTTCTCCTCCAGTGTCACACGCCTAATGGGAAAGTGGAGCCACTTTAGGATTAACCTCCAACTTGTCACTCCTTTCCACCTGCTACTAAGGAGGCTGTCGAAGTCCTGAACCGGTGCCTGGCCGCTGTAACGGTCTGGATGAGAGCGAACAAATTGAAATTGAATCCAGACAAGACAGAGGTACTCCTGGTCAGTCGCAAGGCCGAACAGGGTATAGGGTTACAGCCTGTGCTGGATGGGGTCGCACTCCCCTTGAAGGCGCACGTTCGCAGCTTGGGTGTGATCCTGGATTCACCAGTGAGCCTGGAGCCTCAGGTTTCGGCGGTGACCAGGGGAGCATTTGCACAGCTTAGGCTCGTGCGCCAGCTGCGCCCATACCTTGGGAAGTCTGACTTGGCCACGGTAGTCCACGCTCTGGTTACATCCCGTTTAGACTACTGCAACGCTCTCTACGTGGGGTTGCCTTTGAAGACGGCCCGGAAGCTTCAATTGGTCCAACGTGTGGCAGCCATGATACTAACAGGAGCGGGACACAGGGAGCATACAACCCCCTTGCTGTACCAGCTCCACTGGCTGCCGATTTGCTACCGGGCTCAATTCAAGGTGCTGGCGTTGGCCTATAAAGCCCTAAACGGTTCCGGCCCAAGATACCTATCCGACCGCATCTCGACCTACGAGCCCACCAGGACTTTGAGATCTTCCGGGGAGGCCCTGCTCTCGATCCCGCCTGCTTCACAAGCACGGCTGGCGGGGACGAGAGATAGGGCCTTCTCGGTGGTGGCTCCTCGGCTGTGGAACACCCTTCCCGTGGACATTAGACTGGCTCCTTCCTTGATGATATTCCGCAGGAAATTAAAGACTTGGTTGTTCAAGAAGGCGTTCGAACAAGAAGTGCAATGATTGGTAATGACTATAGGAATGGAACAACGGAAATTGATACTGGATTGTGATTTGGACGATGAGACGACGCTGAATGGTTTTCGCAGTAATGATGATGTTTTTGTATAATGCCGGATGGTGAATTGTTTTTTATATTTGTCTTGAATTTTGTTCTCCTATGTTGTACACCGCTGTGAGTCGCCCCCGGGCTGAGAACAGCGATATATAAGCAAAGTAAATAAATAAATAAATAAATAAATATTTATGGAACTCTCCAAAGTGCTGAAGCTATTTTGGGGATGGGATACAGGACTTTGGGTAGCTTCTTTAAGTTGTGGCCAAAACCTCGAACAAAATCACCTCTTTTAGTGATGCGAAAGCCAGATCTACTAGTTATACTGAGTTATATGAGTCTATACTACGTGGGGTTGCCCTTAAAGACTGCCCGGAAGCTTCAGATGGTCCAGCATCGGCAGCCAGGTTGCTAACGGGAGCGGCACTCAGGGAGCACACCACTCCGCTGTTGAGCCAGCTCCACTGGCTGCCAATTTGCTACCGAGCACAATTCAAGGTGCTGGCTTTAGCCTATAAAGCCCTACACGGTTCCGGCCCCACTTACCTCTCCGAACGCATCTCCGCCTATGAACCGGCGAGGATGTTAAGATCGTCCGGGGAGGCCCTGCTCTCGGTCCCGCCAGCATCACAAGTGGCGGGCACGAGAGACAGGGCCTTCTCGGTAGTGGCCCCTCGGCTATGGAATGCGTTACCAGTGGACATCAGGCAGGCCCCTTCGTTGCTGGTGTTTCGAAGGAGGGTTAAGACGTGGCTCTATGAGCAGGCATTCGGTTAGCTATGCAGTAACAACCACCCAATAATGACGGCATTGAACAAGGATTGAATTAAGGACTATGAGAACGGGATCTGATTCTAAGTAGGCGTTGATGATTATGTGTATTGTTTGTCGATGTACGTCTTATATATTGTTCACTGTTTATTTTTACTGTAAACCGCATTGAGTCGCCGCTCCAGGCTGATAAATGCGGTATACAAATGGAGTAAATAAATAAATAAATAATTGGCTCTAGAAATGCCATGGATAATGACGATTTCAAGCCCCTGACAAGAGAAATGAATTTTCCTTTAATGTCTCA
>NW_026844367.1:8171410-8205232 GCF_025583915.1 Anolis sagrei ordinatus | reverse complement strand
CCCCCCCCCCCCGCCCCACCCCCACTTTTCCTGCATGGTTCAAAACTTTCAGGCTCTTCCGAATGAACCTATCCAGCTCTAGTTGCTTTTTACACCCATGGGAGAAAAGCTGCATAAAAATGAATTAATAGTAGTAGTAGTAGTAGTAGTAGTAATATATTGACCATATAATGCAGTTTCCAACTATGTTATAGGCAGTGTACATGGGGCCCACCACACATCCATATTTATAGAGAGAACCAGCATGGTCGCTTCACAGTTGAACAAGGATTTCAAACCATGGTCTTCTGAAGTCTTTGGCCAACACTCAAACCATCATAACCATGTTGTCATATGGTTATCCTCTCTTAAAAACTAAGCACATTGATTTTCTTCAGTTTCACCTTATGTCTTCACCGCTTTCTTTGGAATGTCTTTATTAATCCTAGGGATGTATATATCTGCATGGCTCAACTCCATGGAGTCTCTCCATATTCCACCTGCAAGAACTGTCGTTTCTCCCTGCAATGATATTCATGCATTTTAGACACATTTCCCCCTAATCTGCACATCAATTTGCATAATTTACCTAATTGCACAATTTCCCATCACGGACTAAGGAGAGTCTCTGCATTTCCCCCAGTTATGGGAAATTTGTCTTGACCTGTTTAGAAATGTGAACGTTGCTCAGCGTAGTTGATGTCTCTCAAATTGCTGTAATCTTTGTAAATGTACAAATGGTTGAGGAAATTTGTTTTTTTTTTTTTTGCAGAAATCTCAAGATTTGTACCAATTTGGTCAATAATATGGGCTCCATATAAATGGAAATCCATCCCTTAGAAATATTTTAGATAATCCTCATAGTCCTCCAAATTTGGGGTTACTTGGGATGGTATTCCAAAAAGGTAACTTCAAACAGCTTAGTCACCCATAGTTCATAATACTCCAAGTGAGCAATGAATGAAGCCATTTGTCAATACTAACAATTGGATTTGAGAGCTTCAAATTACCAGCCTTGTTTTGTGAGTGGAATGAATGCATTAAGTTCCCGATGTTTTCTTTCTTTTACTTGCAATTTTTGAGCACAGCGGTTCGGCGATTCATTTTTCCGCAGCCACAGTTTCCTTCACACTTTCCCCACAATCAATTTGAATGATGCACAGGTGTGCGTATAATACTACACCTTTACCAAAGGAAAGGAAAAGAAAGAGAAATCTTGATGTGATTACATTGCGCCAAGCTTTTTCTCGTGAAGAGCTCTATGAATGGAGACGAATGCTTTGGAAATAGCTTTCATTTCTCTGTGTGGTACTGCCTTAACCACAATTGGTGTTTTTTAAAAATACCGTATATTCCGGCATATAAGGCGACTGGGTGTATAAGACGACCCCCAACTTTTCCAGTTAAAATATAGAGTTAAGACGACTCCCATGCATAAGACTACACCCATGTATAAGACGACCCCTGACTTTTGAGAAGATTTTCTTGGGTTAAAAAGTAGTCTTATACGCCAGAATATACTGTATATGTGCTTTTACAGCCAGTCCTCCATATCCAAGGAGATCAGTCTCACAACTCCGTGTGGTAGGCATGGTTAGGTACCGTCGGAATCTTCGTAATTCGGAATAAAGTCAGAAAATTTACCTTTTTGAAGTGATTTTGAAGTTTTTAAGAAAACCAGAAGTCCCTTTGCCCTTCCGAAGCTTTTTCTGGCATTTTTGTTACGACTCATGAAGTGAGTCGGAAATGATTCAGCTTTTCTCCACTTCTGGTCCCTGGCTTTGGCTGAAGCCAGAGAAGCCAGTTTTAACCAGAGAAGGAAGGAATTTCCTCATAGAATCATAGAATCAAAGAGTTGGAAGAGACCTCATGGGCCATCCAATCCAACCCCCTGCCAAGAAGCAGAAATATTGCATTCAAATCACCCCTGACAGATGGCCATCCAGCCTCTGTTTAAAAGCTTCCAAAGAAGGAGCCTCCACCACACTCCGGGGCAGAGAGTTCCACTGCTGAACCGTTCTCACAGCCAGGAAGTTCTTCCTCATGTTCAGATGGAATCTCCTTTCTTGTAGTTTGAAGCCATTGTTCCGCGTCCTAGTCTCCAGGGAAGCAGAAACAAGCTTGCTCCCCCCCCTGTGGCTTCCTCTCACATATTTATACATGGCTATCATATCTCCTCTCAGCCTGCTCTTCTTCAGGCTAAACATGCCCAGCTCCTTAAGCCGCTCCTCATAGGGCTTGTTCTCCAGACCCTTGATCATTTTAGTCGCCCTCCTCTGGACACATTCCAGCTTGTCAATATCTCTCTTGAATTGTGGTGCCCAGAATTGGACACAATATTCCAGGTGTGGTCTAACCAAAGCGGAATAGAGGAGTAGCATTACTTCCCTAGATCTAGACACTAGGCTCCTCTTGATGCAGGCCAAAATCCCGTTGGCTTTTTTTGCTGCCACATCACATTCCTGGCTCATGTTTAACTTGTTGTCCACGAGGACTCCAAGATCTTTTTCACACGTACTGCTCTCGAGCCAGGCATCCCCCATTCTGTATCTTTGCATTTCGTTTTTCCTGCCAAAGTGGAGTATCTTGCATTTGTCACTGTTGAAGTTCATTTTGTTAGTTTTGGCCCATCTCTCTAATCTGTCAAGATCGTTTTGAATCCTGCTCCTGTCCTCTGGAGTATTGGCTATCCCTCCCAATTTGGTGTCGTCTGCAAACTTGATGATCATGCCTTCCTCCGCTTGCTTTTCCTCGCTTCTGGAGTAAAACAACTACTTTCAAAGTAAAGACCGCCCAATGAAACAGGAAATAAAACTTTCAAACCATTAATATTTGAAAATGAATTTAGAAGTCTCGGAAGTTTTGAAAAGTTTTTAACATTTTTTCTGTGAAAATCAGAATTGACTTTAGAATCAAACCACCAGTGCCCTCTAGATCCAAAATGACTTTTTAAATCAACCAAGCCTACCGTGTAGATACCTGACTATCAATTCCCATTGGATAAAATAGATCAAATGCCATAGAATGTACTACATTTGTGAGACTGAAGGGAGACTAATGGCATGTAAAATGCTGGAAGGCATGGATTTGTGCAGAGTATGCCCCATCTTTGCTCCCATATAATGCAGCTTGAAACTGCATTATATGGTCAGTGTAAACCAGGGGTCCACAAACATTTTAAGCAAAGGGCCAGGTCACAGTCCCTCAAACTGTTGGCGGGCCAGATTATAATTTTAAAAAAATACAAATGAATTCCTATGCACACTGAACATATCTTATATATAGTGCAAAAACATTTTAAAAACAATACAATAATTAAAATTAAGAATAATTTTAACAAATATAAACTTATTAGTATTTCAATGGAAAGTGTGGGCCTGCTTTTGACTGATGAGATAGGATTGTTGTTGTTGTTGTTGTTGTTGTTGTTGTTTCAGATTTAGGCTGACCCTGAGCAAGGGCCAGATAAATGACCTTGGAGGGCCGCATCTGGCCCCCGGGCCTTAGTTTGAGGACCCCTGGTGTAAACTTTACTTACTTACTTACTTACTTACTTACTTAGGCAATCCCTCGTAGCCCGAGGATGATGGTCTTCCAAGTGTAGTGTCTTGGCGGTGGGCTTCCACTGTGCATGAGGCAGGGCATTGTGGGCAAGCATATAGAGGCGGAGTTGTCTGTTCTGCTCCACAGTTGCACAAGGTGGAGGATACTTCTAGTTAGAGCCATTTTGCCAGGCTGTCTTTTGATCTGCCCACTCCACTTCTAAGTCTGTTCAGGGTCTTTCAAATTGACCATTCTTGGTTTGCCCCTGGAGGAAGACCCTTGTGGGGGTTTTCCTGGTTTAGCTGCCCAGAGGGATAGTCTTGCTGTTGCTGGGGGAACGTTAAGGGAAGTGGTGACTCTCACGAAGCTTTTCCTTGATTTGAGTCTACTGGGAGGAGGCTGCTAGCCATTTAGTGGGTGGCTTTCACAGTGTTCAACCCGATTTCTCTAACTTTCTGATGATAAGAGCCATTTGACAATAGAATATGGTTCTGCCTTGGAAAATGATGGAGTCTCCTTTTTTGGAGGTTTTTAAACAGACCATCTGTTGGGAATGCTTTGATTGTGTCTTTCTGCATGGCAAAATAAATTTGGATGGGATGACGCTTGGGATGACCCTTGATGTAAATATAGGTCAAATTCTAGGGCTGGGTGGTTTCGTTTCGTTAATTCGTAATTCGTTAAAAATTCGTTATTTTTTTTTGTTAACGAAGCGATAACGAACCATTCTGGAGCAGCTTAAAAATGAAACGAATTTTTCAATTCGTTTCGTAAATGCTTCGTATTTCGTTATGTATTCGTTTCGTTATTGGTTTGAGGTCGTTTCGTTATTATTTCCGCATGTCTGGGGCAAGTTTTATAGTTGTTTTTTGTTTAATTAGTGAAAAAATTATAATATCACACCAACAGTCAACAACAGAGGGAGAGGGAAGCTTCAGAAGTTCCCCCTGTCCCATTTGGAGGTTTTTTAGCGTATTGCGCGGTCGCGTCCGCCATTAACGAATCGATTCGTTATTGTTTCGTTATTGTTTTGTTATTGTTTTGTAATTTTTTTTACCATTTACGAAATTTCGTAAATATCGAACTTTTTTTTAAAAAAATCGGAATTCTTTTAAATATCGAAACGCAAAAAACCCCAAAAAAGGAATCGATTTTAGAAACAAATTTTTCCGTTGTTACCCAGGCCTATCAAATTCCTGTTGGTGTGAAATCTGTGTATAGATTTTCCCATGTAAGTAAAACACTGGTGCTTTCCCCTCTCCACAGAATGACCCTTGATTTAGCCACATATCAAAATCCATACTTTGGGGCCCCAAAAGCTGTCCCAGATTTATACACAAGTATATACGGTACTCTAGGGAAGCTGATCAGAAGTCCAGAAAGGTATTTTGGAGGAGCGAGTAAATCACAAGCCAGATTAAGAGGGATCAAGAAAAGAATTACCCAACACAAACTGAAGAGCCTGCGGAAGCACCAGACATGGGAGAACATGGAGAGCAAAAGAAGGAAGGCGATAAGATGATCGCTCACAAGAAAAGGAAGGTCAAAGGCTTTTTGAAAAAAAAGGATCACAGGGACATCAAGGCATCAAACAGGAACCTTATCAACCAATAAGAAATGTTTGAAAATACAAAGCTGAGAAAATACAGAGCTACCTGTAGATTTCAAGAGGGAAGACAGAACCTGGGCAAGAGAGCACATGCTGGAGGGAAGATGACAAAGATGCTTTGGGGAAAGAAACAGGGGGGCAACCAGCCTACATTTGGGATATCGACAAGAAAGAGGAAGATGAAAAAGGAAATGTGAGAAAGCAATGATAAAAGGAATGCTACCAGAAAGAAAAAGAAGAGAGTGAGATGGACAAGTCAGTCGGTTTTGCTATCTTTCCATATTGAAATTTTGCAAAGCTTGATCACTTTTGATTCCACCTGAAGATTAGGAAGAACTTCCTGACTCTGTTCAGCAGTGGAACTTTCTGCCCCAAAGTGATGGAGGCTCCTTTTTTGGAGGCTTTTAAACAGAGGCTGGATGGCCATCTGTCAGGGGTGCTTTGAATGCTTCTTGGCAGAATGGGGTTGGACTGGATGGCCTGAGAGGTTTCTTCTAAGACAGTAGGCTCTAAGATAAAGGTCGGCCAATATTTCAGGACTACATGCTATTTGGGTTAGTTCTGCATTTATAACAGATAGTTGCCAACCCACCATTTTGGATTTTTTGCTCTTTTTCTACTTCGATGGGTTTGTGTAACTGCATTGGTGGGAGCAAATTCTCCCAAGATCTCCCTGTGAGCTGTACTTCCACATACCTCAAGCTGAAATACTTCTATTTTCCTCTGCACATCCTCTTCAAATGGCAACAGGGACTCCTAGGAAATAAAACAATGCATTGCCACATTCGGGGATGAGAAGTGCAACTCGGCTGTCATTATTTCTTTCCAAAGCATATGTCTTGAACGGATACAATTGCGAAGGATTTCCATCATGAAGGCAACTGGGATATAAAGCACTCCAGCTCTTGTTTCACTCAATGTCTCAGAAAAGCCAGAGCAGATGTCAGCAAATGTTTCCTGGGAAGATTTGGGGATTCAGGAGTCGATGCACAACAAGGTTCGGATACCTTCGGTGGGATTTGTGGTGTGCTGTGTTTGAGCCGCAGCAACTGAAAAATACCTGTTGGCTGGAAGCAATCAAGAAGGCTGCTTCCAGAGTGGATGATAACCGATGAGCTCTGTCATTGATCCTCTCCATGCTATTCACCTGCTGCTGCTTTATAAACCCGCAGGGACTCCTAACCAGCGAGATTTGTTTACTGAATGAACAAGACGATATTGCGGATGAGGAGCACCGCGATTTCCCCATCAACGAGCAATTGGAAATTTCATTCCAGTGTGAAGACAGATGGATGGTTGCAAAATACAGTGTGTGAATCAGGTTTTCAGGATTCACTAAATGTGTTCGTTCAATGCTCTCAGTGATAGATGAGGACAAACAAATTGAAATTGAATCCAGACAAGACGGAGGTCCTCCTGGTCAGTCGCAAGGCACATCAGGGTATAGGGTGGAATCCTGTGCTGGGTGGTGTCATACTCCCCCTGAAATCACAGGTCCACAGCTTGGAGGTCCTCCTGGACTCATCACTAAGCCTGGAGGCCCAGGGGTCGGCCATGGCCAGAAGGGCCTTTGTACAATTAAAACTTGTGCACCAGCTGTGCCTGTACCTTAAGAAACCAGATCTGGCCATGATGGTCCACCTGGACTCATCACTAAGCCTGGAGGCCAGGAGTTGGCCATGGCTAGGAGAGCCTTCACACAATTAAAACTTGTGCACCAGCTGTGCCTGTACCTTAAGAAACCAGATCTGGCCATGATGGTCCACCTGGACTCATCACTAAGCCTGGAGGCCAGGAGTTGGCCATGGCTAGGAGAGCCTTCACACAATTAAAACTTGTGCACCAGCTGTGCCTGTACCTTAAGAAACCAGATCTGGCCATGATGGTCCACCTGGACTCATCACTAAGCCTGGAGGCCAGGAGTTGGCCATGGCTAGGAGAGCCTTCACACAATTAAAACTTGTGCACCAGCTGTGCCTGTACCTTAAGAAACCAGATCTGGCCATGATGGTCCACCTGGACTCATCACTAAGCCTGGAGGCCAGGAGTTGGCCATGGCTAGGAGAGCCTTCACACAATTAAAACTTGTGCACCAGCTGTGCCTGTACCTTAAGAAACCAGATCTGGCCATGATGGTCCACCTGGACTCATCACTAAGCCTGGAGGCCAGGAGTTGGCCATGGCTAGGAGAGCCTTCACACAATTAAAACTTGTGCACCAGCTGTGCCTGTACCTTAAGAAACCAGATCTGGCCATGATGGTCCACCTGGACTCATCACTAAGCCTGGAGGCCAGGAGTTGGCCATGGCTAGGAGAGCCTTCACACAATTAAAACTTGTGCACCAGCTGCACCCATATTTTAGGAAGCCAGATCTGGCCATGGTGGTCCACCTGGACTCATAACTAAGCCTCGAGTCCCAGGAGTTGGCCATGGCCAGGAAGGCCTTCACACAATTAAAATTTGTGTGCCAGCTGCACCCATACCTTAGGAAGCCAGATCTGGCCATGGTGGTCCACCTGGACTCATCACTAAGCCTAGAGGCCCAGGGTTCAGCCATGGCCAGTAAGGCCTTCACACAATTAAAACTTGTGCACCAGCTGTGCCTGTATCTTAAGAAACCAGATCTGGCCATGATGGTCCACCTAGACTCATCACTAAGCCTGGAGGCCAGGAGTTGGCCATGGCTAGGAGAGCCTTCACACAATTAAAACTTGTGCACCAGCTGTGCCTGTATCTTAAGAAACCAGATCTGGCCTTGATGGTCCACCTGGACTCATCACTAAGCCTAGAGGCCCAGGAGTTGGCCATGGCCAGGAGAGCCTTCACACAATTAAAACTTGTGCACCAGCTGCACCCATATTTTAGGAAGCCAGATCTGGCCATGGTGGTCCACCTGGACTCATAACTAAGCCTTGAGTCCCAGGAGTTGGCCATGGCCAGGAAGGCCTTCACACAATTAAAATTTGTGTGCCAGCTGCACCCATACCTTAGGAAGCCAGATCTGGCCATGGTGGTCCACCTGGACTCATCACTAAGCCTAGAGGCCCAGGGTTCAGCCATGGCCAGTAAGGCCTTCACACAATTAAAACTTGTGTGCCAGCTGTGCCCGTACCTTAAGAAGCCAGATCTGCCCATGGTGGTCCACATCTTGGTTGTTACAGTAAGTCATAGTAGGATCAAGTGTGTGTTAAATAAAAACCTTATGATGTTAATTATTATGTGCAGCTGGTAATGTAGGTCAGCCAGCATGTTTAGGTCACACCCAGTTGGGTATAACTGTATGGATTTTAGAATACAGTTTGGAGGTGGAGAAACAATATGCTGCTCTGAAGGAGATGCTGTAATGCTGCTAACAGCGATGCTCTTTGCTATGGTGGAATAGCTATTTACTCAAGATTTATGTTTTGCTCTCTCATTTGAATGAAGATGAAGAAGCCTTATTCTGTGTTACTTACAAGGACTATGTAAGTTTGTTGCACTGTTTGATTTTGTATGCAACACTGTAGCCTTAAGAAGCCAGATCAGGCCATGGTGGTCCACCTGGACTTATCACTAAGCCTGAAGGCCCAGGGGTCGGCCATGATCAGGAGGGGCTTCACACAATTAAAGCCAGATCTGGCCATGGGGGTCCACGCCTTGGTTACATCCCACTTAGACTACTGTAATGCACTCTACATGGGGCTGCCCCTGAAGAGTGCTCGGAAACATCAACTATTTCAAAGAGCTGCAGCCAGCTTGCTTACAGGCACTGGACACAGGGAGCGCACCACCCCTATTATTAGTATTATAGATGAATACTTTTCAAGTGCACGATGACTTTCTGAGCTTCCCTCTGAGTACAAGATGTTTCCTCATTTCCTTGTACAGGAATGGAGTTTCCTTTGTGTTGCTACGCTTATGAGAGTGGCCGGCAACACCAAAACCACTGATTTACTTTAATTGAGTTGCCTCTGTTAATCTTGTTAGTTGTTACTCTACATTAATTGGTGCTGTTTATTTATTTTATTTTATTTTGCAAATTTTGTTGTATTCTACATGTTCTGTGTTGCAATTTTATTGTACTATTTTGTAAGCCAGCCCAAGTCCCTTTTGAGATATGGTGGTGGGATATAAATAAAGTTGTTTGATTGTTTGTTTGTTTATTAGCAAGCAAATCCTCATTGTAAGTCATTTATTTATGCTGGGGAAAAAGGAAGGAGAAAGGAAGAGGGGCCAACCAAGGGCAAGATGGATGGGTGGCATCCTTGAAGTGACTGGATTGACCTTGAAGGAGCTGGGGGTGGTGATGGCTGACAGGGAGCTCTGGCATGGACTGGTCCATGAGGTCACAAAGAGCCGGAAATGACTGAACGAATGAACAACAAAACAACAACTCATTTATTTATTTGCAGTATTTATATTCTGCCCTTCTCACCTCAAAGAGGACTCAGGGCAGATCACAGGACATAGATGCGGCAATTCAATGCCGTTATACACTGACAACACAGACAACTGTACATAGATAGAGGTATGTCTAGGCTTTTCCCATCTTTGGCATCGTGGAGGCTTGTGATCAGTTCCGGCCATGGGGGAGGGGGAGGAAGGGGTGCTGTCAATCCATCTTCCGTGACAAATAACATTGTTCATAAACTTCCTCCGTTATCGAATCTCCAAAACTTTCTGGCAATTCCTTATGGGTGCCATAAATACCTCCCTGCGTTAAGCAGTACCTATTATCTACTCACATTTTGTTTTCAAACTACTAGTTAGGCAGAAGCTGGGCTAAAGGCCAGGAGATCACATCGACCTAAGTTTCAAACTCTCAACTTTCATTGGAAAGTAGAGGAGGAAAATCAACTTTGCCTTGAGCTTTGTCTGGAAGCTGAATAAAGAGTGCTGCGTTGACCCAGATGTTGCTTCTGTGCATCCACAGTGGGCCTCATTGCTACAGTGATGTATATATACAGCTTAATGGTACTTGGCTATTGCGTGTCTTTGCAATCAGCTTTCCAGATGGTCCTCAATACAAAGGAAAACAACCTCACAACACCCTTTTCCCTTTCATTAACTCTCTTCTACACCAAGCCTTCTGGATTCTTTTTCCCATGTTTATCCAGTGTTTCTCAACCTTCCTAATGCCGTGACCCCTTCATACAGTTCCTCCTGTTGTGGTGACCCCCAACCATAACATTGTTTTCATTGGACTTCATAACTGTAATTTTGCTACTGTTATTAATCATAATGTAAATATTTGATACGCAGGATGTGTTTTCATTCACTGGACCAAATTTGGCACAAATGCCCAATGCACCCAAATTTGAATACTGGTGGGGTTTGGGGGGATTGGTTTTGTTGTTTGGGAGTTGTAGTTGCTGGGATTTATAGTTAACTTACAATAAAAGAGCATTCTGAACTCCACCAACAATGCTATTGAACCAAACTTTGCACACAGAACTCCCATGACCAACAGAAAATACTGGAAGGGTTTGGTGGGCATTGACCTTGAATTGGAGAGTTGTAGTTCACCTACATCCAGAGAGCACTGTGGACTCAAACAATAATGGATCTGGGCCAAACTTGGCACAGATACTCAATATGCCCAGATGAGAACACTAATGAAGTTTATGGAAACTAGACCTTGACATTTGGGAGTTGTAGTAGCTAGGATTTATAGTTCACCTGAAATCAAAGAGCATTTTGAACTCTACCAACGATGGAATTGAACCAAATTGGCACATAGAACTCGCATGACCAACAGAAAATACTGGAAGGGTTTGGTGGGCATTGAGTTTGGGAGTTGCAGTTCACCTACATCTAGAGAGCACTGTGGACTTAAACAATAATAGATCTGGACCAAACTTGGCATGAATACTCAATATCCCCAAATGTGAACACTGTTGGAGTTTGGGCAAATAGACCTTGATATTTGGGTGTTATAGTTGCTCGGATTTATAGCTCACCTACAATCAAAGAGCATTCTTGATCTGCATGTTCTCCCGCAGTGAGAGCATCGGTTTCCAGGTGGAAGGCAGTCCCTGTCGGGGTTGGCTTAATGCACCTTCCTCTTGGCACGTTTCTCTCTTTCGCCCTCCATTCATGCCTCTTTGAATTCTGCAGCACTGCTGGTCACAGCTGACCTCCAGTTGGAGCGCTCAAGGTCCAGGATTTCCCAGTTCTCAGAGTTTTTCAGGTTGGCTTTGCTTTTAGCTTAGTGATATTATGCTACACTTCGAGTCCATTGGGTCCAAAGTCATAGATAACACACAGCTGATCATTGGACGTTCGCTTCCACCGCAAACTGCACACTGACCCTGGAGGACCATCCTACTCGGAAATGAGGGATCGCCTAAATAAGTAAGTAAGTAAGTTATCTACAACTTTGGACTCAATGGACTCGAAGTGTAGCATAATATCACTAAGCTAAAAGCAAAGCACCAATTTGCATTTCTTCTCTAGGAAGCCACCCTGAAGCCGAGCATGACCCCCCCCCCCAACAAGGGATGGTGACTTATAGTTCTGCAAAGGACAAAGGTACCAGACTGCACAATAGGGGTTAAGTCTTGGTCAATTTGTCAAGGCCTTAACAACAATGAGGACCCCATGAAACTTTGGGAATGGCTAGACCTTGGGGTCTCTGCCTCTCTCTCGAGAGCTGTAGTTTTCCAAGGACCATGGGACCGGCTTCCATCCCAGCGCTGCAGGGCTTTGCGTCTTGACCCAGTGGAACTCCATAGACTCCCTTTGGTGGCTTTTTGAATTCTGCTACATTCCTGGACTTCACTCTCTTCAAGGACTCGCTCTCTACCCATGAACTTTCTTCAAGACAACTTATGGATTCATGCTGTGTCCTGATATCGTCTGCTTTTTATAATTGGTATTATTAATCTCTCTCTGGGGTCCTGGATGGGAAGATAGCTGCATATGATTTCCCTGTGTATAATTTCTATATGGTTTTTATGTTTCCTTGTATTCCTGACCCTTTGCCCCTTCTCCCTCCAAAGAAATATGTAAGGGAACCACCTGGCCTAAACAATTGTTTGACAAAAGTTTCTGTAAGATAAGGGGAAACCTTCCCCTCTGCTTTTTGTTTACTTCCCATTGATAGCATTAACCCCAGGCATTGTTCCGCTGTCTCACAGCCAGGAAGGACACATATTGATTCACAACACTCAAAGCAGCCCTATATGGGCCCTTTGTCTCACAAGAGCACATGGCATTCCTTTGTTTAAAGATTCCTTCCCAGATTCCTTTGTGTTCCATCTCTCCTGATTGGCTGTTGCCACCAGGTGGCAGAGATCTCCCCATTGGATCCTATGGACCACTGGAGCTTTCTGATTGGTCCAGAGGTGCCGGGGGCGGGAGGGCCGCCTCCCAGGTGTCCGCCCATCACCCAATCACAGCAGGGAACAACAGGGAAGCCGGGGCGGGGAGTTTGAACTCTGCAAATTTGAATTTACTATAAATATGACTGCATTGGTGTAATCTCCTCATGCTCTGCTGGCGAATGATTGCAGCTTTGCATCCGGTTTCAGCTGAATCGCATTAAACTTCGATGGCTTTTCTTCAACTGGTGAGACTTTTCATTGGGAAATCAGGGAAAAATATGGGATGCTTCTCTGTCTCGCCAGGGAAAAAGAACTCTTTGATGAGTCTAATTGGTCTCTGCCTCCTGGCAAAGACCCCTAAATTTTAGCTCTATAACAATAACACTCATATATTTTAATTGCATATTGATTTTTTTAAAAAGAAATCAGAAAATGCCCAAACCACTGCTTCATGGCTGGAGGAAAAGCTGAACATATGTGAAGACGCAAGTTCTGAGCCTAACTCTTATAGAGCAGAGCCATTGGAGTCATTGGATGGCAATGTAATGGCAACAGATGGGATTTCAGTACTGAGCCCCTAACTAATGGCCCAAGCAAACCATCCATAATCGGTCCATGCCAGCCATCTTTGATCAACTTTGTACATCTTTGTACATTGGGTTTCAGTTGGCTTGATTGAAAATGTAGCACCGCGCATTGCAAATGTACTGCTCCTAAACTCCCCAGCACATACACACAAGCAACCAGCACCCCTTGTACAGCCTTGCTTGTTGACTTTTCCCTTCATTTATTTGCTCAAGGTCTATTAAAACTGTTTGTTTGTGCTAAGCTGCACCACGGTGGGAAGTCTGGGCAATTGCTTTGCTAATGATCATCCCAGGGAAATATCTTGCTTTCTTCCCACTGAAGCTGGATGCTTTATCGCTTGTCTTGGTTCCCAAGCTGTTTAGCTCCACAGATGCTCACAAGCCCCACCAGCTCCCTTCATCTATGTATCTCGTATGGGCACAATTGGCCCTCAGTTCCTTTTATTTGTGTGTCTGAAATGGACAAGAGGTAGTCCATGAAGATGCATCACAATCTCCTCCAAAGCCTCCCCCGATGATCAAACTGCATAATGTGTTGCATCATTTTGGAGTCCCTTCAAATGTGAAAGATGTCTGTTTGTCATAGTATTGTGATTCATCTATGTATCTTGCTTTCAATATGCTTAGTTTTCTATTTGATCACTGGAAGGTGAATACAGGCATAGGTGACACATTGAAATGCAAAGGAATATTGTGAACATGAAAGAAACCTCATTGCAACAGGGAAATTGGTTTGGGTGGGTATAGGGAGTGTGACATTCCTCTTAACATTGGGTTCAACCCTCAGAGTGAGAAGTGTCATGGCAGAATAGGTGACAAGTAGACAGTAGACACATTGAAGGGAGGTTTGGATGGGTTTCTGTGAGATTTCTGGGCTGTCTGGCCATTTTCCAGAAGCATTCTCTCCTGATGTTTCACCCACATCTATGGCAGACATCCTCAGAGGTTGTGAGGTCTGTTGGAACCTAGGCAAGATTGGTTTATATATCTGTGCAAGAAAGAACCCTTGTCTGGTTGAGGCAGGCGTGAATGTTGCGATTGACCAGCTTGATCAGCATTGAATGGCCTTGCAGCTTCAAAGCCTGGCTGCTTCCTGCCAAGCTTTAAGTGTGTGGAGTGGCATGCAGGCCCAGAAAGCACGTGCGCCCGCTAGTGCCTGCAGCCAAGTGCCTCTTACTCTGGCAGGTGTGTGCACTTTCTGGACCAGCATGTCACACCACACCCACATTCTCTTTGGACATGTGTGTGTGTGTGTGTGTGGTGTGGTGTGACATGTAGGCCCAGAAAGCATGTGCACCTGTTACTGTATGCAGCCAAGCACCTCTTACTCTAAAGTAAGACGAGCTTAGCTGCAAGCACACACACTCTCAGGGTCAGCATGTTATGCTATATGACACACGCACTCTCTTTCCAAGGAGAGTGCGCATGTGGTGAGGCGTGCAGGCCCGGAAAGTGCTGCAGACGCATGCATTTTCTGGGTCTGCATGCCACGCCACACACACACTCTCTTTAAGTGTGTGGAGGGACATGCAGGCCCAGAAAGCACATGTGCCCACTAGTGCCTCTAGAGGAGTGGTTCTCAACCTTCCTAATGCCATGACCCCTTAATACACTTCCTCATGTTATGGTGACCCCCAACCATAAAATTAGTTTCGTTGCTACTTCATAACTGTCAATTTTGCTACTGTTATGAATCGTAATGTAAATATCTGATATGTAGGATGTATTTTCATTTGCTGGACCAAATTTGGCACAAATACACGATACGCCCCAATTTGAATACTGGTGGGATTGGGCGGGGAATTGATTTTGTCATTTGGGAGTTGTAGTTGCTGGGATTTATAGTTCACCTACAATCAAAGAGCATTCTGAACTCCACCAATGATGGAATTGAACCAAACTTGGCACACAGAACTCCCATGACCAAGAGAAAATACTGGAAGGGTTTGGTGGGCATTGACCTTGAGTTTTGGAGTTGTAGTTCACTACATCCAGAGAGCACTGTGGACTCAAACAATGATGGATCTGGACCAAATTTGACATGAATACTCAATATGCCCATGTGAACACTGGTGGAGTTTGGGAAAATAGACCTTGACATTTGGGAGTTGTAGTTATTGGGATTTATAGTTCACCTACAATCAAAGAGCACTCTGAACTCTACCAACGATGGAATTGAACCAAACTTGGCAGACAGATTGGAAAGGTTTGGTGGGTATTGACCTTGAGTTTGGGAGTTATAGTTCACCTACAATCAAAGAGCACTCTGAACTCTACCAACTATGGAATTGAACCAAACTTGGCAGACAAACCTCCATGATCAACAGAAAATACTATGTTTTCTGATGGTCTTTGGTGACCCTTCCAGGGGTCCTGACCCCCAGGTTGAGAACCGCTGCTCTAGAGTAAGAGCTGCTCAGCTGCAGGTACTGGCATGCACACACACTTTTTGGGCCTGCATAACACACACGTACTCAGCAAGGATGCAAGTTGAAACCAGGCTTTGAGTCGGGATTGGTTACAGCTTGCTTTCATGTAAAGCTGATTTTCATGTGGGGAGGGGGCTTCCTGTTCCATGCTCCCAAAGAAATAATAATTAAAAATGAAAAAACAGGAGAAACGCACACAACTCTAATGTAAAGGGTGTCAGTCCACCTTTTCTTTCTGCATTCTTCTTTCATCCACATGCACACAATGGTGATCTTGGAAGTTCAGCTCCTTAAATTATGCCTTTGAAAATTGGACTGAAAATTGGACCCAGAGTACAATTGACATGGAAGCCACCATCTAGCATTGCGCCAAAATTGCAGCTCTCCTGGGGAAACATATCAGGGATTTTCCAAATAGATGTAAACATGGCTGCTGTACCTTAAAGGGGAAATCTCTCTTCTGGGGACAGGAGTGCCCAGAATTCCTAAGCAAATGGCCATTGTCTCCTGGTGCATGTGGCATTCTAGCTTGCTTTGCTGTGGCTGAATCATCTGTGTGTTTTCTCTCCCTCTCCCTCTTTAACTAAACACAATTTACAGTATCTTAAAATGCCTTTTTCCCCTTCCTCCTTCCCCCCTGCGAATGTGAGAAGGTAATGGAGAGGAGAAAAGAGTGGGAGAAGCGAAGGAGCGAAACACCTCCTGCGCAACCCCGTTGGCAATTGCATTCATTCTAGGACACATATTAATAGTTTACAGGGAAACATCAGCTGTTTACATCTGTTCTCCCATTACGAGCACATCAATGATTCATAGAGCCATCCTGATTTGTTTAAACTTTACCTTAAGAGACTAATTAGAAATTGTTCATCAACTCTCTATCATCCACCTCTTTTTTCCCCTCTTCCATCCCAAAGAGTGGGAGAGAAGGGAGAGCCTGCAGGGAGGAATGTAAGAGGGAGGGCAAGCTGGCATTTTGGATTCGCATTTCAGAACATGAAATTCAAATGGAAAGCCCCGTTTTGGAAGAAAGGGCATCCTGGTGAGTTTATAGAACGGCTTCCTAAGCAAGTGAGCAAGCTTTGAGCTTTGGGGCTAATGATAATTCTCCTATTCCGGCCCTCTGGAGTTGCCCAAAAGGCTACATTCCCTTATTCCTGACATCATCTTTGGTGGTTCCTAGTTGTCATCGATTCTCTCTTATGTGTGTTTTTCCATTCTCTCCTATTTTACTGGATATTAAGGTTTGGCCCCAAGTCTCCACTTCCGTGGGTCATCTCCCAGTTGTTGTTGTTGGAGGTTTAGTACAGCTGCTAAATCATCAGCAACTATAAGATCTATCAACCAAAAGGTTGCAAGTTCAAAGCCCCGGGTCGGGGTGAGCAGCCGACCATCAGCCCTGCTCACTGTTTACCTAAGCAGTTCAAAAACAGTTTTATAAAGCTGCTTTGTTGTTGTTCATTCGTTCAGTCGTCTCCGACTCTTCGTGACCTCATGGCCCAGCCCACACCAGAGCTCCCTGTCGGCCGTCACCACCCCCAGCTCCTTCAAGGTCAGTCCAGTCACTTCAAGGATGCCATCCATCCATCTTGCCCTTGGTCGGCCCCTCTTCCTTTTGCCTTCCACTTTCCCCAGCATCATTGTCTTCTCTAGGCTTTCCTGTCTCCTCATTGATGTGGCCAAAGTACTTCAACTTTGTCTCTAGTATCCTTCCCTCCAGTGAGCAGTCGGGCTTTATTTCCTGGAGGATGGACTGGTTGGATCTTCTTGCAGTCCAAGGCACTCTCAGAACTTTCTTCCAACACCACAGTTCAAAAGCATCTATCTTCCTTCGCTCAGCCTTCCCTAAGGTCCAGCTCTCACATCCATAGGTTACTATAGAAAAATTAGGTACCACTAAAAGCGGGGGAGGTGTTTTACAATGCCATAAAGAAAAGAAGATCAGAAAATGCTGGAATGAGGAAGTCCTGACTGCTCTTCGTTATAGAGGATGGAGTGACAGCACCCCTTGTGGACTCGAGCCCAACCATCCATGGCATCAAAACAACACCTCCTTCTGTGCTGTCTGTCTGTGTACTGTCTATACAAACAACATTGAATGTTTGCCGTGTATGTGTACTTGTGATCCACCCTGAGTCTGCTTTAGGGTGAGAAAGGCAGAATATAAATAAAGTGTTATTGTTGTTGTTGTTATATTTATTTATATACCATTTTATCTCCCAAGGATCTGCGATGGCACAGCAGGTTAATCTGCTGAATTGCTGAACTTGTTGACCAGAATGTCAGTGGTTTGAATCTGCAAGAGGCGGTGATCTTCCATCATTGGCCCCAGCTTCTGCCAACCTCGCAGTTCAAAAACATGCAAATGTGAGTAGATAAATAGGTACCACTCCAGAGGGAAGGTAACAGTGCTCCATGCAGTCATGCTGGCCACATGACCTTGGAGGCGTCTACGGACAACACTGGCTCTTTGGCTTAGAAATGGAGATGAGCACCACCCCCTAGAGAAGGGGTCTTCAAACTACGGCCTGGGGGCCACATGCGGGCATTTATCTGGCCCACCGAGGAGGAGGCCTCCTTCTCAGTGGAATCAGTCTTGGCTGTGCTAACACAGAGCTCCTTTCATTCTTTCTGTCTCCCCCTCATGCTCTCTTTCTCTCACTTTCACAATATGTAATTACATATTGTTTTTGTGATAAATCACTATGTTTTATGTTCAGTTTGTAACAATGAAAATACATCCTGCATATTGTTGGCTTATGTTTAACTTCCTGTCCATGAGGACCCCAAGATCTTTTTCACACGTACTGCTCTCGAGCCAGGCCTTGTCCCCCATTCTTTCTCTTTGCATTTAATTTTTTCTGCCTAAGTGGAGTATCTTGCATTTGTCCCTGTTGAACTTCATTTTGTTAGATTTGGCCCATTGTCTCTCTAATCTGTTCAGATCGTTTTGAATTCTGCTCCTGTCTTCTGCCTGCAAACTTGATGATCATGCCCTCTAGCCCTTCATCTAAGTCAGGGGTCCTCAAACTAAGACCTGGGGGCCGGATACAGCCCTCCAAGGTCATTTACCCGGCCCCTGCCCAGGGTCAACCTAAGTCTGAAATGGCTTGAAAGCACACAACAACAACAACAACAACAATTCTATCTCATCAGCCAAAAGCAGCTCCACACATCACATTGCAATACTAATAAGTTTATATTTGTAAAAATGTTCTTCATTTAATTATTGTATTGTTTAAAGTGTTTTTTGCACTACAAATAAGATATGTGCATAAGAATTCATTATTATATTTTTCAAATTATAATCCGGCCCTCCAAGAGTTTGAGGGACTGCAACCTGGCCCTCTGTTTAAAAAGTTTGAGGGCCCCTAATTTAAGTCATTGATAAAGATCCTGAGCAGGACCGGGCCCAGGACGGAAAGCGTCTCCACTGGGGCCGGGAAATGGGATTTCACAGACCACGCATAAACCACAGGCCACATCTTCCCCACACCATGAAAACAATGGATTATCCAGTCATCCCAGGAGAGCATTTCGGATTTGAAGAAAAGGTCACGGATGGGCATAGGCCGTGCCGTGATCTATCACGTCCGCTTCCGACGAGAGAGTCCAACGTTTCTTCTTTGGAGAGTTTGCAGTCGTATCAGGGGAGAAAATAAAGCAATGCAAGTTGCAAAGGGAGAGATGTAGTCAAATCATCCAGAAGTCGAAATCGACAACGCATTTCTGGCATGAAAAATGACATGACAAATGAAGATCTGTACAAAACATGGGGACGCGGGGTTCGCATGACTATATATTTATGCTCCGTATCCAAAAGACAGATGAGATTTTCTTTCCCATCTCCCATCCACTCTCTCTCTACTTCCAGTTCCAAGGGAGCCTTGAAATCTACTCAGAACATCAGTACAAATTGGGGAGCTTTCTCCCCCCGCTTTCGCCCCGCTCTTTTGTGCATCGCATCAATATGGGCATGTACAACCCCTTGAGAATTATAATGAAAGCTCTTTGGGCTTTAATAGATACACTCTCCTCGGCTGCTCTCGAATTGCATTCCTTCCAACTAATTCTTCCATTATCCTGCCTTAATGAACAACCGCTGGCAATGCAGGCTGCTGCGACTCGCGAGGCATGCTAAGGTTTCCATTCTGGTTTCCCATGCCGCAACTCAGGGTTTCATTACCTTCCGTTGCCTCCTCCAGATTATAAATGTCCAGGATCCTACTGCAGAGTGCAAAACAAGAGGAAAGGGAGAGGGAGAAAACATCCAATACGGAAAGCTTTGTGCAGCAAGCATGGATTAGCATGAAATGAGAGAAAGAGAAGGGGCCTCAGAGGTCATCTAGCTCACCCCCTTCCCCCAACTAATGGAGGAAATCTATTACTACACATTTGGACAATCCGCAACCATGCTGTTGGTCCTCCTCAACGGCTAGCAACTGATTTAGATGAAAGAGAAGAAACACATGTGGTTGACCAGAAAAAAATATCTAAAACTACACAACAGAATGTTCTCATGGACAAGTTAAACATGAGCCAACAATGCGACGGGGCAGCAAAAAAAGCCAATGGGATTTTGGCCTGCATCAATAGGAGTCTAGTGTCTGGATCCAGGGAAGTCATGCTCCCCATGCTCTATTCTGCCTTGGTTAGAACACACCTGGAACATTGTATCCAATTCTGGGCCCCACAATTGAAGAGAGATATTGACAAGCTGGAACTCTCTGCCCCGGAGTGTGGTGGAGGCTCCTTCTTTGGAAGCTTTTAAACAGAGGCTGGATGACCATCTGTCAGGGGTGATTTGGATGCAATATTCCTGCTTCTTGGCAGGGGGTTGGACTGGATGGCCCATGAGGTCTCTTCCAACTCTTTTGATTCTATGAAAATTGGAATGTGTCCAGAGGAGGGTGACTAAAATGATCAAGGGTCTGGAGAACAAGCCCAATGAGGAGCGGCTTAAGGAGCTGGGCATGTTTAGCCTGAAGAAGAGAAGGCTGAGACGAGACATGATGAGGGCCATGATAAATATGTGAGGGGAAGTCCAGGGCGGGGGGGAGGAGGAAGCAAGCTTTTTTCTGCTGCCCTGGAGACTAGGGCGCAATGGAATTCAAACTACAAGAAAGAGATTCCACCTGAACATGAGGAAGAACTTCCTGACTGTGAGAGTTGTTCAGCAGTGGAACTCTCTGCCCGGACTGTGGTGGAGGCTCTTTCTTTGGAGGCTTTTAAACATAGGCTGGATGCCCATCTGTTGGGGGTGCTTTGAATGCGATTTTCCTGCTTCTTGGCAGAATGAGGTTGGACTGGATGGCCTACGAGGTCTCTTCCAACTCTAGGATTCTAGGTAAACAATAAAACACATATCATAAAAAATATACACAATCTAAGCATATAAAGAATTTAAACTGACAACAATCTATCAACAAATTAAAACCACATATAAAAACACTATTGTATAAAACAACAAAATAAAAACTTGATTTTTAGGGAATATTTCAAAGCTAAGGATGACCAATGACGATCAAATAGTGAAGAGTAGAGACCTCACACAGGCAATGAAGATTCACATAGTCAAAGCAATGGTATTCCTCATAGTAACCTTTGGATGCGAGAGCTGGACCATGAGGAAGACTGAGTGGAGGAAGAGAGATGCTTTGGAACTATTGTTTACCTGTGCGGCACTGGATTTTTGCTGGATTTGTAAGCCTGCCTTGAATCCCTTCTTGGGTTGAGAAAGACGGGGTCAAAATGAATTGAATAAATAATAAATAAATACAAGTGATGCTGTTTTACCATGCCATTGTATATAATGGGGCTTGAGCATCCATGGATTTTGGTATCCTGGAACCAAACTTCAGAAGACACTAGGGCCACACCATATTATTTTGGAGCAGTGCTTGAAGAAATTACTTTTCTGGATGATCATAGTGGGTGGGCATTTAGGGAGCCATCGTTCCAAATACTTGCTCTAATAGGTGGTGTTATCCCCTGATTCCAACGAGGCATTTTCCTAGCTTGATGGATCCCTTTTCCGATGTCCCTCCTGTTTGTTTCGACTGTATATATATCACGCCCAATTATGACAGGTGCTGTTTTATGCCTGTGTTTGACTTTTACGGGTATCGTAAACAGCCCAGCTGGCAATTGACTAGGAGGAGTTCCTAGTGAGAGATGCAGGGAGATAAATAAGACAAAGTTGGATTTGGAACACATCTACACTTCTCTGGCTTGTGCTGCACACATGTGTCTTGATCCAGAGGGATTTTGTTCTATTTTGTTTGGTCAAAGTGACCATGATTGGGTCTTCTCATTTATTGGTGGGACTTCCACTGTAACATTTCACATTCTTGGGTCATACCATCATGTTAAGCTTTCGTAATGCAGTGTTCCAGGACCACCCGCAATAAGTGAAGATCCGTGAAGTAGGGATGCGCTTCCCCCCCTCTATATATACTAGCTTTACCCGCCACACGTTGCTGTGGCCAAACTTCCCTCCCTCTTTCTCTCCTTTTTTCTTTCTCTCCTTCCTTCCTTCCCTCCCTCTTTCCTATCTTCCCTCTTTTTCTTTCCCTTCTTCTTTCTTCCTTCTCTACCTTTTTCTTTTCTCTCTTCCTTTGCTCTGGTTCCATCCTCCCTTGTCTCTTTCCTTCCTTCCCTCTCTCTTTCTCTATTTCATTCCTTCTCTCTTTCCTTCCTTCTTTCACTTTTTTTATTTTCTTCTCTCCTTCCTTCCTTTTCTACCTTTCTTTCTTTCCTTCTCTCCTTCCCTCCTTCTTTCCCTGTTTCTCTCCCCCTTCTCTCCTTCCTTCTCTACTCTTCTTTCTACTCTTCTTTCTACTCTTCTACTCTTCTTTCCTTCCTTCTCTCCTTCCCTCCTTCCTTCTCTTTTTCTCTCCCTCTTTCTCTCCCACCTTCTCTACTTCCTTCCCTCCCTCTTTTTTGCTACTCCCTCCCTCTAATTTTTCTACTGTTATGAATCATCATGTAAACATCTGAGATGCAGAATGGATTTTTCATTCACTGGATGGGTTTTCATTCACATATACCCAATACACCCAAATCTGAATACTGCTGGGGTTGATTTTGTCATTTGGGAGTTGTAGTTGCTGGGATTTATAGTTTACCTGCTATCTAAGAGCATTCTGAACTCCACCAATTATGGAATTGAACCACACTTGGCACACGGAACTCCAAGAACCAACAGCAAATGCTGGAAGGGTTTGGTGTGCATTGACCTTGAGTTTTGGAGTTGTAGTTCACTTACATCCAGAGAGCACTGTGGACTCAAACAATGATGGATCTGGACCAAACTTGGCACGAATACTCCATATGCCCAAATATGAACACAGATGGAGTTTGGGGAGTTGATGGAAAATAGAACTTGAGATTTGGGAGTTGTAGTTGCTGGGATGTATAGTTCACCTACAATCAAAGAGCCTTCTGAACCCCACAAACAATAGAATTGGGCCAAACTTCCCACACAGAGTCCCCTTGACCAATGGAAAATACTGTGTTGTTGTAGGTTTTTTCGGGCTATATGGCCATGTTCTAGAGGCATTCTCTCCTGACGTTTTGCCTGCATCTATGGCAAGCATCCTCAGAGGTAGTGAGGTCTGTTGGAACTAGGAAAATGGGTTTATATATATGTGAAGAGATCAGGGTGGGACAAAGACCTCTTGTCTGTTGGAGCTAGGTGTGAATGTTTCAACTGACCACCTTGATTAACATTGGATGGCCTGGCAGTGCCTGGAGCAATCTTTTGTTGAGAGGTGATTAGGTGTCCCTGATTGTTTTGTTTCCTGGTGGTCTTTGGCGTCCCACTTGACACTTCCTCATGACCCCCCCCCCCACAGGGGTCCCAACCTTCATGTTGAGAAATGCTGTCCTATCTGACCTGGGAAGTGAATCAGAGTTGGCCTTGGTTAGTACTTAGATGGGAGACTGCCAAGGACTATCAGGTGCTCTTGGCTGTGTTTCTGACAAAACTGACAAAACCTTCTTGCCTAAGAAAAACCTTGTAAAATTCACGGAGTCACCACGAGCAATGGACAACTGGAAGATGTAACATACACACCTTGGAATATTGTCATCTTTCTTTCCCTCTTGTGTGAATTCTGGTTGCCTCACCTAAAACAACCCTCAGCAACAACAGAAGGTGATTTCACAAACCATGAATTTCCCATGCTCCACAAAGCAGCCACTAGGATAGATGTTCTGCAGCTTGCCTATGGAATTTTGTGGAGCATAGAAATGTTTCATGTTAAGGGGAAGAGATGCCCCCCCCCCATCGCTGAAAGAAAGGGGTGCTTATATTTCCATCTTTCTTCCAGGCGGGAAGTTCTGCATCCTTATGGCACTAAGGCAGCAACACAGGGCTTTCTTGTCTTGTGTCTTGAAGGCTCCCAGGCAGCCAGAAGCAAACAAGGCCCCCTGAGAGACACTTACTTCAAGAGGAAAGCCCCAGGGGTGGAAAAGACATTTTTGTTATGGCAAATGACTGACAAGAAGCAGCTCTAGCTTCCTGTGCTCTGCTTTTTATAGCAGTGTTTTATGTATGGCTGCATTCAGAAGCAGGTTACAACCTGGGCTGTAATGCACCGAGACTGCACACGCCTGCGATCACCTGTCAGGGGAAGGAAGAGCATGTCAAAAGCGAGCAAGTCCCTCCTTTCTCGATGGAAGTCATGCTCCCCATGCTCTATTCTGCCTTGGTTAGACCACACCTGGAATATTGTGTCCAATTCTGGACACCACAATTGAAGGGAGATGTTGCCAAGCTGGGATGTGTCCAAGGAGGGTGACTAAAATGATCAAGGGTCTGGAGAACAAGCCCTATGAGGAGTGCCTTAAAAAGCTGGGCATGGTTAGCCTGAAGAAGAGAAGACTAAGAGGAGACTTTTTTTTTGTCGCTGAGAATTGGCCGTCTGCAAGGACATTGCCCAGGGAACGCCCAGATGAACTGATGTTTTTTTATCATCCTTGTGGAGACATGATAATCATATATAAGTATGTAAGAGGAAGTCACAGGAAGGAGGGAACAAGCTTCTTTTCTGCTGCCCTGGAGACTAGGACGTGGAACAATAGCTTCAAACTACAAGAAAGGAGATTCCACCTGAACATTAGGAAGAACTTCCTTACTGTGAGAGCCATTCAGCAGTGGAACTCTCTGTCCCGGAGTGTGGTAGAGGCTCTTGGCAGAATGGGGTTGGACTGGATGGCCCACCAGGTCTCTTCCAACTCTATGATTCTATGGTTACTTACTTTACTACTTACTTAGGCAAACCCTCGTTGTCCGAGTAAGATTGTCTTCCAAGTTCAGTCTCCTGATGGTGGGTACCTGACTGTGGAGCCCTATTCTTGATCCGCATCTTCTCCCGCAGTGAGGGCATCGGTTTCCAGGTGGACGTCAGTTCTGGTTGGGGTTGGCTTGACACACCTTCCTTTTGGCACGTTTCTCCCTTTCACCCTCCATTCGTGCCCGTTCAACTTCTACAACAGTGCTGGTCACAGCTGACCTCCAACTGGAATGCTCAAGGGCCAGGGCTTCCCAGTTCTCTATGTCTATGCCACAGTTTTTAAGGTTGGCTTTGAACCCATCTTTAAATCTCCTTTTCTGTCCTCCAACATTCCATTTTCCATTTTTGAAGGACTTCTGGGTCGGCCCTGCTCTCGGTCCTGCCTCCTTCGCAGGCTTGCTTGGCGGGGGCGAGAGACAGGACCTTCTCAGTGGTGGCCCCTTGGCTATGGAACGCCCTCCTTAGGGATATAAGATCTGCACCCTCCCTCCTAACATTTTGAAAAAGAGTTTAAACCTGGCTTTTTGAGCAAGCTTTCACTAATGCAGCATAATTATATGAAATCATGGAATGACTAGACGATGCAATTGGATAATGACTTTGGCAAGGAGATGTTTATGATAATGTTTTTATGGCTTTGTAAAGTTTTTTATATTATATGTTGAATGTTTTAATAGTATTTTATGGTTGTTTTAATTGTTTTATAATTGTTGAGGCATCGAATTGTTGCTAACTGTGAACCGCCTTGAGTCACCTCCGGGCTGAGAAAGGTGATATACAAATATGGTAAATCAATCAATAAATAAAGTGAGACCTGAGTAACTGTTGAGTATCCAAGGGTGATTTTGAGGTCTTTCATCCATAGGGTCACCATGAGTTGAAATCAACTTGATGGCAGGCAATAGTCCCATGGAAATCATTGCTGAGTGTTGAGACAACGTCTTGATAAACCCCACTGATTCAATGGGTTTATTCCATCGGGGATTCAGCCTTGGATTACAGCTGCTAACACTCTTCACCATTGCCAGGGCAGCTTGGGAATGATGGGAATAATCTGCCCCAGGCCACTTAGGCTCGAAAGGACAAACAGTGAAGATGGTAGTAGGGCTGCGTGTTGTACCTCAGCTGGGGTTCACCTTGCTCAAGCAATCACCAGGAAGCCCAACATAAGAATAAACAGTTTTTAAAAAGCACACACAGTAAAAGTAAAAAATCCAAATAGGTAAAGGTTTTCCCTTAACATTAAGTCCAGTCATGTCCGATTCTGGGGTTGATGTCATCTCCATGTCTAAGCCAAAGAGCTGGCATTATCTGTAGACACCTCCAAGGTCATGTGGCTGGCATGACTACATGGAGTGCCGTTACCTTCCCGCCGGAGCTGTACCTATTGATCTACTCACATTTGCATGTTTTCGAACTGTTAGGTTGGCAGAAGCTGGGGCTAACAGCAGGAGCTCATGCCGCTCCCCGGATTCAAATCAGTCAACAATCAGTCAGCAGCTCAGCGGTTTAACTCACTGCGCCACTGGGGGCTCCAAATAAGTAAAATCCAAAGAAATATCCAAATAATTATCCAAATAAAAATCCAAATAGGTAAGAAAAAAGGGTCTCAAAAACCAGAAACTCCAAAGCAAAAGGTTAAAGCATGAATATAAATCCAAGGAGCAGGGTAAACTCATGAGCTGGAATAATCCACAGACGAGGATTCACTTAAGTGATCCAAGAATCAAAGAACAATTCATGAGGTTGAGTTCATGGTAAAATCCCCAAGACTTAAAGCAAAACTTGACCAGGACATGACTTGAAGCGGGAAACAAGGCAAGAGCTCCTTGCTCTAATTGCTAAGTTGCTTGATCTAAAAACTGAAAGCAGTTTTCCCCCCTTAATAAGGACAGCAATGCATGAAAGCATTCCTTCATCCGCTTTTTCCCATCGCCTGACTTGCATCTGGAATTCTTCTTATGCAGAAGCAGTTATGCTTCTCTATCTAATCTCTCTTCCTCTCTTTGCTGCCTGTCATCCTGCAAAACAGTTTCGTTTTCACAGAGAGAGTCCACCAAAACCCCTCCGTTCTCCCAGCCGGGGAATTGCCATCCTGCTCCGCTCTGTCTGAACACCTTCAGAAACACCAGGACCTGCAGACCCTGCACCCCCAGACCCCTCATCAACATCCCCAGCTGGCTGCACTATATCCAACCCCTCCACATCATCCTCAGCTGGCTGAGCTACAACACTGAGTTAGGAAGCAACATAATTTTGAACCAAAGATCTTCAGTGTTTTTTTTTTCCAGCCTACAATTCAGACTGCTTGTTTGCACCTTAAAATGGCTTTGGAGGACATTCCCAATCAGCATACAGGACACAATGGAAGCAACCAGGTAGTCAATCGTGCTTTATTCTTCCTCCATTTTTGAAGGGTAGTTTACCCAGAAGGAGCCATGCCACACCTGAGCCAAAAAGAGAAGATGAACCTCCTTGTAAACATTTCATGAATTATGAAGTGTTCTGATGGTGGCCAAAAACATGGCAGGCACATCTGTTGTGGAGAGGAGGGAGGAAGGTGTTCAATTCACACCCTGGAGGATTTGCATGAGGGTTATTAAAATAAGACACGCAGGCAGAGAGAAAGCACCTTGTCTGTAGTTCTTGGCATTGCCAGCTCCTGCTCTTGATGGGCTTTTCTTTTCAGTTCTCTCTCTCTCCTCCCCCAATCCTTCCTTTTAAAAAGGGACAATTAGTCATTGAAAAGAAACCACAATGAGATGTGGCAGAAGAGGAAGTGCAATTTGAATTTCAATGCAACATCTGAGGAGTGAGAGGAGAGACGAGGGCGTGATGGAGCTGCCAATCAAGGAGGCCTGTCCTTTGGCTGGAACAACCCATGCGCCATGCCGGTTGCTGTGGTGGTGAGCTTGACAGTGGTGCCATGCTATGCGCTGGAATCCCAAAATACCAACAACAAGGCTTCAATCTGACTTTTCCGGGCAGGAGGCAAAGACCCTCTTCTGGTGTTCTTTTGTATCCCATAAAGGAAACTGTTTGTTCCGATCTAGAGCTTTCTTTGCACACAATCCCTAATTATCTGCCAGGCGTCAGATCAAGAAAGAGAGATCCCAGAATGCCTTGTGCTAAGCATCCCTATTGTAGATAAACAAAGCTCCCCCTAAACACACACACATACACACACATCCTTGAGCTTACTGGCAGCCTTGCCTTTATCATAGTTTCCACACTCACGAGAGCTCCTTTCCATTGTTCTTCTCATGAGTTACAAAAACCAAAAAGAGGCCAATAGGACGAAGGAGAGCAGAGTCAACCAGCTTCTAGTCTGTGATACTGAACGAATGTAGGAGATGGTCCACCTTCCAAAACAAACTTCTCTTGGGTTGTTGTAGGTTTTTTGGGCTGTATGGCTATGTTCTAGAAGCATTGAAGGGAAATGTTGACAAGCTGGAATGTGTCCTGAGGACGGCAACTAATATGATCAAGGGTCTGGAGAACAAACCCTATGAGGAGCGGCTTAAAGAGCTGGGCATGTTTAGCCTGCAGAAGAGAAGGCTGAGAGGAGACATGATGAGGGCCATGTATAAATATGAGACAGGGAGGAGGGAGCAAGCTTGTTTTCTGCTGCCCTGGAGACTATTTATTTATTTATTTATTTTAAAATTTTATATCCCAATCTTCTCTACCTCCGTAGAGGGACTCAGATCAGCTGACTAGGACATGGAGCAATGGCTTCAAACTACAGGGAAGGAGATTCCACCTGAACATTGGGAAGAACTTCCTGACCGTGAGAGCTGTTCAGCAGTGGAACTCTCTGCCCCAGAGTGTGGTGGAGGCTCTTCTTTGGAGGCTTTGAAACAGAGACTGGATGACCATCTGTCAAGGGTGCTTTGAATATGACTTTCCTGCTTCTTGGCAGAATGGGGTTGGACTGGATGGCCCATGAGGTCTCTTCCAACTCTAGGATTCTATGATTTTGAGTGATTTTTTTTTTATAATTTCTTAGCCGTTGGTAACTACTTTTGGTAATTGTTTAGAATACCATGCAAGGGCTCCATGCAGTGCAGTGGATGAAACCACTGAGATGCTGAACTTGCTGACCAAAAGGTCAGCAGTTCAAATCTGGGGAGCAGCGAAAGCTCCTGCTGTTAGCCCCAGCTTCTGCCAACCCAGCAGTTCGAAAGCATGTAGATGTGAGTAGCTTAATAGGTACCGCTTCTGCAGGAAGGTAATGGTGCTCCATGAAGTCATGACAGCCACATGACCTTGGAGGCATCTACAGACAGTGTCGGCTCTTTAGCTTAGAAATGGAGATGAGCACCACTCCGCAGAGTCAGACTCAATTAGATTTAATGTCAAGGGGAAACCTTTACCTTTACGTACCATGCTTGGATAGAATATAAAACATTTCTGTGGCATTTGTGAATAGAACGGAATAAAATCAAGTGAATATAACAATACTTCCTCCTCAATCATATGCTATATAACTTTCAGAACCATATAACTTTCATCAACATGGTTAGGTAACGTCCTTCTCTTTCAAATATAATTCCTTCTCAGCCTTCTAACCATGTTGACATAAGTTATATGGTTCTTAAAGTTATATAGTATCAGTTTTATGAATTCACAACAGAAAAAGACAGATGTAATAATATCAATGTGGAACTGAAGTAAACTACTGTGTAACAAATACGCTTTGTGTGCACAATAATTAATAAATAAACATTTCTTTGTTTCAACTAATATATTGGAGTCTCGTGTCAAGTTACAAGACTGAAGATACATTCCTGAAAGCCAGCTGAAGGTCCAGGGTGGGAGAAAGAACTCTGGTCTGTTGGAGGTAGGTGTGAATATTTCAAAACTCAAATACGGGGGAACTCCAGAGAAGAAACAATCAGAAACATCTAATCACCTCTCAACAAGGAATTCCCCCAGGCAGTAACAGGGCATACAAAAAACTGTCAGGCCATCAAAAGCTAATCAAGGTGGCCAATTGAAACATTCACACCTAGCTCCAACAGACAAGAGTTATGATGAGTAGCTGCTACTCGTATGTGATAGTTTTGGAATATGTGGTCTTCTTAAAATACATACTTTTGGAATCGGTGGCCAGTTTTGGAATCTGTTTTTCTCAAATTATACAGAATGGTGTTGGAATTACTTTCAACACCTTTCCCCTTTCAATGGGTTTTAGCGAAAGGTATTCCCAGGGCCATTATGGGATGCAAAGATATGCCATCTGTTCCTTGAATTTTATGGCAGGAAAAGAATAATTGCTTTGTTCATTCCTACCCATAAAACCTGTTCTGGTCCATCTTCCATTGGAAAAAGAAAGCAAATACGCATGCATTCATATTTAAACAGTATTTCAGCATGCATATTTAATTGTATTTTTCTCCAAATACCTATTTCTGATGTGTTTTCGTATGCTTCTTGGAACAAGCAAACGGACACATTTGGATCCATTCTCAAATTACTTCCATTATGGATATGAAGGGCGGCAAACAAATGGCAAAGACACTCGCTCTACTCATAGAGTGTGCCGTTTTGGTATGAGGGTTGAATGAAAAGTAATGCCTCCACCTTTGTTGCTTGGGTTTGGATGGGAATATTTTAATAAATCAAAGACAGAAACAATCCCTAGAATGTGCTCTTTAACTACCACTATTCGCTTTTCCACATAATCACCAGACAATTGGATTCATTTCTGCCAACGATGAACAAGTTTTCTGAAGCCATCACGGAAGAAGTTGACACTCTGTTTCCACAACCAGCATCTCACAGTTCTCTCATCCTGGGTACCCATCATGCACAGATCTTCCGACAGCCAAGCAAAGCAATAATGTGACCCACACGTTCTTGTGAAATGCCAATTATGCTTGAAATTTCTCCCTGAGTGATATGACGATTGTCTTGAATCAACCTGTCAACCTTTTCCTTGTGAAACTCAGTGGTTGCTGTCACAGGATGTCCAACTCTTTGTCATACAAGTCAGATGTTCCCACCTCAACATCTTTAAACTTACTTGCCCAATGACACGCAGTACTCACATCAACACAATCACCATAAACAGCTTGCATTCTCTGATTAATCTCCTTTGGGGTGAGACCTTCTGCTGTCAAGAATTCAAAGACTGCACATTGCTTAAGTCGCATTGACTGACTGTCTGCACAGGGTTCCATACTTCACACTTTAATGACACAACCATTCAATGCTAAGGCTTCCCAACAAAATGAAACTGTAGAGGAGAGTCTACTGAACAAGCCAGTACCTGCCGAATGCCAGTACTGCCATCTGGTGAGGAGTTACGAAGGTGGAGGCATTATTTTTCATTCAACCCTCGTATTTTGAAAGAGCAAAAGGTTCCTTAGAATTCATCTCATGAAGAAATTAATATGGATTCAGTCTTTCAAGAGCCACCACACCTAGCATTATTGGCAAAATTGTGTGGATTCCCTTTTTTGTAGCCTCTGAGATGGTAAACATTGCCAACACACGATGCCTCCATTAAACTGAGATTCTCTCTGTGTGTACACTTTCTCACACACACAATGTCCTTAAATCTCCTTAAGTGCTGGAAACGGTTGTAATAGGATTTGGCAGGAGGGTGGAATCCTCACATCACATCACCTTTGATAACGGCTTTTTCCCCAAAAGCTTTATGACCAAAGGACACCAACTGTGACACCAAGATGTACAGCAAGTGACATGCTGGAAGCAAAACTGAGCTCCTTAGCGATGCAGGGATGTGGTCAGTGTTCAAATGCTTGCCAACAGGAAAGATGTACCACAGAGGTATGCATTTATGTGTACTAGTGGTCAAGGGGAATGGCGAATTCACTCTGAATGTCTAACACACACTTTAAAGTTGCTGTCTAAGGTGCTGAAACGATTTTAAAGGTAGGTTCAGCATCTTGGATAACACCTTAGATCAGGCAGGGGCAAACTTGGGGGGGCGCATGGTGGGTCAGAGCTGGGTGGAGGGGGGGGGGGCGGGGAGGAATGAGCTCTCCCCAAGCCCCCTTCCTTGCCCTTTCCTCCCCTTCCTCTTCTCTTTCAGAGGCAGAAAGTGAAGGAAACACAGGAAAAGTTTGGATCCCCAAAGCCAGCGTTTCTCAGCCTGGGGGTCAGGACCCCTGGGGGGGTCGCCAGGGGGTGTCAGGGGGGTCACCAAAGACCATCAGAAAACACAGTATTTTGATCTATTGATCATGCAGGTTTTGTGTGGGAAGTTTGCCCCAATTCTATCGTTGGTGGGGTTCAGAATTATAGGTGAACTATAAATCTCAGCAACTACAATCCCCAAATGTCAAGGTCTATTTTCCCCAAACTCCCAAAAGTGTTCATGATTGGGCATATTAAGTATTCATGCCAAGTTTGACATCAAGATTCATCATTGTTTGAGTTTACAGTGTTCTTTGGATGTAGGTGAACTACAACTCCAAAACTCAAGGCAAAACTCACCTAACCCTTCTAGTATTTTCTGCTGGTCATGGGAGTTCTGTGTGCCAAGTTTGGTTCAATTCCATCACTGGTGGAGTTCGCAATGCTCTTTGATTGTAAGTTAACTATAAATTCCAGCAACTACAGCTCCCAAGTGACAAACTCCCCCCAACCCCACCAGTATTCAAATTTGGGCATATTGAGTATTTGGGATTTGAAAATACATCCTGCATATAAGATATTTACATTACGATTCATAACAGTAGCAAAATTACAGTTATGAAGTAGCAATGAAATGTTATGGTTGGGGGTCACCACAACATGAGGAACTGTACTAAGGGGTCACGGTATTAGGAAGCTTGAGAAACACTGCCCAAAGGGTTTGTTTGTTTGTTTGTTTGTTTATTTATTTATTAGACATTTATATGCCACCCTTCTCACCCCAAAGGGGACTCAGAGCAGCTTACAAGTAAAAAGGGTTGGCCTTGGTCAGAATGAGATGGTGGACGGGAGAGAAAAAGTGTATCCATATTTCTGATATAGAATCCTAGAATCCTAGAGCTTGAAGAGACCCCCAAGAGCCATCCAGTCAAACCCCCTGTCATGCAAGAAGGCACAACCAGAGCACTCCCAATAGACAGCCTCTGAGAATAATAATAATAATAATAATAATAATAATAATAATAATAATAATTTATATTCCACTCTATCTCCCCAGAGGAACTCAGGGCGGATTTCACCACACTCCAAGGAAGTCTATGCCACCCTCCAACAGCTCTTACTCTCAGAAAGTTCTTCCTAATCTTATCAGGTGAATGCCTTTCCCTGCCATTTGAACCCATTGCTTTCATCTTGTGCCCTGGTCTCTAGATCAGCAGAAAGACAGTTTTCTCCTCCTCCTTCTCCTCAATGGGACACCCTTTGCAATCTTGAAACATGATTCTCATGTTCCCTCTCCTTCTTCTTCCTTCTTCCTTTCCTCCTGGGATGTTTACCTGGGAAAAGAAAAGGTAAACTTCTCTTCCTTTTATCCTTGTCTTCCTCCCTTTCTTCTTTCTTCCTGCATCCCTCCTTCTTTCCCTTCCATCCTTTCATCCTCCTTCCTTCCCTCCTTCCCTTTTTTCTCCCTTCTTCTTTCCTCCTTCCTTCTCTTCTTTCCTTCTCCCTTTCCTTCCCTCCTTCTCTCCCTTCCTTCCTCTCTTCCTCCTTTTTCCATCCTTTCTTCCTTCTTCCTTTTTCTCCTGGGGGATGTTTATCTGGGAGAAGAAAAGGTAAACATCCCCCAGGAGGGAAGGAAGAAGAAGAAGAGAAGGAAAGAAGGAAAGAAGGAGAAGGGGGAAGAATGGAGGGAGGAAAGGGAGGAAGGAAAGAGAGAAGGAAGGAAAGAAGAAAGGGAGGAATACAAGGATAAAAGGAAGAGAAGGCAGGAAAGGTGGAAGGGAAGGGAAGGGAGGGAGGGAGGAAAGAGAGAAGGAAGGAAAGACAAAAGGGAAGGAGGGAAGGAAGGAAGGAAGGAGAAAGAGAGAGGGGGAATGAGGGAGGAAAGAGGGAAGGAAGGGAAGGAAGGGAGGGAAAAGGAGGAAGGGAGAAGGAGGGAGGGAAGAAAGAGGGAGGTAAGGGGAGAG
>NW_026844367.1:8159380-8170856 GCF_025583915.1 Anolis sagrei ordinatus | reverse complement strand
AGGACGAGGCGAGGCCCCGTCCTGAAGCCAGGAGAAGGCAGGCTCGGCCCAGGGAAGCAGCAGGTGGCGCGGCCCCAAAAGGTGACTCCCCCTTCCCTGGGCCCAGCCTGGCCTCCTCCTGATGTTTCACCTGCATCGGGACCCATGAGGGGATCGCAAGGGGGTGTCAGGGGGGTCACTGAAGACCATCGGGAAACATAGTATTTTCTGTTGGTCACGGGGGGTTCTGTGTGGTAAGTTTGGCCCAATTCTATCTTTGGTGGGGTTCAGGATGCTCTTTGATTGTAGGTGAACTAGAAATCTGAGCAACTACAACTCCCAAACTTCAAGGTCTATTTTCCCCAAACTCCACCAGTGTCCACATTTGTTGAGTATCAGTGTGAAGTTTGGTCCAGATCCATCATTGTTTGAGTCCACAGTGCTCTCTGGATATAGGTGAACTATAACTTCAAAACTCAAGGCCAATGCCCACCAAAACCCTTCCAGTGTTTTCTTTTGGTTATAGAAGTTCTGTGTGCCAAGTTTGGTTCGATTCCATCGTTGGTGGAGTTCAGAATGCTCTTTGATTGTAGGTGAACTATGAATCCCAGCAACTACAACTCCCAAATGACAAAATCAACCCTCCCCCCCAACCCCACCAGTATTCAAATTTGGGCATATTTGGTATTTGCCTCAGATTTGGTCCAGTGAATTAAAATACATCCTGCGTATCAGGTATTTACATCACAATTCATAACAGTAGCAAAATTACAGTTATGAAGTGGCAATGAAAATAATTTTATGGTTGGGGGTCACCACAACATGTGGAACTGTATTAAAGAGTCACAGCATTAGGAAGGTTGAGAACCACTCGTGTAGAGTAATAGTTTTGATTATGCCTTCATTTAGTTGTGTCAGATATTATCTCATTAAGAACCACATGCTGTGTCTCATATCTGCCCATGAGAGATGTAAGCTGGCTTGGCTAAAAATTGCCTAGTGTGCCTTCCCCATTCCCTGTTACCTTTCCATTTTGGACTTTGGATGAACACCACTATGGAAATCACTTCTCTTCTTCAGCTTTTTCCCCTTTGCTCTCATTTCATAGACTGTGGGGTCATCCAGTGTAGCAGAATGATGAGATCATTAGGACAAATAAAAGGAAATAAATGTGCAGGTGGTTCTGCTATGCTCTGAGATACATGGTGACTGCCAATTTGGATGGCTATAAAAACGAATTGGATTGATTCCTGGAGGTTTAGGGGCATTTGGTGACTATTAATTGGGTCTGAAATATATCCTGTCCTCTATCAAAGACAGAATAATAGCTACTCTAAAATATGAGAAAGGGGTGCAGTTGTGTTAATATCTGTTTAGTGGGCTTCCCATAGATGGGCTTCCCATATGAACTGCAAAAGCATTTGGTCTAGTCCAGCACAATGCTATTATGTTCATTTGTAGGAATGGGATTTTGTATGCCTGCGTGAGGTTGTATGTGATGCCTTCTAGACTAACACCAAGATGCAAGCAGGATTAACCAATGTATTGTCAAAGGCTTTCATGGCCAGAATCAATGCGATTTTTGGGCTATATGGCCATGTTCTAGAGGCATTCTCTCCTGACGTTTCGCCTTCATCTATGGCAGTGTTTCTCAACCTTCCTAATGCCATGACCACTTAATACAGTTTCTCACATTGTGATGACCCCCCAACCATAACATTATTTTCATTGCTACTTCATAACAGTAATATTGCTCCTGTTATGAATTGTAATGTAGATATCTGATATGCAGAATATATTTTCATTCACTGGACTAAATTTGGTACAAATACCCGATTCCCCCAAATTTGAATATTGGCGCGGTTGGGTGGGGGGTGTTGATTTTGTCATTTGGGAATTGTAGTTGCTGGGATTTATAGTTAACCAAGAGCATTCTGAACTCCATTACCAATGGAATTGAACCCAATTTAGCACATGGAACTCCCATGACCAGAGAATATACTAGAAGAGTTCAGAGGGACTGCCTCACCCCCTACCAACCCCAGAGATCCCTCCGTTCTGAGGACCAAGATCTATTGGAAATTCCCAGTGTCAAGACCTTGCGTCTAACAGCAACCAGACGCAGAGCCTTCACAGCAGTGGCACCATCACTCTGGAATACTCTGCCACCTGAAGTCCGTGCCTTGCGGGACTTACCAGCTTTCCGCAGGGCATGTAAGACATACCTGTTTTGACAGGCTTTTAATGTTTGATACTGCTGTTTTTAAATTGCTTTAAATTGCTTTTAAATTTTGTTAGATTTTAGCCATTCTTGTAAACCGCTCTGAGCCCCAGGGGAGTGGCGCCATATAAGTTTAAATAATAAATAAATAAATAAATTGACTTTGTGTTGAGTTGTAGTTCACCTCAAACTATGATGGATCTGGACTAAACTTGGCACAAATGTTCAATATGCCCAAATGTGAATACTGGTGGAGCTTGGGGAAAATAGACCTTGACATTTGGGAGTTGTAGTTGTTGGGATTTATAGTTCACCTACAATCAAAGAGCATTCTGAAACCCACCAATGATAGAATTGGACCAAACTTCCCACCCAGAACCTCTGTGCCTTGAAGGGACTCGCTGGCACTAGCCTCCCTCCAGCATCACACGCTCTCCCTCACCTGCACATGCGCACCACGCTGCTATGCGCCTAGCATGCCTGCTCTCCCCTCCGCGCTTGGAGTCTCAGAAACAAATCTCCTCTTGGCTGAGGGGCTGGCCAATTACAGTGGAGGAGGGCTTTTGGTGGGAGGATTTGCCTTCTGTTTCCAAAAAGGAAGAGAAGACAGGCAGAGAGATTTTCAGCCTTTTCTGCAAAAGGGGTTCCTAAGACCATCAGAAATATATGTTTTCTGAATGTCTTTGGCGACCCCTCTGAAACGCCCTCGTGACCCCCCCAGGGGTCACAACCCCCAGGTTGAGAAACTCTGAGGTACCTCTGAGGATGCTTGCCATAGATGCAGGCGAAACGTCAGGAGAGAATGCCTCTAGAACATGGCCATATAGCCCAAAAAAACCTACAACAACCCAGGATTAACCAATTTTTAAAGCCCCAGTGGACTTCTTAAAATGGGATTTCTGAGAAGTGGGACAGTGTGTTACTAGATTTTCTGAAGAAATATAAATAAATAGAAAAGGAGAATATAGCTGGAACAAGTAAGTAAAAGTTATGTTAATAAATCCCTTTTGCGCCTTGAACATATTTTTTTTCTGCAGATTTTATTTTGCGGAGTGCTAGATGGTAGGACTGGGCGAAAAAAAAGAAAACCAGTAAAGTCTGAGCTTGCAACAAGGCTTTATGTTTGAAAGTGTTTCTGAAGGGGTAAGGGTTGAAATCAGAGCCTAGGTTGAGGATTGTGTTAAATGCAAGCGAAATAGGTAGAAGTAAGAGCAGCTATGGTTTCTGTGGAGAGCACCACGTGGAATCAAGTCCTAATGAGGCCGCGCTATCTAGAATTCCTGACAGTCGTGCCAGATGCCGGCTGGGTACCTCACTTCAAAATGATTGCGGTGGAGCAGTTTGCCAAGTTCAGTGTGAAAATGCTAATTTGACTCACCTAGTGTTTGTTGCACTCAGATTTTGGTTGTTGGTCAATGTGATGTGTAGTATATGCAGGGGTGGCTCAACCCATTACGCAAAATAAACACTTGCAGTATAGTTGATTTTGCCCAGGGGCACTCTTGAGGCGCTCTTGGGGGAAAATAGACCTTGACATATGCAAGTTGTAGTTACTGGGATGTATAGTTCACCTACAATCAAAGAGCATTCTGAATTCCACCAATGATGGAATTGAACCAAATATGGCACACAGAACTCCCACAACGAACAGAAAATATATATCAGTGATTGGTTGGGGGGCGCCAAAATACTGTTTGCTTACCGTTGAAAATTACCTAGGACCGCCTCTGAGTATATGCCCCTGTGATGGTAAACTCCACTTTCATCCTTGGAAAAATGTGTATCTATATAGACATTAAAGGTGTACGAAATGACAAAAAATCATTTTGTTTCTAATTACAGACTTTGGTGACTCCCATTTTATTTCTAAAGTGTTTCTAAACCAGTGTTTCGCAACCTGGGGGTCAGGACCCCTGGGTGGGTCGCGAGGGGTTGTCAAAGGGGTCGCCAAAGACCATGAGAAAACACAATATTTTCTGTTTGTCATGGGGGTTCTGTGTGGGATATTTGGCCCAATACTATAATTGGTGGGGTTCAGAATGCTCTTTGATTGTAGGTTAACTATAAATCCTAGCAACTACAACTCCCAAATGTCAAGTCCATTTCCCCCAAACTCCACCAGTGTTCAAATTTGGACATATTGAGTATGCATGCCAAGTTTAGTCTAGATCCATCATTGTTTGAGTCTACAGTGCTCTTTGGATACAGGTGAACTACAACTCCAAAACTCAAGGTCAAGGCCCACCAAACCCTTCCAGTATTTTGGTGGTCATGGGAGTTCTGTGTGCCAAGTTTGGTTCAATTCCATCATTAGTGGAGTTCAGAATGCTCTTTGATTGTAGGTGAACTATAAATCCCAGCAACTACAATTCCCAAATGACAAAATCAATCCCCCCCTCCAACCCCACCTGGATTTGAATTTGGGCGTATTGGATATTTGTGCCAAATTTGGTCCAGTGAATGAGAATACATCCTGCATATCAGATATTTTCATTATGATTCATAACAGTAGCAAAATTACAGTTATGAAGAAGCGACAAAAATGATGGTTGGGGGTCACAACAACATGAGGAACTTTATTAAGGGGTCACGGCATTAGGAAGGTTGAGAAGCACTGTTCTAAACAATCATAAGAGGTCTGTTTAGTTTCTAATCCGAAGTTCTAAAATTTTCATTATTTTTTCGTTTTGTTATTCCGCCCATTTGTGCCAATGGAGAAAATTCTGGGGCTCCTTTCCCCTTCATTTTTTGAGCTATTGGAATGAATCTTGCTACAATTGTAGCATACGTTTAGCACTGTAACCTCCTTCCCCAACTTTCAAAATATTTCACTCATCCATTGATTTTTGGGAATTTTTTGAAGTTTTTGCAAACAACATTTTTTTAAAAAACTACAAGAATTTGTCTACAATGACACAACATAACCAGGGCATCATTCCCCCCAAATCTCAGAAAGATTCGCACATCTACTGATTTTTAGGGAATTTTTAAAGTTTTGCCCCCCAAAAATATTTTAAAAATACTACAAGACCTATTCTTTTGGATTTCTCTACAATGACACAACATAACCAGGGCATAATTCCTCCCAAGTTTCAGGAAAACGTTTTCCTCCCAGAAAACAGAAAATAAAGCAAGAACTGCACTTTGTAGAACTGAATTATAGTTTTGAACCAATGTGGGAAAGGAAAGCAAAAAAAGAGGTTGCTAGACTTCACAACCTCTGAGAATGTCTGCCATAGATGCAGACGAAATGTTAGGAGAGAATGCTTCTGGAACATGGCCATACAGCCCAGGAAACTCACAGCAACCCAAAGAGATTGGTACTTGTAGTTGGTACTTGGTAGTACTACAATTGCCCAAAAGATGGCAAAGAAAAGTAACAGATTGGTTAGAAGACTAGAATTAAAATCAAATTAAAATAGACTAGAAAATAATGAAAGTAGTTTGTAAAACTAATTAATTTTAAATTAAAGAAATCCAAAGGGGGGGGGGAATAGAAAAACCACAATAAATGAATCCTGAATGGACTCCACCCCTCACCAAGAAAAATGATTCAAAAACTTTGCAAATTGGTGTTTTTGCTTTGTTTGTGTTTGGTAGAGGTGCACCTCTGGCTTCGTAAATCCAGTTGTCAGTACGGATTTAACTAAACCCTTACGACTTACAACCCGTGTCCGATTCTTTGCACAGCCCTAATAGACATAGTATTACTGCACTTTAAATGTGAACAATTTGAAATATTAGATTTTTCCCTTGCTTCTTCCTCTTCAGCAATGCTCAATCCACAAAGAGAAGTCTGATGTCATGCTCGCTTATAGAGTATTGGACTAGATTCAAATTTCTGCTGAGCTCTGTATATTGCATTAACCACCTTGGGAAAAGGGAATATAAATGCACCAGATTCAAGGAATTCATTCATAGATAGTTACCTTACAACATCAAGACAGTCACTGCATGGCCAAACCTACCGCTAGATCAGCGTTTCTCAGCCTGGGGAGTTGGGACCTCTGGGGGCATCACGAGAGGGTTCAGAGGGGTCACCAAGTACAATCAGAAAACACATTATTTTCTATTGGTCATCTGGGTTCTGTGTGGAAAGTTAGATCCAATTCTATTGTTGGTGAGGTTCAGAATTCTCTTTGATTGTAGATGAACTATAAATCCCAGCAACTACAACTCCCAAATATCAAAGTCTATTTTCCCCTAACTCCACCAGTGTTGTTGCACCCTAGAGCAGGAACAGGACCCTCTAATCATTAATTACACCACATCTTGAATGAAAGAAGAGTCCTTTTTATTTGAAGAATAACTAGAGCCAATAAAAGAGATGAATATAAAGTAGATAAAAGTCCAAAAGCAAAAAGCCAAAAAACCAGCAACATAAAGTGTCCAAACATAAGAATGATAACAAAGTTCCAAAAGCTTGCAGTAATAATCCAAATGCAGAGAAATACCAAAAGCCTTCAATATAAAACCATGAACATAGCCACTGCTAATCCACTTGAAAAGCCAGGAATCCTTAGAGACGAGGGCACATGAAACAGGAATATCCAGGAGATTGATTCCAAATGATTCCAAATGATGCCTGGTCTAAAGAAAATTCTCTAAGAGCTCAATTTAAATCCCAAAAACTGGTTCCTACTCCCAGGGGCGGCTCAACCCATTACGCAAAGTAAGCATTTGCAGTATAGTTGATTTTGCCCAGAGGCGCTCTTGAGGCACTCTTGGGGGGAAATAGACCTTGACATATGCGAGTTGTATTTACTGGGATGTATAGTTCACCTACAATCAAAGAGCATTCTGAACTCCACCAATGATGGAATTGAACCAAATATGGCACACAGAACTCCCACAACGAACAGAAAATATATATCAGTGATTGGTTGGGGGAGGCGCCAAAATACTGTTTGCTTACCATTGAAAATTACCTAGGGCCGCCTCTGCCTACTCCCCCCAGTTTTTGGCCTTAATTGCTGAATTCTTTCTGACCTATGTAAACATTGGGTCTCTCGACGATTCTGGCTGATTTCCAGACAGCAACTGGTCTTATCAATCTCCTCATTAACTGAAGCAGGTGTGAAACTATCTTGCAAACTTGAGCCTGGAGAAGGGAGTAAACTTTCCTGCCTTGCTGTGACAGTAACTTTCTCATGAGAACTTAGCCTTTCCCCTGACCCTTCTCGATCAGACTCTGCAGTAACCTTATTGTCCAAAGTGCCTCCATTTTGCATCTCATTCTCATTGATCACAGCAAGTTCACTATCCAAGTTAGACCCAGAAACATTAGGAGGAGGAAACACAATCACAGAATCTGGCTCCAACACAGAATCAGGCTCAAACACAGGCTGAGTCCCAACAAGTGTTCACATTTAGGCATATTGAGTATTCGTTCCAAGTTTGGTCCAGATCCATCATTGTTTGAGTCCACAGTGCTCTCTGGATCTAGGTGAACTACAACTCCAAAACTCAAGGTTAATGCCCACCAAATCCTTCCAATATTTTCTGTTGGTCATGAGAATTGTGTGTGCCAAGAATCTCACCATTGGTTGAATTCAGAATGCTCTTTGATTGTAGGTTAACTATAAATCCCAGCAATTACAACTCCTAAATGACAATATCAATCCCTCATAACCACACAAGTATTCATATTTGGGCATATTGGGTATTTGTGCCAAATTTGGTTCAGTGAATGAAAATGCATCCTGCATATCATATATTTACATTACAATTCATAACAGTAGCAAAATTACAGTTATGAAGTAACAATGAAAATAATGTCATGGTTGGGGGTCACCACAACATGAGGAATTGTATTAAGGGGCACGGCATTAGGAAGGTTGAGAACCACTGCGCTAGATGTTTTGACATGGTTGCCTCAGGCTGGACCGACTGTGGAATTTATTTTTTTTTCAAGCAAATGTTTCAGACATTATAGCTTTAGAACATTCCTCCATCAAAGCATCACATTAGCTGTGATGATGAATTCAGTCCCATCCTTCCAAATTTCTGAATCTTGTTATCTACTAGGCAACTGTTGATTTTTTTTAAAAAAAAAAATCTACCTCTTTTATCTGCTTGTTCAAGATCAAAATTGAGTGAGGCTTTGTTCCTATGGTTTTCCCCCTTCCTTCTACTTTGTGCAATTATGTATATTTAACAGTAGAGAACTGAAGTCTTTGCACTGGAGAAAAGAACAGGAGAATATTTTTAAAAAACAGACCAAAATGGATAGATCAGGGTACAAGTATGCATTTTAAAATTTCATAGGAATGAAGAAGCTTAAAACATGCTTACCTCTACCCCAGTGGTTCTCAACCTTCATAATACCATGACCCCTTAATACAGTTCCTCATGTTGTGGTGACCCCCAATCATAACATTATTACTGTTACTACTTCATAACTGTAATTTTGCCACTGTTATGAATCATAATGTAAATATCTGATATGCAGGATATATTTTCATTCACTGGACCAAATTTGGCACAAATACCCAAAACACCCAAATTTGAATACTGGTGGGGTTGGGAGGGATTGATTTTGTCATTTGGGAGTTGTAGTTGCTGGGATTTATAGTTCACCTACAATCAAAGAGCATTCTGAACTCCACCAACGATAGAATTGGGCCAAATTTTCCACACAGAAGCTCCAACAGAAAATGCTTTGTTTTCTGATGGTCTTTGGCGACCCCTCTAACATCCCCCTCGCGAGCCTCCCAAGGGTCCTGAGCCCCATGTTGAGAAACGCTGCTCTACCCTAAGAAAGAGTGGTGTAAGTTGACCCAGATGCCTTGGATGAGTTGGCCCTGTATCCAAAAGTTGCAGAAAGTTCCAGATTGAAAACTAGGATTGAGTCCACCATGAAGCAGAGTAAAGTGGATGCCTCAAGTGGCAAATGTTGGCAATGTGTTGAATTGCAGCATTGAAAGGTAAAAGCTGTGAATGGTGTGTGGTCTAAGTTTGCAACCCATGTCAGTTTGCTTCTCTCAGGCACAGTAAAGGTCAACATCAATTCAGTGTTGAAGTAAGAATGAGCCTTGGTGGAAGTAGGGCACTATCTTGTTCTTAACCTCCCGTAGCAAGTCAGCTTGAAATGACCTTTTCCTGTCCTGGTTTTCCTTTCCTTTTGTTTTTTCATGTCAAAATATACTCAGCATTCCATGCCCATTGAGTATTTCCAATCTTTACTGGCCTTTATGAAGATTACTTTCCTCTTAAATATGGTTTCTGCAAACCCTAAGATTTCCCTAAGCTTCCTTTTTGTATGTAGGTGGCATCATTTTTTGTCCACGTATGTAATGACACGAACAGCTTGAAGATCCAAAATAGAGGGATTCATCCAGGAGTTTTGGGTGGAGGAAGTGTCCATTGATAAATCTACCAAAATGTATATGAGTTGGCACAAATTCTGTAGTGCAAATGCCATCTTATTCTAAAGTTGCTTTTCTGTTACGACGCTCATAAATCCCAAACTAGCATGACCATAGTAACTTTTCCAAATTGTGGTCTCATCTGTCCATAGGATTGCAGGCAAACCCACTTTTTTCTGAGGCATAATGTCACTTGCAGAAGTAGGAGTGCCCAATGGCTCAATGGGTTAAACCCTTGTGCCAGCAGAAGACTGACATGTCGGAGGTTCGAATCCGTGGAGAGCGTGGATGAGCTCCCTCTGTCAGCTCCAGCTCCCCATGCGGGGACATGACAGAAACCTCCCACAAGGATGATAAAACATCAGAAACATCCAGACATTCCCTAGGCAATGTTCTTGCAGATGGCCAGACATTCCCTAGGCAATGTTCTTGCACCAGAAGTGACTTGCAGTTTCTCCTGACATGAAACAAAAAACTTTCAGAAGCTGTGCCGTCACACTCAGACACTATGAAGTTAAAAGTAAGATGTGCTTCTCTCTGTATCCTGGTGAACTGCTAGTGCCTTACTTAGAAGCTTAGGATTCCCAGCAACTGAGACCACTCCAGATTTGAACATCAAACAGAATATTTATTTTTCAAAGTCCTTGGCCGACTTGGCACATGTTGAAGTTACAAACACAAACAGTCAACTTGTGAAATCATGTAGATGTTCTTTCCTTCCTTTTTCTTTCAGCTGCTGAGTTAACTTTCCCCCAACAGTAGAAAAATCCTGGTATCCTTTACCCTAGCCCTGAGCTGCTATTTTTAGAAAGAGCAGGTCTTTCCCTATTTAAGCTCAAGGTTAGTTTGGGGATGAAGTAACAGAGCCTCTCCCAGTGGCAGAGAAATCCTGAGATATTCTCTGCCCCAGTGCTGAGCTGCTATCTTTAGAAAGAGCAGGTCTTCCCCTATCTGAGCTCAGCACCAGTTTCAAAGACAAGAGGGTAAGTATTCACGATGGCCTGTCCAAGCTGCCTAGCTTGGCCATAAGCACATCTGAGGCTTTTTCTAAACTGAAGAAGGTAGGAGAGCTTTTCCAAAATGGAGATCTCATCCCCAGGAAAAAGGACGGACTCTAGACCAAAAGATACTTTTTTAAACCAATAACAGCAAAAGGCTTTTGCAAGCTGGCTTTAAGCCCCTGTTAATGGTTAACTTTCAGGCTGCTGCCGAGAGGAAACCAGAGGGTGCTCACCAAGATGAAGAGGAAGCATTAGTGACCACCCTGTGGGTTCGTCCATTTAACCAATTACAGATCCACGGTGAGGTGGATCTGTAATTGGTTAAATGCACGAACCCAGAGGGTGCTCACTAATGCTTCCTCTTCATCCTGGAAAGAAGTGACGAGCGGAGTGCTACAAGCAGGGTTCTGTCCTGGGCCCGGTCCTGTTTAACATCTTTATTAATGACTTAGATGAAGGGCTAGAAGGTATGATCATCAAGTTTGCAGACAACACCAAATTGGGAGGGATAGCCAATACTCCAGAGGACAAGAGCAGAATTCAAAATGATCTTGACAGATTAGAGAGATGGGCCAAAACTAACAAAATGAAGTTCAACAGTAACAAATGCAAGATACTCCACTTTGGCAGGAAAAACGAAATGCAAAGATACAGAATGGGGGACAATGCCTGGCTCGAGAGCAGCACGTGTGAAAAAGATCTTGGAGTCCTCGTGGACAACAAGTTAAACATGAGCCAACAATGTGATGTGGCAGCAAAAAAAGCCAATGGGATTTTGGCCTGCATCAATATGAGCATAGTGTCTAGATCTAGGGAAGCAATGCTACCCCTCTTTCGTTAGACCACACCTGGAATATTGTGTCCAATTCTGGGCACCACAATTGAAGAGAGTTATTGACAAGCTGGAA
>NW_026844367.1:8033923-8157222 GCF_025583915.1 Anolis sagrei ordinatus | reverse complement strand
ACTTGACATGAATATTCAGTATGCCCAAATGTGAACACTGGTGGAGTTTGGGGAAAACAGACCTTGACATTTTTTAGTTGTATTGCTGGGATTTATAGTTCACCTACAATCAAAAGGCATTCTGAAAACCACCAATGTTGGAATTTGAACCAAACTTGGCACTCAGAACTCCCACAACCAACAGAAAATACGGGAAGGGTTTGGGGGCATTGACCTTGAGTTTTGGAGTTGTAGTTCATGTACATCCAGAGAGCACTGTGGACTCAAACAATGACACCCCCCTTGCGACACACCCCCCTCTCAGCGGCCCTGACTCCCAGGTTGAGAAACGCTGCTGTATTGTGATGATGTGGATCTGCCTTGTATTTGAGCATGATATGGTTATGCAAGCAATTGCTCTGCTTTGATAAAATAAAAACAGACTCTGGTGATATCAGGATTTGCTGTGATTACATCAGGATTGATCTAATATATCGTGTGTATTTTTGTGTGTTTGTGTGTGCGTGTGCAGCATCTGAAAATGGTGATGCCTTGCTTCTTACCTGCCAACTTTATGGATAGTTGACTATCATTTTCTCCCAGTTTTGTGTGTCTGCCTCTTTCTTTCTTCCTGCCCCCCCCCAGCACCAGCGTTATTAAATAAACTCAACAGAGCAGAGAACATATGGCAAGAATTATCACAAACAGGCAACTTGGGCTGCATAAATAGCATTTAGACATGTGACCGAGAGCAGACAAGAGAGCAATAAAAAGGCAAACAGAGGAGCTGTGGGCAGGAAATGGTGCGTTTGGGAGCACGGTTTTCTTACTATGGCAACTCTCTTTGAAGCAACCCAAAAAAGCAGAATGGAGAAAGGGAACTATTTCAAGGATAGAACTTTATATACTGGGGACCCCAAAGTCAATTCCTCCTCTCTGGATCAGATAGAAGTTCGGCGGTGTCCGGGAGGGCTTTTGCACAATTGAGACTCGTGCGCCAACTGCGACCGTACCTCGCGAAGGCTGATCTGGCAGGGGTGGTCCATGCCTTGGTCACCTCTAGATTGGACTACTGTAATGCGCTCTACGTGGGGCTGCCCTTGAAAACGGCTCGGAAATTCCAACTGGTCCAACGGGCAGCAGCCAGGATGTTAACTGGGGCTCATTACAGAGAGAGGTCAACCCTCCTGTTCAAGGAGCTCCACTGGCTGCCGTTTATTTTCTGAGCCCAATTTAAGGTGCAGGTGCTTACCTACAAAGCCCTGAATGGTTTGGGACCATTCTACCTGCGTGACCGCATCTCCGTTTATGAACCCATGTGCTCACTTCGGTCATCCGGAGAGGCCCTGCTCGTGATTCCGCCAGCATCGCAGGCACGTTTGTTGGGGACGCGAGACAGGGCCTTTTCTGTGGTGGCCCCCCAACTCTGGAACACCCTCCCAAAAGATCTTAGACAGGCCCCTACATTGGCAGTCTTTAGAAAGAACTTGAAGACCTGGCTGTTCCGATGTGCCTTCCCAGATTAGGAATCTCCAATACCAAGTCCCAGAAGCACTTTAGTAGAACTAAGATTGCTGCACACTGCACACTGCACTTACCCTATAATCCTACATACCTCCTGTCACATCAGCACTTTTAATCTTGTACCCATTACTCTGGCCCGGCCCAGTTTTATTGTGTCTTGAGTATTGTTTATTGCTTGTTGTTTATATTGCTTTAATTGTTTTTAATTTGCTTAGGTTTTGTATTGTTATGTTGTGTGTTGAGGCCTTGGCCTTTGTAAGCCGCATCGAGTCCTTCGGGAGATGCTAGCAGGGTACAAATAAAGTTTAATAATAATAATAATAATAATAATAATAATAATAGCAGACATCTCTCAGATAGAATCCTAGAGTTGGAAGAGACCTCATGGGCCATCCAGTCCAACCCCATTCTCCTAAGAAGCAAGAATATTGCATTCAAAGCACTCCTGACAGATGGTCATCCAGCCTCTGTTTAAAAGCTTCCAAAGAAGGAGCCTCCACCACACTCCGGGGCAGAGAGTTCCACTGCTGAACGGCTCTCACAGTCAGGAAGTTCTTCCTCATGTTCAGATGGAATCTCCTTTCTTGTAGTTTGAAGCCATTGTTCCATTGTGTCCTAGTCTCCAGGGAAGCAGAAAACAAGCTTGCTCCTCTTCCCTAGGACTTCTCCTCACATGGCTAGTTTAGGACTAGTAATTCAGGGAACTATAATCCAAAACATGAGTTTTGATAAGTGCTAGAAGGTTTTGATAAGTGCTAGAAAGCCCTCTCCTGTGATATGTTGGTGAATGCATGCCAATCTCGATCGATGATATATCTCCTTATGAACTATCCAGGAATTTAAGATCTTCTGAGGAGGGCCTGCTCTCGGTTCCACCTTCTTCACAGGTTTGGTTGGTGAGGAAGAGAGACAGGGCCTTCTCAGCGGTGGCCCCTCGGCTGTGGAACACCCTCCCTAGGGACATTAGATAGGCCCCTACCCTCTTAACATTTCTTAAAAATTCAAAACCTGGCTTTTTGAGCAGGCTTTCTCAAATGCAGTGTAGCGGATAACTCTTGACCTCGGAACGACCGGACAATGCGATCGGATAATGATTTTGGTAATGTTTATTGCTATTGAATTTTATGTATGTTATATGTTTTTAACTGTTTTATATTATTGTGGGCATAGAATCGTGCATTTTGTAAACCTCCCTGAGTCGCCCTTGGGCAGTATAGGAATATAGCAAATAAATCTATATAAATAAAAATGTAATGTTCATTTGTGGGATTAATAGAACTCAAAAACCACTGGACGAATTGATACCAAATTTGTACACAAGATACCTAACAACTAGGCCTGGGTAACAACGGAAAAATTTGTTTCTAAAATCGATTTGTATTTGGGAGGTTTTTTTGTTTCGATATTTAAAATAATTACAAAATTTTCCTTTTAAAAAGTTCGATATTTACGAAATTTCGTAAATGGTAAAAAAAATTAACGAATCGATTTCCGAAACAATAACGAATCGATTCGTTAATGGCGGACGCGACCGCGAAATACGCTAAAAAACCTCCAAAACCTTCTGAAGCTTCCCTCTCCCTCTGTTGTTGACTGTTGGTGTGATATTATAATTTTTTTTCACTAATTAAACCATAAAACTGGCCCAGACATGCGGAAATAATAACGAAACGACCTCAAAACAATAACGAAACGAATACAATATCGAAATACGAAGCATTTACAAAACGTTTTTGAAAATTCATTTTTTTTTATAATTGCTCCAGAATGGTTCGTTATCGTTTTGTAATTGAAAAAATTAACGAATTATTAACGAATTACGAATTAACGAAACGAAACCGCCCAGCCCTACTAACAACCCAATGTATGTTTTTCACTAAAAAAAATGATTTTGTCATTTGGGAGTTGTAGTTGCTGGGATTTATAGTTCACCTACAATCAAAGAGCATTCTGAACCCCACCAACGATGGAATTGAACCAAACTTGGCACACAGAACTCTCTTGACCAACAGAAAATACTGGAAGGGTTTGGTGGGCAGTGTCCTTTGGCTTTGGAGTTGTAGTTCACCTACATCCAGAGATCACTGTGGACTCAAACAATGATGGATCTGGATTAAACTCTACACGAATACTCAATATGTCCAAATGTGAACACTGGTGGAGTTTGGGGAAAATAGAATCTTGACATTTGAGAGTTTAGTTGCTGGGATTTATAGTTCACCTACAATCACAGAGCATTCTGAACCCCACCAATGATAGAATTGGGCCAAACCTCCCACACAGAACCCCCCTGTGGGCCACAGCAACGCGTGGCAGGGGACAGCTAGTACATAAATAAATAAATGATACTTTTTTAGATAGAATTGAAGAACAGGTAGGAGTTGCATGACCCTTTGAATATTTTTGGACTTCAGCTTCTGGCAGCCCATGCTCCTGCGGTCAATAGTAAAAATTCTTCAATATCTGGAGTCCAAAATACTGTTAGATAGAAATGGCACAAGTACCTGATATGCCCAAATTTGAATACTCATGGAGTTGGAGGGGTGGATTGATTTTGTCATTTGGGAGTTGTAGTTGCTGGGATTTATAGTTCACCTACAATCAAAGAGCATTCTGAACTCCACCAACAATGGAATTGAACCAAACTTGGCACACAGAACTCCCTTGACCAACAGAAAATACTGGAAGGGTTTGGTGGGCATTGACCTTGAGTTTGGGAGTTGTAGTTCACCTACATCCAGAGAGCACTGTGGACTCAAACAATGATGGATCTGGACCAAACTTGCACAAGCACTCAATACACCCAAATATGAACACAGATGGAGTTTGGGGGAAATAGACCTTGACATTTGGGAGTTGTAGGTGCTGGGATTTACAATCAAAGAGCATTCTGACCCACCAATGATAGAATTGGGCCAAACTTCCCACACAGCCATGCCATGAAGGGACTCGCTGGTGTGAGCATCCCTCCAGCCTCACTCTCTCCCCTTTGGCCACACATGCTCACCATGTTGCCATGCGGTGAGCATGCCTGCTCTCCCCACCTTGCTTGGAGTCTCAGAAACAGCCCTCCCCTTGGCTGTGACGCTGGCCAATCACAACAGAGGAGGGTTTGTGGTGGGAGGATTCGCCATCTGTTTCCAAAAAGGAAGAGAAGGACAAGAGGAGAGATCTTCAGCCTCCTCTGCCAAAGGGGTTCCTAAGACCCTCAGAGATATATTATTATTATTATTATTATTATTATTATTATTATTATTATTAACTTTATTTGTACCCCGCTAGCATCTCCCGAAGGACTCGATGCGGCTTACAAAGGCCAAGGCCTCAAAACATAGCATAAACAATACACAACTAAAAGCAAATCAAAACAATTAAAGCAATATTAAAACAACAAAACAATAAAAACAATGCACAAAACACAGTAAAAACTGGGGCCGGGCCAAAGTAATGGGTACAGATTAAAAGTGCTGATGTGACAGGTGGTATGTCGGATTTCAGGGCAAGTGCAGTGTGCCAGCAATCTTAAGTTCTACTAAAGTGCTTCTGGGACTTGTTGTTGGAGTTTTCCTATTCTGGAAAGGCACATCGGAACAGCCAGGTCTTCAAGTTCTTCCTGAAGACTGCCAATGTAGGGGCCTGTCTAATATCTTTGGGGAGGGTGTTCCAGAGTCGGGGGGCCACCACAGAAAAGGCCCTGTCTCGCGTCCCCACCAGACGCGCCTGCGACGCTGGTGGAATCACGAGCAGGGCCTCTCCAGATGAACGAATATGTATCTGATGGCGTTTGGATATCCCTCTGAAACTCCCTTGCGACTCTCCCTGGGGTCCTGACCCCTAGGTTGAGAAACGATGCCTAAGAGGAACGTGGTTTTGGAGTCTACTTCCCATACATATTTCTTTGCAGGACTCCATTCCAGTTTTTTTTTAAAAAAATTGAGGCAACTCTCCTTTCTTGAAGACATTTCTTCCTCTTCGTGTGGCTTCTAAGGTTGTGATTCAGCCCCATTTATATTTAGTGCCGCCACAGCTGCTGCACCTGCCGGAGCTGTTAAACCTCAAACAAAACATGTTTTCTAATAAGCCCACATTTAATTAGCCACCTGTGCAAGAAAGGCCTTTATGAAACGGATGCTGGTGGAGCAGAGAGACAAAGGGTGATAGGACTCATGGGGCAGACAGCATGAAATCCAGCCCTGAACCCCTCCGTTGCTTTGGGTTTCTTCATTTCCACAACGACTGGCACACTTTCTGCCTGCTATGAAGGTGTCATCCACTCTTGCCAAGGGTTACTTAGGAGAAGAGAAGGTTAAGAAGCGACACGATTGCCATGTTTAAATATTTGAACGCCTGTCATATCGAGGAGTGAGTGAGTAAGCTTGTTTTTCTGCTGCTCCAAAGGCGAAGACATGAGGCAATGGATTTAAAGGACTCATACAGTGATCGGAGAAGAAGGCACTGTAGGATTTAATAATGCAAGGTGTTGTCTGATACACCTTTGTGAACAATGTCCACATCAAAGCCGCATGTTTCGAGTTACAGAACTTACCTGTCAGTTCAGCTTGTTCGCTCCCTTGCCCTGGTTTTCAGGTTGCGTTTCTTCACCCGTCACGCAGGAGGGACAGAAAAGGCATTCCCAGGCAAGAAGATCTCAGCCAGAGCAAAGCAAAGAATGGCGGCATTGTCGAAGGCTTTCATGGCCGGAATCACTGGGTTGTTGTAGGTTTTTTGGGCTGTATGGTCATGTTCCAGAAGCATTCTCTCCTGACGTTTCACCTGCATCTTTGGCAGGCATCCTCAGAGGTTGTGAGGTCTGGTGGGAACTTAGAAAATTGGGTTTGTATATCTGTGGAATAATGTCCAGGGTGGAAGAAAGAACTCTTGTCTGTTGGAGGCAAGTGTGAATGTTTCAATTGGCCACCTTGATTAGCCGTTGATGGTGTGGCAGTTTTTAGGCATAGCTTTTTACTGCCTGGGAGAATCCTTTGTTGAGAAGTGATTAGGTGTTCCTGATTGTTTCTTGTCTGGAGTTCCCCTGTGTTTGAGTTTTACTTTATGGTTGGGGGTCACCACAACATGAGGAACTGTATTAAGGGATCACGGCATTAGGAAGGTTGAGAAACACTGCGCTATACTATACTGCCTGCTGAGATAGTTAAAAGGAAGGACGATGGAGCATTATGAAATGAGAGCTGGCAAAGCAGAAATGGATTTTCTTCTGTCCTTTCCCCTCTCTTGTAATACTAGAACTCCAGGCTAGGTGTAAATTTAGGTTTCCTGGCTGGAGTTTCCCTGTGTTTCAGTTTTGTTTTTTATTTACTGTATGGGTTCAGATATGCAGATGACACCTTCACCATTTGGAGTCATGGAGAAGAAGAACTAAACAGGTTCCTGGACCATCCACCCAAACATCCAATTCACCATGGAAAAGGAAAATGAAGGAAGACTGCCTTTTCTAGATGTCCTAGTCATCCGCAAACCAGATCAACAATTGGGCCACACAGTTTACAGAAAACCTACACACAGAGATAGATTGTTGTTGTTCATTTATTCAGTCATTTCAGACTCTTCATGACCTCATGGACCAGTCCACGCCAGAGCTCTCTGTCGGCTGTCATCACCCCCAGCTCCTTCAAGGTCAATCCAGTCCCTTCAAGGATGCCATCCACCCATCTTGCCCTTGGTCAGCCCCTCTTCCTTTTTCCTTCCATTTTCCCCAGCATCACTTCCTTCTCCAAGCTTTCCTGTCTTCTCATGATGTGGCCAAAGGGCTTCTCTTGGCCTCTCCTATCCTTCCCTCCAATGAGCAGTCGGGCTTTATTTCCTGGAGGATGGACTGGTTGGATCTTCTCGCAGTCCAAGGCACTCTCAGAACTTTCCTCCAGCACCACAGTTCAAAAGCATCTATCTTCCTTCGCTCAGCCTTCCCTATCGTCCAACTCTCACATCCATAGGTGAGTATGGGGGATATCATTGCTTTAACTAAGTAGATAGATAGATAGATAGATAGATAGATAGATAGATAGATACATACATACATACATACATACATACATACATAAAAACTCCAACCATCACCCAATTCAAAAGAGAAGCACCACTAAAACCCTGGCAGACCATGCAAAAAGAATCTTAGAAGCCCACCTCCTCCAAGGTGAATGGAACCACCTAAACTGGGCTTTACAGGTCAATGGAGACTCCACCTTGGACATCAGAAGAGCTGTAAGACCAAGAACAAGCCATGAGAATCAAGACAAAGATCCACCCAGAGGAAAAGTGTTCTTGCCGGACATCAAGGGAACCACTGACCGCAGAGGGAAGCTAATGAGGAAACACAACATACAAGCTATCTACAGACCCACTAAGAAAATCCAACAAATGCTACATTCAGCAAAGGACAAGAGGGATCCACTCACCTCTGCAGGAGTCTACCGTGTACCATGCAGCTGTGGACAAGTCTACATAGGGACCACCAAACGCAGCGGCCAGACACGCATCAAGGAACATGAAAGGCACTGCAAACTACTCCAACCAGAGAAATCAGCCATAGCAGAGCACCTGATGAACCAGCCTGGACACAGCATATTATTTGAGAACACAGAAATGCTGGACCACTCTAACAACCACCATGTCAGACTACACAGAGAAGCCATTGAAATCCATAAGCATGTGGGCAATTTCAACAGAAAGGAAGAAACCATGAAAATGAACAAAATCTGGCTACCAGTATTAAAAAAAATCTAAAATTATAAAAGTAAATAAAGAATAAAACTCAAACACAGGGGAACTCCAGACAAGAAACAATCAGGAACACCTGATCACCTCTCAGCAAAGGATTCCCCCAGGCAGAAACAAGCCACACCTAAAAACTTTCAGGCTATCAAATGCTAATCAAGGTGGCCAGTTGAAACATTTACCCCTAGCTCCAACAGACAAGAGTTCTTTCTCCCACCTTGGACCTCCCACAGATTTATAAACCCAATGTTTCTAGTTTCCAACAGACCTCACAACCTCTGAGGATGCTTGCCACAGATGCAGGCGAAACGTCAGCAGAGAATGCCTCTAGAACATGGCCATACAGCCTGAAAGACCTACAACAACCCAAAGAACGGAGAACTTCCATAGGAAAACAAGGACAAATGTTGGGAGGCAGATTTTTCTTCGGTAATTTGCCTCCCATAATACGGCATGTTATATGTTGTGTAACGGAGTGCAGTCTCTCTCATCTTCATCTGCGATGCAAAAAAATCAAATGTTTCATCAGCAAAACCACACAGCTGAAAACAATTTGCCTTAAACTTTAAGATGGCATTTGGGAGTTAATAGCCTGGAATATGTAATCCACTTTCATTTTTTGGAATAGATGATGTGCTTAGAAAGTCATCTACAAAAATGGCAATATTTGAGATTTAATTGTCAGGGGGGGGGGGATCTGTAATAGGGAAATGGGTTCAGGGAAATCAGGGGATGTCTCCCAAGTAATACAGTTTGAGTTACAATTGGCTGATATTTCAACCTCAGCAAGACTTTGCATGCATCCACACTGTCTAATTAATGCAGTTTGACACCACTGTAACTGCTACAGCTCAAGGCTATGGAATCCTTGAAGCTGTAGCTTGGACAGGCAACCTCACTCTTGGGCAGAGAAGGCTAATGTCCTTATAAAACTATAACTCCCAAGATTCCATACCATTGAGATATAGGAGTGAAAGTGGTGTCCAATTTAATTCATTCTATAGTGTTAGTACATATGTATTGTCGAAGGCTTTCATGGCTGAAATCACTGGGTTGTTGTAAATAAAGAACAACACTCAAAAACGAACTACAGGCAAGAAACAATCAGGGACGACTAATCTCCTCGCAACAAAGGATTCCCCCAGGCACTAAGAAGTCAGACTTTGAAATTGCTAGGCCATTGAATGCTAATCAAGGTGGCCAATTGAAACAGACAAGAGTTCTTTCTCCCACCCTGAACATCATTCCACAGATATATAAACCCCTTTTTTCCTAGTTTCCAATTGGATAGAAGGGAAGAATGGAGGGAGGGAGAAAGAGTGAGGTGAAGAAGGGAGGGAGGAGAGGAAGGAAAGAGGAAGGACAAAAGGATGGAAGGGAAGGATGGAAGAAGAAACAGGGAGAGGGGGAAGGAGGGAGGGAAGGGGGGAAGGAAGGAAAGACAAAAGGGAAGGAAGAAAGGATGAAAGTGTGGAAGGGAAGGATGGAAGGAGAAAGAGGGAGGGAGGTAAGGAAGAAGGAAAGACAAAAGGGAAGGAAGGAGGGAAGGACAAAAGGATGGAAGGGAAGGATGGAGGGAGGAAGAAAGAGGGAAGGGAGGGAGGGAGAGAAGGAGGAAGGAAAGAGAGAAGGAAGGAAGGACGAAAGGGAGGAAGGGAAGGATGGAAGAAGAAACAGGGAGAGGGGGAAGGAGGGAGGAAAGGGGGGAAGGAAGGAAAGACAAAAGGGAAGGAAGGAAGGATGAAAGTGTGGAAGAGAAGGATGGAAGGAAAAAGAGGGACGGAGGTAAGGAAGAAGGAAAGACAAAAGGGAAGGAAGGAGGGAAGGACAAAAGGATGGAAGGGAAGGATGGAGGGAGGAAGAAAGAGGGAAGGGAGGGAGGGAGAGAAGGAGGAAGGAAAGAGAGAAGGAAGGAAGGACGAAAGGGAGGAAGGGAAGGATGGAAGAAGAAACAGGGAGAGGGGGAAGGAGGGAGGAAAGGGGGGAAGGAAGAAGGAAAGAGAAGGAAGGAAGGAAAGGTGAAAGGGAGGAAGGGAATGAAGGGAGGAAGAAAGAGTGAGGGGAGAAGAGAGAAAGAAGGAAAGACAAAAGGAAGGAGGGAGGGAGGGAAGGAGGATGGAAAGAGGGAAGGAAGGAAGGGAGGAAGGAAAGGTGAAAGGGAGGAAGAGAATGGAGGGAGGAAAGAGAAAGGAAAGGGAGAAGGAAGGAAGGAGAAAGGGAGGGAAGGGAAGGATGGAAGAAGAACAGGGAGAGGGGGAAAGGAGGGAGGAAAGGGGGGAAGGAAGGAAAGACAAAAGGGAAGGAAGAAAGGATGAAAGTGTGGAAGAGAAGGATGGAAGGAGAAAGAGGGAGGGAGGTAAGGAAGAAGGAAAGACAAAAGGGAAGGAAGGAGGGAAGGACAAAAGGATGGAAGGGAAGGATGGAGGGAGGAAGAAAGAGGGAAGGGAGGGAGAGAAGGGAGGAAAGAGGGAGAGGAAGGAAGGAAAGACAAAAGGGAAGGAAGGAAGGATGAAAGTGTGGAAGAGAAGGATGGAAGGAAAAAGAGGGACGGAGGAAGGAAAGAAGGAAAAGAGGGAAGGGAAGAAGAAGGAAGGGATGGAAGGAGGAAGGAAAGAGAGAAGGGAAGGAGAAGGATGAAAGGAAGAAAGAAGAAGAGGAAGGGAGGAGGGCAAGGATGAAAAGATGGAGAGAGAAAAGGGAGGGAGGAGAGAGAAAGGTGAGAGGAAGGAAGGAAGGAGGAGAGGGAGGAAGGAAGGGAAGGGGAAAAGGGAGGAAGGGAAGAGGGAAGGAGGGTGAAAGGGGAGGGAAGGAAGGGGAAGGGAAAAAGAGAGGAAGGAAAGGAGGAAAGAAAGAAAGGGTGGAAGGGAAGGAGAAAGAGGGAGGGGAGAGAGAAGGAAAGAGAGGAAAGGAAAGAAGGATGGATGGATGAATGGATGGATGGATGGGAGGGAGGGAGGGAGGGATGTTGAAAGAAAGGAGGACCTGAGAAAAGAGCCCAAGGGGCTGCAATTGGCCCGTGGGTCTGGGTCTGCCCATACCTGATGTAGATGTTAAACATCATCCGGGCGTCCCCTGGGCAATGTCCTTGCAGACAGCCAATTCTCTCACAACAGGAGCGGTTGCTCCTGACACGACAAAAAAAATAAATAAAAAATCATGATGATAGTGATGACACATTTTATTTCTTACCTGCCTCACCCCAAGGTTCAAGGCAGGATGCAACATAATTCTAAAATGCAATTGATGATTAAAATCATTACAAAACACACACATTTCAATCACAGATTAAAAACACTAAGACCAAGACAAAGGTATTGAATGAATTTACTTACTTTACTTAGGCGATCCCTCGTTGGACGAGTAAGATGGTCTTCCATTATGGATTTCCTTGTGGGTCCGTATGTGGCTGTGGAGCCCTATTCTTGCTCTGCATCTTCTTCCGCAGTGAGGGCATTGGTTTCCAGGTGGAAGGCGGTCCCGGTCGGGGTTGGCTTGACGCGCCTTCCTCCTGCCACGTTTCTCTCTTTCACCCTCCACTTGTGCCTCCTCGAATTCTGCAGCACTGCTGGTCACAGCTGACCTCCAGCTGGAGCACTCAAGGGCCAGGGCTTCCCAGTTCTCAGTGTCTATGCCAGAGTTTTTAAGGTTGGCTTTGAGCCCATCTTTAAATCTCTTTTCCTGTCCACCAACGTTCCGTTTTCCGTTCTTAAGTTCGGAGTAGAGCAACTGCTTTGGGAGACGGTGGTCAGGCATCCGGGCAACGTGGCCGGCCCAGCGGAGTTGATGTTGGAGGACCATCGCTTCAATGCTGGTGGTCTTTGCTTCTTCCAGTACACTGACGTTTGTCCTTGTCTTCCCAGGAGATTTGCAGGATTTTCCGGAGGCAGCGCTGATGGAATCGTTCCAGGAGTTGCATGAGACGTCTGTAGACAGTCCACGTCTCACAGGCATATAGCAGGGTTGGGAGGACAATAGCTTTATAAACAAGCACCTTGGTATCCCTACGGATGTCCCGGTCCTCAAACACTCTCTGCTTCATTCTGGCAAATGCTGCACTTGCAGAGCTCAGGCGGGGTTGTATTTCGGCGTCGATGTTGACTTTGGTGGAGAGGTGGCTGCCAAGGTAGCGGAAATGGTCAACATTTTCTAATGTTACACCATTAAGCTGTATTACTGGCGTTGGAGAGGGATTGGCTGGTGACTGCTGGAACAGCACTTTGGTTTTCTCGATGTTCAGTGACAGGCCGAGCTTCTGTATGCTTCTGCAAAGGTGTTTAGAGTGGCTTGTAGATCTTCTTCTGAATGCGCACAGACGACATTGTCATCAGCATACTGGAGTTCTATAACAGATGTTGTTGTAACCTTGGTTTTGGCTTTCAGTCTGCTGAGGTTAATCAGCTTGCCATCTGTCCGATAGATTATTTCCACTCCGGTGGGAAGCTTCCCATCAACAAGGTGAAGTATCATAGCGATGAAGATGGAAATAAAGTTGGGGCAATAACACATCCCTGTTTGACACTGATTCCACCTTAAATGGGTCACTTTGGGAGCCTGCTGTCCAAGACTGTTGCCATCATGTCATCGTGGAGGAGCCGCAGGAATGTTCACAAATTTGTTGGGCACCCGATTTTGTGGAGGATGGTCCAGAGAGCGCTGCGATTCACTGTGTCGAATGCCTTTGCAAGGTCGATGAATGCCATGTACAGAGGTTGGTTTTGTTCTCTGCATTTTTCTTGGAGCTGTCGTGCAGTGAAGATCATGTCCACGGTTCCTCTGGAGGGGCGGAAGCCGTTCTGGGATTCTGGGAGGGTGTCTTCTGAGAGGGGCAGAAGGCGGTTTGCAAGGATTCTTGCGAGGATTTTCCCAGCGGAGGTTAGAAGGGAGATACCTCGATAGTTTCCGCAGTCTGTTCTTTCCCCTTTTTTGAAGAGGGTGATGATGGTGGCGTCCTTGAAATCTGCTGGGATTTTCTCGGTCACCCACACTTTTTCTATGAGCTGGTGGAGTTGGTGTGTCAGCTCAGGTCCTCCCTCTTTAAAGATTTCAGCAGGGATCCCATCTGGTCCACTGGCTTTGTTATTCTTCTGTTGGCTGATGGCATTGCTGACTTCTTCCAAACTAGGCAGTGCTGCAAGCTCGTCCCTGGTTTGTTGTTGCGGGATTTGTGAGAGGACCTCTTCGGCCACATTGGAGCTGCGGTTCAGGAGGCTTTGGTAGTGTTCTTTCCAACGTAGTGCAATTGAGTTTTGGTCCTTCAGGAGTTTGGTTCCATCTGATGAGCGTAGAGGCTGTATCCCATGGTTTCTTGGTCCATAGATGACCTTTGTGGCTTTGAAGAATCCCTGAGCATCATGGGTATCTGCCAGGTGTTGGATTTCTTCAGCTTCTTTGTCCACCAGATGTTCTTGAGTTCTCTTGTCCTTCTTTGGACCTCAGCTTTTGCACTGGCATAGATCTTTTTCTTAGCAGCACAGTTGATGTCTCTCTGCCATGCTTGGAAGGCTTTCCTTTTCTTGTCAATTAGCTGTTGGATCTCGATGTCATTTTCATCAAACCAGTCTTGATGTTTCTTGGCTTGGTATCCAATAGTTTCTTTGCAGGCTTGGATGATGGAGGTCTTCAGTTTGTTCCAATGTTCCTCGACACTTTCGGGGTGTACTGTGGGTAGATGGTCCTTGAGTGCTGTTTGGAGATGGGCTCGTCTGGAGGGCTCCTGAAGGGCTTGGGTGTTCATTTTGCGCCTTGTCTTCCTTCCTTGGAGTCTGCGCTTGGGAGCGATCTTGATAGCCATCGAGGATCGAATTAGCCTGTGGTCAGTCCAGCAGTCGTCAGCACCTGTCATGGCTCTTGTGAGGAGCACGTCACGGCGGTCTCTGGCGCGTGTGATTACATAGTCTAAGAGGTGCCAATGCTTTGACTGGGGGTGCTTCCATGATGTCTTGAACTTGTTTTTCTGGCGGAAGAGCGTGTTGGTGATGACAAGGTTGTGTTCCGCACATTTGGTGAGAAGCAGGATGCCATTTGAGTTGCTGTTTCCAACCCCGTCTTTTCCGATGGTTCCTGGCCACAGGTCGAAGTCTCGCCCAACTCTTGCATTGAAGTCCCCCAGGAGGATGATTTTGTCCTCCTTAGGTATCCCCGATAGGACGTTGTCCAGCTGACAGTAGAATTTCTCCTTGATGTCTTCGTCAGCATCTAGTGTTGGTGCATAGGCACTTATGATGGTTGCCCGTTGGTTTTTGGCAAGATCGATTCGGAGGGTTGAGAGTCGTTCGTTGATGCCAGTGGGTGCTTCAGACAGATGTTTCACCAGATCATTCCTGATGGCAAAGCCAACTCCGTGCATTCTTTGGTCTTTTTCGGGCAGTCCCTTCCAGAAGAAGGTGTAGCCTCCTTTTTTTTCTTCCTTCAGCTGTCCCTCTCCTGCTCTCCGGGTCTCCTGAAGGGCTGCTATGTCGATGTTGAAGCGTCCCAGCTCCCTTGCAATGATGGCAGTTCTGCGTTCGGGGCGTTCACTGCCACTGTTGTCCATCAGAGTCCGTACGTTCCACGTACCGAAGTTCATTTTCCTTTTTTGGCCGCAGGGTGGTGACCCCACTGGACGCGGCAGTCCAGTCAGGGATAAGTGAGGCAGACTATGTTTAGGGCACCTTTTCTAGCCCCCTCCCCATGTGGGGTGAGCAGAGTGGGTCCTCAATAGGGCTGCTCAGTTGCGGATACAGCTGCCGAACTACTCAACTGCCTCGGACCTTGAGGTAGAACGACTGAGTCCGTACCCACCGCCCATGTGCCAGTCTGTGACTAGGGGCTTCCAGATTTCACAGTCCTGCCCCCGTCGCCACTCGCTGATCGCCATGGGACTTTGGTTGGTTTGTTTTTATTTTCTTTGGAAGACGCCTGTGCGTGGGTTTTTTTAATGTGTGGAGGTCAGTGCACAACTGATCAACACACAGTCTTCACAGAGTGAGGTTCCACTGGTGATGCAGTTTGACACAATGACCGTGGCTTCTCAATCTGTTGCAGCCTTCTTCCGCCTTCACAGCCGTTGTAACATGTACCATGTTATCCTCCGCCTGCTCCGCCGTTGAGGTCTTTGGGTCTTCGGACTGTGCTTGGTCTGGAACCTCCCCCGCGGCCACTCCTGGGAGTGCACGACTCCAGTTGTTGTGCCTACAGGTTCATTGGAACGCGCAAGCCCCCTCACCACGACAAGGTGACAGTCCATCGAGGGGGATTGGATGAATAGTCTTTACCCTGTCTCCTATTTCCCATAACACTTCCCATCTTCGGACCCAAAACCATCCCTTAATAGTCAGCGGACATGTTATTTCAGGTGTTTATGTCCTTTTTAATTGATTTTTTAAAAAGAGCACAATTTCTTATTTTCGGCAAGGGCAGCTTTGTCGGATGAAAGGCACAGTAGCTTTTCCACATTAAAAATTAACATGGAATAAAGTTTCACAGCCGGCAAAATCCACACTCACACTGAGGCAGTCACCTTCAAAGGGCCGTTTGAAGATCAATTGATGGAGAACTGATAGAATAACAGCATCCTCGGCACTTTCTTCTCTTTGCAAATGCTCAGTAAATTGTGGCCTTACGTTTAAGGGGGAGGGCATGGTGGGGGGGGGGGGCGACGACAATGGGCGCAATCCACCTGGAGCAGTCCTGCAAAAAAAAAAGTCCTTGCGCAGGTTCCATGTATTTCAAAAGAAGTTATAAAGAGTTGCACTTCAGTGAAACCTGCTCCTTGTTCTTGAAAGGAAGGGAAAGTCCTGCAATGCTAATGAACATTCACCGAACATCTGAGTCTAACTTCTGGGCACATCTATGACACTAAAACCTAAGAGTACATGCATCTCTCTTCCTCCCTGCCATGACCTCTCCTCTTGGTTTTTTATTGCTTTAATAATATGCTGCACATGTGCGTATCATGGTGGAAAGACCTATGCACTGTGTGCACCGTGGCTAGCAGTTCTGGTTAAGGAGCAAAGACACCAATGGATCAAGAAGCAAACAACGGCTTTATTGTAAGAACTCCCTTAAAGATAGCTACGCTCCCTAAGGGTGCAAAGCCAACAGTGAGCTAAGCTAGTTTTATGTTTAATACAAGCAGGAGAATATCGGAGGGAGAAGAGGGGAAAAGAGCCCAAAGAATATCCATTTATCTGGTTTAGTAGGAAAGAGATGGAGAGAGCTGGGCATCACTGGAAACGATTTAACCCCATCTTTGCCATTCACCATTGGATTTCCGCCGGGAAGTAGCAGCCAATAGTGAAAGGACCAAGGCAGAGACATCTCCAGCTCATCCCCTGTTTGGGTATCAGCCAGCACGTCAACGACTTAAATCTAGAAATAGTTTTCTAAGATCTACAGAGACACTCGCTGGAACACCACCACCACCCCCGGGTTGAGAAGGGTGGGGTACAAATACCCAAAATAAATAAAATAAATAAAATAAATGTCTAGAATGTCACCAACAGGATTCTAGGCAGCCACTGAGCAAAATTTCCATGATCTGAAGTTGGTATGTGATGGCTGAGAATGGTGTCTCCTACTCCAAACACTCACACTATCATGGAGAGGAACATCTGAAAAGAGCTTCTATTTTGCAATATATTATTGTTCATTTTTTTTACCTTTTTTGCTGCTGTCCAGATACTTTTTTTCCTGCAGCACATCTCTTCAGATCCTAGCACCAGATGGAACATTGCCAATCGCGCAACCTATTTTTCCCCCTCCTTTTTTCAACAAGGGAGGCTCAAATATTTTCTTAGCTTAGATAGGCTTAGCATGACAGTTATAGATCCCCTTCGCAGGCTTGATAGTCCTCCATTACTAATGCATTATCCCACCCGTATTTTTTTAAAAAGGGATTTACCATCATGGCCCTACTGTGAATTAGACATGCCATCATTCCTTTGGAGAGCGAAGGCCGTGGGCAATCTCTCTGGGTCATTGCACTGGAAAAACAATACGGCAAAAGGCGAGCTTTCCCGTGGATTCACCATTTAGCTCAGACAGGGAATTTTTTTATTGCTTGTGAGATCAAGAAATACTGACAATATCCAGGAATCCAGAATGGGAATTCACTTCTCTAAATTATCATTAATGTTATTTGGCATACATTGGCCTTTTGGTGACCTCTCGTAAGGACCTTGTGACTCAGGAAATCCCCAGATGCTTTCCTAGGCATCATTTCAATAATAAAGGATTGAGTCACCCATAATCTTTTCAGCCAATCCGTCACTACTGGCCCCATAGACCTGGCCACAGAATCTGGAGTTGGACTGCTCACCCTTTTAGTAGCCACTTGGACATATCAATGAACACTTGCCACCTGGCATTCTCTTCACTGATGTTGGGATGGCTTGCCCCGTTTTCCACAATGCCATTTCTCCTTTTCCCTGAAATGGACTCTTACTTATTTAGGCGATCCCCCGTTGTCCGTGTAGGATAGTCTTCAAAGTTTGGTGTCCTGGAGGTGAGTCTGTAGGTGACTGTGGAGCCCTCTTCTTGACCTAAATCTACTCCCCCAGCGAGGGCATTGGTTTCCAGGTGGAAGGCGGTCCCAGTCGGGGTTGGCTTGAGGTGCCTTCCTCTTGGCACGTTTCTCTCTTTCGCCCTCCATTTGTGCCTCTTCAAATTCTACAGCGTTGCTGGTCTTTGCTTCTTCCAGCACACTGACATTTGTCTGCTTGTCTTCCCAAGAGATTTGCAGGATTTTCCAGAGGCAACACTGATGGAATCGTTCCAGGAGTTGCATGTGATGCCTGTAGATAGTCCACGTTTTGCAGGCATAGAGCAGGGTTGGGAGGACAATTGCTTTATAAACAAGCACCTTGGTCTTCCTACGGACGTTCTGGTCCTCAAACACTCTCTGCTTCATTCAGAAAAATGCTGCACTCGCAGAGCTCAGTGTTGTATTTTGGTGTTGATGTTGACTTTGGTGGAGAGGTGGCTGCCAAGGGAGCAGAAATGGTCAACATTTTCTAATGTTACACAATTAAACTGTATTTCTGGCATTTGAGAGGGATTGGCCGGTGACTGCTGGAAGAGCACTTTGGTTTTCTTAATGTTCAATGACAGGCCAAGTTTCTCGTATGCTTCTGCGAAGGTGTTTAGAATGGCTTATAGGTCTTCTTCTGAATGCGCACAGACGATGTTGTCATCAGCTGCACTCACAGAGCTCAGGCAGTGTTGTATTTTGGTGTCGATGTTGACATTTGTGGAGAGGTGGCTATCCTATCCTTAATCCTATCATCATGGACAATATGCTGCCTTAGAACACAACAGACACTGTTGCAGAGTCACCAGTCCCACTCGGTCAGGGTTCATTAAAGACAATAATCACAACAATCAAATGCATGGGACCTGATGGCCCTGCTTTGTTCGCTCCAGAGTTGGGACAATGTAATCCAATCATAAAGCTATGTCCTCTTTATCTGAAGTTTCCATCCTGCCCCTCATCGCCCATTGGAGAATGGTAATCTGTATTGGAAGCAGGGAACGCTCTCTGATTGGCTGATGGGTGCCGCAATCCCACCTCTGCAGGGAATCCTCCTGCTTCTTGGCAGAATGGGGTTGGACTAATGGGCCATGAGGTCTCTTCCAATTCTACGATTCTATAACCCATCACACATTTATGTGCTAGCAACAGGAATCCAATCCAGTCAAGCAAAGTAGAACTATTGGATCAATGAGATTTACTAAGCTGTTGATTCAACATTCATTTCTTAATCAAGTTCAGACTGATAAATAGGATTCAAGTTGCAGTCTCTGTGCATATGTTGATTTTGGTCATGAATGTGCTCCTGACCCAAAGTTGGGGATTCTTACACGCATGCATTCCACATACCAGCACTCCAGGTTCCTTTCCGTAGCCCCACATGCTTTCTTCTGCATGCGTACTTGGTCCAGAGGCGCATGTTTGGAATGGCTAATGAAGCATCATTCATCACTGTCTTATTACGGCCATAAGATGCTCTGACAACGAACTGCATCAAAACCATGCTTGCCAATTTAAATCCCAAGTTCGGTGCAAGAAGGCAGGTTAATAGAATCAAAACGATCTTTATCCCAACGTCAACAAGAGAGGGAAGAGTTTGATGAAGTTTGGTGTAAGAAGGCCAAGCGGAATGGTAATTTCCTAGCCTTTGATATCAAAATTGGGAATTGGGTGATGTGACCTTCACGTCTCCACCAATCAGAGAATGACAAAATGTGGTCAAACGCCTTATTGATGTGCAAAAGACACGGGAAGGAAACTAAAAAAGAAATTAACAAAGATTCAGATTAGAGATAAATACAGTGATCAATAGTTCCTCAACACTCTAAAGACATCGGATTCTGTCTGATCTTGGAAGCTAAGGAGGGGCCACTCTCGTTTCTGCTTGAATGGAAGTCTGCCAGCAAGTACCTGGTACTGTAGGCTATATTCCAGGAAGAACAACAAGCAAAAGCACCTCTCAGTATCCCTGGCCTAAGAAGACCCAATACAATGCACTACCAATGAAATCCACAGCCCAAATTTGAAAGGAGGTACACAATGTGTTGACCTATTTTGTGAAAAGGTTTCACAACCTTAGAAAGATCACTTCAGTTCACCATTTGGTGTTATTAAAGGTAAAGGTTTCCCCTTGACACTAAGTCTATCCGTTTCCAACTCTGGGGGTTGGTGCTCATCTCCATTTCTAAGCTTTTTCAAAAGTCAAGGTAAAGGTTTCACCTGACATTAACTCTAGTCATATCTGACTCTGGGAAGTAGTGCTCATCTCCATTTCTAGAGCCAGCGTTGTCCATAGACACCTCCAAGGTCATGTGGTCAGCATGACTGCATGGAGCGCCATTACCTTCCTGCTGAAGTGGTACCTATTAATGATGATGATGGTGATAATAATAATAATAATAATAATAATAATAATAATAGTAATAATAGTAATAATAACAACAACAAATAATAACATAATAAAATAAATTTAATAAAATTAATAATAAAAACAACAACAATAATATAATAAAATAATAACAGAACAAATGCAATTAAGGGCATGATCGAAAAATCAGCTGATGACCCAAAATGTAGACGGTGCAAGGAAGCTGATGAAACCATGGATCACATCCTCAGATGCTGCAAGAAAATGGAACTGATGGACTACAAGCAGAGGCACAACTCTGTGGCCCAAATATTTATTATTTATTATATTTATATTACAGTATTTGTATACCGCTTTTCTCACCCTGAGGGGGACTTAAAGCGGTTTACACATAAGTAATGGCAAAAATTCAATGCCAGTACAAACAATTACAATTATACACTACAGTTAGACACATAAATTAAATTTAAAAATATATCCATGATCAATAAAACAATCATTAAAACAATAAAACAGTCTTATCCGTCAGATTCATTGGAACTTATGTCACAAGTACCACCTGCCAGGAGTCAAGAACTGGTAAAGGGATCATCAACCTTCAAAGGTAGTGGAAAATGAACACACAAAACTATTGTGGAACTTTCGAATCCAGACTGACAAAGTTTTGGAACACAATACACCAGACATCACGATTGTGGAAAAGATAAAAATTTGGATTATTGATGTCACCATAACGGGTGAGAGTCGCATTGAGGAACAACAGGAAAAACTCAGCCGTTATCAGGACCTCAAAATCGAATTGCAAAGACTCTGGCATAAACCAGTCCAGGTGGTCCCAGTGGTTATGGGCACACTGGGTGCCATGCCAAAAGACCTCAGCTGGCATTTGGAAACAATAAACATTGACCAAATCACGATCTGTCAACTGCAAAAGTCCACCTGACTTGGATCTGCACGCATCATTCGAAAATACATCACACAGTCCTAGACTCTTGGGAAGTGTTTGACTTGTTATTTTGTGATATGAAATACAGCATAGAGATGTTGTTTCCTGTGACATACTGTGTTTTTGTGTAATAATAATAATAATAATAATAATAATAATAATAATAATAACTTTATTTATAGACCGCCCTCTCTCCCCAAGGGAACTCAGGTTGGTTTACACACAAAGAAGGCAAACATTCAATGCTCGAACTCAAATACAAATATTTTAAAACAAGCAGAATAATACAAAAATAATAACCATACACTTGTGACAAAAGAGAAATTAATACCACAATGAGGCTCAAATATGAATGATCGAATAAATGTAATTATACACCTCAGCTGTCATCTTAGAGAGAGGAGATAACTGTAAGTGTCCAGACATCTGGGGTTGATTCTATTCCTGGTCTGAACCTCTTCATGCCATAGCTGATTTCCCTGGAGAGTCACACCTCGCCCTGCATTGCAAGCCACGTTATAATTGGGCAATCTCCAAAGTGCTTTCCTAATCAGCATCAAAAGCCAAGCAGCATCCTCTGATGAAATCAGATTTATTTATTTATTTTGACGGGAGTGGGGAGAAATGGAAGAGGGGAAGTCTATGAAACTTCCCACTTAAAAAGCCTTTGACAATCTTGTATTCACATTGAGGAGATGAGATGCTTCTTGGTCCTGAAAGAAGGGTATCTTTTGCCTCCGCCTTTGCTTGGCTCTCCTCGCAAAATGAACTTCCCGTGAAAACGAAGGCCCATGCTGCAACTTTGGAAATTGCCTGCTTCGCTTTAATTAAGAAAATAGAGGCAGTGATGAGCAAACATCTGCGAGGCTCTTAATTAGGCGGAGAAGTAAGTGTCGAGTGATTATGACTTCAATTTCAGGTGTTGGTTGGATGTTGTTCGTTGCTCCGAGCCTGCCCTGCTGCAGCGGCATCCGTTCCAGCATCCCTTTGGCATTTTGTTCACCTCAAATACAGCAAAGCTTGGCCTGTTATGGCCACATTGCCCACGACAGACCAAGGGCCCTTCCACGCAGTCATATAACCCAGAATATCAAGGCAGACAATCTCACAACATCTGGGTCGAACTGGGATGCCTGAATCCACACTGCCATCTATTCTAGTTCAAAGGGATTAGGGGACATCCCGGTGGCACAGTGGGTTAAACCCCTGTGCCGGCAGGACTGAAGACCGACAGGCCGCAGGTTCGAATCTGGGGAGAGGCGGATGAGCTCCCTCTGTCAGCTCCGGGTCCCCAAGCATGAGAGAAGCCTCCCACAAGGATGATAAAAACATCAAATCATCTGGGCGTCCCCTGGGCAACGTCCTTGCAGGCGGCCAATTCTCTCACACCAGAAGCGACTTGCGGTTTCTCAAGTCGCTCCTGACACGACAAAAAAAACCCCCCAAAAAACCAAAAAGAGGACACCCAACCCCAAATTAGGAAACAAGTCATCCAGGAATACCTGGCCGCTCTAAATGAGTTCAAGTCCCCAGGGCCAGATCAACTACACCCAAGAGTATTGAAGGAACTAGCGGAAGTCATTTCGGAACCATTGGCAATCATCTTTGAGAGTTCTTGGAGAACGGGAGAAGTTCCAGCAGATTGGAGGAGGGCCAATGTGGTCCCAATCTTCAAGAAGGGAAAAAGGATGACCCAAACAACTACCGTCCGGTTTTGATTCGGGGAGGGGCTGAGTTTGATTCGGGGGATGAGTCTGAGTGAAAGAGGGTCTACCCTAGCAAACCTTTTGTATCATTACCCCAATACCCCCATGCATATGGGATATATTGAGTATGGTGATCAGATCATGATATGAATAAACATAACAGTTTAAATAATGCACCAGTAAGGCCTTCTCGTGGACCACCATGAGTTTTCAGGGGGGGGGGGGGGCTGAAGCCTAACCCAAATAATTACCATCCAGTCAGCCTCACGTCGATACCAGGCAAGATTCTGGAAAAGATTGTTAAGGAAGTGGTCTGCAAAGACTTAGAAACAAATGCAGTCATCGCTAATAGTCAACATGGATTTATCAAAAACAAGTCATGCCGGACTTTTTTCGATAGAGTTACAAGCTGGGTAGATGCGGGGAATGCCATGGATGTAGCATACCTGGATTTCAGTAAGGCCTTCGACAAGGTCCCCCATGACCTTCTGGCAAACAAACTAGTCCAATGTGGGCTAGGCAAAACTACGGTGTGGTGGATCTGTAATTGGTTAAATGGACGAACCCAGAGGGTGCTCACTAATGCTTCCTCTTCATCTTGGAAAGAAGTGACAAGTGGAGTGCCGCAGGGTTCCGTCCTGGGCCCGGTCCTGTTCAACATCTTTATTAATGACTTAGATGAAGGGCTAGAAGGCAGGATCATCAAGTTTGCAGACACCAAATTGGGAGGGATAGCCAACACTCCAGAGGACAGGAGCAGGATTCAAAACGATCTTGACAGATTAGAGAGATGGGCCAAAACTAACAAAATGAAGTTCAACAGTGACAAATGCAAGATACTCCACTTTGGCAGGAAAAACGAAATGCAAAGATACAGAATGGGTGACGCCTGGCTTGAGAGCAGTACGTGTGAAAAAGATCTTGGAGTCCTCGTGGACAACAAGTTAAACATGAGCCAACAATGTGATGTGGCGGCAAAAAAAGCCAATGGGATTTTGGCCTGCATCAATAGGAGCATAGTGTCTAGATCTAGGGAAGTCATGCTCCCCATGCTCTATTCTGCTCTGGTTAGACCACACCTGGAATATTGTGTCCAATTCTGGGCACCACAATTCAAGAGAGATATTGACAAGCTGGAATGTGTCCAGAGGAGGGTGACTAAAATGATCAAGGGTCTGGAGAACAAGCCCTATGAGGAGCAGCTTAAGGAGCTGGGCATGTTTAGCCTGAAGAAGAGAAGGCTGAGAGGAGATATGATAGCCATGTATAAATATGTGAGAGGAAGCCACAGGGAGGAGAGAGCAAGCTTGTTTTCTGCTTCCCTGGAGACTAGGAGGAACAATGGCTTCAAACTACAAGAAAGGAGATTCCATCTGAACATGAGGAAGAACTTCCTGACTGTGAGAGAGCCGTTCAGCAGTGGAACTCTCTGCCCCGGAGTGTGGTGGAGGCTCCTTCTTTGGAAGCTTTTAAACAGAGGCTGGATGGCCATCTGTTTGGGGTGCTTTGAATGTAATTGTCCTGCTTCTTGGCAGGGGGTTGGACTGGATGGCCCATGAGTTCTCTTCCAACTCTTTGATTCTATGAGTCTATGAAAGCCTCCTCTCAGAAAGAGAGAGAGACTTCTGACTTCTGACCTCCAGAACCAAAACAGCAACTGCAACAAAAGACACACAGAGTTAGTGACTGCATATGTCAGGAACAGGATGGCAGCCCAGAGCAGTTTGCAAGGACAGGAGCAATTTGAGCTCTTGTAAGGACAAAGATTCTCCCCAAGCAAGTGGCCATCAGGAGCCTTTCACGATCTTCTGCTCATTGCTCTTGCCATGCCCTCTTTGTGCTTTCGCAAAACACATTATATGGCTCAGCTAGGGCACTCTCTATGGGACTCCTTAACCTATGATCATCAATAGGAAGTGTGCATCCGTCTAGCTTGAGAGCAATAACAGAGTGACAAGCCTGATGTGGGTTATAGCCAAGGGCCTCTGGCGGCTATTGTGAAGTCCTGGAATGCCCATGGATGCATTTGTAAGGCTCACAAATTAGGTCACACACTTTTCCAGAATGTCCCCAAGGCAGTGAAAAGAGGTCGTTTCTCCAACAGATCCCCATGCCAATAAAGATGCACAGAGGCAATCTGGAAATAAAATAAAATGGCTGTTTCTGGAATCCTTTACATGTCTGATGCTTGTGTATGTTCACTTGAGGAATCTCTAGATCCTTCAGTGTGAGTATGGTCAACTTCCATTGGAGTTGCACTGGAGAACCGAGAGATTCCTAGAGAGATGGAGGCTGATTGGAAGATGTTGTGGTTGAGCACAGCTTCGTGTTGATCAGTGTTTCTCAACTTCCGAATGCTGCAACCCACCCCCCAACTTAATATTTATTATTTATTTATTTACCACACTTTTATCCCACCCTTTTCAGCCCAAAGGCAACTCAGGGCAGCGTACACACTGGCAACATTAGATGTTGGACAGACATAAATACATCACTTAAAACTGGTTAAATCACATAATAAAATCCATATAAAAACCATTTAAATCAATGACTTCCAGGTTTAAATCCATGTCCATTTGCATCATTAAGCCATTCCACATTCATTCACAATACTGATTTTATCTGGTTACAATGAGGTTCCGAAAGCTTGCTCGAAGAACCAGGTTTTCACTCTTTTCCTAAAGGTCAGGAGCGAGGGGGCCAGTCTAATATCCCCAGGAAGGGAGTTCCACAGCTGAGGGGCCACCACTGAGAAGGCCCTGTCCCTCATCTCCACTAAGCATGCCGGTGGGGCAGGTGGGATCGAGAGCAGGGCCTCCCCAGATAATCTTAAATTCCCAGAAGTTTCGTAAGGGGAGACACATTCGGATAGGTAAGTTGGGCCGGAACCGATTAATACAGTTCCTCATGTTGTGGTGACCCACAACCATGATTTTTTTTTTATGATTGGGGGTCTCATGACCGAGAACAAGCCACAAGAGTCAAGACAAAGATCCACCCAGAGGAAAAGTGTTCTTGCCATACATGAATGGAACCACTGACTGCAGAGGAATGCTGAGGAAGAAACATGACATACAAACCATCTACAGACCAACTAAGAAAATCCAACAAATGTGACGTTCAGCAAAGGATAAGAGGGATCCTCTCACCTCTGCAGGAGTCTACCGAATACCATGCAACTGTGGACAAGAAGTCTACAGGGGAACCACCAAACTCAGCAGAATTGCCCAGACACGAATTGCCCAGACAAAGAACATAAAAGGCAATGCAGGCTCATTCAACCAGAGAAGTCACCTGATGAACCAACCTGGGCACAGAACATTATTGGAGATCACAGAAATGCTGGACCTCTCTTACAATCACTATGTCAGGCTACACAGAGAAGCCACTGAAATCCATAAGAAGCATATGGACAATGTCAACAGAAAGGAGGAAACCATGTAAATGAACAAAATCTGGCTACCAGTTTTTAAAAACAACTCTAAAATTGAGACAGTAAATAAAGAGAAACACTAAAAAAACAGGGGAATTCCATACAGTAAACAATCAGGGCCAAGTAACACCTCATGACAAAAGTTCCTCCAGGCAGGAAGAAGGCAGGCTATGAAGCTGCAAGGCCATTCAGTGCTGATCAAGGTGATAAATTGCAACATGAGGGACCGCCTTACCCCCTACCAACCCCAGAGATCCCTCCGTTCTGAAGACCAAGATTTGTTGGAAATTCCCAGTGTCAAGACCTTGCGCCTAACAGCAACCAGACGCAGAGCCTTTACAGCAGTGGCACCATCACTCTGGAATACTCTGCCACCTGAAGTCCGTGCCTTGCGGGACTTATCAGCTTTTTGCAGGGCATGTAAGATATTGCTGTTTTTAAATTGTTTTAAATTGTTTTTAAATTGTGTTATATTTTAGCCTGTTCTTGTAAGTTGCTCCGAGCCCCAGGGGAGTGGTGGCATATAAGTTTGAATTATAAATAAATAAATAAATAAATAAATAAACATTTACATGTCACAGACAGGCAGGAGTCCAGTGTATTGTCGAAGGCTTTCATGTCAGAAACAATCAGGGACAGCTAATCACCTCTCCACAAAGGATTGCCCCAGGCAGTAAGAAGCCAGTCCTTGAGACTGCTAGGCCATTAAATGCTAATCAAGGTGGCCAATGGAAACATTCACACTTACCTCAGACAGGCAAGAGGTCTTTCTCCCACCCTGGACTTTCTACAGATATATAAACCCAATTTTCCAAGTTTCCAGCAGACCTCACAACCTCTGGGGATACCTGCCATAGATGCAGGTGAAACCTCAGGAGTGAATGCTTCTGGAACATGGCCAGACAGCCTGAAAAATCTAAAACAACCCAGAAAAGAGTTCTTTCTCTCACCCTGGACATTATTCCACAGATATATAAATCCCAATTAATTAGTTTCCAACAGACCTCACACTCTCTGAGGATGCCTGCCATAGATGTGGGTGAAACGTCAGAAGAGAATGCTTCTGGAACATGGCCAGACAGCCTGGAAAGCTCACAGCAATCCAGTGATTCTGGCCATGAGAGCCTTCAACAACACATTATTATTATTATTATTATTATTAGTAGTAGTAGTAGTAGTAGTAGTATATAATTTCCTCTCTTAAAGTGAGACTCCACCCCAATCTTAATTCTAGTTAGGGGAAATGTGAAACTGCCTTCCTGGGGGGAAGACTGCAAGCAAGTATGTTTTAGTCCCTGTTCCTAAAACAAATAAATACATTCCTGTGAAGCCCAGAGGTGCATTGAGGTTTCTCTTCTCTCCCCCATACAAACACACAGTCACCCTCCCATAGGCGCAGCTGCTTCCCTCCCTTCTTGCTGGTTAGTCGCTTACAAATGCCCAGGAGGTGCAAAAATATATGTCATTTTTTTCATGGCACGGTTCCATCACTTCTGTGGACATCCTTTGGGGATGCTTTAGAAACGTGTTCTCTTCTTCCTGCCCTATATCTCATGCCCTCAATAGTTTCTTTTCCACACAAAGGGGTGGGGGGGTGGGAAGCCAACACGAAAACAAGGAAAGAGATGGATGGTAATAGCTTTGCAGATCAATATACAGATAACATTTTCATCACCTCCTCTTTCTCTCCAGCTTTAAACTTTAAGATAACGCCCATAAATTGGATCCGAGATGGTTTGTAATTCACAACCGCTCACTGGAACATTCGGCCATGAAAACAGCAAAGGGCGCAATGCCAATGTTGGGTTCAGCACCTTGGATAGCTCATTTGCAGTTGGCACATTATCCATCCCAAAGACATGGAAGCCAGTGGCTGCCTGAGGGATGCCTTTGCCTACCAAAGGATTAAGGATGGCAAAGAGGATTACTGGTTTGGAGATGGAACTTCTATGATACGCAGCTCGTTGTGGCACTAGAATGTGCCAACAACATACTTCTGGATTAACAACGTGGCATAAAAAGAGCCTTTGTGGATAGGGGGACCAAAGGCCAAGCTAGTCCAGGGGTTTAGCACAGCTGGTAAATCACCAGCAATAAGATCTATAACCAAAAGGTTGCCAATTCGAAGCCCCAGGTTGGCGTGAGCTGCTGACCGTCAATCCCAGCTTACTGTTGACCTAAGCAGTTCGAAAACAGCCTGAGCTGTAATTAGAGAAATTTATTTATTTGTCGTGTCAGGACAACCAGTCAAATTACATTACATTTCTAACAGAACAAAGCAAGCAAACAGACAAAATACAAAATTTGTGAGTTTGGTAGTTGATTAAATGTCCTTTGACCAGTAGCTGGCCACTTGGAGTGCTTATGGTGTTGCTGCAAGAAGGTCCTCCATGGTGCATGTGGCTGGGCTCAGGTTGCATTGCAGCAGGTGGTCAGTGGTTTGCTCTTCTCCACACTCGCATGTCGAGGATTCCACTTTGTAGCCCCATTTCTTAAGGTTGGCTCTGCATCTCGTGGTGCCAGAGCGCAGTCTGTTCAGCGCCTTCCAAGTCACCCAGTCTTCTGTGTGCCCAGGGGGGAGTCTCTCATTTGGTATCAGCCATTGGTTGAGGTTCTGGGTTTGAGCCTGCCACTTTTGGACTCTTGCTTGCTGAGGTGTTCCAGGGGGTGCCTCTGTAGATCTTAGAAAACTATTTCTTGATTTAAGTCATTGAAGTCATTGACCTGGAGATGTCTCTGCCTTGGTCCTTTCACTATTGGTTGCTACTTCCCGGCGGATGTCAGGTGGTGCAATACCGGCTAAGCAGTGTAATTTCTCCAGTGGTGTAGGGTGCAGACACCCCGTGATAATGCGGCATGTCTCATTAAGAGCCACATCCACTGTTTTAGTGTGGTGAGATGTGTTCCACACTGGGCATGCAGACTCAGCAACAGAGTAGTACAGAGAAATTAGGTACTGTTAAAACAAGCGGGGGGGGGGGGCATTTTACAACACCACAAAAAGATCAGAAAAATGCTGGATGACCAAAAGGAAGGAGGAAGTTCTGACGGCTCTTTGTCATAGAGGATGGAGAGACAGCATCCCCTGTGGCTGGATTGGAGCACAACCTTCCAAGGCGCCAAAAAGCTGGACATTGACACCAACACAACATACCTCCTTTATGTTCTGTCTATCTTGGTATTGTCTATCCAAAACAGCATTGAATGTTTGCCGTGTATGTGTATACTGTGATCTATCCTGAGTCCCGCTGGGGAAATAGGGCCAACAACATGCTTCCATATGAACAACATGGCATAAAAAGAGCCTTGATGGATAGTGGGACAAAATCAACTGTGCTGCAAATGCTTAATGGGTTGAGCCGCCCCTGATTCCAAGGCACCAAAAAGCTGGATGTTGACGTCCACACAACATACCTCCTTTCTGTTCTGTCTGTCTTGGTATTGTCTACCCAAAACGGCATTGAATATTTGCCGTGTATGTGTTTTGTGATCCACCCCGAGTCCCCTTGGGGAGATAGGGAGGAATATAAATATTACATTATTATTATTATTATTATTATTATTATTATTATTATTATGAGATTCGTGTATTCCAAGTAGACTGGTTTTAAACCACTTCATTGGATGTGTTACAATAGCAGATTCCCAGATTAGTTTAGTGTGTTTACACCTTATTTTATTTTTCTGTTTTTTAAATATTTAATGTTTATTTTATTTAAGTGATATTTGTCTCTACTGTTCTAATGTAGCACGAATCCTATGTAAAATCATATTACGTATTTTCGACATTAACATTGAAATCTGAAATATATACAGAAAGTCTTTACTTTGTGTAAAGACATAAATAAATAAATATTACTCCCTTTCCTAATGGACAAGCAAAAGGCAGTGGAAAGAATGTGGTCAGGTCTTCTTTACATTCAGCCCCGCAGCCCACAACAAAGCAACCTTCCCTTCCTTCCCTTTCCAGCATTGCACCATCAGCCTCTGGAACAATGTAGTACAATCTGTTGCTGTCCTGAGGTTCTGCAGAAGATATTAGGAAACCGGCAAGATGTGACAAACAGCTCTGGGGACAGCAAAGCTGAGTGAAAGACAACCTGGGGGAACGCTAGTGCCTGTTAAGTAGCTGGAGGTGGAAGAACGAAGGGGAGGAGGGGGTTATTTATATCCCGAACGAGTGGGGATCCTCTCTGGATACAAAGGGGGAGGGGAAAGAAAACAGTAATCAAATGACCTTTCGAATCAATCAAGCGCTCCCAGGCAATGCACTGCAGCTCTTGTGTCTTAATAAATGCGACATCTCGGCCCCTCTCCCCTACCTTTGCTATGATATCATTAAACAGGATGAATTGTTATTACATGAAAATGGATTGCACTGCAGTTGCGTATCCATAATAAATGGGTGCATCATGCTTTCTTCCAAATGAGAGATACGGGCTCTGGCTTGTAAACTATGGAATTATGATGGGCTTGGAGAAGAGAGAATTCCTGGCTTTGGAATCATGAAAAGAGGAAGGAGAACGCTTACACTCCCAAGCATCAAATCCTAGAATCCTAGAGGAAGGGGATTTTGCTCACACTTCCAAGCATCAAATCCTAGAATCCTAGAGTTGGAAGAGATCTGGTGGGCTATCCAGTCCAACCCCATTTTGCCAAGAAGCAGGAAAATCACATTCAAAACTCCCCCGACAGATAGCCATCCAGCCTCTGCTTAAAAGCCTCCAAAGAAGGAGCCTCTACTACATTCAGGGGCAGATAGTTCCACTGCTGAACAACTCTCACAGTCAGGAAGAAGATGATGGGAAGAAGGAAGTGCCAAAATCATCTATCCACCTTGCCCTTGGTTGGCCCCTCTTCCTTTTTCCTTCCTTTTTCCCCAACATCATTCTCTTCTGCAAGTTTTCCTGTCTTCTCATGATGTGGCCAAATATACTCTCCAATGAGCAGTTGGGCTTTATTTTCTGGAGTATGGACTGGTTGGATCTTCTTGAGGTCCAAGGCACCCTAAGAATTTTCCTTCAACACCACAGTTCAGAAGCATCTCTCTTCCTTTGCTCAGCCTTCCTTATGGTCCAGTTCTCGCTCCATAGATTACTAAGGGGAATACCATTGCTTTGACTATGCAGATCTTCGTTGCCAGTGTGATGTCTCTACTCTTCACTATTTGATTGGGATTGGTCCTTGCTCTCCTCCCAAGAAGGATTTCATAGAATCCTAGAGTTGGAAGAGACCTTGTGGGCCATCCAGTCCAACCCCATTCTGCCAAGCAGCAGGAAAATCGCATTCAAAACACTCCCGACAGATGGCTATTCAGACTCTGTTTAAAAGCCTCCAAAGAAGGATCCTCCACCACACTCCGTGGCAGAGAGTTCCGCTGCTGAACGACACTCACAGTCAGGAAGTTCTTCCTAATGTTCTGGTGGAATCTCCTTTCTTGTAGTTTGAAGCCATTGCTCCATTGCGTCCGAGTCTCCAGGGCAGCAGAAAACAAGCCAGCTCCCTCCTCCCTATGACTTCCCCTCTTGTATTTATCCTCCTCATATCTCCTCTCATCCTTCTCTTTTTCAGGCTAAACATGCCCAGCTCTTTAAGCCGCTCCTCATAGGGCTTGCTCTCCAGACCCTTGATCATTTGAGTTGCCCTCTTTCTCTGGACACATTTCAGCTTGTCCAGAATTGGACACAGTAATCCAGGGTCTGTAGATACTAGATACTATTTCAACCAGAGAAGTCAGCCATAGGAGAGCACTTGATGAACCAACCTGGACACAGCATATTACTTGAGAACACAGAAATGCTGGGCCACTCTCACAACCACCACGTCAGACTTTTTGATTGTAGGTGAACTATAAATCCCAGCTACTGCAACTCCCAAAATCCACCCCCCCCCCAACTCCACCAGTATTCAAATTTGGGTGTATTGGGTATTTATGCCAAATTACAGTTATGAAGTAGCAACAAAAACAATGTTATGGTATGGGGTCAGCACAACATGAGGAGCTGTATTAAGGGGTTGTGGCATTAGGAAGGTTGAGAAATGCTGCAACAGAGGATGCATGGCCAAAGCATGGCTTCAAGTACCATAAAGTCTATAAGGTTGGAACTGCACCATAGCTTCAAGCAACTGCAATCAGCGGGCTCGGGTTTCCTTTCTCAGCTCCAATGTGATTTTGGTGGTGCATCTGGTTTGGAACCCAAACTATGATGGAAATCTTCAAAGTGCATCCTTAACCCCAAAGAGTTTCAGCAACTTGAATATTTCATGTAAAGTTTAGATTAAAGACCAGAGTTGTTTCATTGCTTTAATGATGACAGATTAACGCAACTCTCTTTACAGATGCCCATTGAATGTCTCATGGGGCAGTCATGGTTGGTCCTCCTGAGGGACCACCACTGTTCAGAGAAGTCCTCACAGGAGGTCAATCTCTTTGGAGAGTCTGCCACTGTCCCCCAATGTGCTACTCATAGTGACTTGCCCATAGGGAGGCATTGTGGGAGAGGTGGCCATGGAAACAGTCTCCATGATGACGCCAGCCACAATCCCTTTCCTTGAACTCTGTGGATCAGCATCCACACTTTCCAGAACATCGCTATATACTGTGTTGTGTACGTATTGAATGCATACCGAAAGCACATATATTATTGCCACATGCACAAGAATATTATGAGAAGCTAGATTGCTTCTTCCTTCCACCTTTCATGAGCTCAAGTGTTCTAGATTCAATTTACTTTGCTCTCAGAGGACTGTGAATAGCATTTATCTAGAATGCAATCCTTCTGATTCTTTTATTTATTTATTATGTACTAGCCATCCCCTGCCATGCATTGCTGTGGCCCAGTCTGTGTATATTTATTTGTTTGTTTGCTTGTTTGTTTATTTACTATATTTGTATACCACCTTTCTCAGCCCATAGGGGACTCAAGTATATGTTTTGTGTGTGTGTATATATGTGTATATGTGTGTGTATATATTTATGTATATGTGTATATATGTGGTTTTGKGCATGCGCTGTAGCGTCTTTTTGCTTTTTTGGCTTTTTAAGTCCCTTCTGCTMTGTTTTTCAGTGTTTTTATGAATGATGGTCACTCYTTGGCCTGAGAGGTGTCTTGTGTCCAAATTTGGTGTCAATTCACCCAGTGGTTATTTAGTTATGTTAATCTCACAAACTAAAATTACATTTTTATTTATATAGACTAGCCYTCCCCTGCCACACGTTGCTGTGGCCCAGTCTGTGTATATGTGTTTTGRGTGTATATATGTATGTGTATATATTTGTGTATATGTGTGTTTGCGTATATATATYTGTGTGTGTATGTGTGTGTGTGTGTGGTTTTGCGCATGCATTATAATGCAATTTTTTTTGTTTTTTGGCTTTTTAAGTCTCTTCTGCTCTGTTTTTAAATGTTTATATGAGTGATGATCACTTATTGGCCTGATAGGTGCCTTGTGTCGAAATTTGGTGTCAATTTGTCCAGTGGTTTTTGAGTTATGTTAATCCTACAAATGAACATATTTGTGAATATGTGTGTTTGGTATATATATGTGGTTTTGTGCATGGTTGTAAAGTGTTTTTGTGTGTATATATGTATGTGTATATATTTGTGTATATGTGTGTTTGCATATATATGTATGTGTGTCTGTATGTGTGTGCGTGTGTGTGTGGTTTTGCACATGCATTATAATGCATTTTTTTGTTTTTTGGCTTTTTAAATCTCTTCTTCTGTGTTTTTCAATGTTTTTATCAGTGATGGTCACTCATTGGCCTGCTCAGTGTCTTGTGTCCAAATTTGGGGTCAATTCACCCAGTGGTTTTTAAGTTATGTTAATCCCAGAAACGAACATTACATTTTTATTTATATAGATTTATTTATGACATTTCTACTCCGCCTTTCTCACCCCAGAGGGTTCTTTTGAAATTACCCTCAAGGCGGCTTTACATACAGGCAACAATTAGATGCCCTAAAACACAATGTACATTGGAATAAATATTAAAATAGAATTTAAAAGTACATTAAAAACAATACATTAGAATTTAAACACGTAATCCATGAGCATAATCTAGGCTGTTCCAATGGTCATTGCACATTGTTCCAGTCTTATCTATTGCACGAGTTCTTTAAAAGCTTGGTTACAAAGCCACATTTTTACTCTTCTGCAGAAGGTCAGGAGGGAGGGGGGCTGATCTAACATTGCTGGGGAGAGAGTTCCACAGTCGAGGGGTCACCACTGAAAAGGCTCTGTCTCTTGTCTCCACCAATTGTGCCTGCGAGGGAGGCGGGACCGAGAGCAAGGTCTCCCCAGATTATTTTAAACTCCATGGTGATTCATACAGGGAGATACATTAAGACATTTAGAGCTTTATAGGCTAAAGCCAGCACTTTGAATTGTGTCTGGTAGCCGATTGGCAGCTAGTGGAGCTGGCGTAACGGGGGTTGTATGCTCCCTGTATGCCACTCGTGTGAGCAATCTAGATGCTACCTGTTGGACCATTTGTAGCTTCGGAACAGTCTTCAAAGGCAGCCCCACATAGAGTGCATTGCAGTAGTCTATTCAGGATGTAACCAGAGTGTGGACTACTGTGGCCAAGTCTGACTTCCCAAGGTATGGGCGCAACTGGCTAACAAGTTTTAATTGAATTGCCTCATCCCTGCCTGGGGATGATGTGCATTGTAATCTCGAAGGTGACCCTCCAGTGGCGGTGGGTTAAACCACTGAGCTGCTGAACTTGCTGACCAAAAGGTTGCAGGTTCGAATCCAGGGAGTGGCGTGAGCTCCCACTGTTAGCCCAACTTCTGCCAACCTAGCAGTTTGAAAACATGCAAATGTGAGTAGATCAATAGGTACCGCTCTGGCAGGAAGGTAACAGCACTCCATGCAGTCATGCCGGCCACATGAACTTGGAAGTGGCTATGGACAATGCAGGCTCTTCGGCTTAGCACCAAACCCCAGAGTTGGACACTACTGGACTTAATGTCAAGGGGAAACCTTTACCTTTAATAATAATAATAATAACAATAATAACAATAATAATAATGGGTTGTTGTAGGTTTTTGCAGCAGTGGTGCAGCAGGTTAAACCACTGAGCTTGCTGACTGAAAGGTTGGTGGTTTGAATCCAGGGAGCAGGGTGAGCTCCCATTGTCAGCCCCAGCTTCTGCCAACCTAGCAGTTCGAAAACATGCAAATATGAGTAGATTAATAGGTACCACTCCAGCGGGAAGGTAACAGTGCTCCATGCAGTTATGCCACTGGCCACATGACCTTGGAGGTGTCTATGGACAACGCCAGCTCTTCGGCTTTGAAATGGAGATGAGCACCAACCCCCAGAGTCGGACACGATTGGACTTCATGTCAGGGGGGAAAACCTTTCCCTACCTTTACCTACAAACCTCAGCTTGGAGAAGTCTGTTGTAAATTGTATCTGCACTTGTTTTATTCCATCTGGGTGATTTTGTTGTTCCAGCGGGAGCATATGGTATAGCTTGCAATACTATCAGTGGCCTATTGACACCTGTGTTTGGACAATAAAAACCTATGGGTCACTTGAGCACCTTCTTTTATGGCAACAGCGGCAACATTGCGCAGAAAGCAACCAACTTCAGCTCTTGTGAGCTCGGCTTTGTCTCCGGCATTCAGTGAAGCAGACATAGATCTATGAAAGGCCACGATCTCTCCGTAAAACAAGATAGTCTCTATGGATCCATTCTATCCAGTTCTTTTGAAATTACCCTCGAATGTTACTTCAAGTCTTGCAATTGAAAGAGGAAAGAGAAGTCCTTCTCCAGCTTTTTGTTCCCCTCTGGAATCAAAAGGCAAATGGACAATGCAGTGGAAAGCAAAAGGAAAAAAATATGAAGAGTATTTGTTAGCTAAGGCTGAATGCACAAGTAGACAGGACCGAGTTTGCTGTTGCCTTCCCCTGAGGCTGAGAGAGTGTGACTTCTTGGAGGTCACAAATGGGATTTCTATGCCTGAGCAGAGATCTGAATCCTGGTCTCCAGAGTCTTAATTCAATACTTAAACCACTTTGTTCTGGAACAGCTGTTCCAGGAGCTCCAATTTTATTTGCTTTGAACTAAAGGTTTGTTTGCAATCTCAGGCTTGGGATTTTGCAGCAGGGTGGCTTCCTGTTATAGTTTGCAGTCATAGGGCAAGCCCCCTGTCCATCTTCATTTAGCTTTGGTTCCGCCCCTTTTCCTGGGTTTTGGGAAGAGAGAGGAACCATTTTAGTCAGTCACTCACAAGGAAGCCAGCCTATAGGACGCAAATCAGTTTGTCCCGTAGGAAAGGCTTCATTCCTCAAGACCATCCAGGGTCCTAACTGACTATCCAGTTCCAGGGAAATGGAAGGAAAAGGTCCCAAAGGCTCTGGCTGAGAGCTCACAGCCTCTCAGCCTCACAGCACCAGAGGGAGAAAACAGACCTGAAGTTCCCACTAGACAGCATCGTAGAACCACGGAATTCCAGCTGCTATATCTTCAAGCCTCAGCTGGTAAGGTCTGCTCGATACCCAGACGCACGTGGATTTCGGTAGCAGCACCCACGCCGACTAGGCATAGATAGAAAGCAGCCTGGGAGGGATTATAAAGAGTTCTTCCTTATGCTGAAATAGTACAGTTAAACCAAGTCAGTGCCAGTCTCTTAAAGACTGGAATAGTAAAGCCTTGAAGTGTTGTTTGAAGTCTTGTTCCTTAATAAAGACTTTGTTGTACTTTTAACGAACTCTAAAGCCCATTACTTCTGGAAGTCTCTAACAATCTCTCTTCGGGCACCCCGGCTTCCCACTGGGTTTAAAGTGTGCGTCCTGTAGAATAAAGACATTGTGTACAGGCCCAGTGGCGACAGAACAATTTAACTAGTTTGAAAACTGGCCTTTGTAACTGTTCCGGTTACCCACTTCTATCCTTTCTCTAGGGACCAGGGAAGTACTTGAGATTTAGAAAAATAAAATTGGAGAAAGTTTTGTTGTTTAGTCGTTCAGTTGCTTCTGACTCTTTGTGACCTCATGGATCATCCCACACCAGAGCTCCCTGTCAGCCATGGCCACCCGCAGCTCCTTCAAGGTAAATCCAGTCACTTCAAGGATGCCATCCATCCATCTTGCCTTTGGTTGGCCCCTCTTCCTTTTTCCTTCCATTTTCCCCAGCATCATTCTTCTCTAAGCTTTCCTGTCTTCTCATTATGTGGCCAAAGTACTTCATCTTTGCCTCTACTATCCTTCCCTCCAATGAGCAGTCGGGCTTTATTTCCTGAAGGATGGACTGGTTGGATCTTCTTGCAGTCCAAGGCACTCTCAAAACTTTCCTCCAACACCACAGTTCAAAAGCGTCTCAGTTCCTTCGCTCAGCCTTCCTTATGGTCCAGCTCTCACATCCATAGGTTACTTTGGGGAATACCATTGCTTTGACTATGCGGATCTTCGTTGCCAGTGTGATGTCTCTACTCTTCACTATTTTATCGAGATTGGTCATTGCTCTCCTCCCTAGAAGGAAAATCTCCTGATTTCCTGGCTGCAGTCTGTGTCTGCAGTAATCTTTGCACCTAGAAATACAAAGTCTGTCACTGCCTCCATGTTTTCTCCCTCTATTTCCCAGTTGTCAATCATTCTTGTTGCCATAATCTTGGTTTTTTTATGTTTAGCTGCAACCCAGCTTTTGCACTTTCTTCTTTCACCTTGATTAGAAGGCTCCTCAGCTCCTCCTCGCTTTCAGCCATCAAAGTGGTATCATCTGCATATCCAAGGTTGTTAATGTTTCTTCCAGCAATTTTCACCCCAGCCTTGCATTTTTCAAGCCCCGCACATCGCATGATGTGTTCTGCAAACAAGTTGAATAGATTGGGGGAGAGGAGACAACCCTGCTGTACACCTTTCCCAATCTTGAACCAGTCTGTTGTTCCATGGTCAGTTCTTACTGTTGCTCCTTGGTCCTTGTACAGATTCCTCAGGAGAGAGACAAGGTGGCTTGGTGTGCCCATCCCACCAAGAACTTGCCACAATTTATTATGATCCACACAGTCAAAAGCTTTAGAATAGTAAATAAAACAGAAATAGATGTTTTTCTGAAGCTCACTGCCTTTCTCCATTATCCAGCATCCCGATATTGGCCATTGGGTCTCTGGTTCCTCTGCCTTTTCTAAACCGGAACCCAGCTTGTTCATCTGGCAACTCTCTCTCCATGTCTTGCTGGAGTCTTCCTTGCAGGATCTTGAGCACTACTGGCAAGAGAAATAAGGGCCACTGTACGGAAGTTTGAGCAGTCTTTAGCATTTCCCTTTTTTGATATGGGGATATAAGTTGATTTTTTCCAGTCTGATGGCCATTCTTGTGTTTTCCATATTTGCTGGCATATGGCATGCATCACCTTGACAGCATCATCTTTCAAGATTTTAAACAGTTCAGCTGGGATCCCGTCATCTCCTGCTGCCTTGTTGTTAGCAATGCTTCTTAAGGCCCATTCAACCTCACTCCTCAGGATGTCTGGTTCTAATTCACTCACCACACCATCAAAGCTATTCTCAACATTATTATCCTTCTTCTGTATATTCTTGCCACCTTCTCATCAACTTCTGTTAGGTCCCTGCCATCTTTGTTTTTTATCATGCTCATTTTTGCCTGAAATTTACCTCCAATGTTTCCTTTTGCTTTCCTTCTTTCTTGGGCTACTTCCAGTATCTCAGCAGAATGCTAAATGGGAAGATTCACCAACCCAGGACTTTGAATGTTTACCTGTTGAAAAGTCTTGCTTTTCAATCACTTATGTTTACAGGGTATTGAAATTAGATGTATTGTCAAAGCCTAAATTGAAGTTTTGGCCTTCCTGGACCCAAGTTGTTTCAAACAGCAACCTCTGTGGAGCTCATTCCTTCTCCTTGTTCCTTTCGCTGCTCACTCACCTGGAGAGAAAAGGTGAACAAGCAACAACAGGAAGGATGAGAAACAACAGAGCCAGGAGGCTCACAGGATTGATAAAGAATCCCCTACAGGTACAGGGCCTTGACATCAATGTCTGACATCAAGAGACATCCGTCATATTTTACTGTTGGATGATAATATCTCTATGGATGACAAGTGTGTTTTTCTAGAACAGAGAAATGCTACCAGACTAGCCATTCTATGCCTTAGATCTTGCCTCAAAAGCTATGATGAATAACTTTACAGGATTGCTGTGAGTTTTCCAGGCTGTCTGGCCATGTTCTAGAAGCATTCTCTCCCGACGTTTCACCCACATCTATGGCAGGCATCCTCAGAGGTTGTGAGGTCTGTTGGAAACTATGCAAGTGGGATTTATTTATCTGTGGAATGTCCAGGGTGCAAGAAAGAATTCTTGAGTATTTGAGGCAAGTGTGAATGTTGCAATGGGCTACCTTGTTTAGAATTGAATGGCCTTGCAACTTCAATGCCTGGCTGCTTCCTGACTGGGGGAATTCCTTGTTTTCCTCGTTTCTATTGAAATTGTTCACATGCTTCTGGATGACAATGATTTTTCTGTGTAGTCTGACATGGTGGTTTTGTGTGTTTGTGGGTGTGTGAATGCTAGGCCACTGGAAGGGACTGTTTCCTGTTGCTGTATATAGACCCTTTTCATTACTTTGTGACAGTCAATACTTTTTAGAGCAGCATTTCTCAACCTGGGGGTTGGCACCCGGGGGGGGGGGCTGTGAGGGGGTGTCAGAGGGGTCACCAAAGACCATCAGAAAACACAGTATTTTCTGTTGGTCATGGGAGTTCTGTGTGGGAAGTTTGGTTCAGTTCCATCATTGGTGGGGTTCAGAATGCTCTCTGATTGTAGGCAAAATATAAATCTCAGCAACTACAACTCCCAAATGTCAAGGTTTATTTTCCCCAAACTCCACCAGTGTTCACATTTGGGCATATTGAGTATTCGTGCCAAGTTTGGCCCAGATCACCATGTTTGAGTCCAGAGTGTTCTCTGGATGTAGGTGAACTACAACTCCAAAACTCATGGTCAATGCTCACCAAACCCTTCCATTATTTTCTCTAGGTCAGTTCTTTTGGGAGTTCTGTGTGCCAACCCCATAATTGGTGGAGTTCAGAATGCTCTTTGGTTGTAGGTGAGCTATAAATCCCAGCAACTACAACTCCCAAATGACAAAATCAATCCCCTCACAACTCTTCAAGTATTCAAATTTGGGCGTATCTGTTATTTGTGCCAATTTTGGTCCAGTGAATGGAAATACATCCTCATATCAGATATGTATGTGATGATTCATAACAGTAGAAAATGATAGTGATGAAGCCATTTCAAAAATAATATTATGGTTGGGGTTCACCCCAACATGAGAAGCTGTATTTAGGGGTGACAGCACTAGGAAGGTTGAGAACCACTGTTCTACAGTGTGGATGCACCCTTAAGGTTTCCTCCCAAAGAGACAGTCCTTTCTGTGCTGAGTGCAGAGATCAATTAAATTAGCAAGAGAATGACTGCTTGTGTTATCTGCATTTTAGGGATTTCAGGTGGCGGAAAAAAAAAACCAGAGTGCTGAGTTGCCGTAAAAATAGGCCATCCTGTGAGTGCTCCCTGGTTTTTTCCTAATTAGAACACTGTGTGCATGAACTTCAGCTTTTGATGCAATAGCTCTTCATATATATTTTTTTCTCTGCTGCTTTCCACTGCATTAAGCAACAATTCCTTCCTCTTGCTGAACAGCACACTCCCCCGATCTGCATTGTCCGCCTCCTGCTTTTGCCTTCGGAACATCCCCCTGTTCCTTTAAGAGACTGGCTTATTGTAGAATTGTATGCAAATAGCAGAGCTGGAGAAAGTAACCTCTGAGGATGCCTGCCATAGATGCAGGTGAAACGTCAGGAGAGAATGCTTCTAGAACATAGCCATACAGCTCGAAAAACCTACAACAACCCAGTGATTCCAGCCATGAAAGCCTTCGACAATAAAAGGCTCAAGATGTTGTAAAACCCATTCCAAGAATTCCATAGCATTCCATGATGAGACCTGTAGCCAGGATTTCGATTTGGGGGGGGGGGCTGAGTTTGTTTCGGGGGGGGGGGCTGAGTCTGAGTGAAAGAGGGTATACCCTAGCAAACCTTTTGTATCGTTACCCCAATACCCCCATGCATATGGGATATATTGAGTATGGTGATCAGATCATGATATGAATAAACATAACAGTTTAAATAATGCACCAGTAAGGCCTTTTCGCGAACTGTGCTGTTACAACTGTTCCAGGAGCTCCAGTTTTGTTTGCTTTGCATTTCATGTTTGTTTGCTATCCCAGGCTTGGGATTTTGCAGCAGGGTGGCTTCCTGTTATAGTTTGCAATCATAGGGCAAGCCACTTGTCAATTATAGTTAGGTTCCCTGGTCCCGCCCCTTTTTGAGTTTTGGAGGGAATAGGAGCCTTTTTGAGTCAGTCCACACAGAGAAGCCTTTCACACAGGACAGAAAACGCAGTAGCTCCTGTAGAAAGCTTCGTCTTCTACGGCTTGGCCGGGGAAATATACAGCCTACAGCTTGGCTGGGGAGAAAAGGCCCCACAGCTTGGCTGTGGACTTTGCAGCCTTACAGCTCCTTTACTGAGGGACTTCAGCCGGCCACCACTGAAACCTGAACTCCTCCTTTTCCCCTGGAAGTCTACAAAGCTCTGCTTGGCAAGGGTCGCTCGCAGAAGCCAGGCGCATTTGGTACCAGGTGCAGGGACTCCACTCCAACAGAGGCAAGTACAGACTGCCCAGATTAGAAGTTAAGGATTTCCCCATTAGTTAATTATAGTTAAGAAGACAGTGCCTGTTCCCAGTGAACAAGATTGCAAGAGCCAATAGACTGTTAAGAAAGCTTGAAAGTACCTGTTTGTTTTCATCAATAAAGAACTTTGTTGGATTTACTTTAAGCCTCTACAGAACTTTGTTTTGGGGGGAATCTAAGGGCCTTTAATCTGAGGCAGCCCTGGCATCCCGTTGGGCACACAGAATTTATGTCCTGTCTACAGTCATATGCATAGGCCCATCATGCGACAGCACAAGTGTTATTCTTTGCCATGGGCAAAAGGTGGGGGGGGGCTGAAGCCCCTTAAGCCCCCCCCCCCCCCGGCTACATGCCTGACCATGATAGTTAAAGTGGAACCAAACTTCAATAATTTCATAGTGCAGATGCACCTTTAGGTTCCTTTAAAGTTCAGACTAAAACCCAGAAGAGGTTTGCTGCATGCCTAATATGGAAGCCACTGAACTGGTAGCACATTGGGACTGTTTCATAAAAACATCTCCAGGGAAAAGTGAAGAAATTCTCTAGATGTGGTATTCCATGTTATAACCTCCTTCCTTCCTTCCTTCCTTCCTTCCTTCCTTCCTTCCTTCCTTCCTTCCTTCCTTCCTTCCTATGTTTGTCTCCCATAACATTCAGTCTTTTGTTCTTCTGATTTAAAAATACAATTGCCGAGCTGGATTGCATTTTCCACCAGAAGTGCTAGAACTGGGAGGCAAAAAGCCCTCCCTCCCAAGGTTGAAGCTCCAGATGGCATTCCTTGTGTGACGGTAATGATTTGGAGCAGCTACACTTTTCAGCCTTGCAGCTATACACCGTCCAAGAAAGGGTATTTTCCATACCAACCACAGCCCTTCAAGAGTTGCCATCTAGATGAAAAAGTCAGGCTTGGAACCAAAGTTTGGGGATCACTGATATTGACAGGATCATTTTCTAGAAGAGCATCTGCACTATAGAATTAATGCATTTTGACACTGCTTTAATTGGTATGGAACAATGCTACGGAGTCCTGGGATTCAGTGCAGCTAAGAGAGCCCCCAGTGGCACAATGGGTTAAACACTTGTGCTGGTAGGACTGCTGACTGTGGTTCATTTCTGGGGCGAGTGGGTTGAGCTCCCAACTGTCAGCTCTAGCTCCCCATGCGGAGACATGGGAGAAGCCTCCCACAAAGATGGCAAAACATCAAAACATCTGGGCATCCCCTGGGCAACACCCTTACACCCTTAATTCTCTCACACCAGAAGTGACTTGCAGTTTCTCAAATTGCTCCTGACATGAAAAAAAAGTGCAGCTAAGAAGAATCAAAAACTGGTGTATTTGGGATACCGGATCTCATCAGTACTAGTGAGTGAGGCCAATGGTTGGATATGATGGGCATTGTAGCAAAGAGTATCTGGATAGATAATTGCTCCAGAGCCCTGTGGAAGAATGGAAAGTATTTCAAAAAAATTGTCAAAACCAAGTTTCTTAATTATTATGAGTTAGGAATCTCAGTAGTTTGGTCCTTATTCTGTGTTGGGAATGCAGATGGATTTCTCTCTGCCCAAAACAAGTTCCTTGTACAGAAATCTATTTTTTCCTGCAGAGAAAATAATACTTCTCCATGGAAAACAACAACAATAGCAATTATTATTTATTTATTTATTTATTTATTTATTTATTTATTTATATTCCACCCTTCTCCCTGAGGGGACTCAGAGTGGATTACAGCATATAAACAGACACAGGCAAACATTCAATGCCTTGGGTTGTTGTGAGTTTTTTGGGCTGTCTGGCCATGTTCCAGAAGCATTCTCTCCTGACATTTCACCTGCATCTATGGCAGGCATCCTCAGAGGTTGTGAGGTTGTGTGCCTTCAACAATACATTCAAGGCCTTGTTACATTGAAATACAATAAGACACAAATACACAAACAAAGGCAAAGGCTTCTCCTTTCATTTCCAGCTCTGGAGGCGGTGCACATCTCCGGCTCTTGGGGAGGTGCCTTTTCTCCATTTCTGAGCTGAGGAGCCTACGTCCGTAGATACATCCTGGTTGTGTGGCTGGCATGTCTGCTTGGATCATCTTTTTGCCTTTCCCCAAACCTATTGATTTACTCTCATTTGCATGTTTTCAAACTGCTAGGTTGGCAGGAGCTAGAGCTGTTAGGAATTGTGGGAGTTAAAGTCCAAAACATCTGGAGGGCTGAAGTTTTCCCATGCCTGGTCTACATTGACCATATAAAGCAGATTCAAACAGCATTCTATGGCAGCATCCATCCAGCCATGGAGTGAAGAAGAGAAGCACAGACACACACACAGAATATGGGCATCCCTTCTGATTTGTGGCCAAAGGAGGTAATCACTGCAGCCGGATGCAAACAAAATGTGCCCATTCAGGGCCATCTCTTGTCTGATGAATGCCATTTCGGGGAGGAACAATAGCGCAGCTTGTGGACTCATCAAGGGCAAGAAAGGATATCGCTGAATGCTTAATCCGTACGCCCGATCTCGGGAACTGACAAGGGAAGAGCATGAGTGGACTGCTGAAATTATTATTATTATTATTTCGGCTGCTGCAAGAAATGGCTTTCTCTTCCTTCCTTCCTTTTATCAAGCCTCCATTGCGACGAAGGGAATCATTCCAGACCCTCCCCAAATTTGTCACACATTTGACTCCCAGGATTCCATGAGCCATGGTAGTTCATGTGGTGTCAAACTGCATTAGTTCAATATATTCCTGGTCTTTACCATCATTACTATTCCCATATTCTAGTGGGAACTGAGGCCCCAAAGCATTCACAGTTTTGATTCAGATGCCTGGGCTCAGCTGATGTGGTTATTAGCATTTATCAATACATCAAATCAATCAATTGCATTATTTATAGCCCACCTTTTTCTTCCATGAGTGGGACTCAATAATATTGGAGAAAAAGTAATGCGCGAAAAACTAGATATAGCTAAAACGCATGTGAACATGAAGATTAATAAGGTACCCAGCTGTCTATAGATTTAAAACCATATAAATCATTAATTGGAAAGCTAAGATTCAAAGTGTTACAGCTGTTGCATTCCAAGGCTGGGAACCACCTCTGTGCTTAACACACACTCCAGTCCAAGGTAAAAGAGCCAAGCAGTTTATTGAAGAATATATATGAAAAGCAATTCGACAAAATAGTATAAGAAACCAGGAATACAAAAGCAGAATAAATCCAAAGCATGAGATTTAGGAACAAACCTCAAAACTTGAAATCATGAGACATGAACAAAAGGCAACATAGAACATAGACCTAGAAATCTCTTGACTTGACAATAGTTCTATACTCAAACACCAACGTTGCTTAGACTGATGGACCTATCTGCTGGGCCAGCTAATATAGAGATCTATGCCCCACCATTCTCTTGGCTAATAGACATCTTGACCTTCGTAAACTTTCCTGAGAAGCTCTATGTTGACGGAACATAAATCTCCTATCTAACTGGTCATTAGTCTGTCCACCTGACTTTCATTTTCATCCTCTGAGCTCAGATCTGTTTCTGACCTTGCTTCCCTAGCAAACCACTTTTCAGGAATGTGGCCTTCAGACACAGACCACTCATTTTCAGGGCTTAAAGTCTCTTGCTGGCTCTCCTGCTGACTTGCAGACCCAGAATCCCGAGTGTCATCAAAATGACTAACAGGTCCAGAATCCCCAGAGAGATCAGGTGCAGGCACAATCAAAAGTTGAACTACAACAGCACTGAAACAGAAAGGATGAAGTGTATTTATGCTGAGATATGTTTCCATCTTCCTTCATCGCATATGAAGGTAGTCACCGTTTAATTCCTATAACAACTCTGCAAAATGGCTTGTAAAACAATGAATGAGACAAATTGAAGATGAAGCCTGGCCGCTGTAACGGTCTGGATGAGGGCGAACAAATTGAAATTGAATCCAGACAAGACAGAGGTACTCCTGGTCAGTCGCAAGGCCGAACAGGGCATAGGGTTACAGCCTGTGCTGGATGGGGTCACACTCCCCCTGAAGACGCAGGTTTGTAGCTTGGGTGTGATCCTGGATTCATCGCTGAGCCTGGAGCCTCAGGTTTCGGTGGTGACCAGGGGAGCATTTGCACAGCTAAAGCTTGTGCGCCAGCTGCGCCCGTACCTTGGGAAGTCTGACTTGGCCACGGTAGTCCACACTCTGGTTATTATTATTTATTTATTTATTTAATACACTTATATACCGCAATATCTCAGCCGGAACGGCGACTCATTGCGGTTTAACAACAGGTTAAAAAACAGTATACAATTTAAAACAGCAACACTTAAAAACAATACACATTATTGGGCCACCAATAATAACACCATGCTTCTCATCACAAAAATCGCAGTCCAGAGTTCGTCATCCATAATAACCAGTCCTTGATCCATAGATTCGGTCGTGACAGCTAATTAAATGCTTGTTGACATAGCCATGTTTTTAATCGCTTCCGGAAGACCATCAACGAAGACGCTGATCGTATCTCTATAGGGAGGGTGTTCCAAAGCCGAGGGGCCACCACAGAAAAGGCCCTGTCTCTCGTCCCCAGCCGCACCTGTGAAGCAGGCGGGATAGAGAGCAGGGCCTCCCCAGAAGATCTTAGGGTCCTGGTGGGCTGATAGGCAGAGATACGTTCGGATAGGTAGGTTGGGCCAGAACCGTTTAGGGCTTTAAAGGCCAACGCCAGCACTTTGAATTGAGCCCGGTAGCAAATCGGCAGCCAGTGGAGCTGGTGCAGCAGAGGAGTGGTATGCTCCCTGCGCTCCGCTCCTGTTAGTATCATGGCTGCCGCCCGTTGGACTAATTGGAGCTTCCGGGCTGTCTTCAAAGGCAACCCCACGTAGAGAGCGTTGCAGTAATCAAGGCGGGATGTAACAGGTTAAAAAAGTGGAAGTCTGACTTGGCCACGGTAGTCCACGCTCTGGTTACATCCCATTTAGACTACTGCAACGCTCTCTACGTGGGGCTGCCTTTGAAGACGGCCCGGAAGCTTCAATTAGTCCAACGTGCGGCAGCCATGATACTAACAGGAGCGGAACACAGGGAGCATACAACCCCCTTGTTGTACCAGCTCCATTGGCTGCCGATTTGCTACCGGGCTCAATTCAAGGTGCTGGCGTTGACCTTTAAAGCCCTAAACGGTTCCGGCCCAAGATACCTATCCAACCGCATCTCTGCCTATGAACCCACCAGGACTTTGAGATCTTCCGGGGAGGCCCTGCTCTCGATCCCGCCTGCTTCACAAGCACGGCTGGCGGGGACGAGAGATAGGGCCTTCTCGGTGGTGGCTCCTCGGCTGTGGAACACCCTTCCCACAGACATTAGACGGGCACCTTTTCTAATGATTTTCTGCAGGAATGGAACAACGGAAGACGAATTTGGTTTATGTTTTGGACGATGAGACGCCACCGAATGGTTATCGTAGTAGTGATGTTAACTTTGTATAGTGTTAGATTGTGAATTGTTTTTATACTGTGGCTTGAATTGCTGTTTCTGTTGTTGTACACCGCTGTGAGTTGCCCCCGGGCTGAGAACAGCGGTATAGAAGTAAAGTAAATAAATAAATAATAAGCCAAAATATGAAACTGAAACTTCTTTGGGTGCATCTACACTGTAATATTCATTCAGTTTGGTACCACTTTAGGTGCAACTCCCAGGATGCCATAGCATTGTGCCATGATAGTTAAAGTGGCGTCGTCAACATCTTGTCTTCCTCTTCTTTTATTCCTCCTCCTCCTCCTTGCAGTAACTACATATAATAAACAAATGAATAAATAGATAGGGATGCAGAGAATATTTTCAAAAGTTCTCATTTTTGATGAGACAGGTGCCATCATGCATCAAGACACCTTGATGAGAAATCAATAATGCTTGCAGATTTCTTAGCTGCTGCGGGAGAATGAAAAGGAGCCCTTTATTTTTCAGCAAGTGATTTCTGCAACTTGCTGAAAAATCACAAGATGCTTTGAGCAAACAACATTCAGATGGGAAATGTGCAAATAATTTAGCACAGTGAAATTAATGCAGCTTGGCACCACTTTCACTGCCAAGGCTCAAGGCTATGGAATCATAGGAGTTGTAGTTTTGCAAGGTCTTATCTGCCAAAGGGGTTCACCAAACCACACCTCCCAAGATTCATCCAGAACTCCATTTGCTTGACTTTGTCCTGTTTCTCTTCTTTTCAAACATCAGCCATGTTGTGCCTTGAAGCAATCGGCCGGACCCCTTATTCCATAAATATATCTTTATGGCTGCTGACAGCACATTTTTGTTTTGTTTTTTTAAATTGCAAGCTAATAGTGCAGGATGGTCAGTTGATGTTTCATCAATAGGAGCTAATGGTAGGCGATGGTCTGGTGATAGCAGGAGTTGGCCCTCTAGCTTTCTGGAATGAGATGCCCACCAGACCATGAAGATGGTGACACAGCAGAAAAGAGGAGCAAAGGAAGGACAAAGTGTTATGTGGAAAGATATAAAGAGAGAGAATGAGAAGGGAGGATCATATAACTGAGAGCCAAAGCCCAATGGCTGCTGTGACTCCCTTGTTAGTAGAGCAACACGTCTACTCTAGGTCTCACTCATGCTTTGAAGGAACTTTCTCACCACTGAAAATAAGTTTTTCTCCTTGAAGAGCTCTTCTAGACCAGTATTTCTCAACCTGGGGGTCAGGACCCCTGAGGGGTCACGAGGGGGTGTCAGAGGGGTCGCCAAAGACCATCAGAAAACACAGTATTTTTTGTTGGTCATGGGGGTTCTGTGCGGGAAGTTTGACCCAATTTTATCATTAGTGGGGCTCAGAATGCTCCTTGGTAGGAGGTGAGCTATAAATCCCAGGAACTACAACTTCCAATGTCAAGTCTATTTTCCCCAAACTCCACCAGTGTTCACGTTTGGACATATTGAGTATCCATTTCAAGTTTGGTTCAGATCTCTCATTCCGTGAGTCCACAGTACTCTTGATGTAGGTGAACTACAACTCCAAAACTCAAGGTCAATGCCCACCAAACCCTTCCAGTATTTCTTGGTCATGGGAGCTCTGTGTGCCAAGTTTGGTTCAACTCTATCGTTTGTGGAGTCCAGAATGCTCTTTGATTTTAGGTGAACTATAAATCCCAGCAACTACAACTCCCAAATGACAAAATATCCCCCCCCCCAAATATTCAAATTTGTGGGTATCGGGTATTTGTGGCAAATTTGGTCCAGGGAATGAAAATACACCCTGCATATCAGATATTAACATTACAATTCATAGCAGTAGCAAAATTAGAATTATGAATTAGTAACAAAAATAATGTTGTGGTTGGGGGTCACCACAACATTACAATTCATAGCAGTAGCAAAATTAGAATTATGAATTAGTAACAAAAATAATGTTGTGGTTGGGGGTCACCACAACATGAGGAACTGCATTAAGGGGTCACAGTACCATGAAGGTTGAGATCCACTGTTCTAGACCTATCCAAACGCAGTATGGATAGTCACCAATCCCCCAAAACTGTGATTCCCATGTTAGAGCAATGTGTTTAACCCAGCATTCACTCATGCATTGGAGGAACTGTCCAACTCCTGAAACTATCCCATTCCTCTTTCAAAGGTGAAAGATTGATATGATCCAAAGAGAATCCAAGCTTTGTTAGCATCAGTATGCTGATATTAGCTCAATAAATAAAATTTAGGTATGTATTCATTACTCTGTGAAGAGCTCCTCTGGACCTATCATAATAATTATTTATTTATTTGACCAGTCCTATGGCCATTTCAGAAACTGGACCTATCCAAAATCTAGTGCTGAGTCTAATCCACTGACATGGAAATTGCCACCTATTTTGAGCTTGGGATCTGCTGGCTATTAAACATGTCTTTCTAGAAGCTGACCCTAGAATAAGGCTGTGGGGCTTGGAAATGCCTAGATCAATGTTTTCTCTCTGATATAATAAAATAGGATTTATGATTTTTGCTTATAGTCCCATTTTGTCCACTTTGATTTTAGGTGAACTATAAATCCCAGCAACTACAACTCCCAAATGACAAAATATCCCCCCCCCCCCCAATATTCAAATTTGTGGGTATCGGGTATTTGTGGCAAATTTGTGGCAGGGCCCCTCCACCCCTAACCCCCATGAAAGTTGAGGACTGATTGTGTGGGTGTGTATGTATTTGTATCTATATCTACAATTATGTCTATAAGGTTGTGTGTGTGTGTGTGTGTTGTAACCTGGTCAGATTCTGAGTACTCAAAAGATGAGGAAGAGGATGCTGGGATAGATTCAAAGGGCCCAGAGGAGGATAGAAATGGCCTAGAGAGAATTGTTTTGGAATCTCATGGCAATGCCCCGAGACTAGAGAAAGCAAAATCCATTCTCATGGGAACCTGCCAGAAATACAGGCTGAGAGAAATTTGGGAGATGAATGTTTGTCTAGGTCAAGGGACTTGGAATTAAAGAGACTGGGCATGCAACAAAGACAGACTCGCTTTCCCCAGAGAATTAGAGATAAGGAGAGGAAAAGCAAGTGTGTGAGAAATGATGTTATGGGAGGGATGGAGGCCTTTTAGGGAGGTTACTGCTGGAACAATCCTTTGTGAGAGCAATGTTGCATTCAGGTGAATGGCTCTCAATTTTTGGTCCTATGTTCTTGGAATTTATGTATTCAGAGTTCTGAGATTGTTCTTGCTTCTAGTTCATGTGTGGCATAGGTTGCCTGCTTGGAATTCATGCTATCTTGTTTGTGACTATATTTGTGCATTGAGTCTGGAGACTGTATTTGAAAGGATTTTGGACTCTCAGCTGCCTTGGAAACAACTTTTTGAACTTTAGTTCTCCTTTTTTATTTGCTTATTTTTATATACTCTTCTTTAAATAAATTTCTACTTACTGGATTACCCAGACAGAGTGTATTTTGTGGTGAAAAGGTGTTTCAGGGCTCTAGTGCAATATATGTTTGTGTGTATAGGGACAGAGAAAGGAAGTACAAATATGGAACTACCGAACATTCAGAATTTAAAGCAGTACAAAAATAAAGCCTTACTCCAACATCAGCAGTGGAGCAAAATCTTCTGCCATGCCTGAAAATTAGCTTAGGTGGTACAATGCAGGTTGTTGTTGGAGCTCAGCCTGTGATTGCGTTTAAGGAACAGGATGCTTTGGATGTGGGGAATGAGGACAATGAGGTTCATGAAGGTAATGGTGTTTCCAATGATATTGATGCAGAGAATGACCAGGAGATCCCTGTTCAAAGTGTATTTTCTCATGAGAATGTCCCTGAAGGGTGTGAGAATGATGGTATGCTCCCCAAATTGCTACCAGAGAATTCCCATGATTTGGAACTTGAGAACAGCTTGGCACCTGGCCCAGCTGCAGAAATTAATGAGCAAATAGATGGACGGGATGTTATTAGTCAAAATAGGAAAGCAGATCAGTGGCTCAATTGTTCTGCCAGGCTCAGAGAAAGAAAGATAAGGAATTCAAGGCTAAAGCAAAACCAATTTCTGGCTGTTTGGGGCATAGCTTAACGAGGAGATAAAAGTCCGAAGTATAGGATCTGTAGTCAGATGAAGCATCATTTGGAATCAAGTCAATATCTTGTCCCTGTTCCTTGGAAGCCTCGCTTTGGAAAGATTCACATTTAAGTGCCTTTGATTCATGTTTTTAATTCTTGGATTTTATGATTATGTGTTTAAGTGCCCTGGATTCATGTTTCCAGTTTTTGGATTTTCCTATAGAAGTTTCTGTCTTTGTTTTTCATGAATTTTGGTGGACTAATACTTTGGACTATTTTGTACGGCTTATCTTCCTACCTAAATGGATTTACCTATTCCTTTAAAGTGCTTTTTTATTTTTACTGTTTTTTAATTATCTTCAATAAATTGATTGCATTTCTACTCAACTGTGTGGAGTTTAAAGTCAGAGGGCTTTTCCTGGTCTGGAATGCAACAGTTGTTTGGGATTTCCAGTTCTCCCCTCTGACAGATTAACATGGACAGAGGGTGGCTGCTCCTGCTGCTCCCAACCATCCAGCCTGGTGGAGCCATTTCTGAGGAAAGGTGGAATATAACAGCAATAAAGCGAGCAGAGAAAATATAATTTCTCCTTGTTCTTCAAGCAGTGGGGGGAACACCCTGTACAGATCGAGCCTTGGCTGTCTGGTACACAAGAATGGATTTTTGTTCCAAGTACAAAGAATTTAATTTAAGGAAGTCACAGTCGATCTATTCCACCACTTCAAAACTTTATTTTGAGATTTGTCTTCTGATCAATGCCCACTAGTTAGAACTTTGGCTGCAGAGGCTGGAAGAAATCTGAGGAATGGAAATATAGACGCGGCGCTCAGTCATTTTTATTCACATTACACCTTCAAGGTGGAACTCAGATGGTGCATAGTTTCCCAAGGGGAATCCTTTTAGCCAATGTGGCTGATTCTGAGGATAGATCTTACTGGCTGTCGTCCATGATATAGTCCTTGCAGAATGATTTATAGCCTCACCGGAGGCATGCTGACATTGGGGTAGGCCCAAGTGAACTCAAAGACGCTTCCTTCCGCATAGGCAAAGGGCTGCAAAGTCAATAAAAGAAATCCCAAGGTTTAACATTATGAACCAGCCATATGCGCTTTTTGGCACCCATCCCTTCATCTTTTGCATCAGGCTGGATGCTTGGCAGATCCGTGGAGTAATTTTAACTCTCTGGGACTCGATGTTCACCAGATCTTTAGCAAAATAAAAATACACCCCAGGTTTTTGAATTAGGAAGTAACAAGAAACTCACTTTGCCCTCAAACAGTGGTTCTCAACCTTCTTAATGTCGCGACCCCTTAATACAGTTCCTCATGTTATGGTGACCCCCAACCATCACATTATTTTCATTGCTACTTCCTAACTGTCATTTTGCTACTGTTATTAATCATAATGTAAATATCTGATATGCAGGATGTATTTTCATTTATGGGGCCAAGTTTGGCACAAATATCCAAAATGCCTAAATTTGAATACTACTCCAAAAATTATGAATTTGTCATTTGGGAGTTGTAGTTGCTGGGATTTATAGTTTACTTACAATCAAAGAGCATTCTGAACTCCACCAATGATGGAATTGAACCAAACTTTGCACACAGACCAACAGAAAACACTGGAAGGGTTTGGTGGGCATTGACCTTGAGTTTGGGAGTTGTAGTTCACCTATATCTAGAAAGCACTGTGGACTCAAATAATGATGGATCTGGACCAAACCTGGCATGAATCCTCAATAGGCCCAAATATGAACACTGGTAGAGTTTGGGGAAAATAGACCTTGACACTTGGGAATTGTAGTTGCTGGGATTTATAGTTCACTTACAATCAAATAATATTCTGAACCCCATCAACACAATTGGGTCAAACTTCCAACATAAAACCACCTAAGACCAACAGAAAATACTGTGTTTTCTAATGGCCTTTGGTGACCCCTCTGACACCCCTCTTGTGACCCTCCCAGGGATCCCGACCCCCAGGTAGAGAAATGTTGCCCTAAAACCTGAGACTGAAGAATGGCCCCAGATTAAGTGTTATGCATTAAGTACCAGTCACATATTCTCACAGTTTGCCTTTCAGGTACAAACACATTCACCCAGAGAACATATTGTTCCAACTGGAAATTAAAATACTAACTTAAGATACTAAAAGGGCTCTTCCTCTATTTCATTTGGGTTTTTTTCTATGCACATCTCTAGTTGTTGCTGTTAATAGGCGTAATTCAATTAAGGAAAGAGAGCGCCTGCCTAATTTTTATTTCATAGGGTGCCCCTTTCCCTTTCCCACCCCCTGCTGTTCCTTCCATAATGGATAATGTTCAACTCTTGAGACATTAACTTGGCTTTTGTTGATCATGCAGAGGAAACCGAGGCACAGCATGGGATGGCAACAGAGATGGCTGATCGGAGAGTTGAGCTTGTTAGGCAAGGTTCCCATATTTTGGAAAAACAGCAAAAAGGGGCATATACCAGTTGCTCTGATTCATGTATATTTTCTTTGGAGTAAGACTAAATTTTAGCTCTGAAAAGGGGGTCATGACCTGGAAAAGGAGGATATGGAAGCCACCATGGTTTGAGTATTGGGCTGTGACTGAGGAATAGGGTTTGAATCCTTGCAAAAACCAACTGAATGACCTTAGGCAAGTTACATATTCTCTCTTCACCTCAGAAAACTCCATGAGTTGCCTTAGGTCATAAGTCAAAAACTCCTTGAAAGCACATAACAACAGTTAGATCAGTGTGTTGGAGTTTCAACTGTGATTGTGTTTCAGGATCAGGGTGCTTTGGATGTGGGAAGTGATGCCAATGAATTTCAAGATGGCAATGGTTTGGTCAATGATACTGATGCAGAGAAGGACCAGGAGACCCCTGTGCAAAGTGTAGTTTCCCATGAAATGTCCCTGAAGGGTGTGGGGATGATGGTGTACTCCCTGAATTGTTACCAGAGACTTCCCAGGATTTTGGGCTTGAAAACAACTGGGCACCTAGCCCAGCTGCAAAACTTAATGAGCAAATAGATAGGAGGTAGGAGATTAATCAAAACAGGTAGACCGAACAGTGGCATCAGTGGTCTGCCGGGATCCAACAGAAAAAGATAAAGGAATCTCAATTAAAGTGAAACCAATTTATGAGTGCTTGGAGTAGTTTAACGAGGGGATAAAAGTTCCAAGTATGGGAAATATAGTCAGATGAAGCATTGTTTGGAATCAAGGGAAGTTCTCGTTCTTGTTTCATGGAAGCATTGCTGGGAAGATTCTTGTCTAAGTATTTCTTGTTTCATGGCTTGGATTCTTGGATTGTATGAATGCCTACTCATGCCTTGGATTAATGTTTCCTGGTTTTCTGAATTATATTAGAGAAGTGTGGACTTTGTTTTTATGGACTTTGCTGAACTTTACCCTGGACTATTTTGCTCCTGCTTATCTTCTTACCTAATTGGATTTACCTATTTCTTTAAAGTGCTTTTTACTTGCTGCTTTTTAATTATCTTCAATAAAAGGATTGTTTTCCAATCAATGGTGTGGTGTTTACAGTCAGAGGGCTTTTCCTGTTCTGGAGTCCAACACAGTGGTTCCCGACCTGTGGTCTGTAGATTATCAGTGGTCCCCAAGAACTAAAATATTGTCTGCGGTCTCATTTTTACTACACCATTGCAATGAGAGCAACTGGTCTCATGAAACCCTCTTATAGTGCAGAGGCTTATCAAACATGGTTTTCTGTGGGAGAGCAGATGGCAATTACTGGATGGCACATGTTCTCTATCAGAAACTAGAGTTGATGTGGTTTATCCAATGCAGTATTCTAGCATCACAAATAACCAAACGGAATCTAAAGTTGTCCAAAAACTGATTTTTAACCCTTTTGGAACTAATGTTGGAGAGTGGTCCCTAGTCAAGTGGCCCCTGGTCCAAAAAAAGTTGGAAACATCTGAGTTAAAAGAATAACCTGCAGAGTAGAGAAACTCAAGTGTCATCCCAACATGGTTTGCTTGGACCCAGACTTACATTGGATGTAGGCAACTGTCAAGCATTTGGAAATGTCCCATTGGCTTCCCCAGGGGACTTTGGAGTTGGAATCCCTATCAGGAAAAACAATATCTTATACCTCCATATGCAATTATCCCTTCTCCAGCTTACAGAGTTATCAGGTTGTTGTTGTTCATTCGTTCAGTCGTCTCCGACTCTTCGTGACCTCATGGACCAGCCCACGCCAGAGCTCCCTGTCGGCCGTCACCACCCCCAGCTCCTTCAAGGTCAGTCCAGTCACTTCAAGGATGCCATCCATCCATCTTGCCCTTGGTCGGCCCCTCTTCCTTTTGCCTTCCACTTTCCCCAGCATAATTGTCTTCTCTAGGCTTTCCTGTCTCCTCATGATGTGGCCAAAGTACTTCAACTTTGTCTCTAGTATCTTTTCCTCCAGTGAGCAGTCGGGCTTTATTTCCTGGAGGTTGGACTGGTTGGATCTTCTCGCAGTCCAAGGCACTCTCAGAACTTTCCTCCAACACCACAGCTCAAAAGCATCGATCTTCCTTCGCTCAGCCTTCCCTAAGGTCCAGCTCTCACATCCGTAGGTTACTACAGGGAATACCATGGCTTTGACTAGGCGGATCTTTGTTGCCAGTCTGGTGTCTCTACTCTTCACTATTTTATCGAGATTGGACATTGCTCTCCTCCCAAGAAGTAAGCGTCTTCTGATTTCCTGGCTACAGTCTGCATCTGCAGTAATCTTTGCACCTAGAAATACAAAGTCTGTCACGGCCTCCACGGTTTCTCCCTCTATTTTCCAGTTGTCAATCATTCTTGTTGCCATAATCTTGGTTTTTTTGACGTTTAGCTGCAACCCGGCTTTTGCGCTTTCTTCCACTACATTAAATCATTGGCAAGGTGGGTTCTTTCCAGACACCATCCAGCCATGAAAAAAGGAAGGGAACTCTTTCAGCATCTCACACAAAGTGGAAAAAATGTGGCCTTCCATATGTGTTTCATTAATTCATCACAGTCTGGGTTTAGGCCTGGTCATGGAGCAGAGATGGCTTTGGTCACCTTGGTGGGTGACCTCTGCAGAGAATGAGATAGGGGGAGTGTATCCTATTGGTTCTCCCAGACATCTCAGCAGCTTTCAATACCATTGACCATGATATCCTTCTGTGTCGACTTACCAGGATGGGACTTGGAGGCACTGCTCTGGAGTGGCACTGCTTATTCCTGGAGAGCTGGACCCAGAAGGTGGTGCTAGGGGATGCCTGCTCAGACCCCTGGCCTTTAGCTTGTGGGGTCCCTCAAGGTTGATGCTATCTCCCATGCTATTCAACATCTACATGAAACTGCTGGGTAAGTTTTGGAGTTCGGTTGGTGCTCATCTCCATTTGTAAGTTGAAGTGTCGGTAATGTCCATAGATGCCTCCAAGGTCATGTGGCTGGCATGTCTGCATGGAGCACCATTACCCTCCTGCTGGAGCAGTACCTATTGATCTACTCACATTAGCATGTTTTTAAAGTGCTAGGTTGGCAGAAGCTGGGGCTATCAGCAGAAGCTCATTCTGCTCCCTGGATTCGAACCACCAACCTTTCGGTCAGCAAGTTTAGCAGTTCAATGGCTTAACCTGCTGCCCCACTGGGGGCTCTGGTATTTTTAATTATTGTTATTTATTATTATTATTTATTAACCATTATCTGCACTAACTAGGTTGAGGAGAATAGTGTCCCTACCCATCTAAATGACCACCCCAATTCCCCATCCCTGTCCTAGATCATTGTAGGCATTTCAGAGGATGTTCAAGACGTGACAGTAACTCAACATGCAGTGGAGGCAGACAGATCTGCTGGTATTTGCAAAATGTGTTTGCATGCCACCCTCTTCACTGAAAAAGCTGCCGAAGCTGTACTCAAAGCAGTACAGCTTTGAGTACAGCTTCGGCGCACTAAACATTTCTCTTTGACATGAGAAGAGTGCTGTTTGCCAAGCCATTGTCCTTGCACTACTGCTTCCTTTGAAGCTGATCTCTACCTACAGCTGGTTGGTCGAGCCCTGAGGGAGAAGCAGTGCTGCCTCAACCAGGGATTGTGTTCATTGAGAGAGAAGTTGAGAGAGTGACTCATTGCTACATTTCCTTCAAGGACAGAAGGATCGGGTAAACCCGGTCACAGCTGCTGACTGCATTGACAGCGGGTGCAATTCATCTTCCCTGGGTTTGGATAAGGATCTTAAGGCAGTGTTTCTCAGCCTTCCTAATCTCATGACCCTTAATCCAGTTCCTCATGATGTGGTGACCCCCCAACAATAGCATTATTTTCGTTGCTACTTCATAACTGGAATTTTGCTACTGTTTTGAATCATAATGCAAATATCTGATATGCAGGATGTATTTTCATTCCCTGGTCCAAATTTGGCACATATATCCAATAACACCCAAATTTGAAGACTGGTGGGGGGGGGGGTTAATTTTGTCATTTGGGAGTTGTAGTTACTGGGATTTATAGTTCACCCACAATCAAAGAGCATTCTGAACCCCACTAAAGATGGAATTGAACCAAACTTGGCAGACAGAACTGCCATGACCAACAGAATATACTGGAAGGGTTTGGTATGCATTGACCTTGAGTTTTGGAATTGTAGTTCACCTACATCCAGAGAGCACTGTGGACTCAAACAATGATAGATCTGGACCAAACTTGGCAAGAATAATCAATACACCCAAATGTGACCACTGGCTGAGTTTGGGGAAAATAGACCTTGACATTTGAGAGTTGTGGTTGCTGGGATTTATAGTTCACTTACAGTCAAAGAGCATTCTGGAATCCACCAATGATGGAAGTGAGCCAAATTTACAGAAAATGAACGCATCAAACTACTCTGGAACTTCTGAATTCAGATGGACAGACTTTTGGAGCACAATACTCCTGACCTCATGATCGTGGAAAAAAACAAAGCATGGATTGTCAATGTTGCAATCCCAGGCGACAGCAGGACTGACAAGAAGCAACTGGAAAAACTGACATGATACGAGGATTTAAAGATCGAGCTGCAAAGACTCCGGCACCAGCCAGTCAGTGTGGTCCTAGTGGTGATTGGCACACTGGGTGAAGTGCCTAAAGACCTTGGCCTGCACTTTAACACAATCAATGCTGACAAAATTACCATCTGCCAGCTGCAGAAGGCCACCTTGCTGGTATCTGCACATATTATTCATCAATACATCACACGTGTGATTGAATACAAAAGCCAGCATAGTGATCTTGTTTGATATATACTAATCTTGTTGTGTCTCTAATAATAATAATAATAATAATAATAATAATAATAATAATAATAGCAACAACAACAACATCATACAAAAACCTTTTGACAAGAAGACCATTGGGCTCCAGAGGTCTTCTTATGAGTCAATACAACTAATCAATACAATGACTGATGCCACTTCTGGGGGTTGTCATCCAGAAAGCAAGTTCCCCATGCCTTGGGCTTGTTTGACCCATGACCATCTGTTGGGCCTCACTGGCTGTTAGCATCAGCGCTGCGCATGAGTTTAGAGCCATTGCTTTTATCTCACTTTCCACTGGACCCCAGAAACCAGATCGATTGCTTTGTAGCCAGTAAGAGAAACGGGCTGCTCATAGAGCTACTACCTTGTCAACTCAATTCCATCACAAAAAAACCGTGGCTTTCCCAACTGTCAGAAGGCATTTGTTTGTGTCACAGTATGCCTTGCCTTCCACCTTGCTCGGGTGCCGGTCCTACAACTCTTCCCCATGCCGGAGACAAGCTCGAGGAAGGTGCCTGGCAGTAGCTTTCACTTTCCCAACCATCACTCCTCACCGCCCGCCTTTATGTCTTCTGCCCTGAAAGACCAGGAGGCCGGGGTTGCGTTTGCTTGTATTGCAATGCAGAGAGGTGGATCAATAATTCAAATGCTAACTCCAATGCCGCTGAAGCATATTGTGCCTCCGAAGCAAGGCAGTGGCTTACTGCAAAATGTCAGCAATGTCCAAATGAATAAGTTTGATTGCTGAGTTAGATCGGGCCAGACAGAAGAGTGCGCAGAGAAGGGGGGGGGGGGGGGGAGAAGCAGGGATCAACACAGAGAGAGGAAAAGACCTCCAGAGCTCAGAATAACATAACATGACTCCGGCCAGTTAGGTACATTTGCATATTTATGGAAGATATACTCGCTGTGGAAGGCCAAGTCGTGAATCAAAACTTACTGCCTTTGGAAATGGGGGGAAATCAATCTAGGAAAGGTTGTTGAGGTATGAATTCAAACAGACAGCTTGGAAAAGAGGACATGTTAACACCCAGGATGGCTTCAGAGATGGCAGCAAGGAAGAGGGGAAAACATGTCCAAATGCAAAACCTCAGTGTGCATTTTATAACATTGTTTGAGAACTTGTCAAAGAAAAACACAGGTAGAGGAAAAGTCTGCTGGTAATAATAACATATACGACTCGAAACAGCTTGGAATTATCTATCTAACTAACTACAGGTTTGGTTTTCCTTATCCAAAATGTTTGGGACTGGAAGTCTTTTGGAATTAATAATAATAATAATAATAATAATAATAATAATCTTTATTTGTACCCCGCTACCATCTCCCCATGGGACTCGGTGCGGCTTACATGAGGCCAAGTCCAAAATACATCAAACAACATCAGTAACACAACATTAATAAACAATCATTAAAATACAAATCATATAAATCACATAACAAAACAACTATCAATAGTGACATATAAACAGTTTTAAAATGGCTGGGCCAAATGTAATAGATTAAAATTGAAAATATGCTGATGTGAACAGGTAGAAATATAACTGGATAGGATTTTTCAGAGAGAAACGAGGGAACAACAATCCATCCTAAGTCAGTGTTAAAGTGCATTATGAGGGCATATTGCTGAGAGGTCTCCTATTCTGGGAAGGCACACTGGAACAACCACGTTTTCAGGCTCCTCCTAAAGACTTCATGTCTAATATCCCTGGGAAGTGAGTTCCAGAGTTGAGGGGCCACTACCGAGAAGTCCCTCTCCACAGAAATGCAGTCACGTAGGTAGGCGGGTCCCAAACCGTTCAGGGCTTTGTAGGTCAGAACCTGCACCTTAGGGCTATCACAAGTTATATCTGGACCCACCCATCAGGCTGGACATACACTCATTAATATACCATGTATACATGAGTATAAGCCGACCCGAATATAAGCCGAAGCATCTAATTTTACCACAAAAAAATGGGAAAACAGATTGACTCGAGTATAAGTCGAGGGTGGGAAATGCAGCAGCCATTGACAATACAATGCAGCAGCTACTAGTAAATTTCAAAATAGAAATAGATACTAATAAAATGACATTAATTGAGGCCTCAGCAAATTAAATGGTTTTGAATATTGACATAAAACTGCAATTTAAGATAAGACTGACCAGCTCTGATTAAACCATCATTCTAACCTTCTTGAATGTAAATGTGCTTATGTATCCTTCCAATGATAATAAGGAGAGCAAAATAATAAATGTAATAATAATAATAATAATAATAATGAAAGAGGAAAACAGTAATAAAATAATAAATGTAATAATAACAATAATAAAGTAAAATGATAAATGTAATAATAATAATAAATAGAGTAAAATAATAAATAATAAATCATTAAGGGCTGAAAAACTAGGCTTATACTCAAGTATATATGTGACGGCGCGAGTGGTGCCACCTATATGTAGAACTGTAAGTTGCAGGATTTGAACTGTTGTAGCATGCCTGATTTTGCCTTTTTATCCTGTAAATGTATAGTTGGATTGATTGGTTTTTATAGCTGTCAATCAATGTTGTTTGCACCAGTTGAATTGCTCCTCCTGCTCAATTGCTTGACTCCACCTCTTCCTAGAGAGCAGGACAGTGTTTCCTTTTCCATTCCACCATCAAACTTTCTATGGACGTGAGAGAGAGACTTGGCTCTGAAGCCCTTGATTAAGTTACCTCTCAGCACCAATTCTGAGGTTCTTACCCTTGAGACTTATGCTTCATGTTCAGATCAACCTGGACAATGTTGAGAAGTCTCAAGCACCTTCAAACCAGTTCTTTGGCACCAGAGGAAGACTTTGTGCCGTCAAAATATAGGCCATTGGAAATGGGGTTTTGATTATTCCCATATTCACAGCCATTGAGAGAGAGGGACCTGGAAAAGCTTCTCAGCTGCAAAACTCCTTGGACCCAAGACAACCAGAGACTGTAATGTATATTTTCCTTTACCCCTTTAAAACTTCCAGCTTATTGCCTTAAAGGGATAACTCTTTGTGAACAATAAAACCTATTTTGAGTTATCTACAGTGTTTTGAGTTATCTAAGAGTTATAGCCCCCAGGCGCGACGGCACAATATACAGTATCTGTCTATATCTATATCTATATATTAGGCTTGGGCAATCCATGGTTCTAAATGGTTCTAAAGTACTTACAAAACTAAAGTTCTGGTGGTGAAAATTTCAGAACTCTAACAAAACTTTCAAAATTTAATTATTATTTCATTATTGGTGATTTTAATGACAGAACCAATTAGGAACTGCCATTTATTATGAAATTTTGAGAGTTTTGTTAGAGTTCTGAAATTTTCACCTACTATATATCTATATGGATTTTGGAAATGATGCCCAACTTCATTATAAAATTCACAGACAAGTTGAGCATCCTTTCTCTGGAATTCCAAAATTCCAAAATGGTACCAACACCTTTGCTCTCTGAGCATGGAAAATTCACAACAACTCACATTATTATTATTATTATTATTATTATTATTATTATGGAAACATTAATGAATTTTGTATTTAACTCTGGGCTTCATTGCCAACATATCTTCAGATGTGTTTGATTGATTTTATCCAAATCTGCACATGCTTTATGGTTTTACACTGCCTTAACTGGTTTTACGTTGCCTTAGCTAAGTATTGATATGCTCAGTATGGGTTATTGCTATTTTAGTCTTTTGAGTTGTACTTACTATTTCAAGTTGTTTTGAACTGTTTGTGTTATTTTATTATATGTTGCCCTTAGTTGCTTACATGCTGTTTAAGATAAGATACAGTACAAATCCATGGGGAATATATTCCAGAGCTTCGTGTGGATATGCAAAACTGCCGTTAATAGCAAACCTTATTGAAATAAATGACTTCGGCCCAAGTATATCATACTGGAGAATCTAGATTTTATCAGACGTGGATACATGAAACCACAGATACAAGTACTGTGTATACAGAGGTCATACCATATAAATATTTTAAATTAGACTTGTGCGTGGAATTTGTTTCTTCCATTTCCTCAATTTCTTTTGGTATGTTCAGTACTTTGGGAATCCTCAATGGTAAGGGCCTTCCCATTACAAAAACCCGGGTGACACGAAAAAGGAGAGGGGAGGCAATCTTGGCTCCTCCTCTGCTTTTCGGCACCACAGTTTAATCTTTTCTATTGATCTCCCAGAAAACAAAAATAAAACCCTCATTCCCTGAAAACTACTAGTAGTACCTCTCCTCTTCCAGAAGATCATGGCTCCTCCTTAACAGGAATGGGAAGCCTGCTTAAAATGCCTTGGAAATAGGCTTGGGTAACAATGGAAAAATTTGGTTCTAAACTCGTTTCGTTTGTAGGGGGCAATGGTGTTTCGGGTTTTTTTTGGACTTCCGAAATTGTCCTTTTCAAAATTTTGAAATTTACGGAAAAAAAATTCGTAAATTTCGAATTGATTCGTTAATGGCGGACGCGATTGCGCAATATGCTAAAAAACCTCCAAATGGGACAGGGGGAACTTCTGAAGCTTCCCTCTCCCTCTGTTGTTGACTGTTGGTGTGATAAAACAAACAACAACTATATTATATTATATTATTATAATATTATTATATTATATTGTTGTATATTATATTATAATATTATTATATTATATTATTATATATTATATTATATATATTATATATTATTATATTATATGTATATTATATTATAATATATTATATTATATATTATATATTATTATATTATATTACGAAAATAATTATGAAATAATTACGAAAATTGGAAAAATTGTTTCGATTCTTAATTACTCCTCACACTATTCCTGCATGGCTCAATATTGGATCGTAAGCTAATTTAAATACGAATTAATAACGAATTATGAAATTAACAAACGAAACCGCCCAAGCCTACTTGGAAAGAATATGTGGCTGCTGGTGTGGTGCAGCCCAAGAGTGAAAGCATGCACACGCTTACCTGCAACACAAAAAGCCTCCTTAAAGCACATGCACCTGCCTGCAACCGAGCGTCTCTCCTCTAGAATAAGAAACAGTTAAAATCTTGCCTCCTTTGAATGCCTTGGAAAGAGTGCGCATGTGGCATGTTGGCCTGGGAGAGAAAGTGCGGGTGCCTACCTGCAGCCAAGTGCCCCTCCTCTAGAGTAAGAAACAGGAGAGGAGCCTCCTTAAAGCTTATCTATCCGAACATATCTCTCCCTAGAACCCTCCAGGAACTTGAAATCGTCTGAGGAGGCCCTGCTCTCGATCCCACCTGCTTCACAAGAGACAGGGGCTTCTCTGCGGTGGCCCCTCGGCTGTGGAACTCCCTGCCTAGGGATATTAGATTGGCCCCCTCCCTCCTGACCTTTTGAAAAAGAGTGAAAACCTGGCTCTTTGAGTAAGCGTTTGGAACTTCAGCATGAACAGAAAAACTCAAATCGGAAAATGAACTAGGAACAGCTAAGACGATGGAACGGTTGAGGATTTGAACAAGACAAAGTTTTTATAAAGTTTATTATTCACTAGCTGTCCCCTGCCATGCGTTGCTGTGGTCCAGTCTGTGTATATGTGTTTTGTGTGTGTATATATTTCTGTATATGTATGTTTTCGTGTGTGTGTGTATATATATATATATATGGCTTTGTGGATGCATTGTAATATATATATATATATATTGTTTTTTGGCTTTTTAAGTCTCTTCTGCTGTGTTTTTCAGTGTTTTTATGAGTGATAGTCGCTCGTTGGCCTGAGAGGTGTCTTGTGTCCAAATTTGGAGTCAATTCATCCAGTGGTTTTGGAGTTATGTTATTCCCACAAACGAACATTACATTTTCATTTATATAGATTGCTTTCATGGTTTTTGAATGTATTGTGATGTTTTTGCTTTTTATTGATGTATGTATTTTTATATATGGCATCCAATTGTTGCCAACTTGTATGCTGCCTTGAGTTGCCTTCGGGCTGATATAGGTGGGATACAAATGTTGTTAATTAATTAATTAATTAATTAAAGCGTGCACCTGCCTGAAACTGAGCACCTCTCCTCTAGAGTAAGAAATGGCTTTAAGGACTTGCCTCCTTTAAATACCTTGGAAAAAGTGTATGTGGCATGCAGGCCTGGGAGAGAAAGTGTGTGTGCCTGCCTTCAGCTTGCCTCTACCTCTCCTCTAGAGTAGAAACAGCTTAAATACCTAAAATGATGGGAAAGGGAGCCTGGGAAGCCTCCCCACATAATGGGCCAATAGAAAATGGAGCTTTTGGCACCCCAGAATGAAAGCAAATGTCTGCCCTTCCAAATTTGGGAGGCTCCCAAAAAGCGGATTGGGGCCCTCACCAAAAGCCGGGACACTGAAATGGCACAAGCCTATTTTAAATCCTCCTCCTCTTCCCTCTTCTTCTTGCCTTGATGGGATTAGCAATGAGATCCAGTATCCTAAAGCTATCTTGTCTTTCTGATGTTGGCTATGAGATACTGTTCACAATCATCCAGCTGGTTCAAGCCAATGGGACATGCCACATCCTGTCCAGGACCGGATTGCAACAAATCCTGTTGGACGATTTCAGCTGTTGCTGCAATTGTTACATTTAGGTTGGCTCCAGTTCTTGGATCTGCCCAATATCGGGTATGGAAAGGAAGCACAGACTTCAATCCAAGGTCAATTCTCTCAGCAAGGAGCCAGATTCTAGCCCAGAGGGATTCCATGAAAATGGGGGACGTGTCTTGAAAATAGCTCACATGCTCTTTTATTTGGAAAGGAACAACACTGGGTACTGCCATATGGTTCCTTTCACAACCTCAGAGCCGATTAGAAGGCTAGACCTCCACACATTCCACAAAAAGTGGGATTTGGCTCTGAATGTGTCATTCCATTAAAGCAGAAGGACGATCTGCAAGGACTAGCTAGCTAACGTGAAATCTTCAATTTTCCATCCAATACATTGCAGAGCTATCCATCCACAAAGAAAGGGATTTTTGTTCATCTCACAGCAGAACATCTTTCCTTTCTTATCTGTTTTGCAGGAATAAAAGAAGAAAATATTTGACCAGTGGTGCATCCATGGGACACCTTTAAAACACAAACACAGTTTGCAAAGAGTGAGGGCAAGGGACGTGTTGTCCTCAAACTGAAATGGCTTCAGATGCTATCAAAGTGTTGTCATCATTCTGATATGGCTTCAGATGTCATTGTGTTATTAATCTCACTCTGATATGGCTTCAGGTACCATCAGGTAGCGCTAATAGTCAACATGGATTTATCAAAAACAAGGCTTGCCAAACTCATCTGATCTCTTTTTTTCAATAGAGTGGGTAGATGCAGGGAATGCTATGGATGGAGCGTACCTGGATTTCAGAAAGGCCTTCCTTTGACAAAGTCCTCCATAATCTTCTGGCAAGGAAACTATTCCAATGTGAGCTAGGCACAACTACGGTTTGGTGGATCTGGAATTGATTAAGTGGAAGAGCCCAGAGGGTGATTCTCCCCAATGCTTCCTCCTCTTCATCCTGGAAAGAAGTGATGAGTGGAGTGCCATCAACAGAATTCTGTCCTGGTCCTGGTCCTGTTCAACATCTTTATTAATGACTTAAATGAAGGGTTAGAAGACATGATCGCCAAGTTTGCAGATGGGACCAAATTGGGAGGGAGAGCCAATACTCTAGAAGACAGGAGCAGAATTCAAAATGATCTTCACAGGTTAGAGTGATGGTGGGCCAAAACCAACAAAATGAAGTTGAATGGGGGGCAAAAGCAAGAGACTCACTGAGGCAGAAAAAAGGAAAGGCAAAGATACAGAATGGCAGACGAGGCCTGGCTCATGGAAAAGATCTTGGAGTCCTGCTTCCCATGCTCTATTCTGCCTTGGTCGAACCACTTTACCTGGAATCACACTGTGTCCAATTCTGGGCACCACAATTGAAAGGAGATGTTGACAAGATAAGAAGAGAAGGGCAACTAAAAGGATCAAGGATCTGGAGAACAAGGGTTTCCAGACTCAAAGGATCAAGGGTCTGTTGAGCATGGCTTAAAGAGCTGGGCATGTTTCGCCTGAAGAAGAGAGGACTGAGAGGAGACATGATGGCCATGTATCAAGATGTGAGGATAAGTCATAGGGAGGAGGGAGCAGGCTTGTTTTCTGCTGCCTTGGAGACTACAATGGCTTCAAACAGCTGGAAAGAAATTCTACCTGAACATTTGAAAGAACTTCCTGACTGTGAGAGCTGTTCAGCAGTGGAACTCTCTGCCCTGGAGTGTGATGGAGGCTTTTAAACTGAGGCTGAATGGGTATCTGTCAGGGGTGCTTTAAACATGATTTTCCTGCTTCTTGGCAGAATGGGGTTGCAGTGAATGGCCTATGAGGTCTCTTCCAACTCTATGATTCTATGATTCTATGATCAAAGTGTTGACTTGCTCTGATATGGTTTCAGATGCCCTCAGTGTTGACCTCATTCTGATATGGTTTTGATGGTATCCCATTATCAATCTCACTCTGATATGACTTCATGTGCCATTGAAATGCTGCACTCATTCTGGTATGGTCTTGGATACCATCAAGGAGCCCAGGTTCATTGTCTATACAGCATCATCAAAGCAAAGAGCAACCTGATGGAGAAACCGTTCACTCCTTTGAAGAAGAAAGCCAGGGTCAGGGATAGTTGCTCTTTTGTTTTCCAACTGCATCCAGGACAATTCTGAGAGTTATCCTCCCCAAAGTAAGCCCACACCAGATTTAATATTCTCAGGTTTCATTTTAATTGAATTTCCTTTTTATAGGATCACAATAGCAGCCCACAAACAGTGAGTGTCTTACTCTGGGAGAATCTACATTGTGTCATATAGCCCGCATGCCAGATATTGGGGGGGGGGGGGGGAATGCAAATATTCATAATGTATTTGGAACATGTTGCAAATACCTGCGCCCACTCACACCTGAAAGACAGTAGAGATGTAAACCTTCTGGCTGTATCATCCTCGCATGCAAGGATGAACAACTCCTATCGCTTTCTCCCTCCCTGCAGGAGACAAAGATTTCTGTGCCACGCTCTGCCAATCTTCACACCTTCTGAAAGGTTCCAGGGAATTATTTTGTGCTTCGAGGGAGACACATGTGTACAATGCAGTCACATCTCCATAGAGACCTCTCCTAATAATAGCCCCTCTAAAACCACTGGGCAATGCAATCCCCAGCCATTCCTGTCCTGTCAGAGAACACGGGGTGAATAATAATAATAACAATAATAATAATAATACTTTATTTATACCCCGCTACCATCTCCCCAGGGGATTCGGTGCAGCTTACATGAGGTCGAGCCCAAAATACAACAATACAAGCAATAACAACAACAATGCAAGCAATTTAAAAAACAACAATAAAACAATAACATAAGCATTATCAATAGGACAACACCCTTTAAAATCTATGGGTAGACCAAATGTCGTTAAAAAGTGATGGGGTGGTTTGTGGAAACATACAAGCAGACCTAAAACAATATAAAGTGCTTTGGAGGACAAAGTGCTATGGGATCATTGTTCTGGGAAGGCACGCTGGAACAACCACGTCTTCAAGCTCCTCCTAAAGACTGCCAGAGTTGGGGCATGCCTGATGTCCTTAAGAAGTGAGTTCAAGAGTCGAGGGGCCACCACCGAAAAGGCCCTCTCTCTCATCCCCACCAATCGCGCTTGTGATGCAGGTGGGAGCGTGAGCATGGCCTCTCCAGATGATCGAAGAGATCGTGTGGGTTCGTATACAGAGATGCAGTCACGAAGGTAGGCGGGTCCCAAACCGTTCAGGGCTTTGTAGGTGAGAACCTGCACCTTGAATTGGGTCCAGAAAATGAATGGTAGCCAGTGGAGCTCCTTAAACAGGTGGGTTGACCACTCCCTGTAAGGAGCCTCGGTTAACAACCTGGCTGCCTCCTGTTGGACCATCTGGAATTTCGAGCCGTTTTCAAGGGCAACCCCACGTAGTGTGCATTACAGTAATCCAGTCTAGAGGTGACTAATGCATGGACCATCCTGGCCAGATGAATGGGAATGTGTCAATCTTTTCCTGGATCTGGACACACTGTAATATTATTATTATTATTAATTTATTTACTGTATTTGTATACTACCTTTCTCAGCTCGCAGGTGACTCAAGGCGGTTATCAGGGCAAAATTCAATACTTACAATGTCATAAATACAATTAAAAACATAACATATAATACAAACTAAACAAATCAATCTATATAAATAAAAATGTAATGTTCATTTGTGGGATTAACATAACTCAAAAACCACTGGACGAATTGACACGAAATTTGGACACAATACACCTAACAGTCCAATGAGTGTCCATCACCCATAAACACACACACACAAAACTCCAGCGGAACAGACTTAAATACCCCAAAATACACAATACATACATATATACATACACTCATACACATATGCACCGGCACACATTCATACACACACACGTGTGTGTGTGTGTGTGTGTGTGTGTATATATATATATATATATATATATATATATATATATATCTGCACAAACACACAAATATACACATATACAAACATACATACACACATATATTCCATACACATGTACATATACATGCACACACATATACATATCAACATACATACATATATACACACAAATATGCATATAGACAAGCACACACATATACACAATATGCATGTACACATATAAACACACAAACACATACATACATACATACACACACACACACACATATATATGCAAACACAAATATACACACACACACACACATATATACACACACAAAACACATATACACAGACTGGGCCACAGCAACATGTGGCAGGGGACGGCTATTAAAATATAAATTCATAGTGTCTCCTTGTTAAAAACGTTGTCCGGACTCTTTGTCTAGTCGTTCCATTATCCTTGTCAGTTACTCTGCATTTACAAATGCTTGTTCAAAAAGCCACATCTTGACTTTTTTCTAGAATGTTAAAAAGGAGGGGGCTGATCTAATATCTATAGGGAGGGCATTCCACAGCCAAGGGGCCACCACTGAGAAGGCCCTGTCTCTTGTCTCAACCAAACTTACCTGTGACAAAGGTGGTAATGAGAGCAGGGCCCTCCCAGACAATCTCAAGGTCCTAAATGGTTCATAAGGGGAGATGTGTTTGGACAGGTAAGTTGGGCCAGAACCGTTTAGGGCAATGGTTCTCAACCTGGGGTCTCCAGATGTTTTTGGCCTACAACTCCCAGAAATCCTAACAGCTGATAAACTGGCCGGGATTTCTGGGAGTTGTAGGCCAAAAACATCGGGGGACCTTTAGGGCTTTATACGCTAAAGCCAGCACTTTGTTGTGCCTGGTAGCAAATAATAATAATATAATAATAATAATAATAATAATAATAATAATAATAATTTATTTATATTTAACCCTTCTCCCCATGGAGACTCAGAGTGGATTACATTGTGAACAGATACCGGCAAATATTCAATGCCTTGCTACAATACAATGAGACACACAAACACAAACAAAGGCAGAGGCTTCTCCTTTCATTTCCCAGCTTTGGAAGCGGTGCTTATCTCTGGCTCTGGGGGAAGTGCTGTTCTCCATTTCCAAGCTGAGGAGCCTGCATTGTCACCTCCTGGTTGTGTGACTGGCAAGACTGTTTGGAGCATCTTATGCCTTTCCCATCAAAGTGGTACCTAATTATTTACTCACATTTGCATGTATTCGAAATGCTAGGTTGGTAGGAGCTGGGATAATAGCGGGAGCACACCCCATCCCACAGATTCAAACTGCCAACTATTAGCAGTTCAGCAACACAAGGCCTTATACAAGCATTTGGGGATTCTCTGTAAATGAGATCCCCACAATGTGTCCAGTTACCGGAAAGTAACTAAGCGCATTCCCTGTTGCACACACACCCGTTTCTGACAACATAGAAATGGCCATATTGGGATGAGGGTGAGTGGCACTTACACATTCAATTTTGGGATGTATTTTTGGTCACTGCACTGTCAGGACCAAAGTTCGAACCCAGCGACAACCAAAGCAGTGTGTTACAATGGCATGATTTACCCTCCAATAGGTTTTTCTATGTGTGTGTGTGTCAGAAGCGACTTGAGAAACTGCAAGTTGCTTCTGGTGTGAGAGAATTGGCCATCTGCAAGGACGTTGCCCAGGGGACACCTGGATGTTTGATATTTTATCATCCGTGTGGGAGGCCTCCCTCACGTCCCAGCATGGGGAGTTGGAGCTGACAGAGGGAGCTCATCCAAACTCTCCCCAGATTTGAACCTCCGACCTGTCAGTCTTCAGTCCTGCCAGCAAAAAGGTTTAACCCATTGTGCCGCCGGGGGCTCCTACTCCAATAGTGTGCCAGCCCATTTTTTACATAGAAAACATGTTGTGTAAACCAGGAATAGTACATTTTGCAGGGAAATGTCATGTTTGGCACAGAAAAACGGGTGTGTATGTCAAGCCAGTCCCAAGGTGATACCAGTGACAACAGAAGCAGAAACAAAACCCAGACAGTCCAGAGTCAAATGAAGCAAGCAGCACTGAGTGGAGTCTGAAAGCAAGGAGAGAATTGACAAAGAGATTTGTCCAAATTCACATCAAAGGTCAGAGACATAGGAAGATATCGCAAAAGGCGAGTAGGAACTTGGAAGCTCTGGATCTATTGTCTGGAGCATCAGAATAGCCTTGGCTGAGCTAATTTATAGCTACAGTAAATTAGCTCAGCTGGCCTCATTAACTCAGCATAGTTTACTTCAGGTGGAGAAGAATATCTCTGACATTTCTGTTCCTTGGATGCAGAACAGAGTGCAGAGCCCTTGTCTCCTCCTATAGATGTAGTATGGGGCAGCCTGGTATTTGCTTTTGTCACAACAGGATCACTATCCTTCTCTAGCTTTGATTGGGCAACAAGCTCTTGGCGTTCCTCTTCTTCATCCAAGGAGGCCTTATTTGGTAAGCCAGAGCAGTATGCACGTAGTCACTTTGAACGGCATACTTCGGGCAGCTGCACTTAATCTATCTATCTATCTATCTATCTATCTATCTATCTATCTATCTACACAACAAAAGTGAAAAATGTGTATGTGTGTATGTGGCGGCATGTCCACTTACACAAACAGACTCCTGCCTCCACAAACAGCTATAGCTCACAATATGCAGGAGACACCAATGGCCTTCCCTTCAGTGACATTGTAGGTTGTACTGAGTGCCACATCCCAGTGTTCCTTTCTCTCTCCACAAACAGCTATAGATCACAATATGCAGGAGACACCAATGGCCCTCCCTTCAGTGACATTGCAGGTTATAGTGAGTGCCACATCCCAGTGTTCCTTTCTCTCTCCACAAACAGCTATAGCTCACAATATGCAGGAGACACCAATGGCCCTCCCTTCAGTGATTGCAGGTTATAGTGAGTACCACATCCCAGTGTTCCTTTCTTTTTCCACAGACAGCTAATGCTCACAATATGCAGGAGACACCAATGCCCCCTCCTTCAGTGACATTGCAGGTTATAGTGAGCGCCACATCCCAGTGTTCCTTTCTCTCTCCACAAACAGCTATAGCTCACAATATGCAGGAGACACCAATGGCCCTCCCTTCAGTGACATTGCAGGTTATAGTGAGCACCACATCCCAGTGCTCCTTTCTCTCTCCACAAACAGCTATAGATCACAATATGCAGGAGACACCAATGGCCCTCCCTTCAGTGACATTGCAGGTTATAGTGAGTGCCACATCCCAGTGCTCCTTTCTCTCTCCACAAACAGCTATAGATCACAATATGCAGGAGACACCAATGGCCCTCCCTTCAGTGACATTGCAGGTTATAGTGAGCGCCACATCCCAGTGCTCCTTTCTCTCTCCACAAACAGCTATAGATCACAATATGCAGGAGACACCAATGGCCCTCCCTTCAGTGACATTGCAGGTTATAGTGAGTGCCACATCCCAGTGCTCCTTTCTCTCTCCACAAACAGCTATAGCTCACAATATGCAGGAGACACCAATGGCCCTCCCTTCAGTGACATTGCAGGTTATAGTGAGTGCCACATCCCAGTGCTCCTTTCTCTCTCCACAAACAGCTATAGATCACAATATGCAGGAGACACCAATGGCCCTCCCTTCAGTGACATTGCAGGTTATAGTGAGTGCCACATCCCAGTGCTCCTTTCTCTCTCCACAAACAGCTATAGATCACAATATGCAGGAGACACCAATGGCCCTCCCTTCAGTGACATTGCAGGTTATAGTGAGTGCCACATCCCAGTGCTCCTTTCTCTCTCCACAAACAGCTATAGATCACAATATGCAGGAGACACCAATGGCCCTCCCTTCAGTGACATTGCAGGTTATAGTGAGCGCCACATCCCAGTGTTCCTTTCTCTCTCCACAAACAGCTATAGATCACAATATGCAGGAGACACCAATGGCCCTCCCTTCAGTGACATTGCAGGTTATAGTGAGCATCACATCCCAGTGTTCCTTTCTCTCTCCACAAACAGCTATAGATCACAATATGCAGGAGACACCAATGCCCCCTCCTTCAGTGACATTGTAGGTTGTAGTGAGCACCACATCCCAGTGTTCCTTTCTCTCTCCACTGGTGTGGAATTTAACCCAGCCCACTTCCTCTCCCTTAACCCTTTTCTACTCTTTTCACCTCTGTCTACATAACAAACAGAGCAGAACTGAGCAGCAACTGAACATACTGAAGGGGTTCAGGGGACTGACTCCATATGATGGAAGTTGTAGTTCACCCTGCATCAATACACAGCATTGTGACCCCCACCAACAATGGACCTGGACCACATTTGGCACACAGAACCCCCATGACCAACAGAACATACTGGGGGGATTTGGAGGGATTTGGCCTTGACATTTGGGAGTTGTAGGAACTGGGATTTATAGATAACCCTGGCAACGCTGGGTACCCAAGCTAGTAAGTAATAAAATTACCAGGGCCTGCCTTTTATGATGATGTCATGATCCATCCTTAGAACTGGGGTTTAGCCCATAATATTGATCCGGGAATCTACCAACCTTTCTGCTGCTCTCCACCCTCATATTCTGCTGTTGGATAGTAAATTGCTCTTGGTTGCCTAGTTTTCTCTCCAGACTTCTCCTGGTGCTGCATGACGGATGTTGTGTTTGAATCATTCTTGAGAGTTCAGGGCATGAAATGGATGCCAGGCAAGACAGAGGCCATGTTCCTTGGTGCACATCAGATAGAAAGCATTGGATGGGGCCAAGAGGACCTTTGGGCTTCCAATGCTATTAAGTTGCTGATTCATTTACTTGGAGGAGAGCCGTGTCTGCAAGAAAAATGCCAGTGTCCTCCGGAAGAACCTCATAAAGCAATGTAGCACACATAACACTGCATTAGCATGACAGCATACACTCATTGAGCCATTAGGGCCTCTAATGTAATACACTCGCAGAGCTGTAGCACAACATGCATCGCTTGGCACTTTACAGCATTAGCAGGAAGCATTTCTCAAGGCATCACAGCCCTGCCTGAAGAGCGTCAAGTGTTATGGCACAAACCATTTCTGCAACATCCTGACCTCACTCTCTCACATACAAAACAATGACAAAGGATATGCCTTCGATCAGGTCAGAATTTAGAAAAAAAAAGGCTGAACATCTTGTTTCATGACTAGGTTAGCATGACCAAGGGTTAGACAGACACATGGTTATATTTTTCCTGACCAGGATCCTACCCCAGGGTTGAACAAAGTAAATCTTCCCATGTGGAAGAACCTATTACAGTGTTCCCTCACTTATCGCGGGGATTACGTTCCAGAACCACCCGCAATAAGTGAAAAACCACAATGTAGGGACGTGTCATGTATTATGTTCTGCAGTTGATGGTGGTTGGTGATGGAAGGGTTAATGTAAGTATTAGTTCTAAAGGGTTGAATAATCTGTAAGTAAGAGTTCATGGGTGAAAGCAATGAAGGGTGGAGGTATGCAAGAGATTGGTTGCAGCTGGATATAATGAGTTAGTCTTGAGACTGATCTTGGGGAGAAAAGTATTTGTCTTATCTTGGTGGTAGATGCTGCTGGTTTTCCGCCAGGTTTGTGGATTTTCTGTGTCCTGACCTGTCTCTTGAACCTTTGGAATCCTGGAAACTTGAATCTTTGGACTGACTTTTGACAACGGTATAGACTCTTGATTCCTGGACTTTGTTTATTGAACTCTCGGCATTTGACCACTGGAGTGGACCTTTTGACTATGGAGTTATCTTGAACCTGCAACAGTGTTTGCTGTCAGTTTTGTTTTATATTCTGTGGTTGAGTGCTATCTTGATGTTTTATGTTTTGGACTATTAAAACAACCAGAAAGTATGTGCTGTTTTAATTAAATTGTTTAACACAAATTGGGAGTTTGGTTCATTTCTGCCTAAATATTGGTAGAGCCCTGGCAACATGACAGATTGCGAAATATATAAAATCAGAAATGCCTTGCCTGACTTACTGAGCAAGGACTGTTGTGGTGGTGGGCGCCCTCCTGCCTGCCATGCTGCTTGCAGGGGGCTTCTTCTTCCAAACCCTAACCACAAAACAGCGAGTCCACGAAAAGCAAACCGCGAAATAGCAAGGGAATACTGTAATTACACTAAACAACCCTGGAGCCCCCGGTAGCTCAATGGGTTAAACCTTTGTGCTGGCAGGACTGCTGGTCAGCAGTTCAAATCTGGAGGGGAGCAGGTTGAGCTCAATCCGTCAGCTCCAGCTCCCCATGTGGGGACATGAGGGAAGCCTCCCACAAAGATAGTAAAACATCAAACATCTGGGCATCCCCTGGACAACCTCCTTGCAGATGGCCAATTCTCTCACCAAGTCCAGTAGTTGCTAACCACAGGTTTATTTACAAAAGGCATATACAAAAGAGAAAAAAGGTATTTCTCCAAAATGTGTTATAAAATAACAATCTTTCAAAGTATAAAAATCAATAGTCCAAGATTGTGATGTCCATGAAATCCAAGGTAGCAAGAAACATGAAATCCACAGTAGCAAAGTACATGAAGTCCAGAATAATAAGGTACATGAAAATCCAAGAAGTCATAGCATTGTCAAAAATCCATAGCATGAAAACAAGAACTTAATCAAGATTTTAAAAAATCCATATAGGTACATAGGCAAACTTGAGAGCTTGTCATGAACATGAAGTTAAAGCGAGGTTGTCTGCTCTAAAAAAACCCAGGAAACAGTATCTAATTTAAGCTCGACCCTGACCCAACAAACACGAGATCATCTTTTTTGCACCTGTGTTTCAATGGCTGTTTCTCACTAATTCTTTCTGATCTTATTTATTTATTTGCTGTATTTGTATACTGCTCCTCTTAGCCTTCCAGCGACTCAAGGTGGTTTACAAGGCAAAATTCAATGCCACAAAAGCACAAGTACAATTTATAAATGTTAACATCAATAAAATCATAACAACAGCAATAAAACATAAGTCGATAAATCCTTATTAAAACATTGTCCAGTCCCATCATATAGTTGTTCTGTTTTCCTATGTCTGTTACTTCATATTTGCAAATGCTTGTTTGAACAGCCATGTCTTGAGATTTTTCCAAAATGTTAGGAATGAAGAAGCCGATCTAATCTCCTTAGAGAGGGCATTCCATAGACAAGGGGCCACCTCTGAGAAGGCCCTGTCTCTTGTCCCTGCCAGATGTACTTGTGACGAAGGTGGGATTGAGAGTAGGGCCTCCCCAGATGATCTTAAAGTCCTCGATGGTTCATAAGGGGAGATGCGTTCGGACAGGTACGTTGGACCAGAACCATTTAGGGCTTTATAGGCCAAAGCCAGCACTTTGAATTGGGCCCAGTAGCAAACTGGAAGCCAGTGGAGCTGGCGCAACAAGGGAGTTGTATGCTTCCTGAGAGAATCTCCTGTTAGCAACCTGGCTGCTGTTCGTTGGACTAATTGAAGCTTCCGGACCATCTTCAAAGGCAACCCCACGTAGAGCGTGTTGCAGTGGTCTATACGGGATGTAACCAGAGCAAGGACTACCATGGCCAAGTCAGACTTCCCAAGGAACAGGCACAGCTTTCCTTAGCTTGGTTTGAGAGAAGCCCTAATCACGGGGAAACTCCTCATCTTCTGAAAGCTAAGAAGCTCAGACAGACTGATAGAAGAGAAACATCCTCTGTCTCTTCAGCCCTGGCATGTCTCTGTGATCTATGGCCTGCATTTCTGTCTGTGTTTCAACCTGAGGAACAGACACAACCGTGCCATACACCTTTCCCCATCTTGAACCAGTCTGTTGTTCCGTGGTCTGTTCTTACTGTTGCCACTTGGTCGTTATACAGATTCCTCGGGATTCCTAACATTTGAAAGCGCCTTCACAGATGACTTTCCAAGTTAAATGAGCTATCCATGGTGCTGATCTTTCTCCCTAAAATAAATCCACAGTATTTTGGACAACCTTTGAAATCCAGAATAGAACCCATTGGAGATTCCTCACATCTTTGACATGAAAGCCACCTGCTGCCGCTGGGAGTATAAATCTTTGGCTGGGCAAAAAGCCTACAGGAATGTGTTTCTTCTTTTATTTTTTGGACCATAAAAGGGTAATTTAAATCCCTGTTCTACCCCATTCGAGGGCCTCGAGAAAAAGGATATCACTGTTTAAAAAGCACACATGTAAAAGAGTCAGTACCCCCAGACAAAATAAAAATGTTCCAAAACCCTCTTGCCTATTAAATCTTATGTGCGATCATCAATCTCCAGCACAGATAAAAGAACCTTGTAACTCTTCGGAGTTGCTTCTCTCTGGTCTACCTTGGCTGGAGAATGAGGTATTCTGAGCGGGTGGCGGGGACTGTACTGTGTCCTATATTGAGACATAGTGAATTATTAACTGTACTCTGCCCCTTAAGTACAATTCGGAGTGTTTGAAGCAGATTTGCAAAGGGAGGGGGAAGAGATGTACTGCAGACCTGAAACCGACACCTTCTGACTCCAAATGAGTTTTAGCTAAATTATGTTCTCCGCAGGGAATTTAGATGACTCTTAGCTTGGGAAGGAAAAGAGTATTTTCCATTTCTCTTTTTTTTTCTGCAATGGTGCACAAATAAATATGATCCAATAGCTTGGACCAGGGCTCTGGGGGACCAGGGTTTGAATCCCTAATCGGTCATGGAAACCCACTAACACAGTGGTTCTCAACCTGGGGTCCCCAGATGTTTTTGGCCTTCAGCTCCCAGAAATCCTAAAAGCTGGTAAACTGGCTAGTTTTTCTGGGAGTTGTAGGTCAAAAACATCTAGGGATCCCAGGCTGAGAACCACTAACAGGTCTATTTCTGTGAAAACTAAATACCTATGTGATGTATGAAGATAGTTGCTGTTACGTGATTAAATGTTGCAATTGTGGGGCTCACAGTGTTCATCTTTTCTGCAAAAGGTAGGACAGAGAGTTGACTCAGAATCATGATATGGAATTTCACTCACTGATAGTTTGCTAATTTCCATGAAAGGAGGAATCATCCATTTTTGCCATAACATACACAAAGGTTCCCAGAATCCAAGCTTTCATCATTCTTTATTAATGACTAGCTTGGGTGCCCAGAATTATTTGAAGAAGTCTATTGTTTGATTGCACAAAATGCATAAGGTTGTGGGTGAACTACAACTCACACCATGCCAGGTTAACCCTGAAAAACTGCATCAGTACTTATAAATTGCTATGTTATAACAAATGTTCTAGATGCATCATTGGTGTTCTAGATGCATCATTGGTGGGGTTCACTGTGCTTTCTGACTGCAGGGTAAACTACAGCACTCACTATGGTGAGTCAGTCCCCTCCAACCCCTCCAGTAGGTTGAGTTAGTTATGGGAGTTCTGTGTGCCAAGTTTGGTCCAGGTTCATAATTGGTGGACGTCATGGTTTCTCTGGTTTTGAGTGAATTACAACTCCCAGAAGGTAAGGTCATTTCCCCCCAAAACCCCTCCAGTAATCAAATTTCGGAATATCATGTATGTTTGCCAAGTTTGGTCCAGATCCATCAGTGTGTGGGTTCACAGTGCTTTCTGAATGTAGGTGAACTACAACTCACCCACATTCAGGTGAATTTTCCCCAAAGATCTCCAGCATTTTTTCTGGTCATGGGGGCTCTGTGTGCCAAGTTTGATCCAAGTTTGGTTACTTCCTTTCTGTTGAAATTGTCCACATGAAAATGAACAAAATCTGGCTACCAGTATTAAAAAAACTCTAAAATTACAACAGCAAAACAACAGAGAGGAAACAATCTGGGACACCACCTCTCAGCAAAAGATTGCCCCAGGCACTGCCAGGCCATCAAATGCTAATCAAGGTGGTCAGTTGAAACATTCACACCTAGCTCCAGCAGACAAGAGTCCTTTGTCCCACCCTGGTCATTCCACAGATATATAAACCCTTTTTCCTAGTTCCAACAGACCTCACTACCTCTGAGGATGCTTGCCATAGATGCAGGCGAAACATCAGGAGAGAATGCCATATAGCCCGAAAAAACCTACAACAACCCAGTGATTCCGGCCATGAAAGTTTTCAACAATACAATTCAGTTTGACTGACAAAATCTGAACAGTAATGTAATATAGGAAATTCAGGTGGAATGATAATTAGGTCGCGATACAGGTTGTATGTCATGGGGACGTCAGTCAAATGCATAATGAAACATCCATGTTTTAATTCCTTACGGAATGTGGCTAGGGAGGGCACCAGTCTGATCTTCCTGGGGAGGGAGTTCCAGAAGCAACGGGCCACCACCAAGAATGCCCTTTCCCTCACCGTCACCAATCGCGCCTGAAACGGTGGTGGGAGCAAGAGAAGAGCATCCCCGGACGATCTTAAGTATCGTGTGGGCTCATAGGAGAGGAGGCAGTCATGCAGATAGCTAGGTCCTGAACCATTTAGAGCTTTATAGGTAACAACCTGCACCCTGAATTAGGACTGGAAACTTATTGGCAGCCAGTGGAGCTATTTAAACAGGGGGGTTGACCGCTCCTTGTAACTTGCTCCAGTTAAACAATCTGGATCCAGACCTTTGCACCAGCTGTAGTTTCCGAACTGTCTTCAAGGGCAGTCCTATGTAGAGAGCATTACAGTGGTCCAATCTTGAGGTAACTAAGGCATGAACCACCATGGTCAAGTCAGACTTCTCGAGGTATGGTCGCAGCTGGCGCACAAGTTTTAACACAACCCAAAACAAAACTCTCCCTCCCAAACTATGGTGAGGACTACATTTATTTTCAGACAAATGGGGGGGGGGGAGGGTTTGGAAGGATTTCTGCAACTCAAACGATCCCAATGCTCAGTCCTGCAAGCTCTGACCCCAGGGCTCCATTGCTCACTGCAGTATTAATGCTCTTTTATAAAATTCATGTTAACATTCCCAACGTGAAACAATTAAAGATTCTGAATTTATTAATTTGAGCTGCTAGTGTTTGAGCAAGACCCTGGAGAACTCTTGCAATGCCATCCTTTCCCCAGTGCTTATTGAAATACCCAAGCATTGTAGGCAATGGACAGCTTAACAGATCGTGTTCACAGCAGTAGAAATAGTAGGCAAACCATTAATATGTCAGATAAAGGAAATGACTTCTTTATGTATCAGAGAGTGGCAGTCAATGGCTTCCGTATCAGTTGTGTGCAGATTGTATATTGGGTTCTAATAAAGTGCAAAAGAGTTGTTCAAATGCGTAACCCTTTGGGAGGAGAGAGTTCAGCACCTTGGAGAAGTCCTTGAAAGTTTGGCTTAAAATCTGGAATGAATTCACCATCCTAGTGTACATCTATACTGTTGAATTTATGCAGTTTGACACCACTTTAATTACTATGGCTCAGTGCTATAGAGTCATGCAAGTTGTAGTTTTATGATTTCCTTAGCATTTTCAGCAAAAGAGTATGTTATTTTTTATTTTTATTTATTTTTGTCTCTTGAGAGCATGATTTGAAACCAAATATATTTTATGGGAGAATATTCAGTTGTTTGGGCAACTGAAACAACACTTCTGAAGATTTGCTATATATTTTGTGCATTGGCATAATCCCTTTTCCTAACAGATCAAAGACAAATGGGTTATCAGTCTAACAACTGAGAAGCCTATTTTGCCTTGCATGAATACTAGTAGATATTTACCACTAAAGAGACCGACTCAAATGAGTTTTTAGCTCTTCTCAGGAAGATCATACTTTACAAAAGGGATCATTCCAAATGGTGTGAATTCCAATTACCATATTTTCCAGAATACAGGGCAACTGGGGGTATAAGACGACCCATAACTTTAAAAGATAAAATGCAAAGTTAGGTATATATCCGCTGTTTAAGACTACCTGTTGTGACTCAGCTTGACTCTGAGTCTGAAGCTAAGCTCTTTGGGTCTTCTGAGCCAGAATTCCTACAGGATGATGAGGAGGCTGATGGGTTACAGATTTCTGTACATGCTTCAGACAGGGCTGACGGTGGGGCTCCTGAAGGAGAAACAGCAAGTCAGTTCCCAGGGGAAAGGAATGTTAGTGAGAATGATAACGAGAATGAAATCCACACGGCCAGGTGGAAATGTCTTTTCCTCCCCACAGTGATCCAACCCAGCTAGACCAAGATAAGGGGTTACATAGCCTTGAAGATAATGAATTAATGAGCAAGCAAGATCGTCTGCAATTAAGGTTCTGGAGAAGCACTCGCTTGGCTAGCAAGCGAGAAGCTAAGGGTGCCAAAGGTCAACGCAATGTGTTCATGTCCGCAAAGGGTATTTAGCCTTGTAGCTGACAAGCAGAGGTTGTCAGTCCAACGTAGCACTTCCCATGCAAACTTCTGTGGATTAACTTTGACTTTTAGCAGCACGCTGTTGGCTTCCTGAGTCTGGGATTTGGGCCTTGTTTTCAACTGTTTTTCCATGGACTCTTTTTTGACCATTTCTAAAGAATGACGCTTCATGTTTTTGCCTTTAGATCTTGGGAACTTTGTCTTTGCATTTAAGCCTTTGTCCTGCTATGGAACTTTTGCATTACTTATACTTTGTTTTGATTTTGCCTTTTTCTCAATAAACTACAAAACCTACAGCTTTGGTGTGGTGGTGTCTGGGAACAAGGTGAAAATTACCCTGAGTTGCAACACTACCCCTCTTCCAATACTATGCCCCTGCGGCCCTCGCCGCTCTCCTTTCAAGGACCTCCTCCGCCCTTGCTGCTCACCTCCTCCAAAAACCACTGGGCTTGCTTAGTGACTCTGGATGACAACTTCCAGCAGCCTTGGGTGGTAGTGTGCCTTGGATATGTTCAATGAGGCATTCTGGGAGCTATAGTTCCCTGACTCCTACTGCTCCCAGAATGCCTCAGTGAGCACATCCAAGGCACGCCGCCATCCAGTGCTGCTGGGAGATCATCCGGAGGTGCAAGGAAGTGCCTCTGGGTGACTCCAGAGTGGTGGCATGACTTGGATGTGCTTGCTGAGGCATTCTGAGAGCAATAGAAGTCAGGGAGCATTCTGGGAGCCATAGAAGTCAGGGAACTATGGCTCCCAGAATGCGTCAGTGAACATATCCAAGGCACGCCACCGCCCAGGGCTGCTGGAAGTCGTCATCCGGAGGCACTTCCATGAGCCTAGGCAAGCCCAGTGGCCTCCAGAGGAGGTGAGCAGCGAGGGCAGAGGAGGTCCTTGAAAGGAGAGTGGGAAGAGCAGTGGGGGCCATGAGCCTAGGAAAGCCCAGTGGGTCACAACCCCCAGCCAGTCTCTGTGGCAATGCAGCCCGCCACTACTCCTCCCCATGCTCTCATTCCCTCTGCCCTCCTTCCTCCCTCCTCAGGCCGTGCCACTAAGGGAGATTTTATTCTTTTCTTTTAATTATTATTATTTTAATTTATACCAGTGGTACTAGACGACTCCCTACTTTTCATAAGATTTTCCAGGCTTAAAAAGTCATCTAGTACTCCAGAAAATACGGTAATCTCCAAAAGGGTCACGCTTCCAAAAGGCTATGGGAATTCCAGTTTTCCAAAAGGAGGATAGATGCTTTTGAGCTGTGGTGTTGGAGGAAAGTTCTGAGAGTGCCTTGGACTGCGAGAAGATCCAACCAGTCCATCCTCCAGGAAATAAAGCCCGACTGCTCACTGGAGGGAAGGAGACTAGAGACAAAGTTGAAGTCTTTGGCCACATCATGAGGAGACAGCAAAGCCTAGAGAAGACAATGATGCTGGGGAAAGTGGAAGGCAAAAGGAAGAGGGGTCGACCAAGGGCAAGATGGATGGATGGCATCCTTGAAGTGACTGGACTGACCTTGAAGGAGCTGGGGGTGGTGACGGCCGACAGGGAGCTCTGGCGTGGGCTGGTCCATGAGGTCACAAAGAGTCGGAGACGACTGAACGAATGAACAACAACAACAAAAGGTTTACCTACTTTATCTCAAAGGTCATCCTTTTCCCAAAAACTAACTGCATTCATTAAACAGTGTAGATGCGCCCAAGGAGAAGAAGGGGGGTTCAAGAAGAAGGTGGCCCTTGGGGGGTAGGAAAAGGCAAGATGGGCCTCCTTCCTGCATTGGATTTCACTTGGATGGCCCTCAGTGGCCCAGGACTCTAGCGCAGTCTCTGCAAGAAAAAGTCGCATTAGCATCAGAATGCGGTGACTTCTGTTCAATCTATTAAAGCGCCGTTGATGGGCATGAAGGTAGCTTCCTGCGAGAGGAGCATTAGGAAAAGAAAATGCCACATTTGTATTCAAAAGAGCGTGCTTTCTCCCTCTCCCCCCCCCCCTTCCATTCGAAGCCATTGATGTAAGAAGTGGTGCTTAAGACGGCTTATAAAAGGAAGAGTGCATCTTTGCTATGAGACAGAAGGCGGTGTTTATGTCAAACGGTAAAGGGAAGCAAATCGCCCATTTAGGAAATATATTTCTTTTGTGCCTCCTAGTTAGCGGCAGGCAGTCGCAGGGGGCTCCAAATGGGCTTGGCAACTCTGGCAAGATGAAGGCACCCGGAGGAGCATCGCAGAGACCACAAGCCGGAGAGGGAACGTGTCATCCTCGAATCCATTTCTAAACGCTCCTTTCAGCTCTCTGCCAAAGTCCCGGAGTGCGTTCCAGGCGCGGCGCTTGGTGCCAGGCCTCATTGCTCACTTTCACTGTTCGCTGCACCTCCGCTATTGCGTTTATTAGTATTCTTCTTGTCATCTGCACAATTGGGAGCTGGGCTGAACTTCCTCAGCAGAGGGAAATTCTAAGACAGTTCTTTCCCTCTTTCATTCTCTTTCAGGTTCTTCATCCAAATGGGAATCATTGGGGACCTCAATGGCTGTGCTGCTCTTGTTGTGTGCCTTCATAGAATCAAAGAATCCTAGAGTTGGAGGAGACCTCATGGGCCATCCAGTCCAACCCCATTCGGCTAAGAAGCAGGAAAATTGCATTCAAAGCACCCCCGACAGATGGCCATGCATCCTCTGTTTCAAAGCTTCCAAAGAAGGAACCTCTACCACTCTTCGGGGCAGAGTTCCACTGCTGAACAGCTCTCACAGTCAGGAAGTTCTTCCTCATGTTCAGATGGAATCTTCTTTCTTGTAGTTTGAAGCCATTGCTCCATTGTGTGCTAGTCTCCAGGGCAGCAGAAAACAAGCTTGCTCCCTCCTCCCTAGGATTTCCTCTCATGTATTTATACATGGCCCTCACTATGTCGCCTCTCAGTCTTCTATTCTTCAGGCTAAACATGCCCAGCTCTTTAAGCTGTTCCTCATGGGGCTTGTTCTCCAGACCCTTGGTCATTTTAGTCACCCTCCTCTGGACACTTTCCAGCTTAGAGTTAATATCTCTCTTCAATTGTGGTGCCCAGAAATGGACACAATATTCCAGGTGTGGTCTAGCCAAGGCAGAATAGAGCATGGAGGGCATCAAGTTGTTTCAAATTCATGGTGACCCTAAGACATACCTATCATGGGTTGTTGTCCTTTCATACACTCTCGCTAGATCCTCTTGTGATTGTGTGCCTTCAAATCATTTCTAACATATAGTGGCACTAAAATGAACCTGTCATGAGGGTTTTCTGGGGCTGAGAGTGTGTAACTCATCCAGGGTGACCCAAAAGGTTTCCATGGCCAAATGGGAAATTGAATTCTGGTCTCCAAAGGTTGTAAGTCCTCTGGTGGTGCCGTTGGCTAAAATGCTGAGCTGCTGAACTTGCTGACTGAAAGGCTGGCAATTTGAATCCAGGGAATGGGATGTTCAGCCCAGCTTCTGCCATCCTAGCAGTTCGAAAACAAGCAAGTGTGAGTAGATCAATAGGTACCACTTTGGTGGTATGGTAAAGGTCCTCTTTGCAGTCATGCTGGCCACATGACCTTGGAGGTGTCTACAGACAATGAAGGTTCTTTGGCTTAGAAATGGAGATGAGTACCAACCCCAGAGTTGGACACAACTAGACTTAATGCCAGGAGAAACCTTTACTCTGAGAAAAAGGCCTTCTTAAGGTTTTCCGGTAATGACAGTCACTTAATATTCTTCTCTGGCTCGGGATTCTTGCTTGGTGCCATCTACTTGGTGTCCCCTTTCTCTCCCAGCCTCCAATGTTGGATTGTCATGTTCCCTAAATGAAGACAACAACATAGAGGAAATTGCTAAGCAGACACAGCTTGACAAACAGAGGGGAGAGAATCCCTCTATGAAGATGGAAACAGTGTGTGTTTATGTGCGCACCCATTTGCTCCAGCTCCTAAAAATAAACGTAGGCTGGATGCAGGCCTGTCAATCATTCTCTAATGATATATTGGATCTGTTTGAGATGCTGGGCATTTCTGAGCTTGGTAGCAGAACCACTTTGCATGTTGGCGCTCAGTACCCGTTCTTGGACGGTTATTATCCGTGATTCATAGACCATGAAGTGGGTGAGGTACCATCATGCTCAAGGAGACTTTCACAGTCTACCCTCTGCATTTCAAATTTTCCACAAATGCACCGAGATAAACACTCTTTGGGAATGCTCCCTCCCTGTTGCATGAATATTTCTGTTTGAAAATATCAGACAATCAAGTTATTAGATATGTACAGTGCATGTGCATAGTAAGCCATTAGCAAGTCCAAATCCTGATGGACTCCATTTTCCATTGCCTCTGGCTATTTTGTCTGCATCTGATGGGATCTGTAGTCTAACAATATCTTGAAGACAATTATTTCCTATGGCTGATGCAAACCCATCCATATTGTGCTGTTTTCTTCCAGAGATTGAACATTACTTCAGTTCACTATTTACCATTGTAAACCTGCATGAGCAAAATACATTCAGCCCTCCACATGTGACTTTTGTGGATTTGATGGAAGCATTATCTAGGAATATCTAAATCCCCCAATGGGACTCTACAGTCAACCTCGAGCAGAAGTTGACATACTGGGAGATGTAAATATGGATACCATTACTTCCCTCAGTCTAGACACCGTACAAGCAATCCCCAAGTTACGAACAAGATAGATTATATAAGTTTGTTCTTAAGTTGAATTTGCATGTAAGTTAGAACAGGTATGTTTTTAAGTGTAACTCCAGCCAAAAATACATATATTTTTAGCTTTGGATAGCATTGAAAAGTATTAAGACCCGTGTGGCATTTGTTTTGCTGTCTGTGCCTCTGTTCAGAAGAATTCCCCTCACTTTCTGTCCCTGTGGGAATTGGAGTTTGAAAAAAAAAATGTTTGTTTTGGAAACAATAATTGGTGAGAAATCTTCAGAGTTGGGAGAGACCTGATGGGCCATCCAGTCTAACCCCATTCTGCCAAGTAGCAGGGAAATTGCATTCAAAGCACCCCTGACAGATGGCCATCCAGCCTCTGTTTCAAAGCTTCCAAAGAAGGAGCCTCCACCATACTCCGGGTACTCAATCTTGATCAAATAGTGAAGAGTAGAGACATCACACTAGCAATGAAGGCCTGCATAGTTAAAGCAATGGTATTCTCTGTAATAACCTATGTATGTGAGAACTAGACCATAAGGAAGGCTAAGTGAAGGCAGAGAGATGCTTTTGAACTGTGGTGCTGGAGGGAAATTCTGAGATGCCTTGGGCTACCAGAAGATCCAACCAGTTCAAGAAATAAAGTCCAACTGCTCACTGGAGGGAAGGAGATGAGAGGCAAAGATGAAGTCCTTTGGACACATCATGAGAAGACAGGAAAGCTTGGAGGAGATAATGATACTGGGGGAAATGGAAGGAAAAAGGAAGAGGAGCCAACCAATGGCAAGGTGGATGGATGGCATCCTTGAAGTGACTGGACTGACCTTGAAGGAGCTGGGGGTGGCCACGGCCAACAGGGAGCTCTGGCCTGGGATGGTCCAGGAGGTCACCAAGAGTCGGAAGTGACTGAACAAACAAACAACCAAACAGAGTCCTTTCACATGTCCCTCTATCAAACCAGTGTAGTATTTTATATGTTTTAATGTTTGTATTATATTTGTGCACAGTTGGTTTTTCCTCAAAAGTTGTTTTACATATCAAAACATTTGTGTATTGCTATACAGAGTGAGACTAGGCAGAAGCACCCTTTCTCTCGGTCTTAGCATCCATACGTCTGCCTTGAATGAGTGAGGATGGGTGACACACAGGCAGCCTTTCTGCCATCCTCTGTTCGACTCACACATCCCTAGCTGTCTCTAGCTGAGATGTCAGCAATGTCTCCCCAAAGCATCACTCTCTCCATCCTGCACTGCCTGGGGAGCGCTGCGGGAGACCAGGCCAACTCTCCTGGTGGCTGCTGGCGTCAGCTCGCTGCCTTCACACTTCCGCTGACAGCTCTTGACAGAAGTGTTGCCACTGCCGTCTCCTCCCAAGCCTCCAGTTTGACCTCTGGTCCCTATAAAAAGCTGGGTGTCACCACGATGAGGAAGGGAGAAGGGGAGGAAAGAGACATCATGGGGCTGTCACTAGAACGGTACAGGGAGGGCAGGAAGGCGGCTTGCAGCAACAGCTCCTCCTTAGAAGCACAGGCCCCTTTTATGTTTTTGAAACTAACATCTATGTTGCTTTCTTTCAGATAGAAAACACTACATTTTTTGAAGTTGAAACTTAAAGATCTAAGGACTGCCAATACAAGAGTCCGTGCCCGGTGAGCCCAGCGAATCACCAATGTTCCTGGAAGAAGTAAGATTCACCAGTGCTGCAGACAAGGCCTTAATTTTAGTCTGCAGAAGGGATGCAATGTACAGCAAGGAATGCCAAAATGTACAGGCAGAATCATATTGGAGTGTGTAACCATTTTTATACATTACTAGCTGTCCCCTGCCATGCATTGCTGTGGCCCAGTCTGTATATATGTGTTTTGTGTGTGTGTATATATGTGTGTGTATATATTTATGTATCATAGAATCATAGAATCATAGAATCAAAGAGTTGGAAGAGACCTCATGGGCCATCCAGTCCAACCCCATTCTGCCAAGAAGCAGGAATATTGCATTCAAATCACCCTGACAGATGGCCATCCAGCCTCTGTTTAAAAGCTTCCAAAGAAGGAGCCTCCACCACACTCCGGGGCAGCGAGTTCCACTGCTGAACGGCTCTCACAGTCAGGAAGTTCTTCCTCATGTTCAGATGGAATCTCCTCTCTTGTAGTTTGAAGCCATTGTTCCGCGTCCTAGTCTCCAGGGAAGCAGAAAACAAGCTTGCTCCTCCTCCCTGTGGCTTCCTCTCACATATTTATACATGGCTATCATATCTCCTCTCAGCCTTCTCTTCTTCAGGCTAAACATGCCCAGCTCCTTAAGCCGCTCCTCATAGGGCTTGTTCTCCAGACCCTTGATCATTTTAGTCATATATATGTGTGCATTGTGTAGTGTGTATATATGTGTGTGTGTAGATGTGTTCATATGTGTGTATATATTTGTGATTTTGCGGTTGTGCGGTCTGTTCTGAGGATGCTTGCCATAGATGCAGGCAAAGCGTCAGGAGAGAATGCTTCTAGAACATGGCCATATAGCCCAAAAAACCTACAACAACCCAGTGATTCCAGCCATGAAAGCCTTCGCAATATATTATATCAACTAAATTGCTTTCCCTCCCCCTCCTGAGTTCTAATGCTGTTTCTACCACATTGGAGGTGGACTGATCGGCCTCTTTCCAACCCATATCAATTTGTTATTTGTTTATCCCATGGTTGTGGCTGGGGGAGGGTACAAGGAGACGCCACAGAAAGATGTATGCAAACACAGATTTCGATGCATATGCAAGGTTTTCTCAGAGAATGCAAATTTCCCCCCTCAACACTAAACTTACTTGGTCTTAAAATAAGCATCTCATAAATAGACTTTGGATTTTGAAAAAAAAAAAAAAAAAAAAAACAAATGACAACAACTACATTGAGGGAAAAATCAGCAAATTGCATAAGCTTGAATGATAGCAGTGCTCTAAATTGCATGTTTCCGGGGGAGTTATGAAGTGGATGATTCCATAAATTCCTCAAGAGACTCCATGTCGGTATCTGGGACCAAGAGCTCTACATGAAGAAGATTTATTTATTTATTTATTTATTTACGCTATTTGTATACCGCATTTATCAGCCGTGACCGGTGACTCAATGCGGTTTACAGTAAAAGTTGTGCACACTAACAATGTAAAGACAAACATACACAAACGACACACATATAGACATCAACGCCTCACATAAAATCAGATTCCGTTCTCACATTCCATTGCCATTCCTTGTTCAGTTATGCCGTCTTCCTGGATTTAATTGCAATTGCACAGCTATCCGAACGCCTGCTCAAAGAGCCACGTCTTAACCCTCCTCCGAAACACCAGCAACGAAGGGGCCTGCCTGATGTCCGCTGGTAGGGCATTCCATAGCCGAGGGGCCACCACCGAGAAGGCCCTGTCTCTCGTCCCCGCCAACCGCGCTTGTGATGCCGGCGGGACTGAGAGCAGGGCCTCCCCGGACGATCTTAATGTCCTCGCTGGTTCATAGGTGGAAGATGGAGCAAACCTTTATGCTCGTGGAGTTACATGGTAGTTGCATAACCCAACTCATTGGTGAAATTGATGTTGCGTCACCAAAGGTGCTTGGACATATTTGGTGACGCATTTATTTATTATTATTATTATTATTATTATTATTATTATTATTATTACTAGCCGTCCCCTGCCACACGTTGCTGTGGCCCAGTCTGGTGATCTGGAAAATAAAGTAATGGTTTCTAATATATGTAATTCCTTTATGCTTGTGGGTAAACAGTATTTCTTGCTGTTTCTATGTCAGTGTTGATGTGGAAATTGTCTGGTTTGCCTCCTCTGGAACATGCAACATATAATCGTCCTTCTTTAGGGGTCCCTTTCAAATGGATGATACTATCTCTCTGTGTGTGTGAAACATATATATCTATCTATATCAATGGCTGGATGGCTTTTCATCAGGAGGGCTCTGATTACGTTTTCTTGCCCTGGTGAAGGGAACGATAAATCCCAGAAATTACAACTCCCAAATGTCAAGGTCTACTTCCCCCCAAACTCCACCAATGTTCACATTTGGGCATATGGAGTATTCATGCCAAGTTTGGTCCAGATCCGTCATTGTTTGAGTCCAAAGTGCTCTCTGGATGTAAGTGAACTACAACTCCCAAACTCAAGGTCAATGCCCACCAAACCCTTCTAGTATTTTCTGTTGGTCATGCGAGTCCTGCGTCCCAAGATTGGTTCAATTCCATCATTGGTGGAGTTCAGAGTTTGATTGCAGATGTACTATAAATCCCAGCAACTACAACTCCCAAATGACAAAATCAATTTTTTGAGCGAAGGACATACATCAGGTTGTTAGGTGTCTTGTGTCCAAATTTGGTGCCAATTCGTCCAATGGTTTTTGAGTTCTCTTAATCCCACAAACGAACATTACATTTTTATTTATATAGATTATTATTATTTATTATTATTAATAAACTTTATTTATACCCCGCCACCATCTCCCCAATGGCTTGACACTTGCATTGCAGTGGGTGATGAGCAACCATGCCCAACCATGCATGCGTGCCCATGAAGAATGCACATCCATAAGCAATGCGAATGTATTGCTTCACTCTTGCAAGGTTTAACTAGATACAGCAGCTGCCTACCCAGATTAAGAGTAGACAGACAGGTCAGGAAAGAAGGGAACACTGATTCAATACCTAGAAAGTCCTTAGAATAGAGGACGAAAGGGCATTCATTGATGGTGAGTTTGCTACGTCCTGTGGCCTTTCTCTCAAGCAAGACCAGAAGATCAGCCACAAAGACCTTCATTTATTTGTTTCAAACTTTAAATTGCGAAGGATTAGAAGGAAGTCACAACTATATTTTATATATCTTTTTCTTTTTCTCTTTTCTTTTTTTTTCCTTTTCTCTTTTTTGTTATTATTCGGGTTCCCACAGTTTGTACCCACTTCTCTTTCTTTTTTTTTTCCTCCTTTCCTCTAATCAAATTGTTCCCATACTTTACCTTTCCTTTCTCCTTATATAAAATATATATTTTTAAAAGGCCTTTATTTATACACTTTTATGTCTTAACTAGCTGTACCCGCCACGCATTACTGCGACCAACCAACCTCCCTCTTTCTCTCCTTCCTTCCCTTTTTTTCTTCTCTCCTTCCTTCCTTCTCTTCCTCTTCCCTTCCTCCCCTCCCCTTTCTTTCCCTTCCTCCTTCACTCCTTCTTTCTTTCTCTCCTTCTTTCCTTTCCTCCTTCCCCTTTCTCTCCTTCCTTTCCTTTTTTCTTTCCTTCCCTCCTTCCTTCCTTCTCTTCCTCTTCCCTTCCTCCCCTCTTTTCTTTCCCTTCCTCTTTCTCTCCTTCTTTCCTTCCCTCCCCTTTTCCTTCCTTCCTTCCTTCCCTTTTTTCTTTCCCTCTCTCTTTCCTTCCTTCTTTTCTTCTTCCTTTCCTCCCAACCTTTTCTTTCCCTTTTCCTTTCTATACTTTCTTCCTTCTCTACCTATTCTTGGATGGCAACTCCCAGATCGTTCCTCCTGAACGATCTGTTTATCTACCTATCTCTATCTAAACTATCTATCTGGAGAATTGCTGGGAGTTCCAGTCCAGGAATAGGAAATTGGAGATATCCAGGGATTGGGATGCTCTCAAAGCAGTCCAAGGAGAAGAAAGCTTGCAGCTTGGAAACAATGCATTTGGATCATCCTCCTCTCCTAAAGGGCCTGGTCTAGGGGATGCTGGGAGCTGTAGTCCGGAAGAGGGTGTGGATATGCTGGTGTGTGTTTTGTTTGCTGAAAGAGTCATTTTTCTGCATGCGCTGTAGCATCTTTTTGCATTTTTGGCTTTTTAAGTCCCTTCTGCTGTGTTTTTCTGTGTTTTGAGTGATGGTTACTTGTTGGTCTATTAGGGGTGTATTTGATGTCAATTTGTCCCATGGTTTTTGAGTTATGTTAATCCCAAAAACTAACATTACATTTTTATTTTTATAGATTCCTAGCATTGAAGTCTCCATCTCATTTGAAAATGTCATAAACATCTCTACACCTTTCCTTAATTCTTAGCGAGTTTTTAGCTGTGAGTTGTTATGAAACTATGGATGATGAACATGGAATGACCAGATGATGTTACTGGAAAATGATTTTAACAAGATGACATCAGTGATTACATGTTTTAATGGTTTTTATATATGTTTTTTTATTGTTATGTTGACTGTTTTTAATTGCACTTTTATGAATGCATGATGTCAAATCGTGCCAACCTGTAACCTGTATTGTCACCGTAAGGTTGAGAAAGGCAGGCTATAAATGTTGTAAATAAATAAATAAATATGGTGAATCAGACAGATTTTCTTAACCTGGTGAGACAATGTTGTCAAGCATTGTCCAACCCTAATAGGCTTATTATTATTATTATTATTATTATTATTATTATTATTATTATTATTAGAAACACAACAAGATGAGTCCACAGCAGACAAGATCACTTTGCTGGCTGTTGTATTGGATCACACGTCGGACACTTCCCAAGTGTCTAGGACTGTGTGATGTATCAGTGTATGATGCGTGCAGATCCCAGTAAGGTGGCCTTTTGCAGCTGGCAGATGGTAATTTTATCAGAATTGATTGCATGTAAGAACAGGCCAAGGTCTTGAGGCACTGCACCCAGTGTGCTGATCACCATTGGGACCACCTTGACTGGCTTGTGCCAGAGACCTTGCAGTTCGATCTTTAAATCCTCATATTGTGTCAACTTTTCCAGTTGTTTCCCTTCAATCCTGCTGTCACCTGGGATTGCAACATCAACAATCCATACTTTTTTTTTAACACGATCGTGAGGTCAGGAGTCTTGTGCTCCAAAACTCTGTCTGAATCCAAAAATCCCAGAGGAGTATGGTGTGTTCATTCTTTGTAACCTTTTCCGGCTTGTGATCCCACCAGTTCTTTGTCACAGGCAGATGGTGTTTGTAGCACAAGTTCCAATGGATCATCTGAGCAATGGTGTTATGCCTCTGCTTGTAGTCTGTCTGCACGATCTTCTTGCAGCGGCTGAGGATGTGCTCCATTGTTTCATCTGCTTCCTTTCAGAGTCTACATTTGGGATCTATCATCGACTTTTCAATTCTGGCTTTGATGGCATTCGTTCTAATGGTTTGTTCTTGGGCTGCCATTATTATTATTATTATTATTATTATTATTATTATTATTATATACTCAGACAACGAGGGATGTCTAAGTAAGTAAAACTTTTTGCAGTATATGCATCTCACCAAAAGTTACAACTCTCCACTGCATATTTTATGGAAATGTGCAAAAAAATAGAGTATGAAACATGTACAAAAGTACAGGATGATAGCCCTAGACTTGGCTCCTAACTGAGGTCTGGAAGGCCCCTGGGCCAGAAAGGGTTAGCTTTCTCAGCAGATGGAGAAATGGCATTGCGAAGTCAAGAGGGACGGCAGATGGGTGAAATGGCGTGACTGCAGTTCTACAGAAACAGTACGCATATAAAAAGTGGAACATTGAGGGATAAAATTGATATGGCCGCGAGACAAATTTATGGCCCTATAGACCACCCATAAGCAATTTACTTCTGTGCTGAGGAAAAGCCATTGAACGCAATTTCTGCTCTCAAGAAAAAGAGAGAAAATGATGGCTGTTTCATATTAGACTTGCGACACAGGTCTCCGGAGCAGTTCCCCATAGAAATGTAATGTGGATTCAGAAATAATATAATGGGAACTCAGGCAATGTCAGGAGCCAGGTTTGACATCATTTACTGCAGCAGATTACCAGTTTCAAATCAGGAGTATTGCAGGGCAAGATGGAAGGGGAGCTGGGACTAGTCAGGCTAGGAAATGAGTTCAAATCATACTTTTTCACCCCTAATTTTGCTCCAACTAAAATGGGTTCTGCAATGCATTCACTCTATGTTGCATTATTTTATTGCTGTGTTTGCATATACAGTGGGCCCTTGGTATCCGCTGAGCTCAGGATCCTTCATAGATATCAAAATTTAAGGATGCTTATTTATTGTCTGAGAAGCAAATTGAGAATACAGGGTTTTTTTCATGTCAGGAACAACTTGAGAAACTGCAAGTCACTTCTGGTGTGAGGGAATTGGCCGCCTGCAAGGACATTGCCCAGGGGACATTGCCCGGATGTTTTGATTATTTACCATCCTTGTGGGAGGCTTTTCCCATGTCCCCGCATGGGGTGCTGGAGCTGACAGAGGGAGCTCAACCTGCTTTCCCTGGATTTGAACTCCTACCTGTCAGTCATCTGTCCTGCCAGCACAAGGGTTTGACCCATTGCGCCACCGGTTATAGTGTATTTAAAAAACCACAAACAATGTTAAAAACTTGGCATTACACTAAATTTCCTTTGACCAGTAGCTGGCCACTTGGAGTGCCTCTGGTGTTGCTTTAAGAAGGTCCTCCATTGTGCATGTGGCAGGGCTCAGGTTGCATTGTAATAGATGGTCTGTGATTTCATCTTCTCCGCATTTCGTAGACTCCACTTCTAGTTCCATTTCTTAAGGTTGGCTCAGCATCTCATGGTGCCGGAGTGCAGTCCATTCAGCATCTTCCAAGTCACTCAGTCTTCTGTGTGCCCAGGAGGGAGTCTCTCATCCAGTATCAGGCACTGATTGAGGTTCTGACTTTTAGCCTGCCACTTTTGGACTCTCACTTGCCGAGGTGTTCCTGCGAGTATTTCTATAGATCTTAGGAAGCTATTTCTTGATTTAAGACATTGACATGCTGGCTGATATCCAAACAAAGGATGGGTCAGAGATGTCAATGCCTTGGTCCTTTCACTATTGCTACTTCCTGATGGATGCCAGGTGGTGCGGTACCCACTAAACAATATAATTTCTTCAGTGGTGTGGGGCGTAGACATCCTGTGATAATGTGGCATGTTTCATTAAGAGCCACAGCCACTGTTTTACTGTGGAGAGATGTGTTCCACACTGGGCATGTGTACTCAGCGGCTGAGTAGCAAAGTGTAAGGGCAGATGTCTTCACTGTCTCTGGTTGTGATCCCCAGGTTGTGCCAGACAGCTTTCATATGATATTCTTTCCAGCACTCACTTTTTGTTCCAGGCTCAGCAATGAGTCCAGGATCACTCCCAAGCTGTGAACCTGTGTTTTCAGGGGGAGTGTAACCCCGTCCAACACAGGCTGTAACCCTATCCCCTATTTGGCCTTTCGACTGTCTTGTCTGGATTAAGTTTCAATCTATTCGCCCTCATCCAGACTGACACAGCAGCCAAGCACTGGTTCAGGACCTGCACAGCCTCCTTAGTAACAGGTGGGAAGGAGTGATAGAGCTGAACATCATCTGCGTACAGATGACATCTGACCCCAAAGCTCCGGATGATCTCTCCCAGCAGCTTAATGTAAATGTTAAACAACATGGGGTACAGTATAGAACCCTGTGGAACCCCACAAGTCAGTGGTTGTGGGGACGAGCAGGTGTCCCCCAGCAACACCTTCTGAGATTGACCCTCCAGGAAGTACCGGAGCCACTGCAGTACAGTATCTCCAAGTCCCATATCCCTGAGGCACTCCAACAAGCCCAGTAAGGTGGCGACCATAGCATTGAGCCATTGCAGTTACATTTGATGCCAAACAGCATTAAATGGACCTTTAAAAATTTAAAGTCTTAGATTATTATAATGAGAGAAGGGTAGATTGGGCAATGGCCCCAAGGTGGAGCTGGAAGGCATCGGGGTAATTCCCAGCAGAGAGCAAAGATTAACAACCTTCCCAACTCAGTGGAAAAAAAATCCCTGTGAACTCTGATTAATTGCATCTCACTTTGATCTCTGCCTCATTAGGCTCTGCTTTCTTCACTTTCAAGCCTAATTAATACTTTCCTGATCAAAGACTGATCGCAAGGAAAGAGTGAGCAACCCTTGTTTTATTGCATGTTTCTATTAAAATATGAACTGAAGCAGTTGGCCTGCAAAAGTAGCCCAAAAAGAAAGTGCCATTTCATCTATGGCACCATCGCAGTGTCCCCAAAAAGTCAATTACAAAAGGAGCGCTCTTTGATCATTAAATTTAGTATCAAGAATGCCACATGGGATGTCCCATTTCTTTCCGTCTCTTCTCTTCCCTCTCTGGATAAATACAAAGGACTGGGGAGAAGACAGATGTCTGTGTAGGATCAGGTCCAGGCAGGAGGCCTCTGGGAGGCTTCCACTTCAGGCAAGAGGCTGGCTCAGGATGAAGTGTCAACAGAGTCAACATTGTAGCTTTAGGTTGTTGCCATAACTCATGACAAAGGCCCTTCTCTTTCCCTTCAATGCTGTGCAACAGGTACATTCAACAAGTCTAGATTCTTCCTTTTTCTTCTCTCCATGCAGGAGAACCATTTATGATGAATGTTCATCTTTGATGGAACTGTTAAAGAACCAGAACATCCATATGATGCCTGATTGTCTAGGGATGGACAACCAAAGTGCTCTTCCAGCGGTCCCCAGCCAATCCCTATCCAATGCCAGAAATACAGCTTAATGGTGTAACATTAGAAAATGTGGACCATTTCCACTCCCTTGGCAGCCACCTCTCCACAAAAGTCAACATTGACACTGAAATAAAACACCGCCTGAGCTCTGCGAGTGCAGCATTCTTCCGAATGAAGCAGAGAGTGTTTGAGGCCCGCTGCATCCATAGGGAGACCAAAGTGCTTGTATATAAAGCCGTTGTCCTCCCAACCCTGCTCTAAGCCTGCAAAACGTGGACTGTCTACAGACTTCACATGCAACTCCTGGAACGATTCCATCAGCGTTGCCTCCAAAAAATCTTGCAAATCTCTTGGGAAGACAGGTGGACAAATATTGGTGTGCTAGAAGAAGCAACGACCACCAGTCATGAAGCAATGGTCCTCTGCCATCAACTCCACTGGACCAGTCACGTTGTCCAAATGCCCAACCACCATCTCCCAAAAGCAGTTGCTCTACTCCAAACTCAAGAATGGAATGTTGGAATGTTGGAGGACAGGAAAAGAGATTCAAAGATGGGCTCAAAGCCAGCCTTAAAAACTTTGGCATAGACACAGATAATTAGGAAGCCCTGGCCCTTGAGCACTCCAGCTGGAGTTCAGCTATGACCAGCAGTGTTGTAGAATTTGAAGCGGCATGAATGGAGGGCAAAAGAGAGAAATGTGCCAAGAGGCAGATGCATCACGCCAACAGGGATAAATTGTTTTTGTCTGAACTTTTAAAAATCCCCGAAGTGCAAATCTTCCTGAAACTTCTGGGGATTGATGCCTTGGTGATCTTGTGCATTGTATATAAAATCCAAGATTTTATGTGGGTTTTTTTTTCAAATGTTGTTTATAAAAACTTTGAAAATTCCCCAAAAATCCATGGATAAGAAGAACGTTCTGAAATTTGGTGGGCTAACAGTGGTAAATGTGTTCATTGTAGGAAGTTTCGTTCCAATAGCTTTAAAAATGAGAGAGAAAGGAGCTCCTGAAGTTTCCCCAATTATAGTAATTATGCACAATTACTATAATGAAATAGTAATGAAATTCCATTACTCACATTATAGCTACACATTTTTCACAAACTATACTTTAGAAACACTTTAGAAACACTTTAGAAATAAAATGCCAGTGCCCCTGCCAGTTTTGAACCATTTTTAATGGATCGCAGATTTCTACTAGCTAAATCATAACAAAATATATTAAAATAGTAATGGGTGGGAATCCTATTAGTACATATACTACATACTGGTATATGTATTATGCAAAGAATTGTCCTTTCTAGGGAGATACTATTCTAATCCATATTTAGGCAAGAAGTATTCATCTTCCATAACAGATAAGTACCAAGAATGATTGTCCTTTGTGACATTGGCTGAACAACAGTGACCCAGTACGACTTGGTTGAGGTGTAACCTCAGTGCAGCTATAGAAGCATGCATACATTTCGGCTATTATGCTAATGTGCAGAAAGGAACTTGGCCAGGACATCCATCGTTGGATGCGCCAGATCATTGTTCCAGCCTTGAACAAAGCTGATGATGGTATCTGACAATTATTAATTTTCTGTGTACCATTTCAAAGTCAATTAAACTGGTTAACTGAGCATGTTGGGAGACATTTAGCATCCTGTAAATCCATTTTTCCTCCTTTGCACAGGAAGCAGTGTCAGTTTCCATTTTGGAGAAGCCAGCTCTGATAAATTTAATATCATCTTGGTTACGTATCAGTCATAGAATCTTAGAGTTGGAAGAAACCTCGTGGGCCATCCAGTCTAACCCCATTCTGCCAAGAAGCAGGAAAAGCACACTCAAAGCACCCCTGACAGTTGGCCATCCAGCCTCTGCTTAAAACCCTATATGGCTCCGGTCCAGTGTACCTGTCCGAACGTATCTCCTTCTACGTCCCATCTCGGAGCTTAAGATCTTCTGGGGAGACCCTGCTCTCGGCCCCGCCTTTGCCTCAAACACGCTTGGTGGGGACGAGGGACAGGGCCTTCTCAGTGGTAGCCCCCCACCTGTGGAATTTGCTCCCTGGGGAAATTAGGTCATCGTCATCCCTCCTCATCTTTAGAAAAAAGGTTAAAACATGGCTGTGGGACCAGGCCTTTGGGCAATCGGGTTAAAGGACAATTGATAATGTTTGACTATGACAAGGAAGAGGATTTGGATAAGTTAAGTGGAGTAATCATTAGTAGATGGCTAGCTAAACAGCCACCAGATTGTCAATAGATAATCAGAGTGTAAGTATACTGTTTTAACCTTTATTTATTAATCTTCATGTTTAATTGTTATATTTGTTATTCTGTATTTTATGATGCAACATTGAATTATTGCCAATTGTAAGTCACCCTGAGTCCCCACAGGGGTTGAGAAGGGCAGGGTAAAAATGTTCGAAATAAATAAGTAAATAAATAAATAAATTATAAAGCCTCCAAAGAAGGAGTCTCCACCAAACTCCAGGGCAGAGAGTTCCACTGCTGAACAGCTCTCACAGGAAGTTCTTCCTCAGGTGGCTAAATATCTTTTGACCAAAAACGGGCAACAGCAATGGCATTGTCTGTAGCCTCCAACAATTCTTCCTCTGTACATGAGGCAGGGCATAGTGGACAAGCACACAGATGCTCCACAGTCACACAAGCTGGAAGATTCTTCTAGGTCATGCCACTTTGCCAGGTTTTCTTTTTATCTGTCCACTCCACTTCTGAGTCTATTCAGGGACTTCCAAGTTGTCCATTCTTGGTTTGCCCCTGGAGGAAGACCCTCCTTCGTGGGGGGGCATCCAATTGGGACTTCCTGGTTTAGCTGACCAGACCTCCTCCTCCTCCTCCTTCTTTTTTCTTCTTCTGCAGATTAAACATGCTCAGCTCTTTAAGCCACTCCTCATAGGGTTTGTTCTCCAGACCCTTGATCATTTTGGTCACCCTTCTGTAGACACATTACAGCCTTTGATTGTGGTGCCCAGAATTGAACAACTGAGATTCCAGGTGTGTTCTGACCAAGGGAGAATAGAGGGATAGCATGACTTTCCTGGATTGAGACACTAGACTCCTATTGATGAAGGCCAAAATCCCATTGGCTTTTTTTGGCTGCCGCATGACATTGTTGGCTCATGTTTAATTTGTTGTCCACAAGGACTCCAAGATCTTTTCCACACGTCCTGCTGTCGAGCCAGGCTTCGTCCCCCATTCTGTCTCTTTACCTTTCCTTTTTTCTGCCTAAGTGGAGCATCTTGCATTTGTCCCTGTTGAACTTCATTGTGTTAGTTTTGGCCCACCATCTCTCTAATCTGTGAAGATCATTTTGAATTCTGCTCTTCTCTTCTGTAGTATTGACTATCCCTCCCAATTTGGTGTCATTTGCAAACTTGATGATCATGCCTTCTAATCCTTCATCTAAGATGTTGAACAGGACCAAGCCTAGGACAGTCCTTTCCTTAACATACATCTTTCCTTAATGTACATCCATCCAGTCAGGCCACCTAACCCTGGGACGATACTCCTGTGACCTTTCCGATGTTGGACTCCAACTTCCATTTCTTCCATTGACTGTATTGGCTGTTTTCTTCTCCCTCCTTCAGCATTTTCTTTCCATCCATACCATGCCTGCCTTCACCTGCTTTGCATTACTCCAATAATCTTCTCAGCATCCATATAGTGTGTGGTGGTGGTCTGGGAGCTGTAGTTCCCCCAAAGTAACATTTCAAGGCACTGATGGTCTGGAAGGGAGAGCAATGAGGCTCATGATATGAGGTTTGGATGGATGGAGCTGAGCCAGCGCTGGCTTCTGCCTCATCCCAATGCTCCCACCAGTCTCCCAGATGTTCTGGCAAATACATAGCCTTTCTCTACACCTTTCCCCCTGCAGTGCGAGTTTGCTTTACTCAGACACTTCCAGCAGCTTCCCAGCCGCAATCACAGTTTGATCTATGCTCTAATTGTGGAGATCAATCAGGTTTGTTCAGCATGTGCGGAGGTGGGGAGGGTGAAGGATAAGAAGGGGAAAGGTAAGGAGATTTGCTTCGGAACTAGGATACCATAAGCAGGTAGAAGAGCCTATTTTGGAGCAGAGCCTGATAGAATGCTATGCCTTCTGTAGTGTGTGTACATCCGAGGTGTTTAACTTCCCTGAGAGCCAAAGGGACTAATGATCCTTCATGGAAATGTGTGTAGAGGAGACAGGAGGACATAAAAAACAGGCCTCTGAGTCCCAGCATTCCCGAGGAAACACCTCTTCATAAATGTCTATGTGAATTGGTTTGGAACAAATCTTGGCCAAGGATGGAGAAGAGGGAGCAGAATGTTACACTCACAGAGTTGTAAGATGGTTGTACAATCAATATCCCCTTCTTAGTGACTTGCAATATCAAATTGTGACTGGCTATCTACCAATGTTGTTGCTTATTTGTTTAGTCATTTCCAACTCTTGGTGACCTCCTGGGCCAGCCCAGGACAGAGCTCCCTGTTGGCCATGGCCACCCCCAGATACTTCAAGGTCAAGCCATTCCCTTCAAGGATACCAACCACCCACCTTGCCCTTGGTCGGCCCCTCTTCCTTTTGCCTCCCATTTTCCCCAGCATCATCTTCTCTAAGCTTTCCTTTCTTCTCATGATGTGGACAAAGGACTTCATCTTGGCCTCTCATCTCCTTCCCTCCAATGAGCAGTCGGGCTTTCTTTCCTGGATATTTTCTCCAGTGGTGTAGGGCGCAGACACCCCGTGATAATGCGGCATGTCTCATTAAGAGCCACATCTACTGTTTTAGCGTGGTGAGATGTGTTCCACACTGGGCATGCATACTCAGCATAGCAGAGTAGTATAGCGCAAGGGCAGATGTCTTCACTGTGTCTGGTTGTGATCCCCAGGTTGTGCCAGTCAGCTTTCGTATGATATTGTTTCTAGCACCCACCTTTTGCTTGATATTCAGGCAGTGCTTCTTGTAGGTCAGAGCACGGTCCAGAGTGACTCCCAGGTATTTGGTGCGCTGCAATGCTCCAGTGGGATTCCTTCCCAGGTAATCCTCAGAGCTCGGGATGCTTGTCTGTTCTTAAGGTGAAAAGCACATGTCTGTGTTTTAGATGGATTAGGGATCAGCTGGTTTTCCCTGTAATAGGCAGTAAGAGCACCTAGAGCTTTGGAGAGCTTCTGTTCAACCATCTGAAGTAGCACCCAATAGTGAAAGGACCAAGGCAGTGACATCTCCAGCTCATCCCTTGTTTGGGTATCAGCCAGCACATCAATGACTTAAATCAAGAAATAGTTTTCTAAGATCTACAGAGACACTCGCTGGAACACCTCAGCAAAGCGAGAGTCCAAAAGTGGCAGGCTCAAACCCAGAACCTCAATCAATGGCTGATACCAAATGAGAGACTCCCCCCTGGGCACACAGAAGACTGGGCGACTTGGAAGGCGCTGAACAGACTGCGCTCTGGCACCATGAGATGCAGAGCCAACCTCAAGAAATGGGGCCACAAAGTGGAATCCACGACATGCGAGTGTGGAGAAGAGCAAACCACAGACCACCTGCTGCAATGCAGCCTGAGCCCTGCTACATGCACAATGGAGGACCTTCTTGCGGCAACACCAGAAGCACTCCAAGTGGCCAGATACTGGCCAAAGAACATTTAATCAACTACCAGGCTTGCAAACTCTGTGTCTTTTGTATGTTTGGTTGTTTGTTCTGTCAAAAATGTAATACAACTCTTCGATTGCCTGACACAATAAATAAATAAATAAATAAATAAATAAATAAATAAATAAATAAATAAATAAATAAAATTGCTAAGCAAGGATTCAAATCCTGGTCCTTGGGAGTTCTAGTCTCATGTTGGCTCTTTCTTTTCTCCTGCTCTCACCTTACAACCTCAAAAATCTTCCCAAAAAGGATCGGCTATAGGCCCCCAAAGTTTGCTATCCAATACGTACAAAGTTTGGGTTATATATCAAATAGTCTGTTGGGTTATATATCTAATAATGTGTGAGACACCTCTATAATAAAAAGCCATATAACCCACTTCTGTTTTGTCGAACAGCTCAGCCAAAGGGACCGTGGAACATTTATCACTTCAAAAATGTGCATTTTCATGCTATTTAGAAGCCACATTTGATAAATGAAAATGCTACAGATCCTTATTGTTTATATTTTTCCATTGTGTCTCATATTTATAGTCTTCTGCCATAGCATACAAATATCGCTCCAAGGCATTTGGACAGGTATTTACTTAACCATTTCATTGTGTCTTTTTAAAGAAAGGATTACTGGGGACTTTGATGGATTTTTTCCCTCTCCTCTTCGCTTACTTTTCCCCTTCATTATATGTCGACTGTTTTTCCATTGAAAGGAAAAGCAGAATAAAAAATCAAATAGACAAGTAATGGAAATATCTCGGAAATATCAATGAGCTTTTAAGTTTCTCCCATAAATATTTTCCATATGGTTTGATTAAATTAAGGAAAAAGACAAAATAGGGGATTGGATAAAGGTTGGAATGAAGAAAGAAAGGATTAAAGGTAAGGTAAAGGTAAATGTTTTCCCCTGACAACAAGTCCAGTTGTGTCTGACTCTGGGGGTTGGTGCTTATCTCCATTTCTAAGCCGAAGAGCTGGCATTGTCCATAGACACATCCAAGGTATGTGGTCGGCACGACTGCATGGAGTGCCCTTACCTTCCCGCTGGAGCAGTACCACTTGATCTACTCACATTTGCAGGTTTTCAAACTGCTAGGTTGGCAGGAACGGGGGCTAACAGCGAGAGCTCATGTCACTCCCCAAATTCAAAGCTGAGACCTTTTGATCAGCAAGTTCAGCGGTTTAATTCACTGCGCCAGCAGGGACTAAAAAAAAAAGATTATGGAAGAATTTGGGGTCTTCCGTAGCCTCCAGAGGACGTTGACCATAGAATTTCTTAGAGAGGTAGACAAATATCATTAATATTCACATATCTTCATTTTCACTGCAGTCCTGTGCCAAATGTGGAGGGCTCTCTGTATAATGCAGACATCTTCATTGTCTGTCCTTGCTTTAAAGCAGCCGTTCTCAACCTGGGGCTCGGGACCCCTGGAGGGGGGTCGTGAGGGGGTGTCAGAGGGATCACCAAAGACCATCAGAAAACACAGTATTTTCTATTGGTCATGTGGGTTCTGTGTGGGGAGTTTGGCCCAATTCTATTGTTCATAGGGTTTAGAATGCTCTTTGATTGCAGGTGAACTATAAATCCCAGCAACTACAACTCCCAAATGTCAAGGTCTATTTGCTCCCAAACTCCACCAGTGTTCACATTTGGGCATATTGAGTATTCATGCCAAGTTTGGTCCAGATCTATCATTGGTGGGGTTTAGAATGCTCTTTGATTGTAGGTGAACTATAAATCCCAGCAACTACAACTCCCAAATGTCAAGGTCTATTTTCTCCCGAACTCCACCAGTGTGCACATTGGGGCATATTGAAGACAATACATCATTGTTTGAGTCCACAGTGCTCTCTAGATTCAGGTGAACTACAACTCCAAAACTCAAGTCAATGCCCATCAAACTCTTCCTGTATTTTCTGTCTGTCATGGGAGTTCTGTGTGCCAATTCCATCTTTGGTGGAGTTCAGAATGCTCTTTGTAGGTGAACTATAAATCCCAGCAATTACAACTCCCAAATGACAAAATCAATCTACCATTGTTCAAATTTGGACCTATCGGGTATTTGTGCCAAATTTGGTCCAGTGAATGAAAATACATCCTGCATATCAGATATTTACATTACGATTCATAACAGTAGCAAAAATACATTTATTTAGTAGCAACAAAAATAAATGTATGAGTGGGGGTCACCACAACATGAGGAACTGTACGAAGGCACTGTGGCATTAGGAAGGTTGCAAACCTCTGCTTTAAAGGATGATGTCCTTCACCAGCAAAAAGAGATCCAAACACGAAGGCAATGGCATCCATCCTTTGCCGATCTAGCAAGCCTAATATGCCAAAGTTGTGATATTCTATGGCTACTCAAGAGTAATTCGCACTCAGCCCCCAAGGCTTTTGAGCAAAGACGTTGTGCAGCATATGGTTTCTTTTGTCTCTCTTCCTCCCCAAGGAGAATTCCGCCTGGGTTTTCTGCCGCGATATTAGTTTGATGAAAAATAATGGGAACCGATCGCCTTTCATCGTAACAAGGATAAAGCGCTCTTGAGTCCTCTCGGTAATGGGATGCCACCTGCGCACTACATCATCTGCATGGATGAAAACACTGTCATGGCATCAGAAAAGGGCTGCAGCCCTGGATTGGATGTGACAGAATTATCAGGACCGAGAGAAAGTCACCCAGACTACAGTCTCTTACCTTGCTTTCCTGGGGCCAAGCCAGGTAGAAGTCATTGAAGTGGACTTCTGAGTAGACACTGAGGTTGCAAGCAAAGTATTTTTAGAACATCTACAACAGTGTTTCTTAACCTGGGGGTCGGAACCCTTGTGGGAATCATGAGAGATTGTCAGAGGGGTTGCCAAAGATCATCAGAAAACACATAATTCTGATGGTTTTAGGAATTTGCATTGAGTCCTTCGGGAGATGCTAGCGGGGTACAAATAAAGTTTAATAATAATAATAATAATAATAATAATAATAATAATAATTCCTTTGGCATTGTCATTTGGGTTCACAGTGCTCCCCGGATGTAGGTGAACTACATTTCCCTTAAATCACTGTCAATTCATCCCAAATCTTTCCAGTATTTTCTGTTGGTCTCTGTGTGGGAAGTTTGGTCCAATTCTATCATTAGTAGGGTTCAGAATTCTTTCAATTGTAGGTGAACTATAATTCCCAGCAACTACAACTCCCAAATGTCAAGGTCTGTTTTTACCCAAACTCTTATCAGTGTTCACATTTGGGCATATTGAGGATTCGTGCAAAGTTTGGTCCACATCTATCACAGCATTTCTGTGTTCTCAAATAATATGCTGTGTCCAGTTTGGTTCATCAGGTGCTCTGCTATGGCTGGACCACTCTCACAACCACCATGTCAGACTACACAGAGAAGCCATTGAAATCCATAAGCATGTAGACAATTTCAACAGAAAGGCAACCATGAAAAAGAACAAAATCTGGATACCAGTATTAAAAAAACTCTAAAATTACAACAGCAAAACAACAGAGAGGAAACAATCAGGGACAGCTAATCACCTCTCAACAAAAGATTCCCTCAGGCACTAGCAAGCCACACCAAAAAACTGCCAGGCCATCAAATGCTAATCAAGGTGGTCAGTTGAAACATTCACACCTAGCTCCAACAGACAAAAGTGTTTGTCCCACCCTGTTCATTCCACAGATATATAACCCCCCTTTTTCCTAGTTCCAACAGACCTCACTACCTCTGAGGATGCTTGCCATAGATGCAGGCAAAACGTCAGGAGAGAATGCCTCTAGAACATGGCCATATAGCCCGAAAAAACCTACAACAACCCAGTGATTCCAGCCATGAAAGCCTTCGACAATACAGTTGGTTTAATGTTCACAAAGTTGATGCTAGACTTTTGATATGTTTGATATGTTTTAATCATTTGACTGACTTCTTCATTGGTATGTATATTTTTTACAGTTTTATAATACTGCATTTTATTGTTATATTATTGCCTGAATCTGGCATTGAATTATTGCCATTGGTTGTAAGCTGCCCTGGGTGCCCCTCTGGGGGTGAGAAGGGTGAGATAAAAGTACAGTAAACAGTTTTATACAGCCATTTCTTTATTTTTCACCTTCAGTGGGTCCTGCTCCCAAGAGTGAACGTGGAAGTCCAACTGTATTTCTCTTGATTTATGAAGTCTATCCCCCTTGATGCTGCCTAGATTCACAGTGGCTATTTTTAGCTTTTGACTCATGTTCAGCTTGTGGTCTACTAAGACTCTGAGATTCCTTTCGCAGGTATTGTTGTCAAGCCAGGTGTCACCATGTTATATTTTAGCATTGCATTTCTTCCACCTAACACCGTTGAAAAATCACTTTCTTAGTTTCAGCCCAGCTCTCCAATCTGTTCAGGTCATCTTGAGTCAGACAAAGTGAGAGATTGGTTAACCCTCTCTGAAAAAGAGGAAGCCCTCTACGACAGAAAGGCTGCCACCCCACCGGTGTCCTTCCACATTCTTGTGCACAGTTGGCCTAGATCAGAAGACATGGACCAGTGGAAACAGTAAAACGAATCTGTTTCATTCAAAAGGAAAGAACTGTCATCCATCTGGCTGTGGTATTTATAGCTCCCTGGGCATCATTGTATGATTCCAAAATAAAACCAGGGAGTGAGGGAGAGAGGGAGGGAAGGAGTCCACTGGCAGCTGGAGAAGAGCTGTAGCCACACATCAAAATGGATTTAACCTTCTCGCATAACATGCTTTGCTTTCAGGCAGGGTCTGTATCAGGGCTTGGCATCGCCGGGCATCTGCTGAGACCTGGACACCTTTGGATGACCCCCTTCCACCTTCATGCGTTCGAGCCTTTTGGTTTTGCTGCTCTTCTTTCTTCCTGTTGTTGCTTCTGTTGCACTCCAGAACAGGAYTAACCCTCTGGCTTTAAACACCACACATTGAACAGGAAAAAAACAATACTTTTACTGTATTGTCGAAGGCTTTCATGGCCGGAATCACTGGGTTGTTGTAGGTTTTTTCGGGCTATATGGCCATGGTCTAGAGGCATTATTTCCTGACGTTTCACCTGCATCTATGGCAAGCATCCTCAGAGGTAGTGAGGATGCTTGCCATAGATGCAGGCGAAATGTCAGGAAAAAATACCTCTAGACCATGGCCATATAGTCCGAAAAAAAACTACAACAACCCAATTCTTTTATTGAAGATAAGTAAAAAAGCAGCAAAGTAAAAAAAAACAATTTAAAGAAATAGGTAAATCCAATTAGGTAAAAAGATAAGCATGAACAAATTAGTCCAAGGTAGAGTTCAGCAGGAGCCCCCGGTGGCGCAGTGGGTTAAAGCACTGAGCTGCTGAGCTTGTTGATCGAAAGGTTGCAGGTTCGATTCTGGGCAGCGGCGTGAGCTTCCACTGTCAGCCCTAGCTTCTGCCAACCTAGCAGTTTGAAAACATGCAAATGTGAGTAGATCAATAGGTACCGCTCCGGTGGGAAGGTAACGGCACTCCATGCATTCATGCCGGCCACATGACCTTGGAGGTGTCTATGGACAACGCTGGCTCTTCGGCTTAGAAATGGAGATGAGCACCACACCCCAGAGTCAGACATGACTGGACTTAATGTCAGGGGACTACCTTTACCTACCTTTATCTTTAGAGTTCAGCAATGTCCATAAAAGCAAAGTCCACACATCTCCAATACAATCCAAAAAATCAGGAATACATTGATCCAAGGCTTGGGTAAGCATTGCAATCATGAAATATAGGAATCGATAACCATGAACAAGAAATAGCATGAAATTTCAAAGCAAGGTTTCCATAAAAGCAAAGATGAGAACTTGGCATGAATCTAAACAAAGCTTGATCTGACTACACATCCCAAAGCTGAGACTTTTATCCCCTCGTTAGCTAGGTCACTAGCAGTCACAAATTGGTTTCTCTTTAATTGAGGATTTATTATTGTTTTCTGTCAAAGCTGGGCAGATCGGCGAAGCCACTATTCAGCCCTCCTGTTTTGACTAATCTCTTCTTGCCTATCTCTTGGCTCGTTATCTACTTGCTCATTAATTTCTGCAGTTGCTGAGCTATCTTTCTGTTCTCTCTCATGGGACCCCTCTGATAACAATTCAGAAAGCACACCATCATCCCCACACCTCTCAGGGACATTCTCCTGGGAAACTACAGAGATCTCCTGGTCATTTTCTGCATCAATATCACTGACCAAACCATTGCCATCTTGAAACTCATCTTGAACCTCATTGACATCCTGATCCTGAAACATAATCACAGGCTGAGCTCCAACAGCTTATTTGCTTGTCCACTCAGAGCATGAGATCAGAAGCTATAGATTGAAGAGAGAGTGCTGTATATCCTCCACTTGCCTTGCAGTTTTTCTCCAAAGAGCTTCATGACCCATTGGCACCTCTTTTACTTGCAAAGCAGGTCAACATCAGGAGCAGGCCTCCAGGTCAATGGGGCAATGAGTCATCTCCAGATTTTGGGCCAGTTTCAGACCTGAATATAAAGGAGTTCTCCAATGCACTGAACCAGATAAGTTCAGCACATTGGACAGCTCATGGAAAGATTTCATGCAGTACAACCAGCTCTTCACATTAAGAGCTCAGAATGTCAATGAAAATGAAAAAAATGTGAATAAATAAAAATACTATGCCTTTTTTCCACTTAGAGAAGACCATTCTAGAAATTTCTGGATCTACTAGCATAACTCTATGTTCAACTTCTGCTGGAAGCAGATTATAACATCACATTGGAGGACCTTGAGATTTCATATTTAATTGAATTTATGAATAATCAAGTCCACAAACATTGCTTGTAACTAAGGAGTCATTGCATATACCAGCTCTTCTCAACCTGGGCTTTGGGACCCCCTGGGGGGGGTCATCAGAGGGGTCACCAAGGACCATCAGAAAACACATATTTCTGATGGTCTTAGGAACCCCTTTGGCAGAGAAGGCTGAAGATCTCTCTACTTGTCCTTCTTTTCATTTTGGAAACAGACAGTGAATCCTCCCACCAAAAGCCCTCCTCCGCTGTGATTGGCCAGCCTCTCATCCAAGGAGAGGGCTGTTTTTGAGACTCCACACTGGGAGGGGAGAACAGGTGTGCTCAGCACATGGCAGCATGGTGCGCATGTGCAGGTGAGGGAGAGTGTGTGAGGCCAGAGGGAGGCTCGCACTAGTGAGTCCATTCAGGGCATGGGCATTCTGTGTGGAAAGTTTGGCCCAATTCCATCGTTGGTGGGGTTCAGATTACTCTTTGATTGTCGGAGAACTATAAATCCCAGCAACTGCAATGCCCAAATGACATGGTCTATTTCCCCTAAAAACTCCACCAGTGTTCACATTTGGGCATATTGAGTATTTGTGCCAAGTTTGGTCCAAATCAGTCACATTTGAGTCCATAGTGCTCTCTGGATATAGGTGAACTACAACTCCAAAATTAAAGCTCCATGCCCATCAAACCCTTCCAGTATTTTCTGTTGGTCAGGGAGTTCTGTGTACCATGATTGGTTCAGTTCCATCATTGGTGGATTCAGAATGCTTTTTGATTGTAGGTCAACTATAAATCCCAGCAGCTACAACTCCCAAATGACATGGTCTATTTCCCCAAAACCCCACAGCATTAGTACTTAGTTCTTCCACAATCATTATTTCTACATAGTCACAAATATGACATTCGTTTTTCAAGAGTCAGACCAGGAGAAGCAACTTAGAAAAGTGTACTTACTTTCTGAGATTGCTTACTGGCCTCGCATTTTTAGAAACAGGCTATGATGCAATGGCAAAACTCCTGTGCCGCATCTGTTGTGGGAGGACTCTTGACATGGGGAGAATTTTTGTAGGTTGGCTGAACTGAAGCCAGTTTATATTTCTGCTAGCATCATGCTCATTTAATTATTTTGGGATCCCAGAGTGTTGATGTCACCCGTGAAAACTCCGACTCCTCGTCAGCTTTTTTTGGCATCCCTGTAATGCCTGTACAACCTGTACATTTGTGAATAAATCCATTACATAAGGGAACACAACTTTCTAGTGTTCTGTCCTACAAAAGAAACCGATCTCTGGATTGAGTCAGTCTGAACAGGAACCGTGGTGGTGCAATGGTTTAAACCTTTGTGGTGGTGAACTGCTGATCTGAAGGTTGGTAGTTCAAATGTGCAAGATGGGGTGAGCTCTCATCTGTAAGCTCCAGCTCCTGCCAACCTAGAAAACATGCAAATGTGGATAGATAAATATACACTTTGGTGGGGAAAGAGACACACCAAGAAATCTTGCCAGCCACACAATCAGGAGATAATAATGCAGGCTCCTCTGCTCAAAAATGGAGAAAGCATCTTCCCAGAGACAGAAATGAGCACCACCTCCAGAAGCCAGAAATGAAAAAGGGGAAGTTTTTGCTTGTGTTTGTGTTTGTGTGTCCCATTGTTTGCAATTGTAAAGGCATTGAACATTTGCCTGTGTGTGTGAAATGCTGTAATCTGCTCTTAGTCTCCTAGGGGAGAAGGAAGGAAGTGTATTATTATTATTATTATTATTATTATTATTATTATTATTAGCCATCCCCTGCTATGCCTTGCTGTGGCCCAGTCTGTGTATATGTGTTTTGTATGTGTATATCTGTATATGTGTGTATATATTTGTGTATATGTTTATATATGTGTGATTTTGTATATATGTGGTTTTGCACATGTGTTGTAATGTATTTTTTGTTTTTTAGCTTTTTAAGTCTCTTCTGCTGTGTTTTTATGAGTGATGGTCACTCATTGGCTTGATAGGTGTGTTGTGTCCAAATTTGGTGTCAGTTCATCCAGTGGTTTTGGAGTTATGTTAATCCCACTAATGAACATTACATTTTTATTTATACAGACTAGCCGTCCCCTGCTATGTGTTGCTGTGGTGCATTCTGGTTGTCTGGAAAATAAAGTAATGAAAAAGTGTTGTTTTCTAATATATGTAATTTCTTAACACTTGTGGGTAAAGAGTATTTGAGAATGTTTTATTGCCCTGGTGAAGGGAGTTGGATTGGATGACCTTAATTATTTTCTATTGGTCATAGGGGTTCTGTGTGGGAAGTTTGCCCCAATTCTATCATTCGTGGGGTTCAGCATGCTCTTTGATTGTAGGTGAACTATAAATCCCAGTAACTACAACTCCCAAATGTCAAGGCCTACTTCCCCCAAGCTCCATCTGTGTTCCTAGTTGGGCATATGGAATATTCATGCCATTGTTTGAGTCCACAGTGCTCTCTGGATGTAGGTGAACTACAACTCCCAAACTCAAGGTCAATGCCCACCAAACCCTTCTAGTGTTCTCTGTTGGTCATGGGAGTCCTGTGTGCCATGTTTAGTTCAATTTCATCATTGGTGGAGTTCAGAATGCTCTTTCATTGTAAGTGAACTATAAATCCCAGCAACTACAAGTCCCAAATGACAAAATCAATTTTTTGAGTGATGGTCACTCATTGGGTTAGTAGGTGTCTTGTAGCGAAATTTGGCCGCAATTGGTCCAGTGGTTTCTGAGTTATGTTAATCCCACAAACGAACATTACATTTTTATTTATATAGATTACTAGCTGTACCCACCACGCGTTGCTGTGGCCAACCTTCCCTCTTTCTCTCCTTCTTTCCCTCCTTCCTTCCTGTCTTTCCTTCTCTTCTTCCTTTCTTCTCTATCTCTTTCCTTCCTTCCCCCTTTTTCTTTCTCTTCTGCTGTCTCTGTTTTCTTCCTTCTCTCTTTCCTTCTTTCCTTCCCTCCCTCTTTCTCTACATCTCCCCCTTCCTTTGCTCCATCTTTCCTTCCTRCTTTCCTTTTTTTTCCTTCTCTCCTTCCTTCCTTCCCCCTTTTTCTTTRCCTCCCTCTTTCTCTCCTTCCTTCCTTCTCTACCTCTTTCCTTCCTTCTCTCTTTGCTTCCATGCTTCCTTTCCTTCTTTCTTTTCCTCCCTCTTTCTTTTCTTTCTTTCTTTCTTTCTTTCTTTCTTTCTTTCTTTCTTTCTTTCTCCCCTTCCCTCCCTCTTKCTTCCTTTTTTCTGTATTGACATTTAGTTTTTCATCATTTAGCTTTTTGGGGCTTTTAAATTCCCTTCTGCTCTGTTTTTCAGTGGTTTTTTGAGTGAAGGACATACATTGGGTTGTTAGGTGTATTGTGTACAAATTTGGTGTCAAGTCCCCCATTGGTTTTTGAGTTCTGTTAATCCCGCAAACGAACATTACATTTTTATTTATATAGATTATTATTATCATCTGCAATCTGGGGATCAATTCCCATGCAAAATATGGTCCAAAGGACCCCTTAACTGCCACAACTACAGTGGTTTGCTTCCTCTAGCAATCCTCAGAACAAGAGATTTTCTATGTGGGGAGTACATAATGACGGCTTTGCCAACCGTCAGGTCAGCAGTTCAGCGGCAGAAGGATTTAACCCATTGTGCCCTACGGTCCCAAATTTAAGAGTTTGGTGTCTTATAAAGTGGGGTTTAGGGCCCTCAAATAGCTCAAAGATTGTATTTTCCACACCTCTGTTTTGCAAGCTCTTCCATTACCTGTACTCAGGGAAATTCAGTGCCTTTACTGAAATGAGCGCAGGCCCATTGCTCTCGCTGACTGATATTTAATTTTGAAGTACGTCGGGTGGAAGGGGATCCACTATAGTATTGTAAATGTTGCTTTTTGTGTTCAGCAGGAGTGCTCTCGAATATCGGCAGCAATCAAAGCTGACATACCAACATACAGATTCATCCAGCATCAGCTCAATACACACATATCAACACAGGCAGAACTGGAAGCATCTAGCACACCATGTACTCCTTACAAGGGGGGGGGGGGAAATGGAGGATGGAGAAATCTATTCATTCGGTGTCTGGGAATTTCAAGCCCTCTCTGTCAAATGCATGAAGAAGTTTGCAAAACTTTGACAGGTTCTGAACAAATGGAGTGTCGATAGATTTCAAAGCAGGAGAAAGGGGAGGGAAGAGCCCGTTTGTCTTACAATCTGGTTCGGTTGAAGGAAAGAAGGAATGAAATTGGTATTCAAAAGCGATACAATGAAACGGAGAGTGGAAGAGCGGGATTTACATAGATGTCAAATGATTCCCCCAAACATGATGGATAATGGGTTTTTGTAGGTTTTTCCGGGCTATATGGTCATGTTCTAGAGGCATTTTCTCCTGACATTTTGCCTGCATCTATGGCAAGCATCCTCAGAGGTAGTGAGGTCTGTTGGAAGTAGGAAAATGTGAAAGATTCACACCTAGCCCAACTTACAAAAAGCCCTTTGTCCCACCCTGGTCATACAGATATATAAATTAGGGCTGGGTAACAACGGAAAAATTTGTTTCTAAACTCGTTTTTAGGGGGTTTTTGCGTTTCGTTTTTAAAGAATTCTGAAATTTTTCTTTAAAAAAGTTCGAAATATACGAAATTTCGTAAATTACGAAACAATTACGAATCGATTCGTTAATGGCGGACGCGATTGCGCAATATGCAAAAAAACCCTCCAAATGGGACAGGGGGAACTTCTGAAGCTTCCCTCTCCCTCTGTTGTTGACTGTTGGTGTGATAATTTATTTTTTATCACTGATAAAACAAACAAAAACCCTAAAACTTGCACCAGACATACAGAAATAATAACGAAACAATTTCGAAATGATTTCGAAACGATTTCGAACCAATTACGAAACAATTACGAAATAAATTGAAAAATTGGTTTCGATTTTTAGTTGCTCTTGCATGGCTCAATATCGGATCGTAAGCTAATTTAAATACGAATCAATAACGAATTACGAAATTAACGAACGAAACCGCCCAGCCCTACAGATATATAAACCCATTTTCCTACTTCCAACAGACCTCACTACCTCTGAGGATGCTTGCCATAGATGCAGGTGAAACGTCAGGAGAAAATGCCTCTAGAACATGGCTATATAGCCCGGAAAAACCTACAAAAATCCAGTGATTCCGGCCATGAAAGCCTTCATGGCTCTTCGGTGGTCAGGTAATCATATAATTTTCTATTACTTCACCTTTTAGTACTTCAAAAAAAACACACCTGTCTGTCCAGTTAATATCTTGAAAAACTTTCACCCCTAATTTTTATATCCTTTTCTTCTGTGTCCTTTCCAGTCTTGACTGTTTAAGATAGTCTTTTACTAGATCCCAATTCATCTGTTTTTTTGGGTAAACCTTGATTTGATGTTATCCAGTATGTCAGTCTATCCATACTCATTATTTCTGCTATTTTTTGTTGCCAATCTTCTATCGTTCTATTGACAGTATTTCTTTTAACTTCCAATTTTTTGCATACACTGTCTTTCCTGCTGCACATAGGTAATTTTTTCTCACATAGGTTATTTTTCTCTTTTTCTAGGTCTAACATCCCAGGTAGGTAGTCTTCCAGTTCCAGCTTAATTCTAATGTTTAGTATTTTTTGAATTTCTTGGTGAATATCTGCCCAATTTTATTTTATTTTTGTCGTGTCAGGAATGACTTGAGAAACTGCAAGTCGCTTCTGGTGTGAGAGAATTGACCGTGTGCAAGGATGTTGCCCAGGGGACTCCTGGATGATTTCATGTTTTTATCATCCTTGTGGGAGGCTTCCCTCATGTCCCCGCATGAGGAGCTGGAGCTGACAGAGGGAGCTCATCTGCCTCTCCCCGGATTCGAACCTGTGACCTGTCGGTCTTCAGTCCTGCTGGCACAGGGGTTTAACCCACTGCACCACCGTTTTGGTCCAATTTTTTTTGCTTTTTCACATGTCCACCAAATATGGTAGAATGTGCCTATCTAACAGTTGCACTTCCAGCACTTATTTGAGATACTTTATAACATTTTGATAATCTTTGTGGGGTTATGCACTACTGGTACATCATCTTTAGCCAATTTTCACTTAAGTCTGATGCATATGTTTGTTTAATTTTATAGGTGATGGAAGTCACAGACAAATATACACATATATATTTTTTATTTTTTATTTTCATTTTTCCCTCCTTTTCTTCTTTTATTCCCTTCTTTTTCCTACTTTTTTTATAGACTACAAACGGTCCCCTGCCACGCATTGCTGTGGCCCAGTCTGGTGATCTGGAAAATAAAGTAATGAGAAAGTGTTAGTTTCTAATATATATCATGTCTTTATGCTTGTGGGTAAACAGTATTTCTTGCTGTTTCTTTGCCAGTGTTGATTGTCTGGTTTGCCTACTCTGAAACATACAACATATTATTGTCCTTCTTTAAAGAAGGACAATGGTAAAACCTAAGCTTTCAAATCTTTGATACTGCATCTGTCATATACGTGTGTGTGTGTGTGTGTGTTTGTGAATGGCTGGATGGCCCTTTGTCAGGAGGGCTTTGATTATGTTTCCTTGCCCTGGTGAAGGGAGTTGGACTGGATGGCTTTAAGGCAGCATTTCTCAACGTGGGAAGGCAAGACCCGGGGAGGGGGGGTCACCAGGGGGGTGTCAGAAGGGTCACCAAAGACCACCAGAAAACACAGTATTTTCTGTTTGTCATGGGAGTTCTGTGTGGGATGTTTGGCCCCATTCCATCGTTGGTGGAGTTCGGAATGCTCTTTGATTGTAGGTGAACTATACATCCTACTAACTGCATTTCTCAAACATCAAGGTCTATTTCCCCCCAACTCCATCTGTGCTCACATTTGGGCATATTGAGTCTTCATGCCAAGTTTGGTCCAGATCCATCATTGTTTGAGTCCACAGTGCTCTCTGGATGGAGGTGAACTACAATTCCAAAAATCAAGGTCAATGCCCACCAAACCCTTTCAGTATTTTCTGTTGGTCATGGGAGTTCTGTGTGCCAAGTGTAGTTCAATTCCATCATTGGTGGAGTTCAGAATGCTCTTTGATTATAGGTGAACTATAAATCCCAGCAACTATAACTTCCAAATGACAAAATCATATTTTTTTGAGTAATGGTCACTCCTTGTCAGGGGTGATTTGAATGCAATATTCTTGCTTCTTGGCAGAATGGGGTTGGATTGGATGGCCCATGCGGTCTCTTCCAACTCTTTGATTCTATGATTCTATGATTCTTGTGTTGCGAGACTTTTTGTTGCCGAATTTGGTGTAACTGCGTTCATTTCTTTTGTTTTTAAGGTACTCATTATGCACAGAGCATTTTTTTAATATAGATAGTTTGTTCCCCCACTTTCTATGTACACGGAAAATACCCTCCCTTATCTCCTTTTAATTCCTCAACAAAAATTATCTTTAAAAAAAGATAATATTCTGAGGTAATGATGACAGAGACTAGTCTCCTCCTAGCCTTTGAGGGAGAGATGCACAAGACATCTCTGAAATTGTCTTGACTCTCCAAAACCTTCATTGGATTTCGGAGAATGTTAAAGACTTGTCTATGAAGCTTTCCTTGTTACCTAGAGGCTGGCTTCTGAATTGCATAGACAGCGCTTGGGAACTCATTAGGGTTGCCGGGTCTCAAGGCATGAGCTGAAATTTCAAGGAGTTGCTGTATTTCCTTGGATCTTTAGCTGGGAAGAGAAATCTCAGGGAGAAAGGCCCAGGAGGAGAACAGGGCTGGATTTTTGTCGGTGATATGTTTTTAAAGCTTAGGTTTTACCATTGCTGGCTGGCACATGGGCTCCCTGGTTCAGCACAAAGGTCATTCTTTGTACTTGCAAAACAATGATATGCCCAAACTGAGATCCTGTGTTTGTGTTGAAAAAGGCAAATCTGCGTTGTTGGCTTTTATGTTGTGCATTTTCAACTCATTTCCATATGTGGCACTTATTGAGACATACCACATTATCACAGGCTGTCTGTGCCCCACACCACTGGAGAAATTACACTGTCTAGCTCAGCGTTTCTCAACCTGGGGGTTGGGACCCCTGGGGGGGTCGCAAGGGGGTATCAGAGGGGTCACCAAAGACCATCAGAAAACACAGTATTTTCTGTTGGCCATGGGGGTTCTGTGTGCCAAGTTTGACCCAATTCTATTGTTGGTGGACTTCAAAATACTCTTTGATGGTAGGTGAACTATAAATCCCAGTAACTACAACTCACCAAGGTCAAGGTCTATTTTCCCCAAACTCCACAAGTTTGGTCCAGATCCACCATTGTTTGGGTCCACAGTGATCTCTGGATGTAGGTGAACTACAACTCCCAAACTCAAGGTCAATACCCACCAAACCCTTCCAGTATTTTCTGTTGGTCATGGGAGTTCTGTGTGCCAAATTTGGTTTAATTCCATCACTGATGAAGTTCAGGATGCTCTTTGATTGTAGGTGAACTATAAATCCCAGTAACTATAACTCCCAAATCAATCCCCACCCCAACCCCAACCCCACCAGTATTCACAATTGGGTGTATTGAGTATTTGTGCCCAGTTTGGTCCACTGAATGAAAATGCATCCTGCATATCAGATATTTACATTATTATTCATAACAGTAGCAAAATTACAGTTATGACGTAGCAACTAAAGTAGTTTTATGGATGGGGGTCAGCAAAACATGAGGAACTGTATTAAGGGGTCATGGCATTAGGAAGGTTGAGAACCACTGGTCTAGCTGGTATTTCAGCACCTGACATCCACTGGCAGCCAGTAATGAAAGGACCAAGGCAGTGACCTCTCTGGCCTATCCCCTGTTTGGATATCAGCCAGCATGCCAACACCTTAAATCAAGAAATAGTTTTCTAAATCTACAGAGATTCCAAAAGTGGCAGGCTAAAACCTCCACGAGGGAGTCTCTTAATCCATAGCTGATACCAAATGAGAGACTCCCTCCTGGGCACACAGAAGACTGGGCAACTTGGAAGGCATGGAACAGACTGCACTCTGGCATCAATTTTCAGAAATGGGGCTGCAAAGTGGAATCCATGACATGCGAGTGTGGAGAAAAGCAAACCACAGACCACTTACTACAATGCACCCTGAGCCCTGCCACATGCACAATGGAGGACCTTCCTATAGCAACACCAGAGCCACACCAAGTGGCCAGCTACTGATCAAAGGACATTTAAAAGAATGTCAAGTTTACAAACTTTGTGTTTTCTCAAATACATTGGTTCACTCATGATACGATAAATAAATAACTCATTTCCACACAAACATCTTCAACACATTTCCAGGATTTTTCTGAATGAATCAGAGTGTGTTTGAGGATCGGGACATCCATAGGGAGACCAAAGTGCTTGTTGATAAAGCCATTATCCTCCTAACCCTGTTATACGCCTGCAAAATGTGGACTGTCTACAGACGTCACACTCAACTCCTGGAATGATTCCATCAGCGTTGCCTCCGAATAATCCTGCAAATCTCTTGGGAAGACTGGTGGACAAATATCAGTGTGCTGGAAGAAGAAAAGACCACCAGCATTGAAATGATGCTCCTATAGCATCAACTCCACTGGACTGGCCACATTGTCTGAATGCCCAATCACAGTCTCCCAAAGCAGTTACTATACTCCCAACTCAAGAATGGGAAATGGAATATTGGTCGACAGGAAAAGATGGGCTTAAAGCCAATCTTAAAAACTGTGGCATAGACACAGAGAACTGGGAAGCCCCGGGCCTTGAGTGCTCTAGCTGGAAGTCAGCTGTGACCAGCAGTGCTGCAGAATTTGAAGAGGCACTAACGGAGGGAGAAAGGGAGAAACGTGCCAAGAGGAAGAAGGCGCCTCAAGCCATCCCCAACCAGGACTGCCTTCCACCTGGAAAAAGATGTCCTCACTGTGGGAGAACATGCAGATCAAGAATAGGGTTCCACAGTAACCTACAGACCCACTGCCAAGACAATACACTTGGAGGACCATCATCCTCAGGATATGAGGGATCACCTAAGTATTTACACAAAATGTAGCTTTAGTCTGAAAAGGTTCGGTTTTGGTTTGGTTTGAGGTTACAGGGGAAAACAGAAGTGCACATAAACATACGCAACCCCCTTGTGTTGTTGCCTCCTCCACATTCGGATTCCAGTCTCGGTTGAGCCCAAAGTAAATACAAGATCATTCCAGGACATTGTGACAGCATATGCAAAAACACAGCTTGCCTCTGAAGACTTGTGGAAATGGATCTAAAAATAGCCTTATATTTTGGAAAGAAGAGGTGATTTGAAATGGATCTGACTCTCTTTTGTAAATAAGCCAAGAGATTTCTGACGGATACAGAGGACACCTCTTGGGTCACCTTTCCCTCTTCCGGAACATGGTGTGACTTTATTCCAAGGCTCTGGTCTCTCAACAACCTCAAAGTCTCAACCTTTTGAAAGATCACGGCTTCTTCTTCTGCTTTGGTAACATAGGACAACTTTGTGCTTCTTTTAAGAAGAAAGCATCAGCAGGAGCAACTGAGGAAACACAGGTGGTTGTCCATGATCTAACACAGAGTTTCTCAACCTGGTGGTCAGGACCCCAAGGAGGCTTGCAAGGGGGGTGCCAAAAACCATCAGAAAACATATATTTCTGATGGTCTTATAAACCCCTTTAGCAGAGAAGGCTGAATATCTCTCTGTCCTTCTCTTCCTTTTTGGAAACAGACAGTGAATCCTAAAACCAAAGGCTCTCCTCCAATGTGATTGGCTGGCCTCTCAGCCAAGGAGAGGGCTGTTTCTGAGACTCCAAGCAGGGAGGGGAGAGCAGGCATGTTTGGCACATGGCAGTGTGGTATGCATGTGCGGATGAGGGAGAGCATATGAGGCTGGAGGGAGGTTCATGCCAGTAAGTCCCTTCAAGGCATGGGCATTCTGTGTGGGAAGTTTGGCCCAATTCTATCATTGATGAGGTTCAGAATGCTCTTTGATTGTAGGAGAACTATAAATCCCAGCAACTACAACTCCCAAATGTCAAGGTATTTTTCCCAAGACTCCACCAATGTTCACATTTGGGCATATAGAGTATTTGTGACAAGTTTGGTCCAGATCCATCACTGTTTGAGTCCACAGTGCTCTCTGGATGTAGGTGAACTATAGCTCCAAAACTCAAGGTCAATGCTAATCAATCTCTGCCAGTATTTTCTGTCGGTCATGGGGGTTCTGTGTGGGAAGTTTGGTTCAATTCCATTGTCGGTGGAGTTCAGAATACTCTTTGATTGTAGGTGAACTATAAATCCCAGCAACTACAACTCCCCGATGTCAAGGTCTATTTTCCCCAAACTCCACCAATGTTCACATTTGGAAATATTGAGTATTTGTGCCAAGTTTGGTCCAGATCCATCCTTGTTTGAGTCCACAGTGCTTTCTGGATGTAAGTGAACTACAACTCCAAAACTCAAGGTCAATGCCCACCAAACCCTTCCAGTATTTTCTGTTAGTCATGGGAGTTGTGTGTGCCAAGTTTGATTCAGTTCCTTCATTGGTGGAGGTCACTATGCTCTTTGATTGTGGGTGAACTATAAATCCCAGCAACTACAACTTTCAAATGACAAAATAAATCCCTCCAACTCCTCCAGCATTCAAATTAGGGTGTTTGTGCCATGTTTTTTCCAGATCCATCATTGTTTGAGTCAACAGTGCTCTCTGGATGTAGGTGAACTACAACTCCAAGACTCAAGGTCAATGCCCACCAAACCCTTCCAGTATTATCGGCTGCTCATGGGAGTTTTGTGTACCAAGTTTGGTTCACTTCTATCGTTGGTGGAGTTCGGAATGCTCTTTGATGTATGTGAACTATAAATCCCAGCAACTACAACTCCCCAATGACAATATGAATCTCCAAGTTCAACCCCACCAGTATTCAAATGTGGATATGTTGAGTATTTGTGCTAAATGTGGTCCAGTGAATGAAAAGGCATCCTGCATATCAGATATTTACATAAGGATCCATAACAGTGGCAAAATTCCAGTTATGAAGTAGCAATGAAAATAATGTGATGGTTGGGGATCATGACAACATGAGGAACTGGATTAAGGGGTCACAGCATTAGGAAGATTAAGAAACACCGATCTCACAAGTGACTTGGGACTTTATCACATGAGCCCGATAAAAGGCTATTGTGGCAGGATGAAAGTGCATCTGGATGGGAATTATACCTGTATTCATTCCATTGTCACATTGCACTTGGGTTGTCTCTTTTCATTGACAAGGAAAATGCATATTAGTGAACCTAATATTGTTCTTCTGTCACTCTTCATCGTGCAATAATGTCTTTCCTCCGCAGTCCCAATATTCCAAAACTGAGGAGGGTCTCATGAAAAGGTCTAAATTGTGTGGTAAAATAGGAGGTAAAAGGGAAAAAATAGAGATGCAACCAATGTGTACATGTTGCGTAGGACAACCTAGTTAGGAAGCGAATCTATGCAGAAGACCGATGGTGGACATTTGCATCGACAAATGCCATCATTGCACAGTTGCAGTGAACCATGAAAGTGATTGTATTTCTATTTGGTTTAAACAAAGCAATTGTGACAAGACAATAAGCTGGAGTGATAAAGTCCTGAGATGATAACAAGGCTTTCGGGTTGTACTATGGTTCCTTACCAAGTTGGCGCAGAGGAATTCGCAGTCAAAAGGGAATGCCGTAACCAAATGGAGTCTGGACTCTTCTCTGCTTTTTCTTGGATGGCATTTCTGTTTCACTGCAGAAGGTTTGATGGAAGCACTCCTCTGAGAGGCTGTGCGTCTATCTAATTAAAAGCTAAAGGTTGCACTTGAACTGGCCAAACTGTTCCATCCCCCTAAAGCTCAGTCAGAGTTCAGAAAAATTAGTTTTTTATGGACTACGAAGAACTCCCAGAGTGGACATTCAGAATGCAGTACTTCCATCAACCTTGAAAAACTAGTAGCTATTCTAAGCTCTGCTTTCCAGATGTGACCTATTTATGGTGTGTCTACACTGTAAGAATGAATGCAGTTTGATACCACTTTAACTGCCTCTCCGAGGATGCCATAGCAGTGTGCCATGGTAGTTAAAGTGGTGTCAACATCTCGTCTTCCTCCTCTTTTTATTCCTTCTCCTCCTCCTTTCAGTAACTACCATAATAAACAAATGGATCAATAGATAGGGGTGTAGAAAATATTTTCAAAATTAGATGCATTTTTATATGGTCTTTAGCCTTCTCTGCCAAAAAGCATGATTGCCTCAACAAACTGCAATTTGCAGGGTTCCGTGGCACTAAGTCATGGCAGTTAAAGTGGGGTCAACCTACACTCATTCCACAGTTTAGCTTCTAGCAGTAAGAGCTTTCAGCCAAAATATGTTGATAGCATTGTTGACACCCTTTTGACTTTGACCCTGTATCACCTGGAATACAGCAGACCATCCAAGGTTTTCACAGTTTTATTTGTAGCCAAGCAACCTCAGAGTGCAGCCAAGATGACCAATGCTTGGAAATGTTACAGCGGTTGCTTTTGCTCAAGTCTACTGGGAAGGGCTAGATTCAGTCTCTTCCTATCATCTCCTTCCATTGTGTCCACTAAGAAGAAATTACTTTTGCACTTGAAACGTGGTACCTAAAGTATGTTGAGGACAAATATGGAAAGTGAGCGGAGGAGGAGGTTAAAACTGGTAGAGAAAGTGAAGCAGAAGAGAATTCATAGGGACTCCAATTCAGGATGGTTGGTTGTTGTTTTGTTGTTTATGCGTGTACTTGCTTCCAACTCTTTGTGATCTCCTGGACCATCCCTGGCCAGAGCTCCCTGTCGGCCGTCACCACCCGCAGCTCCTTCAGAGTCAAGCCAGTCACTTCAAGGATACTATCCACCCACCTTGCCCTTGGTCGGCCCCTCTTCCCTTTTCCTTCCATTTTCCCCAGCATCATTCTCTTCTCCAAGCTTTCCTGTCTTCTCATGATGTGGCCAAAGGACTTCATATTTGCCTCTCATATCCTTCCTTCCAATGAGCAGTCAGGCTTTCTTTCCTGGAGGATGGACTGGTTGGATCTTCTTGCAGTCCAAGGCACTCTCAGCATTTTCCTGCAGCACCACAGTTCCAAAGCACCTTTCTTCCTTCACTCAGCTTTCCTTATGATCCAGCTCTCACATCCATAGGTTACTATGGGGAATACCATTGCTTTGACTAAAATTGCGAGTGTGATGTTTCTACTCTTCACTATGTTCTGAGACTGGTCATTGCTCTCTTACCAAGAAGGAAACGTCTTCTGATTT
>NW_026844367.1:8018339-8032918 GCF_025583915.1 Anolis sagrei ordinatus | reverse complement strand
GTCAATAAAAAAGGAATAGATGTTTTTCTGAAACTCCCTGCCTTTCTCCATTATCCAGCATCCGAATATTGGCAATTTGGTCTCTTGTTCCTCTGCCTTTTCGAAACCCAGCTTGTGCATCTGGCAACTCTCATTCCATATCTTGCTGTCTTCCTTGCAGGATCTTGAGCATTACCTTACTGGCAAAGGTTTGAGCATTCTTAATGTTGCTACTTGGTCATACAGATTCCTCAGGAGACAGAAAAGGTGACTTGGTCTCCCCATCCCACCAAGAACTTGCCACAATTTATTATGATCCACACAATCAAAGGCTTTAGATGGTTGGAGGGTATGATAAATCCCCCTTGGCATTTCTCTTTAAATGAATGGCGCTCACCATCCTTGAAAGAAGGCATTACATTTCCCATTACCATTCTTGCTATGGCTGCCTTCACCCCCAATTAGCTAGGCGCACTACCCACAAAGCATCACTAAGCCAGTTGTGCTTTGCATGCAGGTCACATCCCTGGCTATGATCAATACTTGGTTCTGCCGACTCTTCCGCGGTGAACATCCGAGGACAGGCAAGAGACTATCGCAAGATGTGTTGCAGATCCTGCAGGCACCATTAAGCCCGGCTGGTTTGTGTCAGAGAAGGAATTCGGTGCTCACTTTGGTGTGTCTCCAATGCTTTTGCTGAGGAAGTTGGACTGCATGCATGCACCCTTAAACAGCTTTCTGGGCTCCAGGCTCTGCAGAAGAACCCAAGGCCTTGCTTTTAAACTAACAGTTTAAAAGGGGTGAAGGGGAAGCTCAGAGAAATAACAAAACAAAAGTCACCCAAGCTACACAAGCAACTAGAATATACTTCCTTGGTTCCTGAAAAAGGTTGTTACCTGAATTTACGAGCAAATGGCAGAGAGAGTATGGGAAGGGGAAAAGCCTGGAGCATAGCTTTGTAGCTCAGATATATGTCAACCCCACTTGAGAAGGAAAATAGTTTTGCTGGCAGTGAAGAGCTATCTCCAAATACAATTTTTAACAAGCTGTTTCCTCCCTTTTGATAGTAGGAGCTTCATCCCCAGTCTGTTGCTCTCCTGATGATGTAACGGTCAATTTTTAAATATATGGTTTTAAGATTTCATTCATGTTTAGCTATGTTAAACCTCAAGCCTAAAAACCAATTGCTTGTCTCTCAACCCAATTGAATCCATGGCATTTACACATATGTTAACTGATCTACAGATGACTATGAGTCTACTCTGGCTAGAAAATAATAACAATGATGATGATAATAATAATAATTTATTATTTTTATTTATTTGTCATGTCAGGACAACCAGTCAAATTATATTACATTTCTAACAGAACAAAGCAAACAAACAGACAAAATACAAAATTTGTGAGTTTGGTGGTTGATTAAATGTCCTTTGACCAGTATCTGGCCACTTCGAGAGCTTCTGGTGTTGCTGCAAGAAGGTCCTCCATTGTGCATGTGGCAGGGCTCAGGTTGCATTGCAGCAGGTGGTCAGTGGTTTGCTCCTCTCCATACTCGCATGTCGTGGATTCCACTTTGTGGCCCCATTTCTGAAGGTTGGCTCTGCATCTCGTGGTGCCAGAGCGCAGTCTGTTCAGCGCCTTCCAAGTCGCCCAGTCCTCTGTGTGCCCAGGGGGGAGTCTCTCAGTTGGTATCAGCCATTGGTTGAGGTTCTGGGCTTGAGCCTGCCACTTTTGGACTCTCGCTTGCTAAGGTGTTCCAGCGAGTGTCTCTGTAGATCTTAGAAAACTATTTCTTGATTTAAGTCGTTGATGTGCTGGCTGATACCCAAACAGAGGATGAGCTGGAGATGTAATGCCTTGATCCTTTCATTGCTGGCTGCTACTTCCCGACTGATGTCAGGTGGTGTAATACCTGCTAAACAGTATAATTTCTCCAGTGGTGTGGGGCGTAGGCATCCTGTGATAATGTGGCATGTCTCATTAAGAGCCACATCCACTGTTTTAACGTGGTGAGTTCCACACTGAGCATGCATACTCAGCAGCAGAGTAGCAAAGGCAGACAGATGTCTTCACTGGTGTTTTGGCCTACAACTCCCAGAAATCCAGCCAATTTACCAGCTGTTAGGATTTCTGGGAGTTGAAGACCAAAACATCTGGGGACCCACAGCTTGAGAACCACTGTTTTAGAAGTAGAAAAGGTGCTGAGCCATAACCTAGAATCAGTTCAAGACCTTGGAGAGCTCCCTGAAAGCCATCCCAAACCTGCCATCAATTCCCTATTCTAATCGAATGAGAGCTACAAAGCACCACTGGAATCACATTTTAAAGTTTCAACATATATAGATAATAAAGCACACATCAACTTCCTACATACGTGTTCCTTCAGCCATCATGACCATTAATTTGATTCCCAACACAATGGTTGATCCTGCTTTAAGGACTTTTAACATAACTTTATTCCAATGACATCATGGAGTTATGGTTTAATATCACTTTGTTAGCGATTTCCAGCATTGTGCAACTGAAAGTGCAACCCAAAGTATCCAAGCATGTGTAATAGTTTAATACCACGTCGTTAGCAATATCTGGCATTGTGCAACCCAAAGTATCCAAGCATGTGTAATAGTTTAATACCACTTTGTTAGCCATTTCTGGCATTGCGCAACTGAATGTGCAACCCAAAGCATCCAAGCATGTGCAATAGTTTAATGCTACTTTGTTAGCAATTTCCAGCATTGCACAACTGAATGTGCAACCCAAAGTATCCAAGCATGTGTAATCGTTTCATACCACTTTGTTAGCAATTTCTGGCATTGTGAAACTGAATGATCAACCCAAAGTACCCAAGTATGTGTAATAGTTTAATACCTCTTCATTAGCAATATCTGGCATTGTACAACCCAAAGTATCCAAGCATGTGTAATAGTTTAATACCACTTTGGTGGCCATTTCTGGCACTACGCAACTGAATGTGCAACCCAAAGTATCCAAGCATTTGCAATAGTTTAATGTCACTTTGTTAGCCATTTCTGGCATTGTGAAACTGAATATGCAACCCAAAGTATCCAAGCATGTGTAATAGTTTAATGCCACTTTGTTATCCATTTCAGGCATTGCGCAACTGAATGTGCAACCCAAAGTATCCAAGCATGTACAATAGTTTCATACCACTTTGTTAGCAATTCCTGGCATTGCGTAACTGAATGTGCAACCCAAAGTATCTAAGCATCTGTAATACTTTAATACCACTTAGTTAGCAATATCTGGCATTGTGCAACCCAAAGTATCCAAGCATGTGTAATAGTTTAATGGCACTTTGTTATCCATTTCTGGCATTGTGCAACTGAATGTGCAACCCAAAGTATCCAAGCATTTGCAATAGTTTAATGCCACTTTGTTAGCGATTTCCAGGATTGCACAACTGAAGTGCAACCCAAAGTATCCAAGCATGTGGAATAGTTTAATACCACTTCATTAGCGATGTCTGGCATTGCGCAACTGAATGTCCAACCCAAAGTACCCAAATGCAAGATGACACCCTATGCACAACTCTGTGCTGGCAGCCTGGAAATGAATGTAGATTTCTGCAGTAGAAAAGGAAAATGTCCAGCTGCTTCCAGAGGGATACTTATGCATGCTTGAGACACTAACGGGATTCTGGACATCGCTTTCCCCATGCTGAGCTGTGAGCTGTTTAAACTGCAGCTAAATGCCATTCACCTCTGACAATTTTGTTCATGAATGGCAAGCAAGTGAATAATCTCGCTTATAACTGGTAGATAATTGGAGCTCATAGAATCTGCTAATGCAAAAGAATTGCCAGCCATTCTGAATTAATTCTCTAACTTTCGACGAAAGGATGAGAGGAACCCACCCCCAGCCTACCCACCCACATGGCTCAGTCATGTACCTGGGATTTCAGATGCATTATTTATAATGAGACAGGAACTTTGCTATAAAAGAGAGAGAGATGGAGGTCGTGAAGGCCTCCACATTTCCTTTTTTGCTGCCAGGTGGAAACAGGATCCCATAAACGCAGCTCCTTAGGTAAATTACTTACACAGGGGAGACTCATTGGTTCATGCATTAGAGATGTGAGACAAACACTTCCTAATGGTGTACATGTGTATCTGGGCTCCCATTGGTGCTCCTGAGGTGTGGAAAGCTGCAAGAAGGACTCAATTAGCCAGAGTCAGAGGTGACACATTAACTTTAGGGGTTTTTTTTAAAAAAAAAAACAACTATTGCACATGACTGCCAGATTTTGAAGCACAAGGAATTTCATTTTGCAGCATGCATTTTATATGCTGTTATCATTATAATGTTCTCCAAGGCTTAGAGCTGCAAAGAAAATTTAAAAAAACACTGTTTTTTGATTTAGTGGTTGGAAATAGGACGAGGCAGGTTAAATAGTCCTTGTTGCACCCATTACTTACTTACTTACTTAGGTGATCCCTCATTATCTAGGCTCTTTCTCAGTCCTGGTGCCACTGCGAGGAACTTTGCCACCATGAGGGTCACCCCATGGTGCTTGTCCTCCAAAAGATGTCTGACCTTCCCTTGCGGGGAAGTTCCCAGTCAGTTTCTTCTCCATAGATGAATCCTATTTACTAAATAATTCAACTGGATAAACGACTTTAAAAGCTGGTCTGAAATCTGGAGAACATTCACTGAAATCACCTGCCACTGTGTTATTTAGGGCCTTCCTTCCTTACTTACTTACTTAGGCGATCCCTCATTGTCTGAGTAAGATTGTCTTCCAAGATCGGTGTCCTGGCGCTGGGTCCGTAGGTGACTGTGGAGTCCTATTCTTGATCCACATGTTCTCCTGCAGTGAGGTCATCGGTTTCCAGGTGGAAGGCAGTCTCGGACGGGGTTAGCTTGACGCACCTTCGTCTTGGCATGTTTCTCTCTTTTGCTCTCCATTCGTGCCTCTTCAAATTCTACAGCACTGCTGGTCACAGCTGACCTCCAGCTGGAGCGCTCAAGGGCCAGGGCTTCCTAGTTCTCAGTGTCTATGCCAGTAGACTTATGTAGGTGATCCCTCGATGTCAGACTGTGATGGCCTTCCAAGTGTAATGTCTTGGGTGGTGGGTACATAGTTGACTGTGGAGCCCTATTATTGACCTGCATGTTCTCCCACAGTGAGGGCATTGGTTTCCAGGTGGAAGGTGGTCCCGGTCGGGGTTGGCTTGATGCACTTTCCTCTTGGCAATTTTCTGCCAAGTTTCTGCCTTTCGCTCTCCATTCATGCCTCTTCAAATTCTACAGCACTGCTGGTCACAGCTGACCTCCAGCTGGAGTGCTCAAGAGCCAGGGCTTCCCAGTTCTCTGTGTCTATGCCACAGGTTTTAAGGTTGGCTTTGAGCCCATCTTTAAATCTCTTTTCCTGTCCTCCAATGTTCCATTTTCCATTCTTGAGTTTGAAGTAGAGCAACTGCTGTGGGAGACGGCAGTCGGTCATTTGGACAATGTGGCTGGTTCAGCAGAGTTGATTGCGGAGGAGAATAGCTTCAATGCTTGTGGTTGTTGCTTCTTCCAGCATGCTGACATTTCCCTGCCTGTCTTCCCAGGAGATTTGCAGGATTTGTAGGACCTTCCATGGTGATGTGGCCATGGAAAACACAAGCTCTGGAGACAGCCGCTATGTGCAAAGAGTGGTGGCTTCAGCTGCAGAATTGACACTGGAAGAAGAAGAGAATGGATCACCAATGGATTTGTTTTCCCCATCCTTTGAAAGCATGCATGACAAGGAAAGGCCATGATGCGGAGCAGGCAAACACCTCCTCTGTTAGTTGTGTTCTGGTGGTTTGTCATGTCAAATGGTTCCTCCATGGACGATTCAAAGCGACACGCACTATTTCTTTTCCTCATCAAAAGCTCCCACCTGGAGCCATTGTTCACCCATTCTGAGAGAGACCTGCCACTGAAGTGCGGAGACCCTGGATATGCACACAAACACAGAAGCCTTCAATTTCAGAAAAAAGAGGGTACTGAGGCAGGAATGCAGCTATGGAGAGGGTGGCCACAATGAAGACCTTATTGTCGAAGGCTTTAATGGCCAGAATCACTGGGTTGTTGCAGGTTTTTCGGGCTATATGGCCATGTTCTGGAAGCAATTCTCTCCTGATGTTTTACCTTCATCTTTGGCAAGCATCCTCAGAGGTTGTGAGACCTCACAACCTCTGAGGATGCTTGCCATAGATGCAGGTGAAACATCAGGAGAGAATTGCTTCCAGAACATGGCCATATAGCCCGAAAAACCTACAACAACACAAAGACATCATTTGGGAGGAGGGGGGAAGGAATGCCAACTTTCCAATGAAATTTCCCTGCAGCCTTCCAATTGCCAGCACTGCAAAAAGTGAAACATTGAAAACTATTCCATGCTGAAATCTTTCATTTTTTCCTGCCTTTTCCTTACCTTCTCAACTCACTATGAACAGGAAAGTCTGTCTCCTCTCCCAAGCTTCAAAGCGCAGAACAGGGTAGAGGTTTTTTTTAATATAGAGAGAGGGAGTTTCCTTAATTTCAGCAGTTCTGAAAAACCCATTAGCATCCTACTCGAGCCTGCCTAAAATATTCATCTGCAAGATGGTTTATGCAAAACTGCCACGCTCTCTTAAAAGCAGTGGCACACACACACTCCAATTCATGTCAGCTTTTAAATCCATAACCCTTGCCCCTCCAGCCTGCCTATCCATTGAAAAAAATAGAGAGATCATGATGTTTTCAGAGCAAATGGATGGAGCCAGACTGCTGCCCAATTTCAGAAAAAGCTGCAACAGTTCCAAAGAGACTACTGCCCAGATTCACAAGTTATCACCTCAAAATTGGTGCCCAAAAGTGTTGGAGTTCAGCCTGTGTTTGTGTTTCAGGATCAAGGTGCTTCTGATGTTGGGAATGATGATGTCACTGAGGGTCAAGACAGCGATGGCTTGGTCAATAATATTATTTATTTATTTATTTATTTGCTTCATTTTTATACCGCATTTTTCAGCCCTTGACAGGCGACTCAATGCGGTTTACAGTGCAATTAAAACACAACAATACAACAACAGGATCGACGACGTCGATCCACAACAATTAACAATCAGACAGGACAAATCAACAAACAACATATATAACGCCTCAGTTGAAATCAGATCCATTCTCATAGTCGTTGTGCCATTCCTATGTTCCATTTACCGTCTTCCTTAATTAGTTGCATTGCTTAGCCAAACGCTTGTTCGTAAAGCCAGGTCTTGACCATTCTCCGAAACGTCAGCAACGAAGGTGCCTGTCTGATGTCTGCCGGCAAGGCATTCCATAGCCGAGGGGCCACCACTGAGAAGGCCCTGTCTCTCGTCCCCGCCAAGCGCGCCTGTGACGCAGGCGGGATCGAGAGCAGGGCCTCCCCAGACGATCTTAATGTTCTAGTCGGTTCATAGGTGGAGATGCGTTCGGAGAGGTAAGTGGGGCCAGAACCGTTTAGGGCTTTATAGGCTAAAGCCAGCACCTTGAATTGTGCCCGGTAGCGGATTGGCAGCCAGTGGAGCTGGCTCAGCAGAGGAGTGGTGTGCTCCCTGAGTGCCGCTCCCGTTAGCAACCTGGCTGCCGAGCGCTGGACCATCTGAAGCTTCCAGGCAGTCTTCAAGGGCAACCCCACGTAGAGCGCGTTGCAGTAATCAATCCGGGATGTAACCAGAGCGTGGACTACCGTGGCCAAGTCAGACTTCCCAAGGTACGGGCGCAACTGGCGCACAAGTTTGAGTTGTGCAAATGCTCCCCTGGACACCGCCGAAACTTGGGGTTCCAAGCTTAGCGAAGAGTCCAGGATCACACCCAAGCTGCGAACCTGCGTCTTCAGGGGGAGTGTAACCCCATCCAACACAGGCTGTAACCCTATACCCTGTTCGGCCTTCGACTGACCAGGAGTACCTCTGTCTTATCTGGATTCAGTTTCAATTTGTTCGCCCTCATCCAGTCCGATACAGCGGCCAAGCAACGGTTCAGGACTTGAACAGCCTCCTTAGTAGTAGGTGGGAAGGAGTGACAGAGTTGGACGTCATCTGCGTACAGATAACACCGTACCCGAAACTCCGGATGATCTCTCCCAACGGCTTCATGTAGATGTTAAATAACATGGGGGACAGTATTGAGCCCTGCGGGACCCCACAAGTCAATGGTTGTGGGGTAGAGCAGTTGTCCCCCAGCAACACCTTCTGAGTACGATCCTCTAGGAAGGACCTGAGCCACTGCAGAGCAGTGCCACCAAGGCCCATTCCCGCGAGGCGTCTCAGAAGGATACCGTGGTCGACGGTATCGAAGGCCGCTGAGAGGTCCAGCAGAATTAACAGGGACACACTCCCCCTGTCTAGCTCCCTGCGCAGATCATCCACTAAGGCGACCAAGGCTGTCTCGGTACCATGTCCCGGCCTAAAGCCAGACTGTGCCGGATCCAGATAATCCGTGTCTACCAAGAATACCTGGAGTTGTGAGGCCACCACACGTTCCAGGACTTTGCCCAAAAAGGGGAGATTGGAAACAGGCCAATAGTTGACGAATTGAGTGGGATCCAGTGATGGTTTTTTCAACAGCGGTTTTATCACAGCTTGTTTTAAGCTGGCTAGAATTTTGCCTTCCTGAAGGGAGGCATTAACCACCACCTTCACCCATTCGGCCAATCCCCCTCTGGCCTCCTTTAGAAGCCAGGATGGGCAGGGGTCTAGGATGCATGTGGTTGCCCTCATTCCTCCAAGTAACTTGTCCACATCCTCAGGTTTCACCAATTGAAATGAATCCATAAAATCGGATAAGCAGATGCTCGTGTTACATCCTCTGAGACTGCCGTTAACATGGTGTCCAGGTCAGAACGGATCAAAGCGACTTTGTCCGCAAAGAACCGAGCAAATGCTTCACAGCGGGCCGTCGAGTTGTCAGGGTTCCCATCCGGAGTGGTGGGATTTAATAGACCTCTGACAACTCGAAACAGCTCAGCCGGACGGTTCTTTGCGGACGCAATATTGGCCGCAAAGAAAGATTTCTTTGCCGCCTTTATTGCCACGGCATATGCCCTAAGGAGCAAACCGTGTTCGATTTAACTCGCTCGGGTCCGAACGCCACACGCGCTCTAGTCTTGACACCTGGAAAAACTAATGAGCAGATAGATAATAAGCACATAGACAGACAGCTGGACAGACAGCTCAGCCAAGGTCTTCACCGTTCTACTAGGCTTCAAGAGATAAGGGCGAGAGGCAGTCAAGGAAAATGAAACCAGTTTTTGGGTGCTGGGAATACCCTCATGGAAGGATGTAAAGTTCTCCCCAGGGAAAATCTAGTCAAATGAAGCATCAATTCAGAATCTTGCTTGTTCTATGGAAGCCTTGCTTCATGTTCATGGTTTGACTCTTTGTCTCTGTGTGCATTCAGAAGAAGACCTACAAGCCACTCTAAACACCTTTGCAGAAGCATACGAGAAGCTCAGCCTGTCATTAAACATCGAGAAAACCAAAGTGCTCTTCCAGCAGTCACCGGCCAAGCCCTCTCCAAAGCCAGAAATACAGCTTAATGGTGTAACATTAGAAAATGTGGACCATTTCCGCTCCCTTGACAGCCACCTCTCCACAAAAGTCAACATTGACACTGAAATTCAACACTGCCTGAGCTCTGCGAGTGCAGCATTCTTCTGAATGAAGCAGAGTGTTTGAGGACCGGGACATCCGTAGGGAGACCAAGGTGCTTGTTTAGAAAGCTATTGTCTTCCCAACCCTGCTATACGCCTGTGAGTCGTGGACTGTCTACAGACGTCACATGCAACTCCTGGAAATATTCCATCAGCGCTGCCTCCGAAAAATCCTGCAAATCCCTTGGGAGGACAGCTGGGGAAATGTCAGTGTGCTGGAAAAAGCAAAGACCACCAGCATTGAAGTGATGGTCCTCTGCCATCAACTCCTCTGGACTGGCCATGTTGTCCAGATGCCTGACCGCCGTCTCCCAAACCAGTTGCTCTATTCCGAATTCAAGAATGGAAAACCGAATGTTGGAGGAAAGGAAAAGAGATTTAAAGATGGGCTCAAAGCCAACCTTAAAACTTGTGGCATAGATACTGAGAATGGGGAAGCCCTGGCACTTGAGCGCTCCAGTTGGAGGTCAGCTGTGACCAGAAGTGCTGCAGAATTTAAAGAGGCACAAATGGAGGGTGAAAGAGAAAAATGTGCCAAGAGGAAGGCGTTTCAAGCCAACCCCGACCAGGACCACCTTCCACCTGGAAACCGATGCCCTCACTGTGGGAGAAGATGCAGATCAAGAATAGGGCTCCACAGCCACCTACGGACCTACCGCCAGGATACTACACTTGGAGGACCATCATCCTCGGACTATGAGGGATCACCTAAGGAAGTAAGTAAAGTATATACTCATGCTGTGGATTAATGTTTTCCTGCCTCTGTGGATTTTGTTATAAAAATTTGGACTTTTCTTTTGAACTTTGCTGAACCCTGCCTTGGAATACTTTGTTCCTGTTTATCTTCCTACCTTTTTGGACTTAACTATTTTCTTAAAACATATTTTTACCTTGCTGTTTTTACTTATCTTCAATAAAAAAAAGATTGTTTTCAGAATTTTTTTCGGCTCCCGAAAAACAGATCTGGGGGCCACCAAAATACAGACATGGGGTGTGGCCGAATTGCACATGCACACCCCTAACATTAACTAAGAAGTCACACAGTGCTTAATAAATACTACCATTGGAACAAATATCCTCCCAAGTGCAAAAGCTCTCAGTGGGGTTTTTCATATACCAGCAAGTACCCATAGAAAGAGATATTGCAAAGGCAATAGTTCCAAGACTTTGGTCGTCTGGCTGTTTGGCCAAGGACAAAGTTATCCAGTCCAGACACTGCCAGGAGACACAGGAATGCCAAGAGTCAAGGAGATTAAACGGTTGTAAACAACAACAATTCTCCACAAATGCTTGGAGATTTACAAGGGACTGCCTTTGGAGATCAGGTGTTTGGTGAGTCAGCGTCTTCTCTTTAACAGATGGTGCATATGAATCTTCTCTTTTTTGGCAAATTCCAAAGGGCGGATGTGTCTCTTCAGCATCTGTCAGGTCCTGCTGAGAAAGGAGCCCCTTCAGCTCCTTGAACATCCAACGTCTCAGCTTCTGGGAGAGAGAGTCTGGAGCAAACATAAATAAATACCCAATACTCCCAAATTTGAATACTGGTGGGGTTGGAGCAGGTGGTTTTGGGAGTTGTAGTTGCTGGGATTTGTAGTTCACCTACAATAAAAGAGCATTCTGAACTCCACCAGTGATGGAATTGAACCAAACTTGGCACACAGAATGCCCACGGCCAAGAGAAAATATTGGAAGGGTCTTGAGTTTTGGATTTTGAGTCTGGATATAGGTGAACTACAAATTCAAAACTCAAGGTCAAAGCCCACCAGACCCTTCCAATATTTTCTCTTGGTCGTGGATGTTCTGTGTGCCAGGTTTGGTTCAATTCCATCGTTGGTGGAGTTCAGAATGCTCTTTCCCAGCAACTACAACTCCCAAATCAACCCATTTCAACCCCAATGATGGAATGAGAAAGGGCTTCTAGACTGAAGGTCCTCTGAAAGATTTTGCTGTGATTATTACTGCTCCCTTGTATCCAAAGCTAGCTTGACTTGGATATGCTGGCCTCAAACCCAGTTTCTCATTATCCCTTATTTTTTCTTGTTCCTGGGTTTCATGACTCACAGGCGCAAGGCAGAATCCCCCATGTTTTGTACAGTTTGGTATTGCTAGCAAAATAAACAGTTAGAAAGCACTTTGACTTGCTAACATGATCTGGAATTTATTGACATGCCCTTGCTAATGAGAGAGAAAGTCTATGGCTGATAAATACATTTGGCAACCATGGATAGAGGTAGTGAGGGTGGGAAGAACTGCCAGAGGCGTTGTGTTAAACAAAAAGCACCAAGCAAGCTGTTGGAAAGAAGCAGCCTGTTTAGAAAGAGCTTGGATCAGAATGGGGGACAGGAATTAAGAGGTAAAACTAAGTTATGGAAACCAGAATGTATATCTCCCTAATGTCAACATCCACGAAAAACCTTCCCAATGGCTTGGAAGTAACTAGTTACAAATAGCTACAGTGAGCCTTTGGGGATATCTAATGGTCCACAAGAACTAAAATATCATCCACAGTCTCACTGTTAATACAACGAGAGTGACAGGTCTTGCAAAACCCTCTTATAGTTCTAAGACTTATTAAATATGGTTTTCTGTGGGTGAGCAGATGGCAACTACTGCATGGCATATGTTCTGTATCAGAAACCAGAGCTGATGTGGTCTATCAAATGCAATTTTCCTGAATCAGCATCCCAAATAACCAAACTGAATCTAACGTTGGCCAAAAACTGATTCGTAACCCTTTTGGTACTAATGATGGACATTGGTCTCTGGTCAAGTGGTCCTTGGTCAAGAGGTCTCTGGCCAAAAAAAGTTGTGAATCACTAATCAGCACAGTAGAATTAATGCAGTGTGGCACCACTTGAACCTCCATGGATAAAGAGTAGGGAATCCTAGGAGTTGCAGTTTGGTGAGGTACCAAACTACATCTCCCTATGAGGGAGATGGGTATGTTTAGGTAAAGGTAAAAGTTTTCCCCTGACATTAAGTCCAGTTGTGTCCAACTCTGGGGGTTGGTGCTCATTTCCATTTATAAGCCAAAGAGCTGCTTTTTCCGTAGACACCTCCAAGGTCATGTGGCCACTGGCATGACTGCATGGAGCGCCTCGGTATGTTTAGCTTGGAGAAAGAAGGATGAGAGTGAGCAAGAGTCCTCCCAACAAAGCATTCCCTCAGGCAGCAACTACCCAGGCTTTCAAACTACAAGAAAGGAGATTCCATCTGAACATTAGGAAGAACTTCCTGACTGTGAGAGCTGTTCAGCAGTGGAACTCTCTGCCCCGGAGTGTGGTGGAGCTCCTTCTTTGGAAGCTTTTAAACAGAGGCTGGATGGCCATCTGTCAGGGATGTTTTGAATGCAATTTGGCTGCTTCTTGGCAGAATGGTATTGGATTGGATTTTTCTGGCAGAAGAGCGTGTTGGTGATGACAAGGTTGTGCTCCGCACATTTGGTGAGAAGCAGGATGCCATTTGAGTTGCTGTTTCCAACCCCGTCTTTTCCGATGGTCCCTGGCCACAGGTCGAAGTTTCGCCCGACTCTTGCATTGAAGTCCCCCAGGAGGATGATTTTGTCCTCCTTAGGTATCCCCGATAGGACGGTGTCCAGCTGACAGTAGAATTTCTCCTTGATGTCTTCATCAGCATCTAGTGTTGGTGCATAGGCACTTATGATGGTTGCCCGTTGGTTTTTGGCAAGATCGATTCGGAGGGTTGAGAGTCGTTCGTTGATGCCAGTGGGTGCTTCGGACAGATGTTTCACCAGATTATTCCTGATGGCAAAGCCAACTCCGTGCATTCTTTGGTCTTTTTCGGGCAGTCCCTTCCAGAAGAAGGTGTAGCCTCCTTTTTCTTCCTTCAGCTGTCCCTCTCCTGCTCTCCGGGTCTCCTGAAGGGCTGCAATGTCGATGTTGAAGCGTCCCAGCTCCCTTGCAATGATGGCAGTTCTGCGTTCGGGGCGTTCACTGCCACTGTTGTCCATCAGAGTCCGTACATTCCACGTACCGAAGTTCATTTTTCTTTTTTGGCCGCAGGGTGGTGACCCCACTGGACGCGGCAGTCCAGTCAGGGATAAGTGAGGCAGACTATGTTTAGGGCACCTTTTCTAGCCCCCTCCCCATGTGGGGTGAGCAGAGTGGGTCCTCAATAGGGCTGCTCAGTCGCGGATACAGCTGCCGAACTACTCAACTGCCTCGGACCTTGAGGTAGAACGACTGAGTCCGTACCCACCGCCCATGTGCCAGTCTGTGACTAGGGGCTTCCAGATTTCACAGTCCTGCCCCCGTCGCCACTCGCTGATCGCCATGGGACTTTGGTTGCTTGGTTTTTGTTTTCTTTGGAAGACGCCTGTGCGTGGGTTTTTTTAATGTGTGGAGGTCAGTGCACAACTGATCAACACACAGACTTCACAGAGTGAGGTTCCACTGGTGATGTAGTTTAACACAATGACCGTGGCTTCTCAGTCTGTTGCAGCCTTCTTCCGCCTTCGCAGCCATTGTAACATGTGCCATGTTATCCTCCGCCTGCTCCGCCGTTGAGGTCTTTGGGTCTTCGGACTGTGCTTGGTCTGGAACCTCCCCCGCAGCCACTCCTGGGAGTGCACGACTCCAGTTGTTGTGCCTACAGGTTCATTGGAACGCGCAAGCCCCCTCACCACGACAAGGTGACAGTCCATCGAGGGGAACAGTGGAATAGTAGGCTGCTGCCATGGATTGCGATGGAATCTCCTTCTCTGGAGAAGCTGGGTGTCCATCTGCCAGGAGGGCTTGGATTCTGTGTTTCCACATCTCCAGCGGTTGGACTGGATGGCTTTGGGAGTCCTCTTTGTGTGAGCAGTATTGTGAAAAAGATCTTGGAGTCCTCGTGGACAACAAGTTAAACATGAACCAACAATGTGATGTCAGAGCAAAAAAAAAGCCAACAGAATTTTGGCCTTCATCAGTAGGAG
>NW_026844367.1:7935636-8017928 GCF_025583915.1 Anolis sagrei ordinatus | reverse complement strand
GACGAAGGCCACCCCAAGGTTCTCTACCAAATGTAAATGAAATACAGTGAGATGAGCTGAGCTGATCATCTTCCCACCAGTTCCATTTCAGGAGGCAGCCAAGCACTTTGCAGATCTTTTTTTAAACCCAAAAATCTAATTAGCGCAAGGTCTCCTTGAGCAGGGTCAGCGCGCCGGGTTGCTCAATCTGATTGATATTCTCTCCGCCGAGGTCAGGACAAGGACGAGGTCAAACCAGCCTCGATCAAAGGCACCTTAATCTTCCACTGTTTGCTGCTTCCTTTCTGTGCTTTTAACACATTGTTCATCTGGCAACTGGCGAGACTCGCCAACTTGGGAGGCTCGAGGAAGGAGGGAGACAGGCCAGAAAAGCATTCAGCTTTCTGAAACAGGAAGTCAAGGTCATCTCAACACATTTGACTCCCTGCAGCGAAGGGCACAAAGGAGCTTCTTCCATTCCTCAGAGTCCTCCAGACTGTCTGTTGAAACTTACCTTGATGCCGGCAGGGTCCTCCAAGGCATTTGCGGAACCAGCAGGCAGTCCATGGAAGAATAGGTTAGATGTAGCTCTGCCTTTCAACACTTTGCGGCCATTGCCTGGCAGCTTAAGACAGGTTCCACATTATTTTCACATCATGGCTACCATGCTAGCAGGTGATGAGTACACTCTAAATTTTCCATACAGGCTTTAAGAAGAGCTCTCCAAGGTTCTGAAGCTGTGCCCAAATAGGCCCGGCACCTTGGAGAGCTCCTTAAGAGCTGTAAAAACATACAATTTATTTAAAGCAGTCGTTCTCAACCTTCTGAATGCCGCGATCCCTGAATACAGTTCTTCATGTTGTGTTGACCTCCAACCATAAAATTATTTTTGTTGCTACTTCATATCTGTAATTTTGCCACTGTTATGCATCATGATGTAAATATCTGATATGCAGGATTTATTTTCATTCAGTGGACCAAATTTAGCACAAATACTTGATACGCCCAAATTTGAATACTGGTGGGGTTAGGGAAAATAGACCTTGACATTTGGGAGTTGTAGTTGCTGGGATTTATTGTTAACCTACAATGAAAGAGTACTCTGAACCCAAAATGCTCTTTTATTGATTTTTGTCATTTGGGAGTTGTAGTTCCTGGGATTTATAGTTAACCTACAATAAAAGAGCATTCTGAACTTTATTAACAATGGAATTGAACCAAATTTGCACACAGAACTCCCATGACTAAGACAAAATTCTGGAAGGGTTTGGTGGGCATTGACTTTGAGTTTGGGAGTCATAGTTCACCTACCTCCAGAGAGCACTGTGGACTTAAACAGTTATGGATCTGGACCAAACTTGGCACAAATACGCAATATGTCCAGATGTGAACACTGGTGGAGTTTGGGGAAAATGGACCTTGACATCTGGGACTTGTAGTTGCTGGGATTTATCATTCAGCTATAATCAAAGAGCATTCTGACCTCCATTAATGATGGAATTGAACCAAATTTGCAAACAGAACTCCCATGACTAAGAAAAATTCTGGAATGGTTTGGTAGCTATTGACCTTGAGTTTTGGAGTTGTAGTTCACCTACATCCAGAGAGCACTGTGGACTCACACAGGTATGGATCTGGATCAAACCTGGCACAAATAGCCAACATGTACAGATGTGAATACTGGTGGAGCTTGGGGAAATTAGACCTTGACATCTGGGAGTTGTCATTGCTGGGCTTTATAGTTAACCTACAATGAAAGAGCCCTCTGAACCCAGCCCACATTGGGTCTGCACCAAACATAGCACATTATTAACATGGCCAACATTGAATACTGGTGGGGTTGGGGAGGAGGCTGTTTTTGAATTCTGGGAGTTGTAGTTCATGAACACCAAAAAGGAAGAGAAGGACAGGTGGGGAGATCTTCAGCCTTCTCTGCCAAAGGGGTTCCTAAGATCATCAGAAATATGTGTTTTCTGATGGTGTTTGGTGAGCCCTTTGAAAAACCCCTCGCAATCCCCCACGTGTCCAGACCCCCAGGTTGTGTTACTCTGGATTATAGGTTGGTTGGTATTAGGGGGTCAACAGCAGGACTTCACGGATCTGCAAATGAGGAACCCAGTGGACACGTGTGACCCTCAGAGTTTAATTTCCCCACCCCAAGCAGCAATGGCTGCTACAAATTGCAGTCCCAAAGTGGTCTATTGAAATTCTTCTTCTACCATGGGTGAAAAGGGGAAGGGATGCCTTCTCAAGCTCCATTGAAGTTCAGACTAAAACCCAGAGGGGATTCATAGCACACATGGAAGCCACAAGTCGCCTCCACTGCAAAGCCCTCCATTCAGTGATATTTAACTTCACTTTGTGTATTTTTCGGCTCTGTTTTGCACATCCTACTCAAGCCCTCATCTGCATAACATGCTCACAAATGAGTTTTGGTGTGCTTTGTCAATAACATCACAAATCTGAATGAGCTGCTGAGATTTAGCAAAGTTTATCTCGTAAAGCTGGTGATTTCAGGTGAGACGTGCAACTTTCTACCCTCAGACAGAATGGACCAAACTTTCTCAATGGCTATTGTGTGGGTCCAGTTCTAGCTATGGAATCATCAATGCCAACACAGTATTTTAACCAAATGCAACATCCTAAAGAGCAGCATTTCTCAACCTGGGGGTCGGGACCCCTGGGGGGTGAGGGGGTGCCGGAGGGGTCACCAAAGACCATCAGACAATGGAGTATTTTCTGTTGGTCATGGGGGTTCTATGTGGGAAGTCTGGCCCAATTCTATCATTGGTGGGGTTCAGAATGCTCTTTGATTGTAGGTGAACTATAAATCCCAGCAACTACAAGTCCCAAATGTCAAGGTCTACTTTCCCCAAATTCCATCAGTATTCACATTTGGGCATATTGAGTATTTGTGCCAAGTTTGGTCCAGATCTATCATTGTTTGAATCCACAGTGCTCTCTGAATGTAGGTGAACTACAACTCCAAAATTCAAGGTCAATGCCCACCAAACCCTTTGGGTATTTTCTGTTGGTCATAGAAGTTCTGTGTGCTAAGTTTCGTTCAACTCCATCATTGGTGGAGTTCAAACTACTCTTTGATTGTAGGTGAACTATAAATACCAGCCACTACAACTCCCAAATGACAAAATCAATTCCCTCTCCCTAAAGGTAAAGGTAGTCCCCTGACGTTAAGTCCAGTCATGTCTGACTCTGGGGTGTGGTGCTCATCTCCATTTCTAAGCCGAAGGGCCAGCGTTGTCCTTAGACACCTCCAAGGTCATGTGGCCGGCATGACTGCATGGAACGCCTCTCCCTACCTCATTAGTATTCAAATTTGTGCCAAATTTGGTCCAGTGCTTGAAAATACATCCTGCATATCACATATTTACATTAAAATTCGTAACAGTAGCAAAATCACAGTTATGAAGTAGCAACAAAAATAATTTTATGGTTGGGGGTCACCCCAACATGTGGAACTATATTAAGGGGTCATGGCATTAGGAAGGTTGAGAAACACTGCTAAACAGGAAGATTATGGTGGGTAGAACCATATTAGAAATGCATGTGATGCACAAGTCTGCTTCCACAATCTTGAACTGAACATAGGCGTTCAAAAATGCCCAACATATATTTTCAGCAGGAACTGAATGCTTGCCATAAGATCCAAGCAGGATTCCAGCTCAGGATCTCAAATGGAGGGATTTCTGAGATCGGTGGTTCAAATTTCTTGTTGTTGCACGCCTTCACATTGTTCCTGACTTATGGCGTCCCGAAGGCAAACCTATCACGGGTTTTCTTGGCAAGGTTTGTTCAGAGGAGGGTTGCTTTTGCCAGCTCCTGCTGTTTTGAAAATGAATCAGTGAATGCATGACCCCATCTGGTCTTCGGTGCTGCAAAAGGGCGGCTGGGGGAGCATAAGGTAGATTACACCAGGACTTTGTCTGCCTGACATACCTGCATTTCCCCCTCTTTCTCCTTAATTGCCAGCCCGAGTGGAAACTCTCTGCCATTAAGCCAGCTGGCCTCATTCTTCATGTGCATCTTCTGTTTGCACAGCTAAAACTCAGTTCAACATGATCCCCGCATAGCTTCTCCTCCTCACACACGGGGGTGATTAATAGAGCTTCTCCGGTAAAACAAAAGGCCATTAAAACCTTTTAATATTTGCTTTCCTTACTCCCTGCCTACTTCATTTCATAGTTCAATGCAAGTTCTGTGTGTTTTTCCCTGGGTGAGGAATTAATAAGCGTGGAAAGCTATATTGATTTTGGACGCCATCCTCGTTGGGTGTTTCCCCATCTTCCAAAGTCTGGAGAAGAGTCACTGAGGCCCCATCTATGCTGGCATACAATGCCCTTTGAAAACTGCATTATCTGGTCAGTATAGACTCCTATAATGCAATTGAGCTGCATTGTACTGCACTATACGAGTCTACACTTACTAGATAATGCAGTTTCAGAACTCCATATGCATGCATTCTGTATTAATGGATTCAACCATCCATAGCTTGAAAATATTCCCCAAAAAATAGGGAGAAGKAGAGGAGGAGGAAAGGGATGGGGATGGAGATGGGGATGGGGGTGGGGATGGAGATGGAGATGGCGATAGAAATGAWGGAGATGGAGATGATAGATATGGAGATGAGGATGGGGATGGAGATGAAAATGATGGAGATGCAGATGGAGATGGAGATGATGGAGATGATGGAGATGGAAATGATGGAAATGGAGGTGAAGATGATGGAGATGGGAATGGGGTTGGAGATAGAGATGATGGAGATGGAGATGATGGAGATGGTGGAGATGGAAGGAAGGAAGATATCAAAAAAGCCAACCTTGATTTTGCCATTTTATATAATGGGCACACTTTTACTATGGGGATGGGGATGGAGATGGAGATTGAGATGATGGAGATGGAGATGGGAGATGATTGATATGGAGAGGGGGATGGGGTTGGAGATGGAGATGAAAATGATGGAGATGGRGATAGAAATGATGGAGATGGAGATGATGGAAATGGAGATGGAGATGATGGAGATGGAGATGATGGAGAGGGAAGGAAGAAAGATATCCAAAAAGCCAACTTTGATTTTTCCATTTGATACAATGGGCACAGTTTTACTATGGGGATGGGGATGGAGATGATGGAGATGGAGATGAAAATGATGGAGATGGAGATGAAAATTATGGAGATGGCGATAGAAATGAAGGAGATGGAGATGATGGAAATGGAGATGGAGATGATGGAGATGGGAATAGGGTTGAAAATGGAGATGGAGATGATGGAGATGATGGAGAGGGAAGGAAGGAAGATATCCAAAAAGCCAACCTTGATTTTGCCATTTTATACAATGGGCACAGTTTTACTATGCCAATGTGTAAAATGGGATTTGAAGAGCCACAGAGTTTGAGATCTACAGAGGATCCTGCAACCAGACTCCAATGGATACCAAGGTCCCACTGTATCTACACAAAAGTAGCTGGATATTCTATTATATTCCAGCAAACACAGCCTAATTAAACAGAGAGTAACTAAATCACAGAAGATTTTGAAACCCTCCCCTTCCCACGCAGAGCTTACAATGAGTAAAAAAAGAATCAATTAGTAAAATTTATATTGTTCTATCTTTATAGATCAGTCCTAAATCATCCTGCTAGAGTTGCAAGTAATCATAACCACAAATTATTACATCATTAGGTGTCTTATTGCTCAAACAAAATCCATAAACGGTTTCCAATCTCTCTCTCTAAAAAAAAGGCCTCCAATTGAATTAAACTGGACATTTTCTAATGAAAAGGAGAAACTTAATTAAAATTATTTTTTAAAAATGAAAGTGATTAACTTAAGTTGGAATCTCACCATTCCAGAATTAAGTTCTTTGTGAATTAAATGAGAAGCTGTGCTAAAGAGCCAACAAGGTCTCTGCTTCCCAGCTGCTTCTTTACCCAACGCCAAGTTCTCTTAGAGTATTCCAAAACTGCTACTTACCTTTTTGTTAGTCTTTCACAATTGGAGCCTTTCGACATTATTCAAGAGCGCTTCCAGTGGGCTTTCAGTTAAGGGATATTAAGGTCCCTGTAAATCAGTGTTTTCAATTTACCTAATGCCGTGATCCCTTAATACAGTTCCTCATGTTGTGGTGACCCCCAACCATCACATTATTTTTGTTGCTACTTCACAACTGTAATTTGGCTCCTGTTATGAATCGTAATGTAAATATCTGATATGCAGGGTGTATTTTCATTCACTGGACCAAATTTGGCACAAATACCTCATACACCCAAATTTGAATACTGGTGGGGTTGGGGGGGGGGTGATTTTGTCATTTGGAAGTTGTAGTTGCTGGGATTTATAGTTCACCTACAATCGAAGAGTAGTTTAAACTCCCCCAAGATGGAATTGAACCAAACTTAGTACACAGAACTTCCATGACCAACAGAAAATACCAGAAGGATTTGGGAGACATTGGCCTTGAGTTTTGGAGTTGTAGTTCACCTACATCCAGAGAGCACTATGGACTCAAACAATGATGGATGTGGACCAAATTTGACACAAATACTCAACATGCCCAACTGTGAAGACTGGTGTAGTTTGGGGAAAATAGGCCTTGACATTTGGGAGTTGTAGTTTCTGGGATTTATAGTTCACCTACAATCAAGGAGCATTCTGAATCCCACCAATGATGGAATTGGGCCAGACTTCCCAGACAGAACCCCCATGGCCGACAGAAAATACTGTGTTTCCTGATGGCCTTGGGTGACTCCTCTGACACCCCTTCATGACCCCCCCCCCCCAGGGATCTCGACACTGAGGTTGAGAAACACTGTTCTATGGTGAACTGCCTCCAATCATGATGGAGGACACAGAGATTTCTAGAGAGAACATCTACCTAGCCATCTTTAGATTCTTCAATGTGATTCTATGTTTAGTTTCCAGCAGATATTGACCAGAGAATCATGCTGGAAGACCTTTCCACTTGCTTTTTAAGTCCTATGTCCCCAACCCCAGCAAATGTGCAGGGCTGACAGTTTTCATACAACTGCTCGAATTCCTGAGCTAGAAGCTGTTGATTCCGGGTGGAATATTTTTTTTAAAAAAAAATGCTGCTATCTCCTAATCTTTCAGTGCTGATCTTCAGGGAAAGGGAACTCGACAAACTCTTGAGAAAGTGACTGACACTGAAATCAAAATACTAAAAAGAAATAAATTGCTCAGCAATAATTGTATTTAAGTGGAAATCATGTCTTTTCCCTTGACAGGTGGCAAGAGAATACCTAGAAGATTACGCCGTGATGCCTCAACCCCAGTGAAAAGGAGGAACGACAGCTGGGAAGCAGGGGAGATGCTGGCGCCTGGGTTGCTGATGCTGCTGGGATCGTAGCTGCACAACTGTGTTACTTATGAGAAATGCTGGTTTTTTGTGTGCTTTCTCACATTGCCATCTAGTGACTGGAGGCCTAAGAGTATGGTACGAACCCTTTATCCATGGGAAAGTTCTTCCTGGATAATAGCAAACCTATTGAAAAAGTAGTCTTCTGTCCTATGAATACCAATTGAGGACCTAGAAAATGCTTAGAGCTGAAAGGTCATCTGTCGGGAGTGCTTTGATTCTATGTTCATGCATGGCAGGGGGTTGGACTGGATGGCCCTTGTGGTCTCTTCCAACTCTATGATTCTGTTGTACACTAGAGCGGGAACACCTCTGATTTTAAACACCATACCAGCTTGGTAAATTCAGCAAGTTGTTTATTGAAGAATATAAGTAGGCATAAGTAGTGAAGTTCCAAAGCATAGCTTAATCCATGAGTTTCAAGGCAAAACAAGATCCATAGGTATAAAACAGGCATCCGTGAAACAGGCACAAGAATCCATGAAGCAAAGCAGCATGAAAAATCCAATACACAAATCAGGAGATTTGGTACATGAAACTAAGAACACTTGAAAGCAAGACTGTTGTGAAATTCCAACGTTGACCCAACTGAGGCAACTTTTTCCCATGAATCAATATAAAGGTTTTCCAGATCCCAAAACCGAAAGGAAAGCAGTTCTCTTGACCTTGCCACAGTTAAAGGTTTCTTGTCTCTCTTTTCCTGTAAATGAACTGATCTTCTTTGCACCTGAGCACTCTTGTCTCTGTTTACAAAAGCCTTGCTTTCTATCTACACTCTCATTAACTTCTGCACCTGAAAAATAATCTTCAGACAATTGCTCTGAGAAAGACTGTGAAGGGCCTCTCCCAGGAATGTGACCTTGCGATTCTTCCTGAGACAGCTCAGGCCTCTCAGCTGTTAGTAATTGTTGAAGTTGAAGTCCAAAACATCTGGAGGGCCAAAGTTTGACCATGTCTGGTATAGATGCACTCTGCATTAGAATGTGTTGCATCCCCTAGTGCAGCGTTTCTCAACCTGGGGGTCAGGACCCCTGGGGGGGTCATGAGGAGGTGTCAGAAGGGTCACCAAAAACCATCAGAAAACACAGTATTTCTGTTGGTCTTGGGGGTTCTGTGTGGGAAGTTTGGTCCAATTCTATCACTGGTGGGGTTCAGAATGTTCTTTGATTGTAGGTGAACTATAAATCCCAGAAACTACAACTCCAAAATGTCAAGCTCTATTATCCCCAAACTCCACCAGTGTTCACATTTGGGCATTTTGAGTATTTATGCCAACTTTGGTCCAGATCCATCACTTTTTGAGTCCACAGTGCTCTCTGGATGTAGGTGAAGTACAACTCCCAAACTACCACCAAACAACAGCAAAACAGCAGAGAGGAAACAACCAGGCACATCTTAACACCTCTCAACAAAAGATTTTCCCAGGCTCAGGCAGGCCTTCAAATGCTAATGAAGGTGGTCAGTTGAAACATTCACACCTAGCTCCAGCAGAGAAGAGCTCTTTGCCCCACCCCAGCCATTCCACAGATATATAAACCCATTGTCCTATTTCCAACAGACCTCACTGCCTCTGAGGATGCTTGCCATAGATGCAGGCGAAACGTCAGGAGAAATGCCTCTAGAACATGGCCCTATAGCCCAAAAAAACCACAAGAACCTACCACCAAACCCTTGCAATATTTTCTGTTGGTCATGGGAGTTCTGTGTGCCAAGTTTGGTTCAATTCCATTGGTGGAGTTCAGAATGCTCTCTGATTGTAGGTGAACTATAAATCCCAGCAACTACAACTCCCAAATGACAAAATCAACTCCCCCCCACCCTACCAGTATTCAAATTTTGGCATATAGGGTATTTGTGCCAAATTTGGTCCAGTGAATGAAAATACCTCCTGCATATCAGAGATGTACATTACAATTCATAACAGTAGTAAAATTACAGTTGTGAATTAGCAACTAAAATAATTTTATGACTGGGAGTCACCACAACAAGAGGAATTGTTTTAATGGGTTGTGGCATTGGAAAGGTTGAGAAATAGTTCCCTAGTGTGATTTTAAAAAATCACAGTATAGTCTACCCCTGACTTCAAACAAGCTATCTAAGGCTTTTGGGGATGTGATTCAGCACCTTGGATAGTTCCCTCAAAATCTGAACCAAACTCTTCAATAGATTCCCTGCCCATCTGAACTGCCAATACTTGTGATTAGTAGCTAAGCTCATCCAGCTGGGCATCCAACAAGCAAAAGTATTCATTCTTCTGCTTTCATCCATGAAATTTTTGAGACTGAGATGGGTTGTAAAGCCCAATCTCCTGCCCTGTTTCAGATCTATGCAATCTGGAGCTCAGATCTTCCTCTCCCTGTTACCTTCTGCCACAAGGAAAGGAAGCCAAAGGCTTACCGTGCCTCTTTTTTTGGGACGACGCACAACCCTTTTTGTTCTCATATTTAGTACATTTCTGCGCTTCTTTGTTATGAATGCTGCACCTGTTTCTGACAACTCTGCTGGCAAAGTGCTGTCTATCTTGCCTAGGAACAGGATGTCACAATGTTGCTAGGATGCTCTGAGTTTTGCAATCCAACCAACATTAGTGTTGCAGGAATGCAATGGCAGGTGTGTACACAAATGTGCCAAACTGAAAGGTATGGCATTTCATGGAGAAGCTCCACTTTTCATTCCTGCTGAGCTGAAGGAAGGACATATTTTGAAATTGCTCTTTGCAAGGCATCATCTTCCATCAAAAGACCATCGTGACTTTAACAAAAAGTCCATCCCAATGGACCCAAGCCAATAGGTTCAAATTCCTGTTCTGACTATATATTAAGAAACATTTTCATGGTCTCCTCCTTTCTGCTGAAATTGTCCACATGCTTGTGGATTTCTATGACTTTTCTGTGTAGTGTAACAAGGACAAGTCTACATAGGGACCACCAAACACAGCTTCCAAACACGAATCAAGGAACATAAAAGGCACTACAGACTAATTCAACCAGAGAAGTCAGCCATAGCAGACATTTGCTGAACCTTACTTACTTACTTACTTACTTACTTACTTACTTAAGCAATCCCTCATAGCCCAAGGATGATGGTCTTCCAGGTGTAGTATCTTGGTGGTGGGTCTCTAGGTAGCTGTGGAGCCCTATTCTTGATCCCCATGTTCTCCTGCAGTGAGGGCATCGGTTTCCAGGAGGAAGGTGGTCCTGGTCAGGGTTGGCTTGACGTGCCTTCCTCTTGGCACGTTTCTCCCTTTCATCCCCCATTTGTACCTCTTTGAATTCTGCAGCAGTGCTCGTCACAGCTGACCTCCAGTTAGAGCACTCAAGGGTCAGGGCTTCCCAGTTCTTGGTGTCTATGCCACAGTTGTTAAAATTGGCTTTAAACCCATCTCTAAATCTCTTTTCCTATCCACCAACATTAGATTTCCTGTTCTTGAGTTGGGAGTATAGTAACTGCTTTGGGAGATGGTGATCGTGCATTCAGACAATGTGGCCAGTCCAGTGGAGTCAATGGCATAAGAGCATCTTCTACCAACTAACCTAGACACAGCATATTATTGGAGAATACAGAAATGCTGGACCACTCTAAAAACCACCATGTCAGACTACACAGAGAAGCCACTGAAATCTATAAATAGGTTGACAATTTCAACAGAAAAAACAAAACTATGAAAATGAACAAAATCTGGCTCCCAATATTTTTTTAAAAAAACTCCAAAATCAGGACAGTAAATAAAAAGCAACTGCCAAAAATAGGGGAATTCCAGACAAGAAACAATCAGGGCCAGTTAATCACCTCCCAACAAAGGATCCCTCCAAGCAGGAACCATCCAGGCTTTGAAGCTGCAATGTCACTAAATGCTAATCAAGGTGGCCAATGGCAACATTCACACTTGTCTCAAATAGGCAAGAGTTCTTTCTCCCAATCCCTGGACAATCCACAGATATATAAACCCCACTTGCCTTGTTTCCAACAGACCTCACAACCTCTGAGGATGGCTGCCATAGATGTGAGCCAAACGTCAGGAGAGAATGCTTCTGGAACATGGCCAAACACCCTGAAAAACTCACTGCATTACTTCACTCCAGGGGTGTAGAATAAATGCTCTTTAGTGGTGGATGTACCATTGGTTTTAATTGCCTTACATCAAGAGGTCAAACTTTTGCACCAACATTCTAGAAGTAGAGTTTCCCATGTGATGCCAATGTGAAATAAGTATGGCTGTACATACATGTGCAATGCACATTTAGTGCCTCAACGTTGTAATTCACTAATGAGGCCATTTTGCACAACTGCCATGCAGTTTCTTGAGTCACCCTTTGTCTTCTCAAGGTAGAATCTCAGCCTATGATCCCATGGTTCTGATATTTTCAGAACACAATATTATATATAACTCTGCTTAGAAGTAATATACAGTGAGTTCAGTTTGACTTGTTCCCAGGAACCAGGTTATAGAATTGCAGACTGTGGTACTAAATCCATTGCTGGCTGTTCCATATGTTTAGGTGGCCATCTAACAAATTGCTGGGCTTGGTTTAATGCATCATCCAGGCACATTTGTGGCCTGAATTGGAGCATTGAATTCCCCATGTACACACCAGGCTAGAGCTACAAATTTAGAGTCTTCATATTTAATTCCAGAGTTAATCTGTCTGGAGCACTGTGTGCATTTCTGGTCACTGCACATCAGAAAGAATGTTGTACAGTTGAAAAATGCACAATCGAGGGAAAACACTGGTCATAGTCAATAGAAACAGCCATACTGAACATGGAAAGGGTTGTGTTGTCGAAGGCTTTCGTGGCCAGAATCAGTGGGTTGTTGGAGGTTTGTCGGGCTGTATGGCCATGTTCTAGAAGCATTCTCTCCTGATGTTTTGCCTGCATCTATGGCAGGCACCCTCAGAGGTTGTGAGGTCATAGATGCAGGCGAAACATCAGTAGGGAATGCTTCCAGAACATAGCCATACAGCCCGAAAAACTTACAGCAGCCCAACTCTTGTCTGCTTGAGGCAAGTGTGAATGTTGCAACTGGCCAACTTAATTAGCATTTAATGGCCTTGTAGTTTCAAAGCCTGGCTGGTTCCCGCATGGGGGATCCTTTGTTGGGAGGTGTTAGCTGGCCCTGATTGATTCTTGTCTGGAATTCCCCTGTTTTTGAGTGTTGCTCTTTAGCTACTGTCTTGATTTTATAGTTTTTAAATATTGGTATTCAAGGTGGCCAATTGCAACATTCACACTTGCCTCAAACAGACAAGAGTTCTTTCTCCCACCCTGGGCATCATTCCACAGACATATAAACCTCACTTGCCTAGTTTCCAACAGACCTCACATACAGCAGGGTTGTATACTTTCACCCAATCTATTCAACTTGTATGCAGAACACACCATGCGATGTGCGGAGCTTGACGAATGCAAGGCTGGGATGAAAATTGCTGGAAGAAACATTAACAACCTTAGATATGCAAATGATACCACTTTGATGGCTGAAAGTGAGGAGGAGCCGAGGAGCCTTCTAACCAAGGTGAAAGAAGAAAGTGCAAAAGCTGGGTTGCAGTTAAACACCAAAAAAAAACAAGATTATGGCAACAAGAATTATTGATAAATGGGAAATAGAGTTTCCAGACTGCAGCCAGGAAATCTGGAGACACTTACTTCTTGGGAGGGAGAGCAAGGACCAATCTCGATAAAATAGTGAAGAGTAGAGACATCACATTGGCAAGGAAGATCCGCATAGTCAAAGCAATGGTATTCCCCATAGTCACCTACGGATGTGAGAGCTGGGCCTTAGGGAAGGCTGAGCAAAGGAAGAGAGACACTTTGGAACTGTGGTGTTGGAGGAAAGTTCTGAGAGTGCCTTGGACAGCAAGAAGATCCAACCAGTCCATATTCCAGGAAATAAAGCCCAACTGCTCACTGGAGGGAAGGGTATTCGAGGCAAAGCTGAAGTCCTTTGGCCACATCATGAGAAGACAGGAAAGCTTAGAGAAGACAATTATGCTGGGTAAAATGGAAGGGAAAAGGATAAGGGGCCGACCAAGGGCAAGATGGATGGATGGGATCCTTGAAGGAGCTGGGGGTGGTGACGGCCGACAGGGAGCTCTGGCGTGGGCTGGTCCATGAGGTCACGAAGAGTCGGAAATGACTGAAAGAATGAACAACAACAACATCCATGGTGGTTGCTAGCTTCCATATTATTAGTCTCCTTCTATTTCCAGGCTAGATAAGAAAATATTTTTTGCTGCTATTAGGAACTAATAAACCCATCATGCATCACAAGGGGAGTTTGGGGTGAATCTTTGAGCTGAGTATCATCTCTTCTAGTGGTGCACCCAGCAAGCCCCAGTTACAGGCCTTTTGGCTTCAAGCTGTGGCTTCCAAGCTTTCGCTCATTGAACGGCATCACAAGATCAAACCCACTGCCACAGGCCAGTTCTCGTCAATAGGATGCAGGTGAATTGAAATCTGTACTCTCGCCTTGAGGGTAATAAGGAAGATCTCCTTCACTGAGAAATTCAGCCGGAGAATAAAAAATGCTGGCTGTTCTTTCATTTCTTTTGTGGCTGATGCACCATCACCACCATCTGAAATGCATTTATTGATTCCGTAATGCTTTTAAGAAGCACATTATTACTGAGCACACTGGAGCCATTGATTCTAGTTCAGAGCAGCTCTGCAGAAATGGAAAAGCTCTAGCTCCTGTCTGCTTAGTCAAATCCAATTCAGATACTTTCTTATCCATTTTAAGGGAAGGATAAGACTTTCAAAGTGGTGACTGAAACTGTGAAATGCAACTCTGAACATCTTGAACCCTTAAAGTTCCATATGTGATCCTTCTACCTCCTTGCTAGAGTGACCATGTGTTATTGAAACATAGCACACTCACTCTCTGCGAGTGCAGCATTTTTATGAATGAAGCAGAGAGTGTTTGAGGACCGGGACATCCATTGGGAGACCAAGGGGCTTGTTTATAAAGCTATTGTCCTCCCAATCCTGCTATACGCCTGTGAGACGTGGACTGTCTACAGATGTCACATGCAACTTCTGGAATGATTCCATCAGCGCTGCCTCCGAAAAATCCTGCAAATTTCTTAGGAAGACAAGCAGACAAATGTCAGCGTGCAAAGACCACCAGCATTGAAGCGATGGTCCTCCAGCATCAACTCCGCTGGACTGGCCATGTTGTCAGGATGCCTGACCAAAGCAGTTGCTCTACTCCGAATTCAAGAATGAAAAACGGAATGTTGGTGGGCAGGAAAAGGGATTTAAAGATGGGCTTAAAGCCAACCTTAAAAACTCTGGCATAGACACTGAGAACTGGGAAGCCCTGGCCCTTGAGCGCTCCAGTTGGAGGTCAGCTGTGACCAGCAGTGTTGTGGAATTTGAAGAGGCACGAATGGAAGGCGAAAGAGAGAAACGTGACAAGAGGAAGGTGCATCAAGCCAACCCTGACCAAGACCGCCTTCCATCTGGAAACCGATGTCCTCACTGTGGGAGAATATGCAGGTCAAGAATAGAGCTCCACAGTCACCTACGGACCCACTGCCAGGACACCGAACTTGGAGGACCATCATCCTTGGACAACAGCTAGCAGAGTGATCTTGTCTGCTGTGGACTCATCTTGTTGTGTTTCAAATAATAATAATAATTGATGCCATACTAAACTACAAACCCTGGAATTCCAGAGCACTGATTCATGTTCCCAGTGCACTCTGCCATGTCCAAAGTTCGTGGTCAGGTCTTCAATTGGTTCAATTCATTTCTCTGAAATCGAAGTCAGTGCGTGGAGTTTATGGATCAAACCTTTGAAAGATTCCCCTTTCTTTGTGGGGTACCCCAAGGTGCAATTCTCTCCCCTGTTCTTTTCAACATCTACGTTAGACCCCTCATAGTTTGGCTTGGAGATTCGGTCTGGCCTGCTATCAATATGCAGATGACACCCAACTCCTTTTGCATTTGGAGCCTGGAGTAACGTCAATACAAGACAATTTCACCTTATGTCTAGAGGCTCTGTCTAACTGGCTACGTGATAGTAGACTGACGGTGAATCCAGCGAAGACTGAGATTCTGTGGCATGGCTGCCCGATAGGCCTGAACCATCCACTACCCACCTTCGATGGTGCTGCCCTATCTCCATCGCCTATCGTTAAGAGCTTGGGTGTCGTTTTGGATTCGCAGCTGACAATGGAAGCTCAGGTCGCTGCTGCCAGCAAACAGACCTTTTTCCATCTAAGACAAGTGAGGCAACTGGCACCCTACCTGTCAGACAAGGCTCTGGCAACAGTCATCCATGCCACGGTCACATCTAGGCTGGACTACTGTAATGCCTTGTATGTTGGCCTTCCTATTTCTACAACCCGAAAGCTCTGTATTGTTCAAAATGCTGCAGCCAGATTACTCACAATATTGCCTATGAAATGCCATATAACTTTTTCTATTCCTGCCCCTGCCTTATGGAATTCCTTGCCGCCCTACATGAGAGCCATGCGTGACTTAGGGCCTTTTACTCTAGCACTTAAGACCTGGCTTTTTACTAGAGCATTTGACCTATGTTAATTTATTAATATCTGTTTGTATGTATTTTATTCTGTACAATTTCATTATGTAAATCGCCTAGAGCATCTCAGATGGAGGGCAATTAATAAGTAATTAAATATGATGATGATGATTCCCTACCTTTGTGAAACTCAAACGAGACTGTAGAAAGTAGGAATGAGACAGACATAACTGTATTCCGTGCCACATCAATGGCCCATCTAGCCCAATAAGGTTTGAAAGCACAGCAAAAAGCTGCTCATATTCTCTCCATCACAAATCATTAGAATATCAAAGACGGCTCAAGTCCTAACAGAATCCAGGCCTATAGATCATCATTAGCGGAGTTTAGCAGCTCCCATGATTGGCGAAGCCACAATGAGAAGTGTTCAACAAAATACAACGTTCAAACAGCTGGGCCAAGTCAGAGCTGAAACAATATATAATGAGTGGGAAGAAGAAAGTGAACTGTGATTGCTGTGGATGCCAGGACAGGCATAATCACTAGTCATCTAGAAGTCAACATTACCTCCAATGTGTCACAGATGAAAACGGGGATGCTCTCGGATACTTGAAACATCCTCACAGCAAGGGAACGTCAAGACTTTGAGCGGCTTTATTCTTCATCCTCCTTCCCAGCAACAGCCTCTCTTAGCCTGACTTTGGAAACAGAAGGCATTATTAAGAGCAGAATAATAAGGCCACTTGAAGATAATGGCAAGGGAGATGCCAATCTGCCTTGGAGCGGACTGTTGAAAGAGTTTTGGCTCACTTCGTGTTCTTTGTTGCCTACTCCCAGCAACTGGCATCTTTGGCCAGCCTGACTGGGGATGATGGGAGTGGCACTCCAAATACAAACTGGATCCCTGTGTCCAGTTCTGGGCACCACAGTTCCAGAACGACATTGGCAAGCTAGAAGACATCCAGTGGAGGATGGCCAAAATGATTGAAGGTCTGGAAGCAATCGGGTATYTTTAGATTGGAGAATAAAAGGTTGAGAGGGGACACGAAAACCACGTGTAAAAAAGATCTTGGGGTCCTRGTGGACAACATGGAACAACAATGGGATGCAGRGGCAAAAAAGGCCAATGTGATTTTGGCCTGCATCAATAGGAGCATAGTGTCTAGATCCAGGGAAGTCATGCTCCCCATGCTCTATTCTGCCTTGGTCAGAAACYCCTGGAATCACGCTGTGTCCAATTCTGGGCACCAGAATTGAAGGGAGATATTGACAAGCTGGAATGTGTCCAGAGGAGGGCGACTCAAGTGATCAAGGGTCTGGAGAACAAGCCCTATGAGGAGTGGCTGAAAGAGCTGGGCATTTAGCCTGAAGAAAAGGCTGAGAGGAGAGATTATGAGGGCCATGTATAAATACATGAGAGGAAGTCATAGGGAGGAGGAGGGAGCAACTTGTTTTCTGCCGTCCTGGAGACTAGGATGCAATGGAACAATGGCTTCAAACTACAAGAAAGGAAATTCCACCTGAACATGAGGAGGAACTTCGTGACTGTCAGAGCCATTCAGCTGTGGAACTCTCTGCACCGGAGTGTGGTAGAGGCTCCTTCTTTGGAAGCTTTTAAACAGAGGCTGGATGGCCATCTGTTGGGGGGTGCTTTGAATGTGATATTCCTGCTTCTTGGCAGAATAAGGTTGGACTAGGTGGCCCATGAAGTCTTTTCCAACTCTATGATTCTGTGATTCTATGATTCTATGCTTACATGTCAGGTTTTACATTATATGTTTTATTTCCTTTACTGTTAGCTGCTTGGGCTCTCTTTTTAGTGGCTCTCTTTTTAGTGGTTCCCAAATTTCCTGATGCTGCGACCCCTTAATACAGTTACTTATGTTGTGGTGACCCCCAACCATAACATTATTTTCATTGCTATTTCATAACAGTAATTTTGCTACTGTTAGGAATCGTAATGTAAATATCTGATATGCAGGAAGTATTTTCATTCATTGAACCAAATTTGGCACAAATACCCGATACACCCACATTTGAATGCTGGTGGGGTTGGGGTGGGAATTGATTTTGTCATTTGGGAGTTGGAGTTACTGGGATTTATAGTTCACCTACAATCGAAAGCATTCTGAACCCTGCCAATGATAAAATTGGGCCTAACTTCCCACACAGGGACCCCTATGACCAACAGAAAAAACTGGAAAGGTTTGGTGGGCATTGACCTTGAGTTTAGGAGTTGTAGTTCACCTACATCCAGAGAGCACTGTGGACCCAAACAATGATGGATCTGGACCAAACTTGGCACGGATACTCAATATGCCCAAATGTGAACACTGGTGGAGTTTGGGGGAAAATAGACCTTGACATTTGGAAGTTGCAGCTGCTGGGATTTAGCGTTCACCTACAATCAAAGAGCATTCTGAACCTCACTAATGATAGAATCGGGCCAAACTTCCCACACAGAACCCCCATGGCCAACAGAAAATAATGTGTTTTCTGATAGTGTTTGGCAACGTCTCTGTAACCCCCCTCATGACCCCCCCTTCCATGGGTCCCAACAGCCAGGTTGAGAAATGCTGATGTAGAGCAAACTTGCCCAACATGACAAACTTTATGTATTGATGGAGTTTCAAGGAATGAATCCATCTTGATGTGAGTGGTAGCTCACCCACACCCTTATGCATTTTGTAAACAAATTACTTCTTCTACTAACCTGGGCAATGTCGGGTCCCCAAGCTGGTTCTGAAACAGAAGACAGAAGGCTGCCTGTCCCTCTCCTTTTAAATGCCCGTCTTTTCCCTAGGCATCAGAAGCATCCTGAAAAAGTTGGTAGCCCAATTCACCAGCATGTTAGTATAGCTCTGGGGATATGACATTTCCCAGATGTATGGCGTGCCCTACAGCTGTTAGGGTTCAGCTCAAGATAGTTTGCCTGGGGAAGAGCAGCAAATGGCATCCTTCCCAAGTGGATTTGCATCATATGCAAATCAGGTCAAGTTATTTCTGGCATCTGTCCTCCCTTTGAGTTTAAAAAAATACAACAACAAGGCCTGGGGTTGTGCAGCATAAAATTATGCCAGCAGAGCTGCACTGAAGTTACTGGATTGTATAACTGCCCAGCCGATGGTACAATACGATTATTATTATTATTATTATTATTATTATTATTTCTCAACCTGAGGGTCAGGACTTCTGGGGGGATCATGAGGGGGTGTCAGAGGGGTCACCAAAGACTGTATTTTCTGTTGGTCATCGGAGTTCTGTGTGGGAAATTTGGCCCAATTCTATCTTTGATGGTGTTCAGAATGCTCTGATTGTAGGTGAACTATAAATCCCAGCAGCTACAACTTCCAAATTTCAAGTCTATTTTCCCCAAACTCCACCAGTGTTCGCATTTGGGCATATTGAGTATTCACGCCAAGTTTGGTCCAGATCCATCATTGTTTGAGTCCACAATGCTCTGGATGTAGGTGAACTACAACTCCAAAACTCAAGGGCAATGCCCACCAAACCCTTCCCGTATTTTCTGTTGGACATTGGGGTCTCTGTGTAGGAAATTTGGCCCAGTCCTATCATTGGTAGGGTTCAGACTGCTTTTCAATTGTAGGTGAACTATAAATCTCAGCAACTACGACTCCCAAATGTCAAGGTCTATTTTCCACAAACTCCACCTATGTTGACATGTGGGCACATTGAGTATTCATGCCAAGTTTGGTCCAGATCGATCATTTTTGAGTCCATAGTTCTCTCTGGATGTAGGTGAACTACAACTCCAAAACTCAAGGTCAATGCCCACCAAACCCTTCCAGTATTTTCTGTTGGTCATGGGAGTTCTGTGTGCTAAGTTTGGTTCAATTCCATCACTGGTGGAGTTCAGAATGCTCTTTGATTAAAGGTGAACTATAAATCCCAACAACTACAACTCCCAAATGTCAAGGTCTATTTTTCCTAAACTCCACCAGTGTTCACATTTGGGCATATTGAGTATTCATGGCAGGTACTGGTCCAGATCCATCATTGTTTGAGTCCACAGTGCTCTCTGGATGTAGGTGTAAACACTGATGGAGTTTGGGGAGTGGCATGAGCTTCTGCTGTCAGCCCCAGCTTCTGCTAACCTAGCAGTTCGAAAACATGCAAATGTGAGTATTTATTTATTTATTATTTACTTACCACAACATATGAGGAACTGTATTAAAGGGCCATGGCATTAGGAAGATTGAGAACCGCTGCTCTATCTCTTTGCTCACTATTGGAAAGTATCTCTTGAGAACTTCTCCAAAGCTGAAGTCAGCCATGGATGGAAAGAGGTTTTCAACCCATGAAGTCCGCTCCATAATTTACAATGGTATGCCTATCAGAAACGGGCATTGATTCAACCCCTCTTTGCTTGAAAGAATGGGGAAGTACTAGATGTGCGAGAGGAATAAATTGTCGGTTTGGAGGTGGGAAGGAGAAAGAGCCCAGGGAGTTGGTGACACCAAGGAATAGGAAGAAGCAGGCGGAGCGCCTCAGTGGCAACGCTCTCTCCCTTCGAGAGCAAAATAGCCCATGAATCATGTTCTAACCAAAATCATAAATAAACATGGGAGGGAGAGAGGGAGAGAGAGCATGTGAGGAGAGGCCATAAAATGCATAAAATGTACCTCTCATAACCATTTTAGGGTGATTAATCCATCAGTTGTGCCTAGTAACCTGCTCATAAGCTGCAGCCTACACTACAGAATCATAATAAAGACTTCAGCACACTTTGTGCCATTAACTGTCTCTGTAATTTTTCTATTAGGGATATCAACGGAATGAAGACAAATATCGCATTATCTCCCTGAGTTTGCACACAACTCTTTCAACCTATACCTGAGCTGTGTTTTCATACCCTCCGAGGCAGATGAACACAGTGGAAGCTATTCCTCTTCTAATCTATATAAATAAAAATGTCATGTTCGTTTGTGAGATTAACATAACTCAAAAACCACTGGACGAATTGACACCAAATTTGGACACAAGACACCTAACAACCCAATGAGTGACCATCACTCAAAAAATTGATTTTGTCATTTGGGACTTGTAGTTGCTGGGATTTATAGTTCACTTACAATCAAAGAGCATTCTGAATCCCACCAATGAAGGAATTGAACCAAACATGGCACACAGGATTCCCATGACCAACAGAAAACACTAGAAGGGTTTGGTGGGCATTGACCTTGAGTTTGGGAGTTGTAGTTCACCTACATCCAGAGAGCACTGTGGACTCAAACAATGATTGATCTGGAAAAAACATGGCACAAACACTCTATACACCCAAATTTGAATATTGGTGGAGTTGGGCTCAAACAATGATAGATCTGGACCAAACTTGGCACAAATATTCCATATGCCCAAATATGAACACAGATGGGGTTTGGGGGAAATAGACCTTGACATTTGGGAGTTGTATTTACTGGGATTTATAGTTCACCTACAATCAAAGAGCATTCTGAACCCCACCAATGACAGAATTGGGGCAAACTTCCCACATAGAATCCTCATGCCCAACAGAAAATACTTAAGTCCAACCAGTCCAACTCCCTTCACCGGGGGAAGAAAATATAATCAAAGCCCTCCTGACAAAGAGCCATCCAGCCATAGATATAGAGATAGATGATAGATAGATGATAGATAGATAGATAGATAGATAGATAGATAGATAGATAGATAGATATGATTCACACACACACATAATATCATAGATTTGAAAGGGACCCCTAAAGAAGGATAATTATATGTTGCATGCTCCAGAGTAGGCAAACCAGACAATCTCCACATCCACACTGGCAAAGAAACAGCAAAAAATACTATTTACACACTAGCATAAAGACATTACATATATTAGAAATCAACACTTTCTCATTACTTTATTTTCCAGATCACCAGACTGTGCCACAGCAAAGCATGGCAGGGGATGGCTAATCCATAAAAATAAAAATGTAATGTTCGTTTGTGGGATTAACATAACTCAAAATCCACTGGACAAATTGACACCAAATTTGGACACAAGACACCATGAAAACTAAGATCTTCTGGGGAGACCCTGCTCTCGGTCCTGCCACCATCACAGGCGTGTTTGGCAGGGACGAGAGACAGGACCTTTTCAGTGATTGCCCCCCCCCCCCGAGCTGTGGAACTCCCTTCCTGGTAATATGAGATCAGCCCCCTCCCTCCTGCCCTTCAGAAGGATGGTTGAGACCTGGCTGTGGGGCCAAGCCTTTGGGGCAGTGCAAGGAGGCAAAAGGGTGTCCTGTCCTGACATGGTTTTAAAGCAACTTTTAATATGGATATAAGTTGTTGTTTTTTTGTTGTGCCAGGAGCGACTTCAAAAACTGCAAGTCGCTTCTGGTGTGAGAGAATTGGCCGTCTGCAAGGACGTTGCCCAGGGGATGCCAGGATTAATTGATGTTTTTATCATCCTTGTGGGAGGATTCCCTCATGTCCCCGCATGAGGAGCTGGAGCTGATAGAGGGAGCTATCCACCTCTCCCCGGATTCGAACCTATGACCTGGCAGTCTTCAGTCCTGCCGGCACAGGAGTTTAACCCACTGTGCCACTGGGGGCTCCTATGGATATAAGTGATTTTAATGTTTGTATATATTTATGGTTTTATGTCCCGGCATTGTATGTTTGCCGTGTATATGTTGTGCTCTGCTCTGAGTCCCCTGAGTCGGGGTGAGAAGGGTGGAATATGCATGTTTAAATAAATAAATAAATAAATAAATAAATAAATAAATAAATAACATATTTGTTTCCAATTTATGAAAAGAGAGTCAATGAATGGAAACAGAATCCCTCTGCTCTCTCTCGGCCAGCATCCAGATATGCCCAGGATGCTCTGTGCCTTTAAATCCTTTTGCTTGGCTCAAGCCTCGCCTCCTTTTCTGACACAGCACAAGCTGAGCATCTTTCAGCTGAACCATAGTCTCCAAGCTGGAAGACTGGGAAGCGAAGGAGTGCAGTTCTCCCCAGTTTCTTGGCAGGAGAGGAAGAGGAGGAGGAAGAGGAAGAGGAGAAAGAAGCAGCTAGCTGCAGTGCTCTTTCATAGGCGCACACATGCACATGCACATCTCCCCATCTTCACATCCCCTGCTGAGCAGCCTAAGCAAGAAAGAGGAGCATGCATTAGGAGAGGAGACTTGCCAGAGAAAAGCAGGAGGAGGAAGAGGAGGAGGAGCCGCTTTTGCCTTGCTCTGCCTACATGGCTTGCCTTTCGGATGGAAGGACTAGCCGTCACGGTCAGCAGAACTAGGGATCTCTGAAGCTTTAAAGAAGACGTGTGTTCTCTTTTTTTGGAACACCTTAGTCTTGGCTTCCTGGGTTCTCTTCTATCAGGATGTGAACTGCATCCAAACTCGGTGACTTCTGGATCCAGCTGGAAGACAACAACATAGGACTGGGCTTCTGGGCTTCCCCAGGGAGTTAACTCACCTGCTTCCTCTGCATGAGGGAGATGAGGTGCTGAGAAGGACAGGGACTCCATCCTGCTCTTCCTCTCCAAGATCTCTCCAAGGTGCACCATGTCACCTGTGGACTGGAGACCGAGGCCCATGGCACGGTGGGGTGGAACCCTTCTGCTATGCAGATGGGAAGGCTGCAAAGCCAGAGCTTCTGGACTGAATTGATTCATCTTCCCATCTGGTTGCAGGGAGAGGAGGAAGGGTGCTCTTTCTATTCATGCAGAGAGGGTACCGTGTCCCCCTTTCCCCTTTACTTCTTCCAGCATTCTTGAAGGAAACCAGAAGGGCAGGAACCACGATGCATCCGCATGGGATCCAAGGGTTAATCTGAGGGTTAGGAGCTCCACATATCCTGGATTATCCTTTTCTCCTCCATCCTACCCCCATCTATTTTTTTCAAAACTGTGATGTATCCAAATGGTTCTCCATGAATGTCCAGATTCACTCAGCCAAAGAGGACTGAAGGGTCTTTTTTGAACACCCTAAAAAGGACGAAAGGAACCTGTCTCTTCCAGCCAAAGCCACACAGTTCTACACCGTTCTGGAGCAGCCGCCTTGCTCGTAAGTTGGCTCTTTAAATTGTCTTAATGGATTAAAAATAAGCTGCTCTTTTTCTTTTGCAAAGGATTTTTCGGAATGGAAAACATTACCAAATCCAGGCTATTTAAAGGCCTGGGAGAATGTGGTTTGGGAGGAGGGGGAGAGATTAAAGTTTGCATTGGATGGTGTGCAAAAGTCAGCACACGGAACACATTGACTCATCTGTGTCTTCTGTTCATGCGTGTGCCCTTGCGTGATGCTGACATCTTGCAGTCGGTGGGGATCCTTGCTTGAAGGGCTGATCCTTCGTAAGGGAAGTTAGCCCTGTTAGGGATGGCATGTTTATCCCGGAAAATGGGTGATATTTCCTTTGGAAGGCAGGGCTCCCTTTGACGTAGAGCGAAAGCTCATTTTGGCATTGCTCTCAAGTGTATGGGAAACTGTGATTAAGTGTCAAAGATGTGTGGTGCTGTCCAAATGAGACCTCTTGATCTGATGTGGATTCTCTTGTTGCTCTTCCCCTCCCCTCTTTCCTTTTGATGCAGGACATGATGTAGAACCTCCTGTGCTTCCAGCATCCCATGGATGACCCATCTTCATGCTCAAGAAATAAGCCACCTTGGTCCTTCAAAGGCACTTACTGTGAACCCTACAAAGAAGCTCCAAACCTCAGTCAGGGTGGACATCTCCCGTAATGGAGCCTTCCAAGGAAAGGCAGGTGGCACTGGCACCAAAGTTCTCCTGTTCGGTGAGGAACCCTGTGTGGTGAACAACCTGAGGAAGGAAAGCAGAAGACATTGTCTTCAGGATCTCCTCAAGAAATGCCTCCAAAAAAAGACAGTGATGAATTAAGGAATGGGAATGCCCTCCCTGTTGGGATGGCATAGACCGGAGCTTGCTTCCTGCAACTTTTTCAGATTGGAGCACAGATGCCAACCCTTAACCCCTTAAGGTGGCCATTCCTGGTGATTTCATCTCAACTGGCTTTGCAGCCCAGTGGTGATTCTCAGCCTTCTCAATCTGTGAGGGTTCCTTCTGCAGCTGGGATGGATGGCGTGTGCTGGATTGGTGCTTGCCTTAATCCCGACGCAATGGCCCCAGATTTGTTGCCCCGATCCAACTAGGGTGGGGAGATCAAGGGGTGGCAGGTCAAGGTGCGGCTGAGGCAGGGTTCTGGGGCAGGGTGGGGGAGCGTTAAGATGTGGAGATCTCCCCAGCCAAGAGACGTTCCGTGGAGGCACAGTCTGGCTGGGCAAAAGCAGAATGCACAGCGCGGCTCTGCCCCAGCTCCCTGGCACCGTGTGAAGGATGAACTCCCGGGGCTTGCAGGACAGGCAGCCCACTGACCACGCCACCAGCAGCAGCAGCAACACCGGCGAGAGGGAGCGCATCAGGGGACGCATGAAAATGGTGATCGGACAGCTTGAAGGCATCCTGCAAGAACTTAAGGAGGTGGCCAAGGAACTCCGAGACGTAAGTGCAGCTTGGGATGCAATGGGAAGGGCGTGAAGGTGCATCTAGAGTCAAGGATAGGTGGAGAACCAGATCTAGAACAAAGGCCTGGTCAAAACAGTTATGAAAAACTGGACATGCATAAAGTAGGTGCAGAATTTGTGCAAGGTCTCAGGTAGAGAATAAGGCATGCATATGAGTAATCATAAGAGAATCTGCAGGGCTCTGTTTCTCCTTTTCTGAAAAGCTAAGTCCAGTTCTCTGACACTCTCGTGAGGGTTCCAGTTGTCAGCCTGTACGGTTTTATCCATATGACTGCACCTATCAGTAATGTTAAGGTTGCGTAAATGTTCTGCAGTTGTGAATTTCAGCTATGGTTGCACTGCATCATGGGATTTGTCATCTGAAAGCCATGTCAATGTTTCTGTGGCTAAGTAGGGCATGTGCGCTTCGTTCTAGGTTGCCTTTGATATTTTGTGATCACAGGAGATGTTTTAGCTGGAAAGTACTTAACTATTGCAAAAATGCAACCGTTTGCTCAACTCACAAATCTCACGGGTAGACATAATCATCAGTAGTGTAACTGGGGCCTCATTCATGAGACAGGAGATGATGCGTTGAGCCATATTTTGGAGAAATGAAATCTAAAAGTATTGTCAAAGGCTTTCATGGCCAGAATCACTGGGTTGTTGTGAGTTTTCAACTCCCACAATTCCTAATAGTTGGTAGGCTGTAAGGAATTGTGGGAGTTGAAGTTCAGACCATCTGGAGGGCCAAAGTTTGCCCATGCCTGAAGTAGACCCAACTTACAGGAAAAAAGACAAAAATTATGTATCTTAGATAACATAATTATGGCACTTTTAGAGTCTGGGTTGTTGTGAGTTTTCCAGGCTGTCTGGCCATGTTCCAGAAGCATTCTCTCCTGACATTTCACCCACATCTATGGCTGGTATCCTAATAGGCTGTGAGGTCTGTTGAAAACTAGGAAAAATGGAGTGTATATGTATCTGTGGATATATTACAAATAAAGAACAACACTCAAAAACAAGGGAAATCCAGACATGAAACAATCAGGGCCAGCTAATCACTCCCAATAAAGGATTCCCCCAGGCAGTAAGAAGCCAGACTTTGAAACTGCTAGGATATTAAATGCTAATCAAGATGGCCAATTACAACATTCACACTTACCTTAAGCAGACAAGAGTGCTTTCTCCCACCCTGGACATTCCCCATTCTTCCTAGACCTCAAAACCTCTGAGGATGCCTGCCATAGATGTGGGTGAAACGTCAGGAGAGAATGCTTCTGGAACATGACCATACAGCCTGGAAAACTCACAAAAACTCAGACTCTAAAAGTGCCATAATCATGTTATCAAAGATACATTATTTTTATGTTTTTTCCTGTAAGTTGGGCCAAACTTTGCCCTCCATGTTAGGAATTGTGGGAGTTGAAGTCCAAACCACCTGGAGGGCTGAAGTTTACCCATGCCTGGTCTACCTCCTTTGTCTCCTCACTTTATGTTGTTTCACCTTACTTTCTGGTTGCAAGATGTGCCACCTCTAGACACTTGGAAGATGAGGCATATCTCGGGTCTCTTTCCTTCTTGTTTCTCTCATCCATTGCTTTCTCTGGAAAAATAGCAGATATTCAGACACTATGGAGGAGCTTATAGGGTTGTGCTTTTGGGGTAAACCTTGATCCGTTTCGTGTCCCAGCTTTCGGTGTGACCCTGATCCATTTTTGGGGAGCCAGCTTTTCTTGAGGGTATTCTGGCCACCATGGGAGCTGTCCCTTCACCGACCATTTGTGACACTGATGAAGTACTTCCTCAGTCTTTGCATGGTTGCTGGAGATTTTTATGGCCTTGTAAATTAGTTAAATTAGCCTCCCTGCATAAGCAATACCTAAATTTCCTACCTGACAGCTGCAACTGTCTTTCAGGCTGCAAAGGTCCACAGCAAGCTACACAAATTGGTTGGAAGCTCACTCTGACCCAGGCTGGCTTTGAACTCATGACCTTTCAGTCAGTAGTGATCTTAATGCAGCCAGCTGCGCCACAGTCCCAGTGTTGTAGGGAGGCATGCACTCTAAGAAGGCTTCAATTCTTACCTGATTCTTACTCTAGAGGAGGCACTTGGCTGCAGGTAGGCATGCGTGCTTTCTGGACCTGCACACCATACGCGCATCCTTTCCAAGGCAAGGAGGCAGCTAACGAAAAGCAGGCGAGATTGGCTCCCACTTGCTTTCATGTCAAGCTGATTTTTGTGCCGGGAGGGGTCCTCCCATTATGTCAGGCATGGGCAAACTTTGGTCCTCCAGGTGTTTTGGACTCCAGCTCCTACAATTCCTTACACTATATTGGCTAAGTTCTTGTCGGTTTTTTTGGGCTATATGGCCATGTTCTAGAGGCATTTCTCCTTACGTTTTGCCTGCATCTATGGCAAGCATCCTCAGAGTTAGTGAGGTAGAACCATTCCACAGGAAACGTCAGGAGAAATGCCTCTAGAACATGGCCATATAGCCCGAAAAAACCCACAAGAACTTAGTGATACCAGCCATGAAAGCCTTCTACAATTCTATATTGGCTGTTAGGAATTGTGGGAGTTGTAATCCAAAATTTATTTATTTATTTATTATTTTATTTTGAACACTTTAACCCCGGCCTTCTCAACCCCTGGGGGGACTCAGGGCGGCTTCCAGTTGGCACAGTTCGATGCCACATAATAAAATACAAAACACCAATAGCTATAATAGTTTAAAACATTAAACATTAAATCAACATACTTACAACTACTGAACTATAAATACCTGGAGGGCCAAAGTTTGCTTGTGCCTGCATTACGTGCTCTCGAAGACAGCGAAATTAACGAAAGAGCAGATGAAACAAAGGAAAACAGTTCTGTGCACAACTGTAAGCCTGCAATTGCTATGGCCTCCTCAACCACTACTATAGTGTGGCCTCCGGAGATGACCGACCATGCCATTTTTCAGAGACACATCTGCCAGGGATGTGTGATACGACCTTCTCAATGACTATCCTGAGGAAAGTTCAGAGAACGGAAGTACAGATGCTAAGAGGTATGGCAAACAAAACACCAAAGGTTGAGAGATTTGGGCCTGTTCACCTTGGTGAAGAGAAGACCGAGAAGCACCATTTCAATATTGAAAAGGGCTCTCAAGGAGAGTATGGGGCAGGTTTGTTTTCTGCTATCCAAGAGTGTAGGACCAAGTGCAATGGTATGAAGTTACAGGAAGGTAGGTTTTGTTTGAGCATTGGAAGGAATATCTTGACAGTAAGAGTGGTTTAGCCATGCAGCTAATTATTTATAGAATCATAGAATCATAAAATCAAAGAGTTGGAAGAGACCTCATGGGCCATCCAGTCCAACCCCCTGCCAAGAAGCAGGAATGTTGCATTCAAATCACCCCTGACAGATGGCCATCCAGCCTCTGTTAAAAGTGGCCATCCAGCCTCTGTTTAAAGTGGTGAAGGCTCCTTCCAAAGAAGGAGCCTCCACCACACTCCAGGGCAGAGAGTTCCACTGCTGAACAGCTCTCACAGTCAGTTCTTCCTCGTGTTCAGATGGAATTTCCTCTCTTGTAGTTTGAAGCCATTGTTCCGCGTCCTAGTCTCCAAGGAAGCAGAAAACAAGCTTGCTCCCTCCTCCCTGTGGCTTCCTCTCACATATTTATACATTTAGAGAGATTGTGGAATCTCCTCCCCTGAGCCAAGCCAACCTGGACATTCCCCAGATATAGAAACCCCATTTTCTTAGTTTCCAACAGACCTCCCTACTGCTGAGGATGCCTGCCATAGATGTAGCCGAAACATCAGGAGAGAATGCTTCTGGAACATGGCCAGACATCCTGGAAAACTCACAACAAACTAGATACCAGTCTTGCTTTGAAAGACAACTGGAATAGAGAGACTAATATAATACACAACAGTGGTAAACACTTCGTAATGATCCTTTGTTTAAACCCAAGAGGAACACCAACTGAATGAATGGATGAAATGTATGGTAAATTACCTACAGATTTTGTTGCATTTCCCTCCTTATCCCCCACACCAGTTTCAGAGAAGCTCAGACTGTTTATCTCTTCGGCTTAGCATTATCTTCTTTAGGTCTCCAGAATCTCGGTTAGGATTTCCCCCCCACAACCACATGCTCACTGAGCCTTTTCACCTGAGAGCTTCTACATGCAAAGCATGTGCTTTTCAGCTGAGCGGTGGGTACAAAACCCTTGTGCTTTTTGTGTTGTGTGTTACAGAAAATATGAAACCCTGCCTCTGCTATGCCAGCTCCACTGGCTGCCGATCTGCTACTGAGCACAATCAAAGTGCTAGCTTAGCCTTTAAAGCCCCAAACAGTTCCAGCCCAGATTACCTGTCCGAACGTATCTCTCGTTACGAACCATCACAAAATTTAAGATCGGCTGGAGAGGCCCTGCTCTCGATCCCACCACCACTGCAAATTCAACTGTTGGGGATGAGAAACAGGGCCTTCTCAATGGTGGCCCCTCACTTGTGGAACCCTCTTCCCAGTGTCATCAGATTGCTTACCTCCCTCCTGTCCTTTAGTCTGGTTATGGGACCAAGCATTTGAACAGTAGCAACAGCAATCGGGAGTAAGACTCAGTGTGATATGTATGACAATGGATGCTCTCAGACACTGAATATGGTTAGCACTTGAATGAGTGACTGTTGTGAAGGCGCCCTGGTTCCCAGGCATGAAATAAATCTATATAAATAAAAATGTAATGTCCGTTTGTGGGATTAACATAAGTCAAAAGCTATAGGATGAATTGACACCAAATTTGAACACAATACACCTATCAGGCCAAGGAGTAACCATCACTCATAAAAACACTGGAAAACACAGGAGACGGGACTTAAAAAGCCAAAAAATAAAATATATATTACAATGCAAGCGCAAAACCACATATATACACATATATACAAATATATTATACACATAACACATAAACACAGACTGGGCCACAGCAACTCATGGCAGGGGATGGCTACTAAACAGTAAAATCAACCATTGCCACAGACTAAAACCTGGAATGGATCCATTACCCCATTGACATGGGACCTGCCAACCACCAGAACCCAAACACAGTGGAAGAGACTTAAAATCCAACCCACCCCACCCCCAAAAAATGCTACAATGCATGCGCAAAAATGGCTCCCCCTGGCAAACAAAACACACAATAGCATATCCACACTCTCTTCCGGACTACAGCTCCCAGCATCCCCTAGACCAGGCCCTTTAGGAGAGGAGGATGATCCAAATGCACTGCTTCCAAGCTGCAAGCTTTCTTCTCCTTGGATTTCTTTGAGAGTATCCCAATCCCTGCATATTTCCAATTTCCTATTCCTGGACTGCAACTCCCAGCAATCCTCCAGATAGATAGATTAGATAGAGATAGGTAGGTAGGTAGGTAGGTAGGTAGGTAGATAGATTGATCAGGAGGACTACTGGGAGTTGCAGTCCAAGAATCGGTAGAGAAGGAAGAAAGGAGAGAAAGCAAAAGGGAAAGATAAAGAAGAAGAAGAGGGAAGGAAGGGAAGGAAGGGAGGAAAAGAAAGGAAGGGAAGGGAAGGGAAGGGAAGGGAAGGGAAGGGAAGGGAAGGGAAGGGAAGGGAAGGGAAGGGAAGGGAAGGAAGGAAGGAAGGAAGGAAGGAAGGAAGGAAGGAAGGAAGGAAGGAAGGAAGGAAGGGGAAGAAAGAAAGAAAGGGAAGAAAGGAAGGAAGGAAGGAAGGAAGGAAGGAAGGAAGGAAGGAAGAAGAAGGAAGGAAGGAAGGAAGGGTGAAAGAGAAGAAGGAAGGAAGGAAAGAGAAGGAAGGAGAAGAAGGAAGGAAGAAGGAAGGAAGGAGGAAAGAAGAAGAAGGGAAGAGGAAGAAAGAGGGAAGGAAGGAGGAAGGAGGAAGGAAGAAGAAGGAAGGAAGAAAGGAAGGAAGGAAGGAAGGGGTGAAAGAAAGAAAGAGGGAAGGAAGAAAGAGGGAAGGAAGGAAGGAAGAAGGAAGGAAGGAAGGAAGGGGGAAAGAAAGAAGGGAAGGAAGGAAGGAAGGAAGGAAGGAAGGAAGGAAGAAGGAAGGAAGGAGGAGGGAAGGAAGGAGAGAGAGAAAAAAGAGAAAGAGGGGAGAAAGATTGGCCACAGCAACGTGTGGCGGGTACAGCTAGTAAATAAATAATTGTGTGATCAATGGGAAGGCAGAAAAATTCCAATTCAGTTACAGACTGCATAAATAAAAGACTCCCAATTATGAAAAGTAATTAGGCCACTCTATTTTGCTTTGGCCAAGAGTTCTTTGTCCCGTCAGAGTCTTATGATGTGGACATGGCAGCTTAAAAGAAGCTGGAACATGTCCTGAGACGGACGCCGCTCGTAACCTGGAGACCAAATCCTGTGATGATAAGTTGTAGGAGTCTGTTTATCCTGGAATGGAGATGATTAAGAGATGGCATGATAGGCGGGCGCCTTCAAATCTTTGAAAGGCTGTCATGGAGATGATGGAACAAATTTCATTCTTGTTGCATCGGAATATAGGGCTCAAAATGGAAAGCATTTGTATTACTAGAAGGAGAATAAACAAATGTATTATAGGAATAGTCTCATAATGATGAAACGGAAGGTAATGCATGCCCACTTTTAGAAGGCTTCTAACCATAGATGGGGGCCAAACACTGAATCGATGTTGTTGTTTGTTCATTCAGTAGCTTTTGACTCTTGGCCAGAGCTCCCTGTCAACCATGGCCACCCCCAGCTCCTTCAATGTCAAGCCAATCACTTCAAGGATGCCATCCATCCATCTTGCCCTTGGTCGCCCCCTCTTCCTTTTTCCTTCCTTTTTCTCCACCATCACTGTCTTCTCTAAGCTTTCCTTTCTTCTCATGATGTGGCCAAAGTACTTCATCTTTGCCTCTACTATTCTTCCCTCCAATGAGCAGTTGGGCTTTATTTCCTGAAGTATGAACTGGTTGGATCTTCTCGCAGTCCAAGGCACTCTCAGAATTTTCCTCCAACACCACAGTTCCAAAGTGCCTTTCTTCCTTCGCTCAGTCTTCCTTCTGGTCCACCTTTCACATCCATAGGTTATTATGGGAAATACCATTGCTTTAACTATGCGGGTCTTCGTTGCCAGTGTGATGTCTCTACTCTTCACTATTTTATCAAGATTGGTCATTGTTGTTGACTTGCAAGTTCCAGTTAGATTAATCTATTATATAAATAACAATGTAATGTTTGTTTGTGGGATTAACATAACTCAAAAAACACTGGACACAAAATTTGGACACTACACCTCTAACAGACCAATGAGTGACCATCACTCATAAACCCCTCCCAAAAAACAGCAGAAAAGACTTAAAACCCCAAAAAAGATAAATGACAATACTGTGCATACACAAAAACAACAGCTTCCCCTTGACCAGGACCTTTAGGGGAGGAGGATGATCCAAATGCACTGCTTCCAAGCTGCAAGCTTGCTTCTCCTTGGATTTTGTTGAGAACATCACAATCCATACATATTTTCTATTTCCTATTCCTGGACTGCAACTCTCAGATAGATAAGATAGATAGATTAGATAGAGATAGATTGTAGGTAGATAAATCAATCAGGAGAACTGCTGGGAGATGCAGTCCAAGAATAGGTAGAGAAGGAAGAAAGGAGAGAAAGAAAAAAGGAGGGGAAGGAAGGAAGTAGAGAATGAAAGAAAGAAAGGAAAGGAAGGAAAGAGGGAGGGAGGGAGGGAGAGAGGAAAGAAAGAAAGAAAGAAAGAAAGAAAGAAAGAAAGAAAGAAAGAAGAGAAAGAGGGAGGGAAGGTTGGCCACAGCAACATGTGGGTACAGCTAGTAATAATAATATAGTAGAGTTTCGCTTATCTGACATAAACAGGCTGGTAGAACGTTGGATAAACAAAAACGTTGAAAAACATGAAGTCTCCTACTGTTTCCTGTCCAGCACCAGGGTTGTGGCACAGCTGGCTGAGTGTCAGCTGCATTAAGATCACTCTGACCAAAAGGTCATGAGTTCGAAGCCAGCCCGGGTTGGAGTGGGCTTCCAACTAATTGTGTAGCCTGTTGTCGACCTTTGCAACCCGAAAGACAGTTGCATCTGTCAAGTAGGAAAATTAGGTACCACCTTGTGTGGAGAGGCTAAATTAACTAATTTATGAGGCCATAAAAAAGACTCCCGCAAAAAGTATGCGGGGAATGCGGAAGTACTTCACCAGTGTCGCAGATGGACGATGAAAGCGACAGCTCCCCTGGCGGCCAGAAAAAGTTAAATAGCCTCTGTGTATGTCTGTATACGTTGTATGTCAATTGGCATTGAATGTTTGCCATATATATGTGCACATTGTAATCCGCCCTGAGTCCCCTGCAGGGTGAGAAGGGCGGAATATAAATACTGTAAATAAATAAATAAACAAACAAACAAACACTGTACTAGACACCTAGAATACTAACAAAAGGAACTCAAAGGGTTAAGGCAAGGCAACGCCTCAAGGCTAGAGCAGCAAAGCAGGAAGTGCCCGGATGCGGAAGAGGAGCATGGAAATCACAGAGGGAAGAAGGGAGAACACTTCCGCTTCTGGTTCTTCCATTTTTCCCTCTTTCCTCCCTCTTCCTCCTCCTTGTCTTACCTTTTTCACTTGTTGGGAATGGAGAGAGAATTGGGGAGTGCTTCTTTAATTGAAGGGGAAATGCTGGCCAAAATTGCTTGTGTTGGATAAGACGGAATGTCGGATAAGCGAAGATCGGATACGTGAGACTCTACTGTAATGCTTTATTAATATTCCCCCCTGTCTCCCCGAGGGGACTCAGAGCAGATTACAGCATATGTACAAACACAGACACAAACATTCAATGCCTTGATACAATAAGACAGAACTCCACAGACAAAGACTAAGGCAAAGGCTTCCCCTTTCATCTCTGGCTTCTGGAGGCGGTGCTCAACTCCGGCTCTGGGAGAGGTGTTCATCTCCATTTCCAAGCCGAGGATTGTGTTGTCTGTAGACACCTCCTGGTCATATGGATGGCATGATCGATTGGAACACCTCTTTGGCTTCCCACTGAGGCGGTACCTATTGATCTACTCACATTTGCATGTTTTCAAACTGCTAGGTTGGCAGGAGCTGGGCTAACAGCGGGAGCTCACTCCATCCTGCAGATTGGAACTACTAGCCTTCAGGTCAGCAGTTCAGCAGCACAAGGGTTTAACCCATTGCTCCAACATGGCCCCTCCAATTTATTTATTTATTTATTTATTTATTTATTTATTTAGAACTTTTATAACCTGGTCTTCTCGACCTCCGCAGAGGGACTCAGTCCGGTTCACAACAAAGGATTCATAAACAATAGTTTAAAACATCACACCCCACAATACACTAACACAATAAAATACAATCATATGATTAATTACATAAGGCCAAGTCGTCAGAATGACGTCACAATTCATCGCCATCTGTCCGTGTGGTCAGGAGTTATTGACTCACTCATCAAATGCTAAATTCCATAGCCAAGTTTTCACCAGTTTTCTAAAAGTCAGGAGAGAAGGGGCAGTTCTAATCTCCAGTGGGAGAGAGTTCCAGAGCTGAGGGGCCACCACTAAGAAGGCCCTGTTTCTCGTCCCCACCAAACACAATTGCGAGGGTGGTGGGACCGAGAGCAGGGCCCCTCCAGAAGATCTTAATAACCTTGATGGTTCATAGGGGAGAATCCATTTGGACAGGTAAACTGGGCCGGCGTCGTTTAGGGATTTATAGGTCAACAGCAGCACTTTATTTATGCCATAGATTTCTTGCAGTCTGGGAATCATTTATTTATTTATTTATTTATTTACAGCATTTGTATTCCACCCTTCTCACTCAAAAGGAGACTTAGGGCAGATCACAGAACACATACATGGCAAGCATTCAATGCCGTTAAACAGGCAGGACATACAACAGGTAGAGGCATTATGTCAGCATTTTTCCCAACTTTGGCATCCTGGAGGTTGCGCTCGATTCCGGCCACAGGGGGTGCTGTTGCTCCGTCCTCTATGATGAAGAGCCTTGACATCAGAGACTTCCTCTTCCCTTTGATTACCAGCATTTTCTTTTATGGTGCCATAAAATTCCTAGAAGCAATGATGGAAGGACAATGGGAAAAATGGACAATACAGCAGGGCCATGCATTATATGCGGGATTTGTTCCTGGACCCTTTTGCATGATGTGGAACCCTGTTTTTCATATCTGAAATGAATAATGAAGCATCCCATAGAATTGCTGTGGTAGACCAAGAGAATTCCTAGAGAAGGCTTCTTTCTTGGCCTTTGGTCAATTCTGTGGTCAATGTCCAATGGAACTATTGGTGGAAATGACCATAAAATGGTATTGGAGTCCTAAAGGTAATGTTTCTCTTGGCCTTTTCTAGGTACTGTATATACTTGAGTATAAGCCAACCCAAATATAAGCCGAGGCACCTAATTTTACCACAAAAACTGGGTAAACTTGTTGACTCGAGTATAAGCCGAGGGTGGAAAATGCAGCAGATACGGGTCAATTTCAAAATAAGAATAGATAGCAATAAAATTACATTAATTGAGGGATCGGGAAGTTAAATGATTTTGAGTATTTGTTGTATTTCAAAGAAAAACAGTAAACTAGCTCTGTAAGTGGAAAAGTAGGGTCAACAAAAACAATTTGTTATCAACAATATTATTATTATTATTATTATTATTATTATTAGTATTAGTATTATTATTATTATAGAACTTCATTTGTATTCTGCCCTATCTTCCCATGGGGACTCAGGTCGGTATCCAATATAGTTCAAACATTCAATGCCTATATAAACAATGTAGAGCTAGATAGAGATCTATAATTATATATACTAATTTCACATATGCATTTTCACCTGAAATGTTTGCAAATCCTCTCTCGCTATATGTACATTTCCCTCCTGCAATATTTGCAAGCTCTAGATATCTGTTTTCATATATATCTATCTAGCCATTTCTCTCTATATAGATAATTATATAGAGAGAGAGGATTTGCAGAGACTTGCAAACATGTAAGAGGAAAATTCATATAATGTATACATATAGATACAGATATACAAGTACATGGAAATCTCTAGATATCTATATGTATTTAGGATTTGCAAAGACCTGAAAACATATAAAGGGAAAACTTCCAAGGGAACAAAAATACACATATAAAGTTCATACATTTAGATACACACATACACAAAAGGCCATGATATTGGATGGGTTTGAAAGAGAGCTATACAAACAAGGAGGGCATGAAATATATCTCCCTCCTTCCCTCCCTTTTGACTGGAAAAGAAAACACACTGTCAAAGGAGGTGAAGAGGAGAGAATATCTATATCTATCTCTATATATATAATAAAAGTGAATGTTTGTATGTATGTATGCGGCGGGAGGTGTATGTGGCAGCTTTCTGATTGGCTGCCATTTTCACAGGCCACTGTGACCAACACAGGTGACACACCTGGACCAAACTTGGCACACATAACCCCCATGAACCTCTTTACGTCCTGGTGTGGTTTGGGGAAGGTGGACCATGGATTATGGGATTTGTAGTACTTTCAAACGTATTGTTTCCAGGGACTATTCTGGCCCACAACAAAGACTGATAAAGACCAAACTTGGCACACCGAGTCCCCATGACCCAATCCACATCCTACTGCAGTTTAGAGGAGGGCAGACCATGGATTATGGGACTTGAAGTACCTCCACTCACTTTCCGAGACCTCTGCGACCCTCATTCACTGACTGAACAAGACCAAACGTGGCACACATAACCCCCATGACCCCTTTTACATCCTGGTGAGGTTTGGGGGAGGGCGGACAATGGATGATGGGATTTGTAGTACTTTCCAACACTTCAGTTCCCACAAACCACTACGGCCCCCAACAATGACCAATACAGACCAAACTTGGCACACAGAGCACCCATGACCCATTCTACATGCTACTACACTTTGGAGGAGGATGGACCATGGATGATGGGAGTTGAATTATCTCCACTCAGTTCACTGTGACTCTCATCCAATGACTGATCAAGACCAAACTTTGCACACAGAGCCCCCAAGACCCACTCTACATCCTGGTGCAGTTTGGAGGAGGATGGACCATGGACGATGGGGCTCACAGTACCTTCACTGACTCCCTGACAGTACTGAGAGCCATATAAATAACTGATAAAGACCAACCTTGATAAATAATTCCTTTCTCAAATAACCCGGGCAGTGCCAGGTGCCCAAGCTACTATATCATATATTGCAAGCAATTTCCTCCAGACTCTGCTGCCTGGTCTTGACCCCATTATAAGCCGAGGGAGGCTTTTTCAGCTCAAAAAAGGGCTGAAAACCCCGGCTTATCTTCAAGTAGATACGGTAATTCAGAACTCTTTTGAGATTAAATGAGCTCACATTTAACAAGCTCATGTAATAAGCGGGCCAACCTTAATATATTCACAAAGTGATTGTTGTAATTAAATATTAAAGAGTTTCCAGCATGTTGGCAACACAGAGCATAATCCTTTACCAAAGGATGGACCTTCAGAAGCTGCTCAGTAGACATTATTTTTTGAAAAAGGAGATGTGCCTATCCCAACCTCCCTTTGTGTTTATGTCAGATTAACCTCCTGGCTATATATATTGGAGACTTGAAAGGCTAATTAGTATATCAGGATGAGTCAGTGTATTGAACAGACTTTGTATCTGATAGACTGGGCAAAATGAAAATTTACAAAAGCAAAGATAATGGGAACGAGAGAGCCGACCTGTCTATTGAGCTGAGCCGAGGCTGAGATCGTCACGGGGGATGTTTGAATCAATGTTTGCAAAATTTGCAGAGGTTGAGAAGGCAACAATACATTTGGAAAATATAATATGTCTGTCTCACCTTCACGGTAATCAAAAGGGAGGCCTTTGTTCCAGATTGAAGGGAGGGTCTCGGAGCATCACTCAAAGAGACCCAACTTAGAAAGAATGACTTACTGGACTTCCTAATGGAAAGGAATCCTTATGGAAATACCAGGATGACTAATAGATGTTAAAAAGTTCATCTGATGATATTTATCCAGGGTGGGTTTTCATTTGGATCTCATCCAAATACAAAGCTTTCTGGGAGTCATCGCTTTAGACTAATGGCAACTGTGCCTTTGACAGCGGAGAGGAGAGTGGTCTGAAAGGGAGATAAACGAAAGATAGCATCAGAGAAAAGGAACAAGTTTGGTTCAATTCCATCGCTGGTGGAGTTCAGAATGCTCTTTGATTGTAGGTTAACTATAAATCTCAGCAAAGACAATGAGAAAGTGTTGGTTTCTAATATATGTAATTCCTTTATGCTTGTGAGTAAACAGTATTTCTTGTTGTTTCTTTGTCAGTATTGATGTGGAGATTGTCTGGTTTGCCTACTCTGGAACATGCAACATATGGTTGTCCTTCTTTAGGGCTCCCTTTCAAATCAATGATACTATATTTCTCTGTGTGTGAATCATATATATCTATCTATATCTATGGCTGGATGGCTTTGATTACATTTTCTTGACCTGGTGAAGGGAGTTGGACTGGATGGCCTTAAGTATTTTCTGTTGGTCATGGGGGTTCTGTGTGGTACGTTTTCCCCAATTCTGTCATGGGTGGGGCTCAAAATGCTCTTTGATTGTAGGTGAACTATAAACCCCAGTAACTACAGCTCCCAAATGTCAAGGTCTATTTCTTTGTCAGGAGGGCTTTGACTACATTTTCTTGCCCTGGCGAAGGGAGTTGGACTGGTTGACCTTAAGTATTTTCTCTTGGTCATGGGAGTTCTCTGTGGGACATGTGCCCCAATTCTGTCATTCCTGGGGTTCAGAATGCTCTTTGATTGTAGATATACTATAAATCCCATTAACTACAACTCCCAAATGTCAAGGTCTATTTCCCCAAACTCCATCTGTGTCCATATTTGGGCATATGGAACATTCGTGCCAAGTTTGATCCAGATCCATCATTGTTTGAGTCCACAGTGCTCTCTGGATGTAGATGAACTACAACTCCCAAACTCAAAGTCAATGCCCATCAAAACCCTTCTAGTGTTTTCTGTTGGCAATGGAAGTGCTGTGTGCCACATTTGGTTCAATTCCATCATCGGTGGAGTTCAGAATGCTCTTTGATTGTAGGTGAACTATAAATCTCAGGAACTACAACTCCCAAATGACAAAATCAATATTTTTGAGTGATGGTCGCTCCTTGGATTAGTAGGTGTCTTGTGGCCAAATTTGGCGTCAATTCATCCAGTGGTTTTTGAGTGATGTTAATCCCACTAACGAACATTTCATTTTTATTTATATAGACTAGCTGTCACCTGCCTTGCGTTGCTGTGGCCCACTCTGGTGGTCATGGGGATTCTGTGTGGGAAGTATGGCCCAATTGTATCGTCGGTGGGGTTCAGAATGCTCTGTGATTGTAGGTGAACTACAAATCCCAGCAAGTACAACTCCCAAATGTCAAGATTCAATTTTCCCCAAACTCCATTTGGGCATATATAGTATATGTGTAGAGTTTGGTCCAGATCCATCATTGTTTGAGTCCACAGTGCTCTCTGGATGTAGGTGAACTACAACTCCAAAACTCAAGGTCAATGTCCACCAAACTCTTCCAGTATTTCTGTTTGTCATGGGAGTTCTGTGTGCCAAGATTGGTTCAATTCCCTCATTGGTGGAGTTCAGAATGCTCTTTGATTGTAACCTATAAATCTCAGGAACAACAACTCCCAAATGACAAAATCAATATTTTTGAGTGATGGTCGCTCCTTGGGTTAGTGTGTTGTGGCCAAATTTGGCAGCAATTCGTCCAGTGGTTTTTAAGTTATGTTAATCCCACAAACTAACATTACATTTTTATTTATATAGATATATAGATAGGATCTGGGCATCCACCGATATTGGTATCCTGGGAAACAAAACCCAGTGGATACCAAGGTCCACCATTCTTGCTTTTTGGCTTTTTCTCTGCCAACACACAGCCTTGATAAAGTATCCCTGAAGGAGTACAGCCTTAAACGAGAAAAGAATAAGTTTCCCACCTCAGTGTCCACCCAAGGCATTCCTCGGCGTCCTCCTCATTTCATGCCCTCGTCTCTCTCTTATGGCTGCCCTGCCTTGCTCAACAGTTCCCCTGGGCCCGGTCCATCAGGGATCAGGGCTGCATGTCAGTGGCGACAGAGAAATTATTGTGGTCAGTCAGGGCTGCCTGCAAATCTCTTTGGGAAAAGGCCGAAGGCAGCAAGTGAAACATGAAAGCAGAGACACAGGAAGCAGCAGCGATATTTATTAGCCGTGAGGCTACTCCTTGCCCACTGTTCCTTTGAGACATCACCAAATGTCCATCAATTACTTCTCAGGACTTTAGGTAACTTGGTGGCTCAACTCCGAAGTTCAGTGTGAAGTTGGAGGGATGTTTATGAACCCATGTGCTCCCTTCGTTCATCCGGAGAGGCCCTGCTCGCAATCCCACCTGTGTCACAGGCGCGTTTGATGGGGACGAGGGACAGGGCCTTCTCTGTGGTTGCCCCCTGACTCTGAAACACCCTCCCCAAAGACATTAGGCTAGCACCCACGTTGGCAGTCTTTAGGAAGAACTTGAAGACCTGGCTATTCCGATGTGCCTTCCCAGAATAGGATAACCCCCCAGCACCATGTCCCAGAAGCACTTTATTAGAGTTAAGACTCTCTGCACATTGCACTTGCCCAGAATTCCAATATACCACCGTCACATCCAGCACTTTTTAACCTGTACCCATCATTGGCCCGGCCCTGTTTTTAATGTGTAATAGTGTAATGTTTTTGTCATTGCTTATGTTTTAATTTTTGCTTTGTATTGTATTGTTATTGTTTGCTGTTGTTGTGTTGAGGCCTTGGCCTTTGTAAGCCGCATCGAGTCCTTCGGGAGATGCTAGCGGGGTACAAATAAAGTTTAATAATAATAATAATAATAATAATAATAATAATAATAATAATCTTCTGTTCAGTATTCCCTCGCTACTTGTACTGTATATTTTAAATTCATTTTTTTAAACCACAAAACAGCGAGTCCGCGAAAAGCAAACCGCAAAGTAGCGAGGGAACATTGTATATGAGCTTGCAAGGAGACATCTCAGATGAGAAAGAGGCCCCAGGTCTGATAGATTTGCTATTCATAGAAACGTAGAGCCTGAAGGGACTACAAAGGCCATCTAGCCAAGCCCACACTGTCAACAGAAGCAATTTCTCAAGATGACAATTTGATTTTAAAGTACTCTAAAGCAGGAAAGCCCACATGTGCTGGTATCTGGGACCCATAAAGTGTCTAGATCTAGGGAAGTCATGCTACCCCTCTATTCTGCTTTGGTTAGACCACACCAGGAATATTGTGTCCAATTCTGGGCACCACAATTCAAGAGAGATATTGACAAGCTGGAATGTGTCCAGAGGAGGGCGACTAAAATGATCAAGGGTCTGGAGAACAAGCCCTATGAGGAGCGGCTTAAGGAGCTGGGCATGTTTAGCCTGAAGAAGAGAAGGCTGAGAGGAGATATGATAGCCATGTATAAATATGTGAGAGGAAGCCACAGGGAGGAGGGAGCAAGCTTGTTTTCTGCTTCCCTGGAGACTAGGACACAAAACAATGGCTTCAAACTACAAGAGAGGAGATTCCATCTGAACATGAGGAAGAACTTCCTGACTGTGAGAGCCGTTCAGCAGTGGAACTCACATCAGAGGTTGTGAGATTGTGAGGTCACTTGTGGATTTCATAGCCATTGAAATCCACAAGTATGTGGACAATTTCAACAGAAAGGAGAAAACCATGAAAATGAACAAAATCTGGCTACCAATATTTAAAAAACCTAACATATTAACAGTAAATAAAGAACAACACCAAAAAAGGGGAATTCCAGACAAGAAAGAATCAGAACCAGCTAATCACCTCCCAACAAAAGATTCCCCCAGGCAGTAAGAAGCCAGACCTCGAAACTGCTAGGCCATTCAGTGCTAATCAAGGTGGTCAATTGAAACATTCACACCTACCTCCAACAGACAAGAGTTCTTTCTCCCACCCTGGACATCATTCCCAGAGGCAGCCCTAGGTAATTTTCAATGGTAAGCAAACAGTATTTTGCGCCCCCTCCCCCCCTCCCCAACTGATATATATTTTCTGTTCGTCGTGGGAGTTCTGTGTGCCATATTTGGTTCAATTCCATCATTGGTGGAGTTCAGAATGCTCTTTGATTGTAGGTGAACTATACATCCCAGTAACTACAACTCGCATATGTCAAGGTCTATTTTCCCCCCAAGAGCGCCTCAAGAGCGCCCCTGGGCAAAATGAACTATACTGCAAATGCTTACTTTGCGTAATGGGTTGAGCCGCCCCTGATCATTTCACAGATATATAAACTCAACTTGCCTAGTTTCCAACAGACCTCACAACCTCTGAGGATGCTGGTCATAGATGCAGGCGAAATGTCAGAAGAGAATGCTTCTGGAACATGGCCATACAGCCCAGAAAACTCACAGCAACCCAGTAAAAACATCATCTTGTTTTTCAAAAAGACCCCTTGAAAGTACAAAGAAAAAGGCTTTGGATACTCCTCCTGAATCTGTTGTTTTTCCCTTATGAGAAGGAATACTGGACGACGTCAGCAATGAAATGTGAAGGCTCTTTGTGCTGAGGGAGAAAGGGCAAGAGGGGATGATGACACCGGAGGGGAGATGAGACAGCAGTGAGTAAAAAGATGAAAGGGTTGCGCGCCAGAGAAAAATGAAAGGCAGGTCCAGTCTAGCTGGAAGGTCTCATTGGACGTTTGCACACCAACAGCCAAAAGACTTTCCTAGTTACTCGCCTGGACTACACTCCAAAAGAACAGACTGAATTAGGCCTGGGTAACAACGGAAAAAATTGTTTCTAAAATCGATTTGTATTTGGGGGGTTTTTTGTTTCGATATTTAAAATAATTACAAAATTTTCCTTTTAAAAAGTTCGATATTTACGAAATTTCGTAAATGGTAAAAAATTAACGAATCGATTTCCGAAACAATAACGAATCGATTCGTTAATGGCGGACGCGACCGCGAAATACGCTAAAAAACCTCCAAAACCTTCTGAAGCTTCCCTCTCCCTCTGTTGTTGACTGTTGGTGTGATATTATAATTTTTTTTCACTAATTAAACCATAAAACTGGCCCAGACATGCGGAAACAATAACGAAACGAATACAATATCGAAATACGAAGCATTTACAAAACGTTTTTGAAAATTCGTTTTTTTTTAATAATTGCTCCAGAATGGTTCGTTATCGTTTTGTAATTGAAAAAATTAACGATATTAATGAATTACGAATTAACGAAACGAAACCGCCCAGCCCTAGACTGAATTGTTGTTTCCATACGTGGCAACATATTCTCTATTACTGCAACAATGTCATTTCATAGAATCATAGAATCAAAGAGTTGGAAGAGACCTCATGGGCCATCCAGTCCAACCCTTGCCAAGAAGCAGGAATATTGCATTCAAATCACCCCTGACAGATGGCCATCCAGCCTCTGTTTAAAAGCTTCCAAAGAAGGAGCCTCCACCACACTCCGGGGCAGAGAGTTCCACTGCTGAAAAGCTCTCACAGTCAGGAAGTTCTTCCTCGTGTTCAGATGGAATCTCCTCTCTTGTAGTTTGAAGCCATTGTTCCGCGTCCTAGTCTCCAAGGAAGCAGAAAACAAGCTTGCTCCCTCCTCCCTGTAGCTTCCTCTCACATATTTATACATGGCTATCATATCTCCTCTCAGCCTTCTCTTCTTCAGGCTAAACATGCCCAGCTCGTTAAGCCGCTCCTCATAGGGCTTGTTCTCCAGACCCTTGATCATTTTAGTCGCCCTCCTCTGGACACATTCCAGCTTGTCAATATCTCTCTTGAATTGTGGTGCCCAGAATTGGACACAATATTCCAGGTGTGGTCTAACCAAAGCAGAATAGAGGGGTAGCATTACTTCCCTAGATCTAGACCAGGGGTCGGGAACCTTTGGCCCTCCAGCTGTGGTGGACTTCAACTCCCACAATTCCTTGAGGCTCGGCATTCGCCCCAAAGGCTTACCTTGGCCCAACGAGGTTTGTTTGGCTCTTTTTCATGGAGGACGGGCAGCAAAGGGGGAGAGACGAGCGTAACGTAGCTGTGCAGATGGCGAGGAAGGATGCGGAGCCCACAGACTGGCCTCGGAGGGAGAGAGCGGGCGGAAACCCCTGCGGGCAACGCGCTTCCTCGCCGCTTCGGCCCTTAGCACCCGCCCCGCATGGACCCCCTCCCTAGCAACGACGCCGGCTGAGTGACGTCGTGCAGAGCTTGTCGGGGAAAAGGGAAGGCGAAGGCTGGAGGGAAAGGGCTCTGCGCTGTTTAAGCGGCGAGGAGGCGCGTTGCCCGCAGGGGTTTCCGCCCGCTCTCTCCCTCCGAGGCCAGTCTGTAGGCTCCGCATCCTTCCTCGCCATCTGCACAGCTACGTTACGCTCGTCTCTCCCCCTTTGCTGCCCGTCCTCCATGAAAAAGAGCCAAACAAACCTCGTTGGGCCAAGGTAAGCCTTTGGGGCGAATGCCGAGCCTCAAGGAATTGTGGGAGTTGAAGTCCACCACAGCTGGAGGGCCAAAGGTTCCCGACCCCTGATCTAGACTCTATGCTCCTATTGATGCAGGCCAAAATCCCATTGCTTTTTTTGCCACCACATCACATTGTTGGCTCATGTTTAACTTGTTGTCCACGAAACTCCAAGATCTTTTCCACACATACTGCTCTTGAGCCAGGCATCCCCCATTTTGTATCTTTGCCTTTCGTTTTTCCTGCCAAAGTGGAGTATCTTGCATTTGTCCCTATTGAACTTCATTTTGTTAGTTTTGGCCAATCATCTCTCTAATCTGTCAAGATCATTTTTAATCCTGCTCCTGTCCTCTGGAGTATTGGCTCTCCCTCCCAATTTGGTGTCATCTGCAAACTTGATGATCATGCCTTCTAACCCTTCATCTAAGTCATTAATAAAGATGTTGAACAGGACCGGGCCCAGGACAGAACCCTGCAGGCACTCCACTTGTCACTTCTTTCCAAGATGAAGAGGAAGCATTGGTGAGCACCCTCTGGGGAGAATGCTTCTGGTACATGGCCATACAGTCCAGAAAACTCACAGTAGCTCAGGGATTCCAGCCAGGAAAGCATTCGACAACACAATGATGTTTTTGTTTTGCTACTGACTGGCATTTCATAGGTTGGAAGTTTCAAGCAGTTTCAAGGCAGAATTCTCACCTAGGGATTCTTCCCTTAGCCTTGAAATCTGGAGAAGAGGACCCAGTCAACTATAGACATCTATAAGGGACATCTTAGGTTCTACAGGAACGCCATTCTAGAAATAGGAAGACGGATAGGAGCTCAAAAAGGGTCAAACAAGACCAATCCAGGTAGATGAGTCCTTGCCAGTCTCTGCTACTTTCTGTCTACGAACTATACACATCGGCGGCTCAAGGGACTGCAGAATTCCCATAAGCCTCAGAAAATGAGGTTGGAAAAGATGAGTCCCAGCTAAATTAGGATCTCTTTCAGGCCCGGGCAGGATGGAGAATATTGTTCGGTTTGCAATTTTTAAACAAACTGACCTAATTTGGAATTCCCAAATGAAGGCGTGGATCAGAACACGGTTATCCTGCAGCATGGAGAGCCCTCTGCATTTGCAAGGCAGCTCCTGTCCTCAAGAAATAGCATGAGAGATGCATACGGAAATGGAGAAATATCCACATTAAAATGCAAATTGTAATGTCGTTGAGGAAACAATCCCCGTATCACAAGAACTGATATGCATGGTTTCACTCATCCACAAATGAATTTATTTACTCCAGTACAACCTATACCAGTGTTTCTCAACCTGGGGGTCTGGGCCCCGGGGGGATCACGAAGGGGGTTTCAGAAGGGTCACCAACACATATTTCTGATGGTCTTAGGAACCCCTTTGGCAGAGAAAGCTGAAGATCTCGCCACCTGTCCGTCTCTTCCTTTTTGGTGTTGATGAATGACAACTCTTGAAATTCAAAAATAGACATCCCCACCCTCCAACCCCACCAGTATTCAGTGTTGGTCATGTAGGTGGTGTGCCAAATTTGGTACAGATCCATTGTAGGCTGGGTTCAGAGTTCTATTTGATTGTAGGTGAACTATAAATCCCATCAACTACAACTCCCAAAAGTTAAGCTCTATTTCCCCCAAACTCTACCAGTGTCCACAATTGGGCATGTTGAGTAATTGTGCCAAGTTTGGCCCAGATCAATCATTGTTTGACTCCACAGTGCTCTCTGAGTGTAGGTGAACTACAACTCCAAAACTCAAGGACAATGCTCACCAAACACTTCCAGTATTTTCTGTTGGTCATAGGAGATCTGTGTGCCAAGTATGGTGCAATTCCATCATTGGAGTTCAGAATGCTCTTTGATTGTAGGTGAACTATAAATCCCAGCAACTATAACTCTCAAATGTCAAGGTCTATTTTCCCCAAACTCCACCAGTGTTCACATTTGGGCATATTGAGTATTCGTGCCAAGTTTGGTCCAGATTCATCATTGTTTGAGTCCACAGTGCCCTTTGGATAAAGGTGAACTACAACTCCAAAACTCAAGGTCACTGCCCACCAAGCATTTACAGTATTTTTAGTTGGTCATGGGAGTTCTGTGTGCCAAGTTTGATTTGATTCCATCGTTTGTGGAGTTCAGAATGCTCTTTGATTGTAGGTGAACTATAAATCCCAGGAACTACAACTCCCAAATGACAAAATCAACCACCACCACCCCCCCCCCCAACCCTACCAGCATTAAAATTTGGGCTTATCGGGTATTTTTCATTTGGTCCAGTGAGTGAAACTACATCCTGCATATCAGATGTTTACATGATGATTCATAACAGAAGCAAAATTGCAGTTGTGAAGTAGCAACGAAAATAATATTATGACTGGGGGTCACCACACTGTATTAAGGGATCATGGCATTACAAAGGTTGAGAACCACTGATCTACACAGTGAAATTAACACAGTTTGATCCCACTTTGAACTGCCATAGTTTAATGCTATAGAGTTATAATTTTACAAGGTCTTGAAGCTTCTCCTACAAAGAGTACTGGTGCACCACCAAGTTGCAACTGCCAGGATTCCATAGCATTGAATCCACAGCATCTAAAGTGGTGTCAAACTGCTTTAATTTTTCAGTGTGGATGCACCCTGCGTCTGAGACTTGTAAGGCCATATGAGTCACCACCAGCATTTTGTATTGCGCCCAGCATCCAGTGATGATCATGACTCTTTTCTTCTGCGCTGTATAGTATGGCATTGTGTTGCCAGTGGCTTTTAGTTGACAGCGGAATTTACTGTCTTCTATTGTGCTTGGATGTGCACAGCGCCTGGAGAAACTCGGGCTGTGAAGCATTTAAGGAATTCAATAAATAAATAAAACACATATTTGCTTTGGAGTAAACGGAGTTAAGAGGACTCTTCCTGGACGTTTTCTAAGTATCTTGCGGTAGGCCTATTTGCATGCAAAGTGAACAGCAGAGAGCCCTTGCAATGAATACAATAAGGGGCCATTGCCATTGGAAGAGACACAGAACAGACTGCCTACAGTGTTAGTCTGAAGTCCCATTCCCTCTCTCCTCCAGGATTTTCCCCCAGACAGGAAGCAGCCAGGCTTTGAAGCTCCAAGGCCATTCAGTGCTAATCAAGGTGGCTAATTGCGGCATTCACACTTGCCTCCAGCAGACAAGAGCTTTTTCTCCCACCCTGGAAATTCCAAAAATATAAAAACCCTATTTTACTAGAAGCCAACAGACCTCAGAACCTCTGAGGATTCCTGCCACGGATGTGGGTGAAATGTCAGGAGATAATGCATCTGGACCATGACTATACAGCCCGGAAAACTCACAGCAAATCTATGATAACCATATCTGAGAAACTAGACCTGGTGTGGTCTATCCAATGCAATTGTCTGGAGCAATTGTCTGAAGTGGCTGCAAAAAATGCCAATGGGATTTTGGCCTGCAACAAAAGGAGTCTGGTGCCTAGATCCAGGGAAGTCATGCTCCCCATGCTCTATTCTGCCTTGGTCAGAACACACCTGGAGTCACTCTGTGTCCAATTCTGGGCACCACTATAGAAGGAAGATGTTGACTCTAAGCTGTAATGTGTCCAGAGGAGGGTGACTCAAATGATCAAGGGTATGGAGAACAAGCCCTATGAGGAGTGGCTTAAAGAGCTGGGCATGTTTAGCCTGAAGAAGAGAAGTCTGAGAGGAGACATGGTGAGGGTCATGGATAAATATGTGAAAGGAAGTCATAGGGAGGAGGGATCAGGCTTGTTTTCTCCTGCCCTGGAAACTAGGACTCTATGGAACAATGGCTTCAAAGTACAGGAAAGGTGATTCCACCTGAACATTAGGAAAGACTTCCTGACTGGGAGAGCTGTTCAGCAATGGAACTCTCTGCCCTGGAGTGTGGTGAAGGCTCCTTCTTTGGAGACTTTTAAACAGAAGCTGGGTGGCCATCTGTCAGGGGTGCTTTGAATGCAATTTTCCTGCACTTTGCAGAATGGGGTTGGACTAGATGGCCAATGAGGTCTCTTCCAACTTTACGATTCTATGATTCTAAGGTCATTCAGTGGTAATCCATGGTGACTAATTGTAGCATTCGCACTTGCCTCCAGCAAACAAGAGCTCTTTCTTCCACCCTGGAAATCCCAACAATATTTAAACCCCACTTGCCTAGTTTCCAACAGAGCTCACAACCTCAGAGGATGCCTGCCATAGGTGTGGGTGAAATGTCAGGAGAGAATGCTTCTGGAACATGGCCAGACAGCCCGAAAAGCTCACAGCAACCCTATGACAACCATAACCCGCCCTTCTCCCCCGAATAATAATAATAATAATAATAATAATAATAATAATAATAATAATACCTGGATACATTGTAAGTATATAATGATGATTCATACCCATTATAATTATAATAATAATAACAACAACAACAACAACAACAATAAAAATAATAATAAATACCTGGATTCTTTGTAGGCATATAATAATGATTCATACCTTCAATAATAATAATAATAATAATAATAATAATAATAATAGTACTACTAGTAGTACTAGTACTAGTAGTAGTAATACCTGGATTCTTTGTAGGTATACAATAATTTTACATACCTATTATATAATGATGATGATTATGATGATTATTATTTATTTGTTTATTTATTTATTTCCTGTATTTACATCCCACCCTTCTCTCCCCGAATAATAATAATAATAATAATAATAATAATAATAATTAAAAAAAACCTGGAATGTATACTATCATGACATTATTATTATTTAAAATGTGATATTATGTCATAATATTAAACAATAATAATGTCTGGAAAGTATATATTCCAAGTATACATTATATAACAATCATCATCACCATCATCCCCTGCTTTCCTCTCATAAATCAGACTCAAATCAATCAGGGACTGACATTGACAGGATGTAGACTGATTCTTAGAGATCTAATTCTAGCCAACATTTAAATGCATGCCTTGAATGTATACTTTCATGACTATATCTACAGGATTATTTAATGTATTTACGTCTTTGATTAATGCATTCCTTTCTGGTCTCCAGCTACTTCTGGCTGCCTCTCTTTGCAATCGCAATGAGTGGATCACCCAATGAATTTACTGAGGAATGACTGGCATTTTGTCCTATTTCCAAAATTATTTATCAGCTAATTGTCAGGATGGTGGTGCCTCTCACACAGCTCTGCATGCAAGGGATTTGTCATTTCAAAAAATAAGGAAACCCAACCAATGTGATGCTCAGTATTGCCATGACATGTGTCTGTGAGTCAGGGCCCTGCATAGAATCATAGAATCAAAGAGTTGGAAGAGACCTCATGGGCCATCCAGTCCAACCCCATTCTGCCAAGAAGCAGGAATATTGTATTCAAAGTACCCCTGACAGATGGCCATCCAGCCTCTGTTTAAAAGCTTCCAAAGAAGGAGCCTCTACCACACTTTGGGGCAGAGAGTTCCTGCTGAACGGCTCTCACAGTCAGGAAGTTCTTCCTCATGTTCAGATGGAATCTCCTTTCTTGTAGTTTGAAGCCATTGTGGCGTCCTAGTCTCCAGGGCAGCAGAAAACAAGCTTGCTCCCTCCTCCCTATGACTTCCTCTCACATATTTATACATGGCTATCATGTGTCCTCTCAGCCTTCTCTTCTTCAGGCTAAACATGCCCAGCTCTTTAAACCACTCCTCATAGGGCTTGTTCTCCAGACCCTTGATCATTTTAGTCACCCTCCTCTGGACACATTCCAGCTTGTCAATATCTCTCTTGAATTGTGGTGCCCAGAATTGGACACAATATTCCAGGTGTGGTCTAACCAAAGCAGAATAGCATGGGGAGCATGACTTCCCTAGATCTAGACACTATGCTCCTATTGATGCAGGCCAAAATCCCATTGGCTTTTTTTGCCACCACATCACATTGTTGGCTCATGTTTAACTTGTTGTCCATGAGGACTCCAAGATCTTTTTCACACGTCCTGCTCTCGAGCCAGGCATTGTCCCCCATTCTGTATCTTTGCATTTCATTTTTTCTGCCTAAGTGGAGTATCTTGCATTTGTCCCTGTTGAACTTCATTTTGTTAGTTTTGGCCCATCTCTCTAATCTGTCAAGATCGTTTTGAATCCTGCTCCTGTCCTCTGGAGTATTGGCTATCCCTCCCAATTTGGTGTCTTCTGCAAACTTGATGATCATGCCTTCTATCCCTTCATCTAAGTCATTAATAAAGATGTTGAACAGGACCGGGCCCAGGACGGAACCTTGCTGATGGCACTCTGTTCATCACTTCTTTCCAGGATGAAGAGGAAGCATTGGTGAGCACCCTCTGGGTTCATCCATTTAACCAATTACAGACCCACCTCACTGTAGTTTTGCCTAGCCCACATTGGACCAGTTTGTTTGCCAGAAGGTCATGGGGGACCTTGTCGAAAGCCTTACTGAAATCCAGGTACACATTGTAATGGGAATGTGAAGGGAAGGTAGCGAGGCAGACAAAACAGTCAGGGAACAGTGAAAGCCTGGTTCAGAGAAGGGAAATGGAGTAGAACAGGTAAAGAGATTCAATCAAATGAGAAGCCATGTGGAAAAGGTCACGAGAGTCCGTTTAGCCTCTCTGCTTCTCTAATCTGCTTGGGTTTCACGTCTGAGAATTAACGCCAGGGAAGCATTGGGGTGCCGTAGGTGAATATAGGGACCGAAACCTCCCTTAAGGAGCTTTCCAAGTTGGAAAAACACGATTTGGCCTCAATTCTCCCAGTGTATCCTATTGGGGGAAGCAATCATTTTATTGGCAACATAGCATTGCAGCAATACCCTTGCTCTGGATGAGGAAGGTCACCAGGTCAATCCCTGGCAGGTTCAGTGAAAATAATTGGATGATAACAACGAGTGGTTTGTTTTGCTTCAAACTGCATTCAAACTGGTTTTCCCCTGACATTAAGTCCAGTTGTGTTTGACTCTAGGGGGTGGTGCTCATTTCCATTTCAAAGCCGAAGAGCCGGTATTGTCCATAGACACCTCCAAGGTGACTGCATGGAGTGACGTTACCTTCCCGCCGGAACGGAACCTAATAATAAACTTTTCCATGTTTTTATAATATAGTAATAGAATATTATAATAATCTAACATATATTTATAATAAACTCTTTCAATGTTTAATAATAATAATAATAATAATGTAATATAATAATAAGATTGCAATATAATAATGTAATAAAATATATTTATAATATTTTTCATATTTATATATATATGTATATAGAGAGAGAGAGAGAGGTAAAAGTAAAGGTTTTCCCCTGACATTAAGTCCAGTTTTGTTTGACTCTGGGGTGTGGTGCTCATCTCCATTTCAAAGCCAAAGAGCCAGCATTGTCCATAGACACCTCTAAGGTCATGTGGCCGGCATGACTACATGAAGAGTCATTACTTTCTCGCTGGAGCGGCACCTATCGATCTACTCGCATTTGCATGTTTTCGTTTATCATTAATATTTTATTAAGGGATAAAATAGGGGAACATTGGCAGGTTGGTTTTTTTAACTTATTTATCTAAATCTAAAATATAATAAAGTCCATAGCAAATGTAGAATAGAGATTGAAGAACACATTTGCATGTTTTCAAATTGCTAGGTTGGCAGAAGCTGGGGCTAACAACAGAAGCTCACCCCATCCCACTGATTAGGACCGCCAACCTTCTGGTCAGCAAATTCTTCAGTTTAGGGTGCCTTTGTGCTTCTCCTTTCATTTCCAGCTCTGGAGACAGTGCTCATCACTGGCTCTGGAGGAGGTTCTCATTTCCATTTCCAAACTGAGGAGCTGGCGTTGTCTGTAGACACCTCCTAGTCATGTGGCCAGTATGACTGCACGGAACGCTGTTACCTTCCTGCCAAAGTGGTACATACTGATCTACTCACATTTGCATGTTTTCAAACTGCTAGGTTGGCAGTAGCTGGGGCTAACAACAGAAGCTCACCCCATCCTGCAGATTAGGACCGCCAACCTTCTGGTCAGAAAATTCTTCAGTTTAGCGGTTTAACCTGCTGCGCCACTGCGTCCCCCTACAATACATATATGTTGGGCTTATTTTTAAAAAAGGATTTTGCAATTATGATTAATATAGTAAAGTAAAGGTAAAGGTTTTCCCCTCTGACATTAAGTCTAGTTGTGTCTGGAGTGTGGTGCTCATTTCCATTTCTAAGCCAAAGAGTGTCCATAGACACTTCCAAGGTCATGTGGCCGGCATGACTGCATGGAGTGCCGTTACCTTCCCACCGGAGCGGTACCTATTGATCTACTCACATTTGCATGTTTTCAAACTGTTAGGTTGGCAGAAACTGGGGCTAACAGTGGAAGCTCACGCCGCTCCCTGGATTTGAACCTGCAACCTTTCAGTCAACAAGCTCATAGGAACCGGGGGTTCCTATGATTAATATAATTATATAATATATTTTTTCATAGTTATAATTTTTATATAATTTATATAATTTTAATATTATTATATAAAAATAATTGTACAACATTATATGATTAATATAATTATATAAAAATAGTAATTTTCTGCGGAAAGCCTGCACATAAATGTTGTAGAGTGTCATTCGGCGTCCCCCCCTCTGATGTTCTCAACTAGTATTGTTGGAACCCTCCGCACCCCTCTGATGATGCCACCGATCTCTGGATTTCTTGCTGTGCTTTTTCCCTTGGCACAAACAGGGCGCCTTTGTGCTGATGCATCTCTTCCTGAGTCCCATTGCCCTGGAGGCGCAAGCGACTGTCAAGCGGCACGGAGTGCCAGGCTCCGTTCCAAATGGCACACGCCATTCCCTGAAATCCACCATGGCCCCGACACAGTCCCTTGCCAAGTGGCTCCGTCCGATCCCGGGGGTTCGCTTAGATGAAAAGTAAATCTTCATTAAAAGGAAATCATCCACGCCATGGCCCGACGGCTCCCCGAAAAAGATGCTGAGCGAAGGCCAGGAGCAACGCCAGAGAGGGATTAGCGCCGTTATCATTTTCATACCCATCTTTCATCGGCAGAGCCCTCCGCCCACGCTGGCATCTCCACCTTGGCACATCTTTGGGTCTCCTATTGACAGCCGTCAGGGAAAGAGAGCCGCCTGGCTTGCTGCCGTCAGCTGTCAGGACTCCTCAGCTGTATCCCCAAATCCTCGATGCCGAGAAGCATAGATTGAATTTTCCAGACTGACAAGGCCTTTCGCTTGAAAAATAGTGGGGGGGGGGGCTTCTCCTCTTGCTGTTGCCATGGCGATTCGGAGTGACCATGGCACGGAGCCTCCAGCAAACATCAAATCTTTTTGAACTGTATGATTTATATTCCCCAGTAGTCCTCAAACGTGTTAAATACAGTGTCTTAATTGACTCGTTGTTCAGAAGTCGGGTCAAGTTAATTAAAAATACACAGCGCTTCCGAACTGGCATCGTTGTGGTTTCCCCTTCAACCCAACCACCCATTTCCCCGCTTTTTTCCAAGACAAGGCTGGGTTTCTCTTTGCAAGTCATGAATCGTTCCATTTCGTCTTGAAATCTCCTCCCCACAGGCTGCGATGCAACGGCTTTTGCTCGGAAATGTGCGCCTGGACCAGAGATTTTATGCTTAGCTAAGGAAACAGCTTGTACATCACTTAATATGTCAGAGAGGGGGCTGTACTAAACTAAGACTAAACCAAGCAAAATTCTTGGCTCTCCATTTAGGGCAAATTCCATAGCTGTGTTCTCTCTCAAAATCTCAAGGTACTCCAATTCAAATGTACGATCAGCTTCCAGAACATGTTGGCCATAGAGCAGTGTTTCTCAACATGGGGGTCGGGACCCTTGGGGAGGGTCACGAGGGGGTTTCAGAGGGGTCGCCAAAGACCATCAGAAAACATATATTTCTTTTTTTATTATTATTAAATTTTTATTGATTTTGCAATATAAAAAGTACATTTAACATACAAAAGGGAAGGGGCATGTGGACAACATCAAACATAACACAGATAGACATTCAAACAAATAGAAACATCCCAACATTGTCCCTGACATCCCCCCTCCCCTTCTATCCTAAGATCTAAAACCAACTTGCTCTCATCTCATCCACTTTCTAATACAATTCTTCTTTCAGTAATTCTATTACCTATCTTCTCTCCTCATTGTCTGAGTTAATGTTAATCCCAATTCAGTAAATTTCATTTTCTATATAGTTTTTGAGCAAGCTCCAGTCCGTCATAACAGTTCCTTTTCCGTTGTGTTGTCTAATCCAGAAGGTCAACTCATCCATTTCCTGAATGTCCAGCAGTTTTTCCAGCCATTCTGATCTTAATGGTATCGAGTCCTGTTTCCATTTTCTAGCAAAGGTCATCCTAGCCGCTGTTACGAAAAAAGTAAACAACTTTTCCATATTTTTATCAGAAAATAGCTTTGAATCATACATTCCTAACAGGTATATTTCTGGGTCCCTGGGTATATTCAACTTTAAGATTTTCCTACACTCCTTGTGGATCATCTTCCAATAGTCCTTAGCTTTGGGGCATAACCACCATAAATGATAAAAGGAACCCTCCTTCAATTTGCACTTCCAGCATCTATTATCTGCCTTCCTGTACATTTTTGCAATTTTTTGCAGTGTTAAGTACCAGCGGTGTATCATTTTAAGCCAGTTCTCTTTTAAGCCTGTGGCATAGGTATACCTGAGTCTTTCCCCCCATATTGTTTCCCATTCCTTTAATTGAATGCTTCTACCTATGTTTTTCGCCCATATGACCATTGAATTTTTAACCAGCTCCGTTTCTGTGGCCCAACCCAGTAAGTTCTTATATAATATCGTTATTGATTTCCTTTCACTCTTTTGATCATATATTTCTAACACAAGAGGGATTGTGCTTTCACACGCTGGGCCTATAGCTGTTGGCTTTTGAACAGGACGTGCTCTTTGTGCCCAGCGGGAAGCCGGGGTGCTCGGCTGAGAGGCCCTAAGGGTTTTCCTATACAGAGTCTTTAGAAGCTTGAAAGGTTTAACAAAGTCCTTTATTGTTGCTTAAGTCTTCAACAAACAATCAAATACTTCTTAGATCTTCAACAAATTAAACAAATGCTTCAAGGCTTTGAATCAACTAGTGGCTTTCTTAATCTTGTCCACAAGGGACAGGCAACTGGCTTCGTGAACTGTTTCTTTTCTTTAAGAGGAAAACCTTTTTTAACCCCTCCTTGGGCAATCTACTTTCTAAACTTAGCTGGTGTGGGTTCTACTCCTGGCTCCAAACTGCTTCTTGTGTCCCGAGTAGACATACCAGTCAAGGCTTTGTAGATTCTCCAGCTGGAGTCCTTTGGAATTGTTTTCCCCCAGAATTTCCCCCGGATGCTGTGAGAAACGAAGCTTCTCTACAGGTGGAGCTAATCCATGTCCTGTAGCTAAGCTTTCCAAAGCAAGACTGACCTAAAATCGCTCCCTCTCCTCCCAGAGCCCTGGGGAAAGGGGCGGAACCAAAGCTTAACAATGATTGATGGGTCATTGGCCTTATAATTGCAAACCAAGGGAATCCACCTTATTGCAAAATGCATGGAACCTTGGTATACATGCAAACACTCAATAGAAAGAAAAGGAAGTTGGAGCTTTTGGTACAGCCATACCAGCACAGGGATTGTACTATCATATGAGGTGGACATGTGAAAAAGCATCAGAATATTGGAGAATGGTTCATAACAAATGTAGAAAGGTATTGAATTTTAATGTATTGTCGAAGGCTTTCATGGCTGGAATCACTAGGTTCTTGTGGGTTTTTTCGGGCTATAGAGCCATGTTCTACAGGCATTTCTCCTGACGTTTCGCCTGCATCTATGGCAAGCATCCTCAGAGGTTGAGAAGGTCTGACCTTCTCAACCTCTGAGGATGCTTGCCATAGATGCAGGCGAAACGTCAGGAGAAATGCCTCTAGAACATGGCTCTATAGCCCGAAAAAACCCACAAGAACCTAGTTATTCATTTTCCAATGAGACCCGAATATTCTCTTTTAGGAATATATGATTTGGATTTGCTTAAAGATTTAAATGTTGATAAATTGTTCGCTTTTTTTGTGACTGCATCAAGAATGACTTTTGCTAAGTTCTGGAAAATTGAATTGATTCCCTCTAAGACCCAATGGTTGGATAAAATAATGGAAATTAAGGACACGGACGAATTGACATTTTTATTAAAATCAAGCAATGGAAAGGAAATAAAAATGTTAGACTGGACAATTTTTGAAGACTACATTAAAAAAGATGGTAAATAAGATCTTTGATAAAGTCTGAGGAAATACTATACTATATTTTTTTCAGGATTATAGAAGATTTTTTTATTATTATTATTGGGGTGAAAGGAGGAAGAATGGAAGTCAACCCCCTTTTTTCTTTTCTTTGGTTGTTTTTGCTTTGCTTTCTTTTTTCTTGGTCCTGTAATTCTTTTTAGTATGTGTATTATGTTGTACTGTGGCTTTATGTTACTTTTAGTAAAATGAATACAAATTATTTAAAAGAAAACATATATTTCTGATGGTCTTAGGAATCCCTTTGGCAGAGAAGTCTGAAATTTTCTCCACGTGTCCTTTTCCTCCTTTTTGGAAACAGATGCCAAATCCTCCACCCAAAAGCCCTCCTCCGTTGTGATTGGCCAGCCTCTCGACCAAGGGGAGGACTCTTTCTGAGACTCCAAGTGTGGAGGGGAGAGCAGGCATGTTTGGCGCATGACAGTATGGCGCACATGTGCAGATGAGGGAGAGCGTGTGAGATTGGAGGGAGACTCGCACCAGCAAGTCACTTCAAGGCATCAGAGTTCTGTGTGGGAAGTTTGGTCCAATTCTATCATTGGTGGGGTTCAGAATGCTCTTTGATTATAAGTGAACTAAAAATCCCAGCAACTACAACTCCAAAATGTCAAGGTCTGTTTCCCCCAAACTCCACCAGTGTTCATATTTGGGCATGTTGAGTATTCATGCCAAGTTTGTTCCAGTTCCATTATTGCTTGAGTCCACAGTGCTTTCTGGATGTAGGTGAACTACAACTCCAAAACTCAAGGTCAGTGCCCACCAAATCCTTCCAATATTTTCTGTTGGTCATGGCAGTTCTGTGTGCCAAGTTTGGTTCAATTCCACCATTAGTGGAATTCAAAATGCTTTTTGATTGTGGGCTAACTATAAATCCCAGCAACTACAACTCCCAAATGACAAAATCAATCCCCTCCCAACCCCACCAGTATCCAAATTTGGGCCTATCGGGTATTTGTGATAAATTTGGTCCAATGCATGTAAATACATCCTGCATATCAGATATTTACATTACAATTCATAACCGTAGCAAAATTACAGTTATGAAGTAGCAATGAAAATAGTTTTGTGTTTGGGGGTCACCACAACATGAGGAACTGTATTCAGGGATCGCAGCATTAGGAAAGTTGAGAAACACTCCCATAGAGCCATGCTGGATGATACAGATATTCCCAAAGAGGTAAAAAATAACAGTGATATATTCATTTGTGGTTTGTCACTCTATAGAGGTTTTGTGACACAAATCCCAGTAATTGTGGAGGACTTGCTGTTCTGTCCAGTGGCTTCCATAGCTTACTTACTTACTTACTTACTTACTTACTTACTTACCTAGGCAATCCCTCATTGTCTGAGTAAGATTGTCCTCAAAGTTCGGTGTCCTGGGGGTGAGTACGTAAGTGACTGTGGAGCCCTATTATTGACCTGCATGTTCTCCTGCAGTGAGGGCATCGTTTTCCAGACAGAAGGTGGTCCCAGTCAGGATTGGTTTGACGTGCCTTACTCTTCGCACATTTCTTTCTTATGTCCTCTATTCGTGCCTCTTCATATTCTACAGCACTGCTGGCCACAGCTGACCTCCAGCTGGAGCGCTCAAAGGCCAGGGCTTCCAGTTCTCGGTGTCTATGCCAGAGTTTTAAAGGTTGGCTTTGAGCCCATCTTGAAATCTCATTTCTTGTCCTCCAATGTTCCATTTTCTTGAGTTCGGAGTAGAGCAACTGCTTTGGGAGACAGTGGTCGGGCATTTGGACAACGTGGCCGGTCCAGCAGAGTTGATGGCAGAGGACCATCGCTTCAATGCTGGTGGTCTTTGCTTCTTCCAGCACACTGATATTTCCCCACCTGTCTTCCCAAGAGATATGCAGGATTTTCCAGAGGCAACACTGATGGAATCGTTCTAGGAGTTGCATCTGACATCTGTAAATAGTTCACGTTTTGCAGGTGTATAGCAGGGTTGGGAGGACAATAGTTTTATAAACAAGCACCTTGATATCCCTACGGATGTCCTCAAACACTATGCTTCCATGGCATATATGCGTAGTTAATGCACTATTGCAGCCTTTGAAGGAGCTATCCATGGTCCTGAATGCAGAACAGATTCAGCACATTGGACAGCTCCTTTCAACTCTGCAATAAGTGGATTTATTATGCCCAACACATGAAAGCCAAAGGCAACCGCTGTGCTCAGCATCAAATTTATGAAGTCATTTATACATTTTGGAGAGGTTTTTTTTTATGAAACGTTGTTTTATACATGAATATATCCATGTATGGAAAACACACTGAAAGGAATGGAGCAAAGATCAGCTGTATCAAACCAAAATGGAAAAGTAGATGGAAGTTTGTTAAATAATACCATGCGCAAGAAATGAAGTAATGTCTATTTGCAGCAGTGTTTCCAACTTGTGGATTGGGCAGTCATATATAAGCAGTGAAGCTTAATGTGTTTATGTTGCATTCTCATATTAGATGTGCTAGAGTACTATATGTGTACCACAGTTTGTTTGTATTGGAATGTATGAATTCATTGAAAAGTTAATTTCTGGACTATATCTGCTAGAATTTCCTAGGGTCCAATTCAACATTGCCAAAACTAGGGGATGATGAGAGTTGTAATCCAACTAAATTTTGCCATCTTAATTCCATCCATCACCTGTCTTGAGAACCCAAAGTTTCCATTGTTTCTCATAGAATACTAGAGTTGGAAGAGACCTCCTGGGCCATCCAGTCCAACCCCATTCTGCCAAGAAGCAGGAAAATTGCATTCAAAGCACCCCCAACAGATGGCCATCCAGCCTCTGCTTCAAAGCCTCCAAAGGAGGAGCCTCCACCACACTCTGGGGCAGAGAGTTCCACTGCTGAACAGATCTCACAGTTTTTCCTAACTGTTCAGAAGGAATCTCCTTTCTTGTAGTTTGAAGCCATTGTTCCACATCCTAGTCTCCAGGGAAGCAGAAAACAAGCTTGCTACCTCCTCCCTATGACTTAATAAGTAATACTACTAATAATAATAATCTTTATTTATACCCTGCCACCATCTCCCCAATGGGGACTCGGGGCGACTTGCATGAGGCCAAGCCCAGCAGTGCATTACAATAAAATAAAAACCAAAGCACAACGTAACAGCACAATAAAATACATAAAACATGAGAATACAGTAAACAATATAAAAATACAATGAAAAAATCATTTACAATCACAGTGACAATGAGCGGGCCACATGTACAAGATAAAATGCTAAAATACTAAAACTCAGGGTGAGATAGGAATGGAGCAGATTATTTGTGAGGGAGAAGCTCATACAAACGGGGTCATAAGAACAGGCATCCATACAGGCGGGGAGAAATGTACCATAGGGACAAACATTGAAGGGGAGCAACAATGTATAGTTGTATGGTTACTCTCCAAAAGCGCAGCAGAAAAGCCAGGTTTTGATATCCTTCTTGAAAAATTCTAAGGTGGGGGCTTGCCTAATCTCACCAGGCAATGAGTTCCTCCTCCCTAAGACTTCCTCTCACATACTTATACATGGCTATCATATCTCCTCTCAGCCTTCTCTTCTTCAAGCTAAACATGCCCAGCTCTTTCAGCCGCTCCTCATAGGGCGTGTTCTCCAGACCCTTGATCCTTTTAGTCGCCCTCCTCTGGACACATTCCAGCTTGTCAATATCTCCCTTCAATTGTGGTGCCCAGAATTGGACACAATATTCCAGGTGTGGTCTAACCAAGGCAAAATAGAGCATGGGGAGCATGACTTCCCCGGATCTAGACGCTATGCTCCTATTGATGCAGGCCAAAATCCCATTGGCTTTTTTGCCGCCCCATCACATTGTTGGCTCTTGTTTATCTTGTTGTCCATGAGGACTCCAAGATCTTTTTCACACATACTGCTCTAATCTTGAGAGCACCACCTGTCCTGAGAACCCAATGTTTCCATTGTTTCTCATTTTGCTTCCTAGCGTAACAAGTGGCAACAAAGAAATACCTTAATATTCTTGCAATCAATAGAGGAGGAGGAGAAGAAATTGCCTCGGAAGATGAACAATTAGGGAGACAGGTTATTATCCTAATGGGGGTTGATTGAGATCTGTGTAAATGATTCAAAACGGTGGAACACACGGCTCAGCCACCAAAGGAGCTCAGGCCCGCGCCAGCATCCTCAATGGAGCTCCATCGCCATTTCATCCCTCGCCTCCGACGCCAGGCCTTTACTGCCGCATCCAGGCATTTGCTCAGAAACCGGCTCCAGTTCATCACGGAAAGCCTTATCAATTATTTACACATGTTGCTTACTGCCGGCAGGCTTTTGGGAATGGGGTCGGGCTGCTTTTCCAAGGGAAAAAAAACATGCACATCAGGTTTTTCTCTCTGTGTGTGGGTGTCTTATGCTTTTTGCTTTTGGGAGCAGTTCAATGCCAGGTTTGAATTCTGGTTATGGTTTTTTTTTTGGAGTCAATAATAGGCTAAACCTGGCAAAAGTGACTTAGTGAGGAATTTGAGGATTGCGGTGGCCATCTGTGGCTACTTTTGAGGGCCAACATACCCACCAATTGCACCTCCATGCTGCCATTGTTACATTGTTTTATGGAAAGGAAGTAAATCTACAATATCCCCAACAATTGTATAAGGTAGGGATGGGCAACTATTGGGGTTTAGGGAGCTGCACTGCAACTTGGAGGTTTTGGAAACCAAACTCAGAATTAGTTGAGAATTTCAAGTTTGGTTAACCACCTCATCACATTGAGAGGGGAAAGCATGGCTGACAGTATCTTTAAGAATAGAGAATCTCATAGAGCCATAGAATCCTAGTGCTGGAAAAGACCTGGTGGGCCAACCAGTCCAACCCCATTATGCCAAGAAGCAGGAAAATCCCATTCAAAGCACCCCCAACAGATGGCCATCCATCTTCTGTTTAAAAGCTTCTAAAGAAGGAGCCTCTATCACACTCCAGGGCAGAGAGTTCCACTATTGAACAGCTCTCACAGGAAGTTCTTCCTCATGTTCAGGTGGAATCCCCCCCCCCCCCGAAATTCTCATGGTGGTTCGCGAGAAGGCCTTACTGGTGCATTATTTAAACTGTTATGTTTATTCATATCATGATCTGATCACCATACTCAATATATCCCATATGCATGGGGGTATTGGGGTAATGATACAAAAGGTTTGCTAGGCTAGACCCTCTTTCACTCAGACTCAGGCCCCCCCCCCCGAAACTCAGCCCCTCCTGAACCCCCCCCTGAAAAAAATTCAGCCCCCCCCCCCTTGAAACGAAATCCTGGCTACGGGCCTGGCTCCCACAGTCAGGAAGTTCTTCCTCATGTTCAGGTGGAATCTCTTTTGAAGCCATTGTTCCATTGTGTCCCAGTCTCCAGGGCAGCAGAAAGGAAGCCTGCTCTCTTCATCTCACGTATTTATACATGGCCCTCATCATGTCTCCGCTCAGCCTTCTCTTCTTCAGGCTAAACATGCCCAGCTCTTTCAGCCGCTCCTCATAGGGCTTGTTCTCCAGACCCTTGATCATTTTAGTCTCCCTCCTCTGGACACATTCCAGCTTGTCAACATCTCCCTTCAATTGTGGTGCCCAGAATTGGACACAATATTCCAGGTGTGGTCTAACCAAGGCAGAATAGAGGTGTTGCATGACTCTTCTCGATCTACACTTTATGGGTCCCAGATGCCAGCACATGTGGGCTTTAGACACTAGACTCCTATTGATGCAGGCCAAAATCCCATTGGCTTTTTTTGCCACCACATCACATTGTTGGCTCTTGTTCACCTTCCTGTCTATGAGGACTCCAAGATATTTTTTACACATATTGCTGTCAAGCCAGGCATCATCCCCCATTCTGTATCTTTGCATCTCATTTTTTTCTGCCTAAGTGGAGTCCCTTGCCTTTGTCCCTGTTGAACTTCACTGTCTTAGTTTTGGCCCATCATCTCTCATCTGTGAAGATCATATTGAATTCTGCTCCTGTCTTCTGGGGTTTTGCCTCTCCCTCTCAATTTGGTGTCACCTGCAAACTTGATGATCTTGCCTTCCAAAGCTTCATCTAAGTCATTGATCAAGATCCCGAGCAGGAACGGGCCCAGGATGGAACCCTGCTGATGGCACTCCACTCATCACTTCTTTCCAGGATGAAGAGGAGGAAATCTTGGGGAGAATCACCTTCTGGGTTCGTTCACTTGACCAATTCCAGATCCACCTAACTGTAGTTTTGCCTCGCCCACATTGGACTAGTTTCCTTGCCGGAAGTTCATGGACGACTTTGTCAAAGGAAGGCCTTCCTGAAGTCCAGATACGCTTCATCCATAGCATTCCCTGTATCCACCCAGCTTGTAACTCTATTGAAAAGAGACATCAGATGAGTGTGGCATTACTTGTTTTTGATAAATCCATGTAGATTATTAGTGATGACTACTAATAGAATCCATAGAGGGGAAAAGGGAAAGATGGACATCTCTCAGTAGAAGGCTGTTTTTATTTTTCCGGAAAAAGCACAGCACATTTCACACACACACACACACACACACACACACACACACACACATTTATTTTCATCAATAGAAAGACAGATAGGTTTTTCAGAGTCCCTCTTTGGGGATGATATGAAATCTAACTGCTGAAAAACCCAGAGCCAAGCATCCCACACCATTTGCTGGACAGAAAAGAAACACATGAACCAAGCACAAGGTTTTTTGATGCTCACAGATGGTTTTTTCCTGATCATCTGTGAGCATAAAAAACAACAACCTTTGGACCCATTTCATGCATTTCCTTTCTGCCCAGCAAATGATTCTGAGCTCCAGACATTTCTGCAGTTAGGTTTCATATCATTCCCAAAGAAGGCCATTGAAATAAATATGCAGTTGAGCCTGGATCTCTACTGGGGTTGGTTCCAGGATCCTCTCTCTGTGGATACCAAAATCCATGCATGTCCAAGTCTCATGATTTAGAAAATTTGCATTTTGGACTTTAAAAAAGTATTATCATGCTATGGAAGGTTGAATCCATGAGTGCAGAATCTGTGGATACACAGTGTTGACTTTGCTCCTATATCAGCATTGTTGGTTCCTAGAGGTCATTTTCTCTGTCATTTGTCCCACAAAACCTGCAATAGCAGGTGTTGAAATGAACAGTCCAGTCAATGGGACTATACCAGGAATGGGCAAACCCAGGCCRGGAGCTCTTTTCTTAGGCTCTCCTCTCTCWCACCATCCTTTCCTTCCTTCCTTCTCTCTTTCCTTCTTCCTTCCCWCCCTCCCTTCCTTACCTCCCACTTTCTCCTTCCATCCTTCTTTCCCTTCCACCCTTCCTTCCTTCCTTCCTTCCTTCCTTCCTTCCTTCCTTCCTTCCTTCCTTCCTTCCTTCCTTCCTTCCCTTCCCTTRCCTTTCCTTTCCTTTCCTTTCCTTTTGTCTTCATTTCATTTCCTTCCCTCTTTCCTCCCTCCTTCCATCTCTCCCCATTTCTGCTTTCTTCCTTCCTTCCCTTTTGTCTTTTCTTCCTCCTCTCTTCCTTCCTTCCCTCCCTTCTCTCATTCTTTCTCTCTCCATTCCCTCCCACCCTTTTGTCCTTCCTTCCTTCCTTCCTTCTCTTTGCTCCCTCCTTCCCTTCCCTCCATCTTTCCCTTCCACCCTTCCTTCCCTCTTTCTCTCTTTCTCCTTCCTTCCAACTGTCCTTCCTCCCTTCCTTCTCTTTTTCCCTTCCTCCTTTCCTCCTGGGGGATGTTTAGCTGGGAGAAGAGAAGGAAGAGTCCCCCCCACCCAGGGAAGATAGGATAGGTTATAAATAAATTGTTGTTGTTGTTGCTGTTGTTGTTGAGAGGAAAAACGAGAACCATGTTTCAAGATTTCAAAGGGTGTCCCATTGAGGAGGAGGAGGAGGAGGAGGAGGAAGGGGGAAAACTGACTTTCGGCTGCTCTAGAGACCAGGACACAAGGAAACAATGGGTTCAAATGGCAGGGAAAGAGACTTGACTGAAAAAGATTAGGAAGACCTTCCTGGAGAGTGGCCTAGGCTGCCTCGGAGTGTGGTGGTCTCCTTCTCTGGAGGCTTTTCCGCAGAGGCTGTCAATTGGGAGTGCTTTGATTGTGCCTTCCTGCATGGCAGAGGGTTGGACTAGATGGCTCCTGGGGGGTCTCCACCAGCTCTAGGATTCTAGGAGTCTATATCAGAAGCAGGCAATACGGGGCCTAATGGATGCACTTTTTCTCTCCCATCCACCTGACCAAGGCCAACCCTTTTGGGATCCAAACATTTCCCATCTTTCCAGAGAGGCCAGGGAGGGGAACCCCCTCCTTCCTGGTTCGCTCACCTCCCTGTGGCCCACTGTTCAGCCCCCAAGTTAGATAGTTTGCCCACACTTGAGCTATACTGTCAATCTGGCTGTTTGTATGGAGAACAATCCAAAGCTAGGATGACTTTCTTTTCCTCCTAATGGAAGATTCAGGCTGGAAGGTGAGGCTTCCGAGAGACCCCCATGTGGCCAGAGAAGAAGATAATGGACCCAACTTCTCTTACCAGGAAGGATTGCTTCCTTCCTTTGGTCTTGGCGATTACTGAAGGCATAACAAACAGGAGGGACTAACTAGCAAACCACAGCGAGAGCTTAGGCTTCAATTTCCTTTTTTCATTTGGCTCTGGGCAGAGGAATTGAGGAAAGACACAGAGATGTGAGGTGCTGCTGTAGCTATGAGACAAAGAGAGGGAAAAATCTGCCTACAATACAGACAATTTTGGTGAGACCGGTAAACCCCTTGAAAAATTCAAATGCATGCTAATGAGACAGAAAGAAAGACTTGCATACCTCATTGAGGAGGATAAATGGTGCAAGTGTGCACAGGTCTCTCTTCAAATGTTTTCTTTCTGTTGGATGAGATTACAGGAGCGATTTTATGCATGTCCCAGTGGTCTTTCCACTTTCCAGGAGTTCTGCGTGAAAATTTCATGAAGTTTTTTTTCTTTACAGAAAACCATCTATATTTTATACCGGTGGTTGATTTTAAGCAAAAACAATGTACTATATTGCACAACGTTATGTTAGACGGAGGATGCTTTTTGTCCAACACCGCTGCTTAAAACTCAAGCAGAGCTCGGTGGCTCTGCTCTAGCAAAAAAGCAATATGAATGAATGCATTTTATTGTCGAAGGCTTCCATGGCTGGAATCACTGGGTTGTTGTAGGTTTTTCGGGCTATATGCCCATGTTCTAGAAGCATTCTCTTCTGACATTTTGCCTGGATCTATGGCAGGCATCCTCAGAGGTTGTGACCTCACAAACTCTGAGGATGTTCGCCATAGATGCAGGAGAAATGTCAGGAGAGAATGCTTCTAGAACATGGCCATATAACCCGAAAAACCTACAACAACCCAATGCATTTTATTGTTACAGTCATCAACCAAGTGTATAAAACTTTACAACATTAAAAAGTATTTTTAAAAAGTGTCAACATTAAAACCAAAAATTCACAACTTTAAAAGCAGAAAGTACTTGAGTAACAAAATGAGTAAGTTAAAAAGGCACTCCATGCAGTCCTGCTGGCCATGTGACCTTGGAGGTGTCTATGGACAATGCCAGCTCTTCGGCTTAGAAATGGAGATGAACTTCAATTCCCAGAGTCCGACACGACTGGACTTAATGTCAGGGGAAAACCTTTACCTTTACCTATGTGTGTGTGTGTGTGTGTATATTTATATCTATACTAGACATCCCCTGCCATGCGTTGCTGTGGCTCAGTCTATGTATATGTGTTTTGTGTGTATATATGTGTGCATATATATTTGTGTATATGTGTGTTTGCATATATATATGGTTTTGCACATGTGTTGTAATGTAATTTTTGTTTTTGGCTTTTTATGGCTCTTCCATTGTGTTTTTGGGTTATTTTAATCCCACAAACAAACATTACATTTTTATTGATATAGATATCAGCTGAAATCAAACCAGAGGTACCACAGTGACATACTTTGAAAATTCCCCAAAAGTCCATGAATGACTTAAGCATTCTAAAACTAGATGGGCTAACAATGATAAATGTGTTCTATAACTATAGCCAATTTCATGCCAATAGCTCTAACAACGAGGGAGAAACACACCCTTAAAGTTTCCCCATTGGTACAATTAATTACTTAACGAAAAGTAATGAAAAAGTAGTTTATTTGTTATAGTTACAATACAGACTCTGCACAATTTTGGAAACACTTTAGAAATATTTTTCCTCTACCTCCTAATTTCGGAATGAATATTGAAATATTTTTTTTTCATTGCTGACACAAGCCTAATGTTTTTTACAAGATTCATAGAATCATAGAATCCTAGAGTTGGAAGAGGCCTCATGGGCCATCCAGTCCAATCCCATTCTGCCAAGAAACAGGAAAATCACATTGAAAGCAGCCCCGACAGATGTCCATCCAGCCTCTGTTTAAAAGCCTCCAAAGAAGGAGCCTCCACCACATACCTTCTCTCAAACTCTTTAGGCCCTCCATGGTGACTCAACGGTCAACGGTGGAAGTTGACCATTGGGACAAGATGGAGGATCTAGAGATGCACAGATAACTGTTTTCTCATTGTTCCTCCACTTGGAGGTTCCGCACCTCTAACCCCAACGAATATGGAGGGCGTACTGTAGTGTCACCAACCTGAAGCATCCCTTGAGTCAACCATGGATGCATTCCTGATGGTTAGTCCCAATTGGATGGACATCTGTCGGGGTGCTTTCAATGCGATTTTCCTGTTTCTTGGCAGAATGGGGTTGGACTGGATGGCCCACCAGGTCTCTTCCAACTCTATGAAGACCAATGGAATCAACTGCTGAATGGGGAGTGAACCTAGAAGGCAATCCAGCACCCAATGGTATATCCTTGTCTCATATTTTCTGCATTTTGGTTGGCCAATAAAGGTATTCTGGGATTTGCAGTTTGGTGAGGCACCAGCACTCATGGGTTGGGAAGGTTAAAGACCATGTAAAACTACAATTCCCATTATTCCATTGCATTGAGCCACAACATCCCATTAGCATAATCTCCAACAATATGACCTAGATGGCAAAAAATATTAGTTAGGAAGAAAATACAAGTTAGGAGAGGCTGCAGCAGTTTGCTTTTGCCTGATTCTACTGGGCTGAGCACGATTTTACCTCCTCCTTTCTTCTTCTCTGTATTTTGAGCCAATGAATGCTACTTTTGCACTTTGGACTCAACTGAAGTAAGCTGAGGACAAAGGAGGAGAAGCAGGGGAAACAGAACAGGACATTTTGAAGTGGGATGAGAGAGGACTGGTCATGCACCATATTAAAATCTTGTTGTTGTTGACTCATTGGAAGCATCCCTTCTCGTATACTAAGATAGTTGAAGGGTGTACATAAATCCAGGCCTCGTTGCAAGCCAGCCTGGGGACTTTTTGGAGGTTTTGCGAGACTTTCTTAAAACAATCTAACATAAACTAAAATCTCTCCGCAACAGCTTTACTACCTAGAGCAATGTTTAGTGGGAAGCAGAGCAGCTGGGCTACCTCCACCAGCTTCCCCCCAAAAAAGGAGCGCTGCCAAATTCTGCTCCTGAGAAGAACGGAGGCAGCTGGCTATCCTGCAGGATGTTTTATCGGTTCTCTTCCTCCCGTTAATCTTCCCAATTAAGACCCATTAAAAAAAGATCCCAATGAAGACGTTCAGAAACATTGGGGAGGAGGGTTGATTTGGAGGCAGCAAGAAAGACTTCACTGTTGCTGGAGATCCGACTGAATCTGATTGGAGTTATCTATTGACTACCCTAAGAGCATCCAAATTGGAGATACAATGTGCAAAAGCCACAAAACAGGATTTTATAGCCATGGCAGTTAAAGTGGAGTCACTCTGCATTCAGTCTATAATGTAGGCTTATGCAATCTGGGTAAATCTTGACCCATTTTGTGTCCTGGCTTTTGTTGGGGGGGGGGGGGGTGTTCCATTTTTTGGGAGACTCCCAAAATCGGGAGGGCCGATATCTGTTTTCACTCTGGGGTGCTGAAAGATGCGTTTTCTATCAGCCCATTATTGGGGGGAGGGGGGCTTCCCAGGCTCCCCTTCTCATCATTTTATCTCCACTCTAGAGGAGAGGCACTCAGCTGTAGACAGGCACCACTTTAAGGAGGCTTCTTACCTGTTTCTTAATCTAGAGGAGGCGTTTAGCTGCAGGCAAGTGCATGTACTTTATAGACCTGCATGCCACATGCATTTTCCAAGGCAAGAAGTCAAGTTTACTCCAGAGGAGTTGCTTGGCTGCAAGCTGGCACATGTGCTTTCTGGGCCTGCACACCGCATTCACTTTCAAAGGCAAGGAGGCAAGTTCTGTTACTCTAGAGGAGGCATTTGGCTGCGGGCAGGCATGTGCGCTTTTTGTTATTGCATACCACACACACTTTCCAAGGCAAGGAGGCAAGTTCTGTTACTCTAGAGGAGGCATTTGGCTGCGGGCAGGCATGTGCGCTTTTTGGGCTTGCACACCACACACACTTTCTAAGGCAAGGAGGCACCTTCTCTTACTGCAGAGGAAGTACTTGGCTGCAGGCAGGCGCATGCACTTTCTGGGCCTGCACACCACACACACTTTCCAAGGCAAGGAGGCAAGTTCTGTTACTCCAGAGGAGGCACTTGGCTGCAGGCAGACACATATGCTTCCTGGGTCTGCATGCCACACACACTTTCCAAAGCAAGGAGTCAAGTTCTCTTATTCCACAGGAGGTGCTTGGCTGCAGGCAGGCGTGTGCACTTTCTGGGCTTGCGTGCTACACACACACTCTTTCCAAGACAAGGAGGCTGCTCACAAAAAATAGACAGAGCCAGGATTGGCTCTCGCTTGCTTTCATTTCTAGCTGATTTTCGTACCGGGAGAGAGTTTCCCCTTTACGTGCTACTGAAGGTAATGGAAGTAACGAAAGAATGGATGTAACGAAGGAAAACAGATTGGTGCAAAACTCTACTATAATGTCGATACATCCTTAGACACCGGGAAACTGCCATGCATACAGAAATAGGCACCCCATATTTGCATATAGGGTTTTTTAATTATTATTCTAAGCATGCATTCACTACATTTCATTCATTATAATGGGTTAGTGTGTTGGAAATCTTCTATGCCACCTCTACTCAGAGTGGACAAGCAGAACATGTCGGACTCTTACAGCTTCACAATTTTGCTGCAAGGCGTCAGGGTGCTGAACAAAGGGCTCTTTCCAACATCCCCATTTTTCTAGGAAAGAACTCTGGGCACATTTGCTGTAGCTGCAGAAAACAGAGAATAACAAAGGAGACAGGTGGACTTTATAAATGCCAGAATTCTGTCTTTTGATGAGCAGGGAAGGAACCATAAAAAAGAAGCGTCTTAAAATTGCAGTGGAAAGGGGCCATTGGGAAAGTCCTGAATAGAAGCACCAATAGCAATGACCCCCTGCTTGGGAATGCTACAATCCATGCCCACCTTCTGTTGTTGAAACCATCTCTGTGGCCAGAGAAGAGGAAGCAATGGTCAAATGGTATTGTATTAGCGAGGAGAGTTGCCAACTGGCTGTCTGGCCAAAGGACGGGTTGTTTCATCTCCATTGAAAGGAGAGCGAGGGATCAAGACAGAGCCAAGAAGAGGACAACGTTCCAGGGCTTCTGTATTAGAAAGGGTGGAGAGATGGGCCAGGGACCCTCGGCGTTTCTTTTCCCCCGGGATCGAAAAATGCTTAACCTGGACTGGATTGGACTGGGGCCAAATTGGCAGGAAGACAGACACCTTGAAGAAAGCCTCTCTGCAGAATCTTGATTCCCTTCATGGATTTTGCCAGTTTCAGCGATGTTATCTTTCACTATCTGGATGCGTTCAGAAGGAACACATTGCACACTGATTTCCAGGGCTACTGTTCTCCTAAATGGAAATTCATTTCTGCATTCTATCCCAACACGCACAGGACAACTCTGGAGCATCAGCATTTGTAGAAAGTTACTAGTGGGAGAAGTAAACCTAGATACTACCTCCTCTTTGGTTTATGTTCTCACATCTTTTAGTTTCCTTCCTGCCCGCCTGTTGAGGACATTTCCCTCTTCTTCTAGAACAGAGGATGCATCTCCACTGTGGAATGAATGCATTCTAACTCATAGCTCAATGCTATGGAATTTGTAGTTTAGTGAGGTACCAACATTATTTGGCAGAGAAGACTTACTTAAGTGATCCCTCGTTGTCTGATTATGATGGCCTTCCAAGTGTAGTGTCTTGGTGGTGGATACGTAGCTGTTCTTATTCTTGACCTGCATATTCTTCCACAGTGAGGGCATCGGTTTCCAGGTGGAAGGCGGTCCCGGTCATAGTTGGCATGACATGCCTTCCTCTTGACACATTTCTCCCTTTCGCCCTCCATTCGTGCCTCTTCAAATTCTGCATCACTGCTAGTCACAGCTGACCTCCAGTTAGAGCACTCAAGGGGCAGGGCTACCCAGTTCTCAGTGTCTATGCCATACTTTATAGCTTTATGTCCATCTTTCAATCTCTTTTCCTGTCCTCCAACATTCCATTTTCCATTCTTGAGTTGGGAGTGGAGTAGAGTAATTGCTTTGGGAAATGGTAATCGGGCATTCAGACAACATGGCCAGTCCAATGGAGTTGATGGAGGAGGACCATCACTTCAATGCTGGTGGTCTTTGCTTCTTCCAGCATGCTGACATTTGTCCGCTTGTCTTCCCAAGAGATTTGCAGGATTTTTCGGAGGCAGCGCTGACGGAATCATTCCAGGAGTTGTGTGTGATGTCTGTAGACAGTCCATGTTTCACAGGCATATAGCAGGGTTGGGAGGACAATGGCTTTATAAACAAGCACCTTGGTTTCCCTGGTCCTCAAACAGTCTCTGCTTCATTCGGAGGAATGCTGCACTCGCAGAGCTCAGGCGGTGTATTTCAGTGTCAATGTTGACTTTTGTGGAGAGGTGGCTGCCAAGGGAGAGGAAATGGTCACCATTTTCTAATGTTACACCATTAAGCTGTATTTCTGGCATTGCAGAGGGACTGACTGGTGACTGCTGGAAGAGCACTTTGGTTTTCTCGAACTTTAATGAGAGGCCGAGCTTCTCGTATACTTCTGTGAAGGTGTATAGAGTGGCTTGTTGCTCTTCTTCTGAATGCACACAGACTACGTTATCATCAATATATTGGAGTTCTATAACAGATATTGTAGGTCTTCTGAATGTGCACAGATGGTGTTGTCATCAGCATACTGGAGTTCTATAACAGATGCTGTTGTGACCTTGGTTTCAGATTTCAGTCTGCTGAGGTTAAATAGCTTCCTATTTAAACTAGAGACTAATTAATTACTCTCTTGGGCTTCAACACCCAAGATAACCAAGACTGAATGGTCAATGGATGTTTTCTGGGAAATGCAATCTAAACAATAGAACTTCAAGGTTTGCCCAGATATGGTTCAATACAGCTTTGCCATCACATCTGGCTCTTATATTACACTTGTGTGATTGGTAGATCATTATCAGTGCATATGCGCTTCCTGTTTCTATGTGCCCATCCGCCTCACCACATATCCCACCATTAAGCGATGCACAGGATTATCTGAATGAGCAGTTTAAGGGCCCCTCCCTAAACTACAAATTCCAGAATTCTGCAGGAGACAGTCATTGAAGTGGGAAAATGCTCAAGTGTGATGAGGCCCTTATCATGTTTCCTATGAAACTGGCAAGGTCAGATGAAATTCCTGACAGTTTCAAGGAGGCTGATTTCCTTCACCGAACCATTTCTCTGGACTTGGGTGGTTTTTATTACATCCAACCTAATGGGAGTGCTTCTTTCTCCAGCGGCATCAGGATTTATGCATATTCCATAAGAGCGTATTACCCGAAGGTCTTGTTTGGTGTTCCTTCCCCCCGGCGGCATGGTTAATGTCAGGATACGCTATGCCTTGGTTCCTTTACAATCAGCTTTTTGTTCTCAAAACATACGGATGGGAGCTGTTTGATAAGGAAGGTCACTCAAGGCTGGAACTTTAATACTCACTACAGAACAAATGTTCCCAAAACAAGAACATGATGAGGTCTGTATTCTAATGAGCGCAGAGAGCCAGTCTCAGCAAGGAGAACAGCAATGCTTGGTTGATTTGTGCTTGTCGCACCTGGGCTGTCACAAATGCCAGGTTGGCATCCCCAAGCCTACCTGAAGGTGTCAATCCTACAGCGGCCATGCCGCTCCCTGCCATGGCACATCTGCCAAATGCACAGAAAAGGAGAAATTTAATTTTGCAAAAGTTGGCATGCTGGTGGAGGTGTTTCCAGCCTATGTAATCCAGTGAAAAATAAACGTTTTTTATACCTATCCTGTGCCAGCAACCGACCCACCAGACAGCAGCCCATCTGCATGTCGAATATAGCCAAATAGTTCTGGGCAATGGAGTTCATGCAGCACCAGTTTTCGTGCTCTTAATAGAAGACCAGACCTACTATTAGGCAGAGTGAGGCAGTACCCTCAAATGGAGCAAATTGATAAAACAAAGTGTTATGAACCACATAGCCTGCTTTCTGTAAGCCTGTGGTTCCCAATCTTTTTTTCACCAGGGACCACTTGACCAGGGACCACTTTGACCAGGGACCACTTTGACCAGGGACCCCTTTGACCAGGGACCCCTTTGACCAAAGAACCCTTTGACCAGGAACCCCTTTGACCAGGAACCCTTTTGACCAATGGCCCCTTGACCAGGAATCCCTTTGACCAGGGAACCCTTTGACCAGGCACCCCTTTGACCAAGGAACATTTTGACCAGGGACCCCTTTGACCAGGGACCACTTGACCAGCAACCACTTTTACCAGGGACCATTTTGACCAAGGAACATTTTGACCAGGAACCATTTTGACCAGAGACCTCTTTGACCAGGAACCCCTTTGACCAATGGCCCCTTGACCAGGAATCCCTTTGACCAGGGACCACTTGACTAGGGACTATTTGACGAGGGACCTCTTTAACCAGGGATCCCTTTGACCAGGGAACACTTGACCAGGGACCATTTCACCAGGAACCACTTTGACCAGGGACCCCTTTGACCAGGAACCCTTTTGACTAGGGACCACTTGAGCAGGGACCCCTTAATACAGTTCTTCATGTCGTGGTGACCCAAATTTGAATACTGGTGGGGATGGGGGTGGAGTTGATTGTCATTTGGTAGTTCTAGTTGCTGGCATATATAGTTCACCTACAATCAAAGAGCATTCTAAACTTCACCAATGATGGATCAGGACCAAACTTGGCAGGAATACTCAAAATGCCAAAATGTGAACACTGGTGGAGTTTGGGGAAAATAGACCTTGACATTTGGGAGTTGCAATTGCTTGGATTTATAGTTCACCTACAAACAAAGAGCATTCTGAACCCCACCAAAGATAGAATTGGGCCAAACTTCCCACACAGAACCCCCATGACCAAAAGAATATATTGTGTTTTCTGATGGTCTTTGGAGACCCCTCTGACACCCCCTTGTGACCTCCCCAAGGGTCTTGACCCCCAGGTTGAGAAACGCTGCTATAGAGAGCACTGTGGACTCAAACAATGATGGATCTGTACCAAACTTGGCACAAATACTCAATCTGCCCAAATGGTGGCATTTGGGGAAAATAGACCTTGACATTTGGGAGTTGCAGTTGCTGGGATTTATAGTTCACCTACAATCAAAGAGCACTCTGAACCCAGCCCACAATTGATCTGCACCAATCTTGGCACACTACCTACATGGCCAACATTGAATACTTGTGGGGTTGGGGAAGGGGCTGTTTTTGAATTCTGGGAGTTGTAGTTCAAAAACACCAAAAAGGAAGAAAAGGACAGGTGGAGAGATCTTTAGCCTTCTCTGCCAAAAGGGTTCCTAAGACCATCAGAAATATGTGTTTTCTGATGGTTTTTGGAGACCCCTCTGACACCCTCCTCGCAACCTTCCCAGGGGTCTCAACTCCCAGGTTAAGAAACACTGCTCTATGTCCATCTGTTTACGTTCCTTGCAGAGAAAGGAACAGAGAAGCCTGTGCATGGAGAAAATCCCTTATGACATTTCTCATGATCCTGTTAGATATCAAGGATACATGATATAAAAATGGCTATCTCTGATCAGTGACAGTGGGATCCCCCTCACATGCCCCATTTACCTTCCCCGTTGGCATGGTTATTCATCTCCCTTGTGCAAAAGTAGGAGAATACAATTTTGAAAAATGAATGCCTAACTGAAGGACGTGGCTTCTCAGCCCACAATGAATAGCTTCTGAAACACCCAACTTGGCCTTTCAAGGACTGGCAGCTTTGTACATTTGATGAGTAGTTCCGTGCGGCTTGATTATTGCTTTCAACGTGTCGGAGTCCTACAGTTTACGGCAAATCTGTTTTTTCTGATTGAAATAAAAAACCATGACTACAGCCCAGCCTTCCAAAGAAAAACAAACCCTCATGATTTGGAAACTAGTCTAGACTTTTGTAATTTGACAGGCGGGGGGTCCGATTCCCAGTGTTAAAGATCAGCAATGCCACTCACAAACGGTACGCTTGAATATGTGCGAACTCTTTGACTTCCAATGCCGGCTCTTCTCAGACCCTGGGATTCCATCGACGGGATTTCTGTTTGTTCGCTCGCCTGATTGTTTTGCCTGGCTGACGATGGCATGCTTTCCCAATGCAATTTAGCTTCAGTGCTGTTTTATACGTTAAACAAATCAACCGCCAGCTTGGAATCCAGTTTGTGCTAATAGCCTGTTGCTACTCCCTCTGCTGTCGGGGTTGGGTTTCATTATGCTGTCAGGAGAGCTTGGGTGCCTGCCAGTAGCAAGGCCAGGCATGCATCTACATGGAAGAATTAATGCCGTTTGACACCAGTTTAACTGCTATGGGCTCAATGCTATGGAATATAGGAGTTGGCATTTTTATCAGGTCTTCCCAAGGATGCTGGTACCTCACCAAACTGCAACTCAACACCATGGAATCCCAGGTGTTGTAGCTTTACCTAAAGAGTGTTGGCGCCTCACCAAACTACAACCCCCATGATTCCCTAACATTGAGCCATGGCAGTTAAATTGGCATCAAACTGTATTAGTTCTACAGTGTACTTATGGATTGGGATCATCACCACACTGAGATAGAAGCCACTAGGATTGTGCATTTGGGGTTGACCTGTTTCATGTCCCGGCTTTTGGTGGGGGTCCTGATCTGTGTTTTGGGAGCCTCCTGAAATCAGAAGGGTAGATATCTCTTTTTGCTCTGGGATGTTGAAAAATCCATTTTCTATTGGCCCATTATGGTGGGGTGGGGGAGGTTCCCTGGTTCCCTAGTCTCCCCTTCCCATCATTGTAGGCATTTAAGATGTTTCTACTCTAGAGGAGAGGCGCTCAGCTGCAGTTAGGTGAATGCTTTAAGGAGGCTTCTTTCTTGTCTGTTTCTACTCTAAAAAAGAGGCACTCATAGAATCATAGAGTTGGAAGAGAACTCATGCTCCTGTCTTCTGGAGTATTGGCTAACCCTCCCAATTTGGTGTCATCTGCAAACTTGAGGATCATGCCTTCTAAGCCTTCATCTAAGTCATTAATAAAGATCCTGAACAGGACCGGGCCCAGGACGGGACCCTGCTTCTGGCACTCTGCTCGTCACTTCTTTCCAGGATGAAGAAGAGGAAGCATTGGGGAGAATCACCCTCTGGGTCCATCCGCTTAATCAATTACAGATCCACCTAACCATAGTTTTGCCTAGCCCACATTGGACTAGTTTCCTTGCCATAAGGTCATAGGGGACCTTGTTGAAAGCCTTACTGAAGTCCAGAATCCACGGCATTCCCCGCATCTACCCAGCTTGTAACTCTATAGAAAAAAGAGATCAGATTAGTCTGGCATGACTTATTTTTGATAAATCCGTCTTGAGTATTAGCAATGACAGCATTCATTTCTAAGTGTTTGCAGACCACTTCCTTAACAATCTTTTCCAGAATCTTGCCTGGAAGATTGACATGAGATTGACCAGACCGTAACTGTTTGGGTCGTCCTTTTTTCCCTTCTTGAAGATTAGGACCACATTGGCCCTTCTCCAATCTGCTGGAACTTCTCCCGTTCTCCAAGAACTCTCAAAGATGGTTGCCAATGGTTCCGAAATGACTTCCGCTAGTTCCTTCAATACTCTTGGGTGTAGTTGATCTGGCCCTGGGGACTTGAACTCATTAAGAGTGGCCAGGTATTCCTGGATGACTTGTTTCCCAATTTGGAGTAGGTTGCCCTCTAATCCCTCATCCACTCCACCTTGCTGAGGTTGAAGATGACTTTCTCAGCTGAAGACAGGTGTGTGTGCTTTCCCTCCTGGGCCTGCACACCACACACACATTTTTTCCAAAGCAAGGAGGCAATTCTAGAGGAGTCCTGGAGGCAGTTGGCTGCAGCCTGGTGCACATGCTTTCTGGGCCTGCATGTCAAATGCACTCTTTCCAAGGCAAGGAGGCAAGGCAAGTTGTATTTCTTACTCTATAGGAGATGGAGAGGAACTTGGCTGCAGGTAGACACCTGCGCTTTCTAGGTCTGCACACCACACACACTCTTTCCAAGGCAAGGAGGCAAGACAAGTTCTGTTTCTTACTCAAGAGGAGACTGAGAGTTGCTCGGCTGCAAGCAGGTGCATGCTTTCTCTCCCGTGCCTGCCCGCCACACACACTTTCTCCAAGGCAAGGAGGCAAGTTCTCTGTTTCTTACTCTAGAGGAGGTGCTCAGCTGAAGGCAGATGTGCACGTTTTCTCTCCTGGACTGCACCACGCTAGCAGCCATGCACTCTTTCCAAGGCATTTTAAGGAGGCTTTCTACTTCCAGGTAAAGAAGAGCAATGCCTTCCTGGAAGTGAACCATCGAAGACTTTAAGATCATCTGGAGAGGCCCTGCTCTTGGTCCCGCCTTCATCACAAGTATGTCTGGCGGGGATGAGAGACAGGGCCTTCTCGGTAGTGGCCCCTTGGCTGTGGAATGCCCTCCCTAGGGATGTTAGATTAGCTTCTTCCCTGTTAACATTTTGGAAGAAGCCCAAGATATGGCTTTTTGAGCATGCTTTTGCAAATACCGAGTAGCTGATATAGGACAATGGAACAACTATACGATGGGACTGGACAAGGTTTTAATACGGATTTATTAATGACTTATGTTTTATTGCTATTGTCATGATTTTATGGTATTCCCTGTAGTAATCTACGGATGTGAGAGCTGGACCTTAGGGAAGGCTGAGCGAAGGAAGATAGATGCTTTTGAGCTGTGGTGTTGGAGGAAAGTGCTGAGAGTGCCTTGGACTGCGAGAAGATCCAACCAGTCCATCCTCCAGGAAAGAAAGCCCGGCTGCTCACTGGAGGGAAGGAGACTAGAGACAAAGTGGAAGTCCTTTGGCCACATCATGAGGAGACAGCAAAGCCTGGAGAAGGGAATGATGCTGGGGAAAGTGGAAGGCAAAAGGAAGAGGGGCCGACCAAGGGCAAGATGGATGGATGGCATCCTTGAAGGGACTGGACTGACCTTGAAGGAGCTGGGGGTGGTGACGGCCGACAGGGAGCTCTGGCGTGGGCTGGTCCATGAGGTCACGAAGAGTCGGAGACGACTGAACGAAAGAACAACAACAAAATGATTTTATGTATGTTAATGTAAATTGTACTTGTGTTTTGTGATATTCAATTTTGCTTTGTAAACTGCCTTGAGTTGCCTGAAGGCTGAGAGGGGTGGTATACAAATGCAGTAAATAAGTCCCTTCCGCTGTGTTTATCAGTGTTTTTATGAGTGATGGTCATTCATTGGCCTGAGAGGTGTATTGTGTCCAAATTTGGTGTCCATTCGTCCCGTGGTTTTTGAGTTATGTCAATCCCACAAACGAACATTACATTTTTATTTATATAGATATATAAGTAATGACCAAGCTGCCTTCTTTTAAGGATGTTCTAGCTGCATCCTGCATTGCAGATCTTTTACGGAGCCATAGGTTGAATTAAATAAAGGACGAGCAATTGGAGTTTACCAGATGTTGAGAGAGGATCACAGCTGGAAGTATAACTGATTACAGAAATGTTACAGAACCATAAATCTAAGTTACAAATCCAATACAGGTTACCAACCATCATTAGATGCCCTTGCTTTGCAAATTCCAATGTGCTGTTGACTCCATTTGCCTTACTTCCGTCAGAGAACTGCCTATGAATTAATTCATTCATGAATGATAGGTTCATTGAATGCATGTTTTGCTTAACCGCCTATGACTGGAACAAACCCCATGCTGACTGCACCAAGCACAGTAGGGATGGAAAGATTATTCCGGGCTGAAAACTGAGTTTTCTGACAGTCTGAGATGGCAGAAAATGGTGACATTTTATGCAATTTTTATCCAGTACTTACACACCCTGTGCACAAATTATTGCAGCTTTGTGTGTGCATACCGGGCTCTCGCATAACAGATGCAAATAAAGGACGAAGACATCTACAAATACACGTCTTCCAAGATCCAACACATTTTCAGTCCTAAGCATTGCAGACAAAAAAAAAATACTCAGCTTGTATTTGCAGTGAAGCAAATCAAATGAAAACTTTGTTCAGGTCTCTAGTGTTGTGTTGATTATTTTTAATATTTTGTGTGTGTGTCAGGAGCAACATGGGAAACTGCAAGTCGAATTGGCCGTCTGCAAGGATGTTGCCCAGGGGACACCTGGACGTTTGATGCTTTACCATCCTTGTGGGAGTCTTCTCTCATGTCCACGCACAGGGAGCTGGAGCTGACAGAGGGAGCTCAACCTGCTATTCCTGATTTTTAATGTGTAAATACTAGAATTGTGCGTGGATCTGTTTACCTTCATTGCATCCATTTTTTCATTACTTTTGTTACCTTTGGGAGTACGTAATGGGAAGACCCCTCTCGGTACACAAATCAGCTCAGCACAAAAGCAAGTGGGAGCTGATCCTGGCTCCTCGCCTGATTTTTGTGAGCAGCCTCCTTGCCTTGGAAAGTGTGTGTGTGTGACATGCGGGCCCAGAAAGCGTGTGTGTCTGCCTGCAGTCAGACGCCTATTCTGGAGTAAGAGAAATTACCTTCTTGCCTTGGAAAGTGCACATGGCATAAAGGCCCGGAAGACATACATACCTGCCTGCAGCCAAGCACCTCCTCTGGAGTAAACTTGCCTCTTTAATGTGGAAAATGTGTGTGATATGCAGGCCCAGAAAGTGCGCATGTGTGCCTGCACCCAAGTGCCTCCTCTGGAGTAAGAGAACTTGCCTCCTTGCCTTGGAAAGAGTGTGTGTGGCATGGAGGCTCAGAAAACGTGTGCGCCTGTCTGCAGCCAAGCACCTCCTCTGGAGTAAGAGAACTTGCCTGGAAAGTATATGACTTGACCACTGTAGTCCACGCTCTGGTTACATCCCGTATAGACTACTGCAATGCTCTCTACATGGGGTTGCCTTTGAAGACTGTCCGGAAGATTCAAATGGTCCAGTGAACGGCAGCCAGATTGTTAACAGGAGCGGCGCTCAGGGAGCATACAATTCCTCTGCTGCGCTAGCTCCACTGGCTGCCAGTTTGCTACTGGTCACAATTCAAAGTGCTGGCTTTAACCTATAAAGCCCTAAAAGGTTCTGGCCCAATTTACCTGTCTGAATGCACCTCCACTTATGAACAATCTAGGACAGTATTTCTCAACCTGGGGGTCGGGACCCCTGGGGGGTGTCACGAGGGGTTACCAGAGGGGTCACCAAAGACTATTAGAAAACACAGTATTTTCTGTTGGTCATGGGGGATCTGTGTGGGAAGTTTGGTCTAATTCTATCATTGGTGGAGTTCAGAATGCTCTTTGATTGTAGGTGAACTATAAATCCCAACAACTACAGCTCCCAAATATCAAGGTCTATTTTCCCTAAATTCCACCAGTGTTCACATTTGGGCTTATTGAGTATTGGTGCCAAGTTCGGTCCAGAGCTATCATTGTTGAAGGGCACAGTGCTCTCTATAGGTGAACTATAACTCCAAAACTCAAGGTCAATGCCCACCAAACTCTTCCAGTATTTTCTGTTGGTCATTGGAGTTTTGTGTGCCAAGTTTGGTTCAATTCCATTGTTGATGGAGTTAAGAATGCTCTTTGATTGTAGATGAACTATAAATCCCTGCAACTGCAACTCTCAAATGACAAAATCAATCACGCCCAACCCCACCAGTATTCAAATTTGGGTGTATCGGGTATTTGTGCCAAATTTCGTCCAGTACATCTTGCATATCAGATATTTACATTATGATTCATAAGAGTAGTAACATTGCAGTTATGAAGTAGCAACGAAAATAATTTTATGGTTGGGGGTCACCACAACATGAGGCACTGTATTAAGGGGTCGCGGCATTAGGAAGGTTGAGAACCACTGATCTAGGACTTTAAGATCATCCAGGGAGGCCCTGCTCTCAATCCCGCCCTCATCACAAGTATGTTTTGCAGGAACAAGAGATAGGACCTTCTCTATGGTGGCCCCTTGGCTATGGAACGCCCTCCCTAAGGAGATTAGATTGGCTCCCTCACTCTTAACATTTCGGAGACAAGTTAAGACACAGTTATATGAGTAAGCGTTTACAAATGCAGAGTAACTGACATCAGAAATGGAATCACTTGACAATGGAATTTGGGCAACATTTTTAACTAGGAGACACTGATGATAATGATGTTGGGTTTTTTTTTCTTGTGGTCTAATATTGCCTTAATGCTTAATCTGTATTTTGCTATTATATGTATTGACTTGTAAACCGCCTTGAGTCGCCAATAGGCTGAGAAAAGCAGTCTACAAGTATAGTAAATAAATAAATAAATAAATAAATAAATGTGGCATGCAGGCCCAGAAAGCGTGTGTGCCTGCCTGCAGCCATGCACCTCCTCTGGAGTATACTTGCCTCCTTGCCTAGGAAAGTGTGTGTGGCATGCAGGCTCAGAAAGCGCATGCACCTGCCTGCAGCCGAGCACCTCATCTAGAATAAGAAACAGGTAAGAAGCCACTTTAATTTATTTATTTATTTATTT